>CM051236.1:394189464-394789464 GCA_027917425.1 Gastrophryne carolinensis | reverse complement strand
GTAAATAGATTACATATCTGGAGGAACAATTGATAAATTCTGTTATAGGTCTGGGGTTCATACTTTTTGGGTTTGAGAAACTACTAGTCTTCATCATAAAGGGGCATACTTTACAATGACCACATTTAAAGAACCCCACTGTTTTAGTCACCCTTCCCTCTTTTTGGGGCTTGTATTCACTGCATACCAACAGGTCCCGAATATTCGGCGCCCGTTTCGCAGTCAATAAAGGCCTTGGCCCCACATTTTTTGCTATAATCGGATCTAAGAGCAAAACAAGCCAATGGAATTGCAGTATATTGCGAAATTTCCCCCAATGTGCATTATACTTAGTGATTAGACGAACAGGTTGTACGCCAGTCGACCAGTGTAGTGGCCGGCCTCGATAGCAAAGTAGCTCGAGGGCGATCCAAGCCCTTGCGGAAACACGTACGCAACAAACGGTGAGGGTATCCCCTCTCCCTAAATCTCCTAGTCAACTCCCGGGCGTAGTCCCCCTCAGTGCTACAGTTCCTCCGAATGCGCAGGAACTGACCGAGGGGGATACCACGCCTCAGGGGGCCCGGGTGGTGACTGGAGAAGTGAAGGAGGGTATTGCCTGCTGTGGGTTTTCGATAAGTGGTTGTAACTAACTTACCTACACCCTTACAAATCCTCAAGTCCAAAAATTCAATAGAGTCAAAACTCATTTTATAGGCGAGTCTGATGTTTCGTTGGTTCTGATTCAGGGCATGAATAAATTCTTCAAGTTGTGAGGCGGTGCCCCTCCATACTAGGAGGACATCATCTATGTAGCGCAGCCAGAGGGCGACATGTGACCCAAAGGACGCCCGTCCAAACACCTCGAGGCTCTCCCACCGCCCTAGGTGTAGGCAGGCGTAGGATGGGGCACAGGCCGCCCCCATGGCTGTCCCACAAACTTACTGATAAAAGGATCCATTAAATCGGAAAAAGTTATTAGACAATACAAATTCCAAAAGTTCAATAATAAACTCATTATAGGCTGCATCACCAGGACCTAGCGCCTGTAGGGTCTCAGCCACCGCCTGGAGGCCCACCGCGTGGGGAATGGAGGTATATAAACTTTCTACATCGACGCTGGCTAATAGCCAATATTCTTCAATGTGTACATTGTTAGGGCGAGCGCTGCACGCCCGTCTCACAGCATTTCACCTACCTCCATGGCTGCATGCAGCCGTCATCCATCTTCCCTCGGGGCTGCTTCCAGCTGCCGCCCTTCCCCCAGTGCTTCCTCCTTGCATGCGCACAAGTCTCCGTCCACTAGAGGGCGAGCGCACAGGATCCCTGAGATTTAAAGGGCCTTTACAGCACTGATTGGTGTTTATGTCATCCAATCCTGCATCATCTTCCCCTATTTAAACAGGCACTTCCTTCCTTCAGTGCCGGATCTTGGTCTCTCCATGCTTGTCGAAAGTCAGACATTCTTGGTTTGCTCACCCGTGTACCGACCTCTGCCTGTCCCCGACTCTGAACCTTTGCTGCCTGCCCCGACCTCGGCTACTCACCTTTACTGCGAACCTGTGCTGCCAGCCCCGATCTCTGCCTGTACTTACTACGCCTTTTTGCCTGCCACTTGTGTACCTCACTGAACCCCGGCTGACTGTGGGACTGGGCCGCTGTTAGGGGGTAGCGACCTGGGGGTCACTCGCCGCACAAGACCAACCTGCCTTGCGGTGGGCTCTGGTGAATACCGGTGGCCTCTTAGACTCCGCTCCCCTGACACGGTACCCGCCATCGGTTCCACAGTTAAAGCGGATCCACACCCGAGTCCGCTGCACCCGGTCCGTGACAGTAAGATCCGGCCATGGATCCCGCTGAGGTACCGCTGCCGGATGCCACTGAATTGCCTGCTATAGTAGCTATGCAGTCCCGCCAGATTAATCAACTCTCTGCCATGATGCAGCAATTTTTAACGATTCAGCAACAGCAAGTTCCATCACCGGCTCCAGCATTACCGCCACAGCCCCTGGTAACATCTTCTGCCAGAATCCGTCTCTCCTTGCCGGCTAAATATGATGGGGATGCCAAGTTATGCCGAGGGTTCCTTGCCCAATGTTCCCTGCACTTGGAGTTGTTGGCGGATCAATTTCCCACTGAACGAGCTAAGGTGGCCTTTGTCATCAGTTTGCTTTCTGGAAAGGCTTTGGCCTGGGCCACTCCCTTGTGGGATCGCAATGACCCTGTCTCTTCCAGTATTAACACCTTTGTCTCAGAGTTTCGCCAGGTCTTTGAGGAACCTGCCCGGGCTTCATCTGCTGAATCGTCCCTTTTGAACTTGGTCCAGGGCGAGTTGTCCGTTGGGGAATACGCCATTCGGTTCCGCACTCTAGCCTCCGAATTGTCTTGGAACAATGAGGCCTTGTGTGCCTGCTTCAAGAAAGGACTTTCTAGTAAAATTAAGGATGCTCTTGCGGCTCGTGACTTGCCTTCATCTCTCACTGAACTCATCCCTCTGGCCACACGCATTGATGTGCGCTTTGCTGAGAGGCGTGAAGAATTCCGCCAAGAAAGAGACTCTCAGCGCCCTAGGAGGGCATCCCGTTTGGCTCCAGTACTTCAAAACCCTTTGTCTGCACATGTACCTCCCAGTGAGGAGGCCATGCAGGTCGATCGATTCCGTTTGACCCAATTGGAGAGAACTCGCAGAAGGAACGAGAACCTTTGTCTGTACTGCGGTGGTTCTGAGCATTTTTTGAAGGACTGTCCTATTCGCCCTCCACGTCAGGGAAACGGGTGCACCTAGTGGCGGTGGGAGAGGCGTCCCTGGGTGTATGTGCCTCCTCTCCACGGCTCACTGTTCCTGTTCAACTTTCCATCTCACCTTCCACATCCCTGAATTTAAGCGCCTTTTTGGACTCTGGTTCTGCAGGGAACTTTATAGAGGCTGCCTTGATCAATAAACATAATATCCCTGTGAATCGCCTTGCTACACCCTTATTTATCGCCTCAGTCAATGGTGATAGGCTGGACTGTACTGTGCGCTATCGCACCGTTCCCCTCCAATTAAAAATTGGACTCTTCCATCAAGAGAATGTTGAGTTCTACGTCCTCCCTAATTGCACCTCTCAGATTCTTCTAGGCCTTCCTTGGCTCCAACGTCATGATCCCACGCTTGACTGGACCACCGGTGATATCAAGACTTGGGGTGCAGCGTGCTTTAAGAAGTGCTTGAAGTCTGTTCCTGTTCGACCTATTCCTGCTTCAGCACCATTACCTGGCTTGCCTGAGATCTACCAGACCTATGCTGATGTATTCTGCAAGAAACAAGCGGAGGTACTTCCGCCTCATCGCCCCTACGATTGCCCTATAGACCTCCTACCGGGTACCACTCCTCCTCGTGGCCGAATTTACCCTCTCTCGGCTCCTGAGACTCAAGCCATGTCGGAGTATATTCGAGAAAATCTTCATAAAGGGTTCATACGGAAGTCTTCCTCTCCGGCAGGCGCGGGGTTCTTCTTTGTGGCGAAAAAAGATGGCTCTCTTCGCCCTTGTATTGATTACCGCGGCCTCAATAAGATTACCGTTAAAAATCGATACCCTTTGCCCTTGATTGCCGAATTATTTGACCGACTGCGTGGGGCCAGGGTCTTCACCAAGCTTGACCTGAGGGGAGCCTATAATTTGATACGTATACGCGAGGGCGATGAATGGAAGACCGCCTTCAATACCCGCGATGGCCACTTCGAATATTTAGTGATGCCCTTTGGTCTCTGCAATGCACCCGCTGTATTCCAGGAATACGTAAATGACATTTTTCGGGACTTGCTTTACTCCTGTGTTGTTGTATATTTGGATGATATACTCGTCTTTTCATCTAATCTAGAAGAACATCACCGTCATGTCCGGCAAGTCCTGTCTCGTCTCCGTCAACACCATCTTTTTTTTTTTTTTAAGTTTTTATTTTATGCTTTCAAAGTATACAACAAAACAATACAATACAATAACAATGCAATATTACCCTTATTACACTACATTACAACTACACTCGTAACCGCCGCAACAACCACACATACACACCAACATATTCACATCACATTCACTCTCATACTCACCTGCTTAAATTGAGCTCAGCTTATGAAGGATAGGTTATAGCCCTGTTGGGTGAACCACCGGTAGTCCCTAGCCACTAGTGGAGTTGGGGGCATTAAGCCACGGTCCCCAAACTCGCTCAAACTTGTCCGGGCATCCCCTGGCCTGGTAGGTCAGCTTATACAGAATCAGTTTACCGTTTATCAAGCTCTTCCAACCTGGAAGGCTCGGCTTGTTTGGATGCTTCCAATGCAAAAGAAGGCACTTCCTCGCATAAAACATTAGTAGTCGTAACAGGATTTTTTGCGGGCCATCATCTAACATGGGCTCTACTATACTTAGTAAACAGAGGGGCGGTGACTTCCTCACGGGAAGGCCTATGGAAGTCGAGATAAAGTTGGATACCCCATCCCAAAAATCAGAGATAATCGGACATTCCCAGATCATGTGCCGCAAAGAGCCAATACTGGTGTTGCACCTAGGGCAAAGGTCTGTTTCTGCCAGGCCCATCCTTTTCAACCTAACTGGGGTCAGATACACTTGATGGAGCCATTTGGCCTGGATCAGCCTATCTCTAGCATCTATAACAGAGGAGTAAAGGTTATCTATCGCTTCTTCCCAATCCTCCTGGTCCATACCTTGGATCAATTCTTCCCATTTCCTCTGTGCTTTTTCCAAAGGGGATGGTTGGCTTATAATGAGGGCATTATACAACGTAGAGGTGGGCTTACTTATGTCTGCAGATCTTATCAGAGACTCAATTGGTGATTCCACCAGCTGCAATCCTACTATAGGGATCTGGGATCTCAGGGCATGCCGGAGCTGCAGGTACCGGAAGAAGTCTCTGGGCGTCAGTGCGAATGCATGGCACATCTGCTCGTATGTCATCAGAGTCCCTCCAGTAAATAGCTGCGCTAGTGAGATTATTCCCCGCCTTTTCCAGAAGATTGTGTCAGGAAGGGCTTTCAATTCTGGCAAATTAGGGTTATCCCAGAGAGGGGTATTGGGAGACCATTCAAAAGGGGTCTGGGGGGGATTGCTCATAGCCTGTACCTTCTGCCACACATATAACGTTGTTCTCATACATGTAGTGGCGCGCGGGAGGCCCTTTGTTCCCCTATACACCAGGCTCTGCAACGGGAGTGTTGGGCCCAACAGAGAGGACTCAAGAGCCACCACCGGGTTACCAACAGGAGGGTTCATCCACCACGTAGTGTATACCAACTGTGCAGCATAAAAATACAGCATCACGTGCGGTGCGGCCAAGCCACCCAATCCCGACGGGGCTTTTAGGATGGTCCTGTTCATTTTGGGAGGAGAGACCCCCCATATGAACTGGAATATGATGGAGTCTAAAAGTCGAAAGTGTGAGGCAGGCAGCACCACAGGCGATGCTTGGTACATGTATAGGAACTTAGGGAGAAAGATCATTTTAATTATGTTAATGCGACCAATGACCGATAAAGGGAGAGTCGTCCACTGGGTCACTTTTCTCTTGAGGGCGTCTACCATCGGGCAGATGTTAAGTTCAATAAATTTAGAGGGGTCCGCGTGCATGACAATTCCCAAGTATTTAAAGTTGTCCACTCTCCGAAGGGAAGAGACCGGGGAGACACGGGTTCCCCCCGGTTCATCCACCACATATAAGCTGGACTTCTCCCAGTTGACTTTAAGGCCTGAGAATAAACCAAACTTTGTTACTAACTCCAACAGCGCCTCAAGAGAGCCCTCCGCATCCGCCAAATAGACCAAAGTATCGTCCGCATACATGGAGACCTTCTCGACCACTTGTCCCAGTCTCCACCCCTGAATCTCGGCGGAGTCTCGGATCATTGACGCCAATGGTTCAATGGCCAGTGCAAACAGCAGCGGGGAGAGTGGGCATCCTTGTCGTGTACCCCGACCCAACGCCAACTCATCCGTTACAACTCCGTTAACGCTGACCCTCGCCTTGGGATTCTGATAGAGCAATTGGACATATTTGACATATGTTGGGGGGAGGCCAAATTTAATTAACACTGCCCACAAATAGCGCCACTCAACAGAGTCGAAGGCTTTCTCATTATCGAGAGAGACCACCACTCTACTTCCCGCATTGTCATGCCCAATTTGCAGATTGCCAAACAACCGTCTTAGGTTAATGCTCGTTGTCCGGCCTGGCATGAAGCCTGACTGATCATTTCCAATGAGGGAGAGTATTACCTTACTCAGGCGGAGTGCCAATATTTTGGCAAGGACCTTGGCATCCTGATTCAAGAGAGAAATCGGCCTATAGGAGCTGCAGGCATCCGGGGGTTTACCCTCCTTATAAATAAGGATGATAGTCGCCTGTGCAAAGGTTTCAGGAAGATGCTCTGATTGCAGGGCCCCCAAGAAAACCTCCAGCAGCCTTGGCGCTATGGTTTCACTGTTTTTCTTGTACCACTCGGAGGGAAGTCCATCTGGCCCGGGGGCCTTCCGGTTGGACATTAGTTCTATTGCTCTCACCACTTCATCGCAGGTTATTGGACTATCTAACATTTCCCTATCTGACTCCGACAGAGAAGGGAGAGCTATAGGAGCAAGATAAGAATCCAGCTCATCCAGATCGTAACTGACTTTAGAGGAATACAGATAGCTGTAATAGTCAAAGAATTGTCTAGAAATTCCCTCCAAGTCAGTGATAAATTGGGTCTGATTGGTGATACCCACAACCAGCGTTTGTGGACTTTCTGCTCTGGAGAGGTATGCCAAGGTCCTTCCATTTTTATCCCCCTTCTCAAAGATTGATTGCTGTTTAAATAATAGGCTCTTTCTAGTGGATTCCGTTAATGCTAGATTATACTCCCTCTGTAGGGCATTAAGTAAATCGTGATCTGAGGGGCTAGTTGTCTCCACAAATCTCTCTTCCGCCCTGGCTATTTTCTCTTCCAGCTCACGGATGGTCTTCCCCCTCTTTACTCTGGCACCTTTTATGGCACTGATGGCACTGCCTCTAACCACTGCCTTGAAAGCATCCCATCGTATGTTAATCGAGGTCTCCTCTCCATTACACTGCCAGTAACTTCCTTGTTCCCTAAACATTGACCCACAAACCTCCTCATCCTCCAGCCAAAGGGGGTTCAATGTCCAAGGCTTCAGGCCCCCCCGGTTCCCAGACATGTGGACTGTCACCATTAACGGTGAATGGTCCGAGATACCCCGCGGTAGGTATTCGCAGGTCCCCACTCTAGTCAGCAGGCATTTAGACCCAAAGGCCATGTCTATGCGTGAAAGGGACTTATGGGGAATCGAGTGGCAAGAGAAAGCCCTCTCCGCAGGATGTTTCCACCTCCATATTTCAGTTAGGCCCAGGGCCACCACCCATCTCGCTAACGGAGTGGACGGGCCCGTCCCGGGCGTCAACCGGTCTAGAGCTCTATCGAGGATCATGTTAAAATCACCGATCAGCAATAGGGGATCTGGTGGGAGGGCAGCCACTTTATCCATAATCTCTCGGAGGACCCCTATGTCAAAGGGAGGCGGGATATACAACCCCACTATTAGAGTCTTAACATCATATATTTTCGCGTGTATAATAACAAACCGGCCCTTAAAGTCCGAGTGCACTGAAATAAGGGCAAAGGGTAGATGTTTGGCCACTAGCACCGAAACGCCCCTGGCATAACTAGAGTAGTGGGAGTGGAATAAATGTGCGATCCATGGCCTTTTGATTGACATTGCCTTCCGCCCAAGAAGGTGGGTCTCCTGCAGAATCATAATATCGGGCCTATGGTTTTTCAAAAATTGTAGAACTGCGGATCTCTTAATCTTGTCATTAAGGCCGCGCACATTCCACGAGATCACTTTACACTCCATACCAATTTAGTCTGAAACTCATATATGCCAGGTAAACGCCCAGGGCCCCAGTGGTCCACCATCCCCCTCAGAGCTTTAAAGCAGCAGGTCACACCATTCACTCCATCACACACAAACCAGCAATCTACACACCCAAACCTCATATATGAATAAACATCAACAATTAACTTAGCTTCAAAACAATACCCACTCCCACCCTGCTCTACCTAACCCAACTGTGGCGAGCTTATTCCCTTAAACCAACAATTAACCTAACTTAAACACTGGTTGTCCGTAGTGTTACCAACAAGACGTGTTCACTGGATGTGGGCACTTCAAGGGGGATGTACAGGATCTATACACCCCAGGGAGTACAATCATCCCCGGACCAAGGGGGATGGAGAGGGGGGGGGGGGAGAGAGAGAAAACCCATAGTCTCCTGCCGAAGCAAGTGGGGGTAGGAGGAAGGTACCCTCAGGTCAAAGTCCCCCCCCAGAGTCCCAGCCCCATCAGGCCACAAATGATGTACGGCAGGGCATCCACGGCCCCCCCCCCCGTCTTCAATCAGCCGGCAGTGAGTCAATCCAGGCGCTTGCATCCTCTGCTTTAAGGAAGAATCTCGCCGTCTCCCCGTCCTGTACTCGCAGCTTGGCGGGAAATAGCATCGCGTATTTAAGTTTCTTCTGCCTGAGGCGTGCTCTCACATCATTAAAGGAGCGGCGCTGCCTCTGCACTTCAGGCGAGAAGTCCGGGAAGAAAGACAGGCGCGATCTGTTATATTGGATGTCCCGTTGCCTCCTGGCGGTTGCCAAAATTGTGTCCCGGTCTCTAAAGTTCAGTAGCTTCAGGATAAAAGGGCGCGGGGGGGCCCCGGGTGGTGGGGGCCTAAACGGGATCCGGTGTGCCCTCTCCACCGCGAAGAATGGTGAGAGGCCCTCTGGTGCTAGAACCCCACGGATGAGACCCTCAGCGAAGTTTTCTGGGGCGTCCCCCTCCGCCCTCTCCGGTATCCCTAGTATTCGTATATTATTACGGCGGTTTCGATTTTCTGCGTCTTCCGCTCGGTCTGTGAGGAGCTTCACCTGCCGTTGCAGAGATTGAACCGCTGAGGTAACCGTTGACAGGCCATCTTCCGTCTCGCCGATCCGCCTCTCCGACTCGGACGCTCTGTCCCTTATCTTGTCTAGATCATGCTTGAAATAGTTAAGTTGTTCTTGCAAGTTGTCAAACTTCGCTGTTAGGACACTTTGGCAGTTGTTGATTGCCGCCATTATCGCAGCATTATCAGGAATAGAAGTAGGCGAGGCTGCGTGCTCATCATGCTTATCAGCCATGGTCTGAGTGCCACAGTGTAGTACCACAGTGCGCCTTTTTTTATTGCCTTTCATGTAGTGGCGGTGGATTAAGGACAGTCACTTGTAATGCCTCCCGAGCCCTGGGATGTATGCGGTAGGTCAATGGGGCCGGAGAGAGCCGATGGAGGGCACCGCCGAAGAGAGCTGATGGAGGGCACCGCTGGAGGGCACCGCTGGGGAGAGCCGATGGAGGGCACCGCTGGAGGAAGCTGATGGAGGGCACCTCTGGAGGGTGCTGATGGAGGGCACCTCTGGAGGAAGCTGATGGAGGGCACCTCTGGAGGAAGCCGATGGAGGGTGTCACCGGAGGGAGCCGATGGAGGGCACCTCTGGAGGAAGCTGATGGAGGGCACCGCTGGAGGGCACCACTGGAGGGAGATGATGGAGGGCACCTCAGGAGGGTGCTGATGGAGGGCACCTCTGGAGGAAGCTGTTGGAGGGCACCGCTGGCGAGTGCTGACAGAAGGCACCGCTGGCGAGAGCCGACGGAGGGCACCGCTGGCGGGAGCTGATGGAGGGCACCGCTGGCGGGAGCTGATGGAGGGCACCGCTGGCAGGAGCTGACTGATGGAGGGCCCCGCTGGAGGGAGCCGAGGATGGCGCCACGTTGAGAGCTGATGGAGGGCACCTCTGGCGAGAGCACCGCAGGGAAGAGCCGATGGAGGTCACCGCTGGAGAAAGCTGATGGAGGTCACCGCTGGAGAGAGCTGATGGAGGGTACCACCGGAGAGAGCCAATGGCGGGCACCGCTGGAGAGAGCCGATGGAGGGCACCGCTGGAGAGAGCTGACGGAGGGCACCGCTGGAGAGAGCTGACGGAGGGCACCGCCGGAGTGAGCTGATGGGGGGCGCCTCCAGAGAGAGCTGATGTAGGGCACCGCCGGAGAGAGCCGATGGAGGGCACCGCCGGAGAGAGCCGATGGAGGGCACCGCCGGAGAGAGCCGATGGAGGGCACCGCCGGAGAGAGCCGATGGAGGGCACCGCTGGAGAGAGCCGATGGAGGGCACCGCTGGAGAGAGCCGATGGAGGGCACCGCTGGAGAGAGCCGATGGATGGCACTGCTGGAGAGAGCTGATGGAGGGCACCGCCGGAGAGAGCCGACGGAGGGCACCGCTGCAGAGAGCCGATGGAGGGCACCGCTGGAGGGAGATGATGAAGGGCACCTCCGGAGGAAACTGATGGAGGGCACCACTGGAGGGAGCCGAGGGAGGGCTCCGCTGAAGGGAGCTGATGGAGGGCACCGTTGGAGGGAGCTGATGGAGGGCCCCGCTGGAGGGAGCCGAGGATGGCGCCACGTTGAGAGCTGATGGAGGGCACCTCTGGCGAGAGCTGATGAGGGGCACCGCTGGAGAAAGCTGATGGAGGGCACCGCCGAAGGGCACCGCTGGAGATAGCCGATGAAGGGCACCGCTGGAGGGAGCTGATGGAGGGCACCGCCGGAGGGCACCGCTGGAGAGAGCTGATGGAGGGCACCGCAGGGAAGAGCCGATGGAGGTCACCGCTGGAGAAAGCTGATGGAGGTCACCGCTGGAGAGAGCTGATGGAGGGTACCACCGGAGAGAGCCAATGGCGGGCACCGCTGGAGAGAGCCGATGGAGGGCACCGCTGGAGAGAGCTGACGGAGGGCACCGCTGGAGAGAGCTGACGGAGGGCACCGCCGGAGTGAGCTGATGGGGGGCGCCTCCAGAGAGAGCTGATGTAGGGCACCGCCGGAGAGAGCCGATGGAGGGCACCGCCGGAGAGAGCCGATGGAGGGCACCGCCGGAGAGAGCCGATGGAGGGCACCGCTGGAGAGAGCCGATGGAGGGCACCGCTGGAGAGAGCCGATGGAGGGCACCGCTGGAGAGAGCCGATGGAGGGCACCGCTGGAGAGAGCCGATGGAGGGCACCGCTGGAGAGAGCCAATGGATGGCACTGCTGGAGAGAGCTGATGGAGGGCACCGCCGGAGAGAGCCGACGGAGGGCACTGCTGCAGAGAGCCGATGGAGGGCACCGCTGGAGGGAGATGATGAAGGGCACCTCCGGAGGAAACTGATGGAGGGCACCACTGGAGGGAGCCGAGGGAGGGCTCCGCTGAAGGGTGCTGATGGAGGGCACCGTTGGAGGGAGCTGATGGAGGGCCCCGCTGGAGGGAGCCGAGGATGGCGCCACGTTGAGAGCTGATGGAGGGCACCTCTGGCGAGAGCTGATGAGGGGCACCGCTGGAGAAAGCTGATGGAGGGCACCGCCGAAGGGCACCGCTGGAGATAGCCGATGAAGGGCACCGCTGGAGGGAGCTGATGGAGGGCACCGCCGGAGGGCACCGCTGGAGAGAGCTGATGGAGGGCACCGCAGGGAAGAGCCGATGGAGGTCACCGCTGGAGAAAGCTGATGGAGGTCACCGCTGGAGAGAGCTGATGGAGGGTACCACCGGAGAGAGCCAATGGCGGGCACCGCTGGAGAGAGCCGATGGAGGGCACCGCTGGAGAGAGCTGACGGAGGGCACCGCTGGAGAGAGCTGACGGAGGGCACCGCCGGAGTGAGCTGATGGGGGGCGCCTCCAGAGAGAGCTGATAAAGGGCGCCACCGGAGGAAGCTAATGGAGGGTACTACTGGATGGATCCAATGGAGGGCACTTCTGGAGGGAACTAATGGGGGGTATTGCTGGAGGAACCTAATGGAGGGCGCTTCTGGAGGGAGCTAAGGAGGTTACTGCTGGAGGGATCTAATGGGGGCACTTCTGGAGGGAGCTAAGGAGGTTACTACTGGAGGGATCTAATGGGGGCACTTCTGGAAAGATCTATTGGAGGGCACTGCTGGAGGAAGCTAATGGGGGGTACTGCTGGGGGGAACTAATGGAAGGCGCTTCTGGAGGGGGCTAATGGAGGGTATTACTGGAGGGAGCTAACGGAGGGTACTGCTGGAGGGAGCTAATGGAGGGCGCTTCTAGGGGGATCTAATGGATGTTACTGCTGGAGGGAGCTAAGGAGGGTACTGCAGGAGGGAGCTAGTGGAGGGCACTTCTGGAGGGGGTTAATGAAGGGCACTGCTGGGGGGAGCTAATGGAAGGCACTTCTGGAGGGGGCTAATGAGGGGCACTGCTGGAGGGAGCTAAGGAGGGCACTGTAGGAGGGAGCTAATGAAGGGCACTTATAAGGTGCACTGTTGGAGTCAGTGACAGTGACAGCGTGAGCCCGGCGCCAGCACGTGCATCCGCCGCCACCGCCGGCCAGGGAGGAGCGATCAGCGCTCTCAGCCGAACTGTCAGCCGGCGCCGCTCTCACCCCCGCGCCGAGCAGACAGAAGCAGCCGATGCCCGAGAAGGAGACAACTATGCGGGCCGGAGAGCGCGATCACAGCAGGGAGCGGGAAGCGTGAGCACAGCGGGGAGCAGGGAACAGGGAGCGGGGGGAGAACGAAGCGAGTCCTCGGCGGATCCCTCTCACCTCCGCCCAGGAAACAAGCAGGGCAGCCGCAGCCTGAGTCCTTCTCCTGGAGAGCAGCGGCGTCAACGCCAGGATCCGCAGCCAAGCCCAGTCCCTCTCTCCTCACTCACACCCTGGAAATGGCGCCAGACCAAGGCACGTGGGTGGTCGCAGCAGGATCTTCTGACGGGCCGAATCGCCCCACCGATCGTCACAAGGTACTCCTGGTGTTACCGTGGAGGGTCTCCCTCCACTCAAATCCGCACTTAGACGAAATTCCTGGGGTTTTTAAAGGATGTATATCAGGAGCCCTCGTGCCACACGTCCTACCAGCACCGTTACATAGCCATGCCCCCGTCAACACCATCTTTACGCCAAGTTGGAGAAGTGTCTATTTGATCAAACCACCTTACCCTTTCTTGGATATATTGTCTCAGCTCGTGGCCTTCAAATGGACCCCAGCAAGTTGAAAGCAGTTCTGGATTGGCCCCGTCCTATTGGCCTGCGAGCAATTCAACGTTTTCTGGGCTTCGCCAATTACTATCGCCAGTTTATTCCTCACTTTTCCACTGTAGTGGCGCCTATTGTGACCCTCACAAAGAAGAGCGCCAATTCGAAGTCTTGGCCTCCTCAGGCTGAAGAGGCCTTCATTGCTCTAAAAAAGGCCTTCTCCTCTGCACCAGTGTTGTCTAGGCCAGATCCATCTCGGCCTTTCGCCCTAGAAGTAGATGCCTCCTCCATTGGAGCCGGAGCGGTGCTCACTCAAAAATCGTCTACTGGCAGAATTCTCACCTGCGGGTTCTTTTCGAAGACCTTTTCGCCAGCGGAGAGGAATTACTCCATCGGAGATCGGGAGTTACTCGCCATCAAGTTGGCGTTGGAGGAGTGGAGACACCTCTTAGAAGGTTCTGCCCATCAAGTATCCATCTATACTGATCACAAAAATCTATCTTATTTAGAAACTGCCCAGCGATTGAATTCACGACAAGCTCGTTGGTCGTTGTTTTTCGCTCGATTTGATTTTCAAATCTACTTCCGGCCAGCCGCTAAGAACATCAGGGCAGACGCCCTTTCTCGCTCCTCTGACATCTCTGGTGTTGAATCCACTCCACAACATATCATCCCGCCTGAACGCCTTGTCCACTCTGCCCCCGCTACTCTTGTACAAGCACCGCCGGGAAAGACCTTTGTGCCAGCCCGCCAACGTCGCAAAATATTAGAATGGGGGCATTCTTCCCATGTAGCCGGCCATGCCGGTATCAGGAAGTCTTGTTCTATAATTTCTCGATATTATTGGTGGCCTTCTTTTGAAAAGGATGTGACCGAATTTGTTCAGGCCTGTACCACCTGCGCTCGCGACAAAACCCCTCGCCAAAGACCTGCTGGCCTACTCCACCCACTTCCTATTCCAGATACCCCATGGACACACATTGCTATGGACTTTATTACCGACCTCCCTTCTTCGCATAGCAATACTGTAATTTGGGTGGTAGTGGATAGGTTTTCTAAGATGCCGCATTTTGTTCCTTTGCCCGGTCTCCCGTCAGCTCCTCTGTTGGCAAAATACTTCCTGAAGCATATCTTTCGACTTCATGGTCTACCTACACATATTGTGTCTGACAGAGGTGTGCAGTTTGTGTCCAAGTTCTGGAGAGCTCTTTGTAAACAAATGAAAATTAAACTGGACTTTTCCTCCGCTTATCATCCCCAGTCTAACGGCCAGGTGGAAAGAGTCAACCAGATTCTCGGGCATTATCTTCGCCATTTTGTTTCAGCGCGTCAAGACGATTGGGTCGATCTGTTGCCTTGGGCGGAATTCTCGTATAATTTTAAGGATTCTGAGTCCACAAGGAAGTCCCCGTTTTTGGTGGTGTACGGCCGTCAACTCCTTCCGCCTTTGCCTTTATCCACGTCCTCCGGAGTGCCCGCCGTGGACAATCTCACACAGGATTTCTCCACCATCTGGCAAGAAACACAGCGTTCCCTTTGTCAAGCTTCCACCCGCATGAAGGTTAGCGCTGATAAAAGGAGAAGAGCTCCGCCTGTTTATTCTCCAGGAGATATGGTGTGGCTGTCGGCAAAATACATCCGCTTCAAAATTCCTAGCTACAAATTGGGCCCCCGTTACTTGGGGCCATACGAGATCAAACAACAGATCAATCCAGTTTGCTATAAGCTTCACCTACCGACTTCACTGCGAATTCCCAATTCTTTTCATGTCTCTCTGTTGAAGCCAGTTATTGTCAATCGATTCTCTCCTAAAACTTTGGTGCCTGCCCCAATCTCGGGCACCGAGGATACCTTTTCAGTGAAGGAGATTCTGGCTTCTAAGCTCTCCAGAGGAAAAAGATATTTCTTGGTCGACTGGGAAGGCTGTGGACCTGAAGAAAGATCTTGGGAGCCCGAAAAGAATATTCTAGACCGTAGTCTCATCTCAGATTTTCTTGGTCCCAAGAAGAAGGGGAGGCCCAAGGGGGGGGGGTACTGTTAGGGCGAGCGCTGCACGCCCGTCTCACAGCATTTCACCTACCTCCATGGCTGCATGCAGCCGTCATCCATCTTCCCTCGGGGCTGCTTCCAGCTGCCGCCCTTCCCCCAGTGCTTCCTCCTTGCATGCGCACAAGTCTCCGTCCACTAGAGGGCGAGCGCACAGGATCCCTGAGATTTAAAGGGCCTTTACAGCACTGATTGGTGTTTATGTCATCCAATCCTGCATCATCTTCCCCTATTTAAACAGGCACTTCCTTCCTTCAGTGCCGGATCTTGGTCTCTCCATGCTTGTCGAAAGTCAGACATTCTTGGTTTGCTCACCCGTGTACCGACCTCTGCCTGTCCCCGACTCTGAACCTTTGCTGCCTGCCCCGACCTCGGCTACTCACCTTTACTGCGAACCTGTGCTGCCAGCCCCGATCTCTGCCTGTACTTACTACGCCTTTTTGCCTGCCACTTGTGTACCTCACTGAACCTCGGCTGACTGTGGGACTGGGCCGCTGTTGGGGGGTAGCGACCTGGGGGTCACTCGCCGCACAAGACCAACCTGCCTTGCGGTGGGCTCTGGTGAATACCGGTGGCCTCTTAGACTCCGCTCCCCTGACACGGTACCCGCCATCGGTTCCACAGTTAAAGCGGATCCACACCCGAGTCCGCTGCACCCGGTCCGTGACATACATTTTGTAGTTTGCCCAGCAAATCGCTACGAATCGCAAGAATGATGGTAAAAGACGTACTAAAGGTTTTAAATTCTCATCAATAAAACAGGCTATACATTCCAAAGGACCTCCATTTCCCGACACGATGGGGATACCGGGCGGGGCAACCGGGTCTTTATGTATTTTTGGAATGGTATACAGGACTGGAATAGTATAGTCGTGTATACATAAGAACTCAAAGACCTTATTTGTCAGTAGGTTCTCCTCCTTTGCACAATACATATATATATATATATATATATATATATATATATATATATATATATGTTGGAAATGCTACCCTGACTAGATGAGAACCGGTATTTGGATGCGGATGGTGAGGGGGTGAAAGAGTTTTATTCCGCTTTAACATCAGTTAATTAAGTATCCCCAAAAAACTAAGATTAAGAATTAATTAAAACTATATACACTATGTACCAGGCTAAAAAAGATTCATACGTGTTTTTGCCAAAGGGAAATTTAGTTTTTCTATTTTTTTCACAGGTCTATGGATCTTACAATGAATGCTAAGAAGCTAGATAAAACATCAAGCTATCCGGAAGCTTGCTCATCTTACAGAATGTCTGAGGAATTCCATTGTTCTAAATAAAACAACCAATACTGCATTTTAACTAGTCACTTCCAATTAAGTCAGATACAGCACTAAGAGCTCCCATAAGAAATATGCCGTAGGAGGCTTTTTCTGTTGCATTTTTTATGGATCCTCCAGCATGATCCCCTTACAGTCTGTTGGACTTTATTTTTCAGATCACACATTAGACAGTGTCACAGGAGTGTACTGTAATCCAGATAGTAAGATATATATACACAGTGTTACAAGCTTCACTATAGATAGGTGTTCAGGTTCCACATCAGCTAATGTGCTCCTTTTTCCTGTCCATATCCAAATTCAATTCAATGCAAATTTTCAATAGCATTTAAAGTGGACCAAAAATTATCTTGGGTAGCCCTGGAATCTATAAAACTCCAGGGCCATGTGATTCCTTCTCCTCGGGGCATCCTGATTTGGGTTGCCCCACTGTGTGAGCCCCCCAGTAAAATATACCTGATACCCCAATCCAATGGCACAGTAGCGGGCCATACTACGCTATATCTTTAGCCAGGCCAAATCGGGATTCCCCGGGGGTGAGAACCAGAACCCATTATAGTCAAGATGTAGGGTTTTGGTCCACTTTAGTGTGACATGATACCTGGGCATATATGACTGCAAGACTAAAACAAAATGATTTACAAAACTTTTTTTTAAATACACCCTTCACTGTAACATTTGATAACATTTTTTATTTATTATATGAACTAAATATATTGTACTCATAAAACTTAAATGATGCCATAAAATACTATTAGTATATAGAAATTATATTCGCATTGTTTTCAGGGCCGTATTTAAGATTCGGGCTGCCCTAGGCACCTTATTGTTACCCCCGGGGAAACCTGATTTGGGTTGCTCCGCTGTATGAAACCCCCAGGATCACTGTGAAATCTCAACTCTCTGGTGATCCCATGGAACATATACAGGCTCTCCTCCAATTAGCGGCCAGCACTGCATTCAGCTTTTCTTTGCTGCTCTGACATCAACGTGGCAAAAGAAAAGCTCACTGGAGTGTCAGCCGCTCCCCCCTCACTCCATAAGTGACCCTGCATTAGAGAGATACTCAACTTTTCCTAGCAGAGCTCCATCTGATGGGGGACAGGAAACTCACCTCACCTCCCCCTTCACACCATCAGCGAGCCCTGCATTAGAGAGAAACTCACCTTTTCCTAACAGAGCTCCATCTGATGGGGGGCAGGAAACTACTGCACCTCCCCCTCACACCATTAGTGACCCTGCATTAGAGAGATACTCACCTTTTCCTTGCAGAGCTCCATCTGATGGGGGACGGAAAACTAATGCACCTTCCCCCTCACACCATCAGCGAGCCCTGCATTAGAGAGATACTCACCTTTTCCTAACAGAGCTCCATCTGATGGGGGACAGGAAACTACTGTACCTCCCCCTCACACCATCAGTGACCCTGCATTAGAGAGATACTCAAATTTTCCTAGCAGAGCTGCATCTGATGGGGGGGGGGGCAGGAAACTACTGCACCTCCCCCCTGACACCATCAGTGACCCCCTACATTAGAGAGATACTCACCTTTTCCTAGCAGAGCTCCATCTGATGGGGGACAGGGAACTACTGCACCTCCCTCTCACACCATTAGTGACCCTGCATTAGAGAGATACTCACCTTTTCCAGCAGAGCTCCATCCGATGGGGGACAGGGAACTACTGCACCTCCCTCTCACACCATTAGTGACCCTGCATTAGAGAGATACTCACCTTTTCCAGCAGAGCTCCATCCGATGGGGGACAGGAAATAGCTACACTTGCATAACTCCCAAATTTTGCATAACTCCCAAAACTAGAGAGACATGCAGAATTTTTTTGCACTTAAACAACGCCCCAGACACACACAGACAGACACACAGGCACATACACATACAGACACATAAACACAGGCACATGCACACAGACATACACACAGGCACATACACAGACAGACACACAGACACATAAACACAGGCACATACACACACATAAACACAGGAATATACACACACATAAACACAGGAATATACACACACATAAACACAGGAATATACACACAAATACCCACAGTCATACACATAGGCACATACACAGACATACACACACACAGAGATATACACACAGGAATATACACACAGCCATACACATAGACACACACACAGGCACATACACAGACAGACACACAGACATACACACACACACACACACACACACACACACACACACACACACAGGCACATACACAGAAACATACACACAGGCACATACACAGACAGACACACAGGCACATACACAGACAGACACACACACACAGGCACATACACAGACATACACACGCACACACACACACACACAGACACATACACACAGACACATACACACAGACACAAACACATACACACAGACACATACACATAAACACAGGAATATACACACAGACATACACACACAGGCATGCACACAGGCACATACACAGACATACACACAGGCACATACACAGACATACACACACACACACACACACACACACACACACACACACACAGAGACATACACACAGGCACATACACAGACAGACACACACACAGAGACATACACACAGGCACATACACAGACATACACACAGGCACATACACAGACATACACACAGGCACATACACAGACAGACAGACACACACACACACACACACAGGCACATACACAGAAACATACACACAGGCACATACACAGACAGACACACAGGCACATACACAGACAGACACACACACACAGGCACATACACAGACATACACACGCACACACACACACAGACACATACACACAGACACATACACACAGACACAAACACATACACACAGACACATACACATAAACACAGGAATATACACACAGACATACACACACAGGCATGCACACAGGCACATACACAGACATACACACAGGCACATACACAGACAGACATACACACACACACACACACACACACACACATACACAGAGACATACACACAGGCACATACACAGACAGACACACACACAGAGACATACACACAGGCACATACACAGACATACACACAGGCACATACACAGACAGACACACACACACATACATACACAGAGACATACACACAGGCACATACAGACATACACACACACACACATACACAGACAGACACACAGACACATCCTCTCGGGTGGAAACGTACCTGTCACTTGTCATGTCTCTAGGGAGAGAGCGGCCCCTGCAGCACCATACCTCCTCTCCCGTGCTGTGGTGGGAGGGGCAGTGAGGCCAGGTGGGCGGAGCCAGTTGCTCTCCCCTCTCATCTCATGTGCAGGACGGAGGCCCTGCACAGCAAGGGAGGAGGGTTCCGCTGATCCACCAATGGCTTAAAGCACCTTGTCTGTTTTGCCGACCAAGGTCTGCCATCTGGCAGGCATATTTTTTTTTTTTTTGTTAAAGTATTGCTGGCTGCCACCCCATCCCCGCCCCTGGCTGTAGCTCCGCCCTAGGAACGTGTCAATACGTGCCTAGTGGTAAATATGGGCCTGATTATTTTACAATATGTATTTAATATCAAACTATTTTTTTTAATTACTTAGTGCATTGTTTTGATTTGTTTAGGCTATTTCTAAAGTTTCTTTGATGAAAAACTTGCATTACGTACCTTACAAATTCAAATTTTGAGTCCTGGCTTCATTGCAGAATCCTGGTCAGATAGTACAGCTTAAAGCCCACTAGAGGCAGAAAGTTAGGCTAGAGTTTCAAAAAGATCATTAAAGCAGCTGTAACTTTATCCAAGACAAAGTGAAAAGGCTGGCTGGAGTTTTATCTAAGCTAGCCAATGTATGACTGTTCTACTATGTTGCGACCAATCACACTCACAGCTAAGCATGTTGGTGGATTCTCCAAGTTACTGTATACAAGGCTGTTTATAGGGGGTGCCCTACTGTGTGAAACCCCTGAGGTCGCCCTATCTGACTTACCCTTCCCTGGTCCTACGGTGCCTGCAAGGCCTCTTGTAGCATGCTCAGATACACTCCCACCCCTTCATCTAAGAACTCGTCTAAGCAAGCGGATCTAAGCACGCTGGTGGCCGCATCCCCCTCTCCCCTCTAAACGGGAGGGTGCCCCTGCCGTCCATTCACAAATGCTTGGCACAGGCACGCACCCTGCTAAAGGGATAGTGGGGATGCGGACGCTGCTCATGCCCTGGAATCTTATAGATTGGGTTTTGGTCCACTTTAAAGGCCCTGTAAACCCAACGGAAATAGCAAGCCGGTTCACCTTATGATTGTCACAAATGCCCTTCATTTCCTGCACCAGGTAGAAGTCATGGCAGGGCTCCACATTTTTGCCCTCCTTTTAATTGCATTCCTCTAGGACCACGCAAAAAAAGTAGCACAACAGCTACTCTGTTCACTCTTTGTGCAAGTGACCACAGCAAGCCATAGTGGTTCTGCTGTTGGCTCTGACCACAGCAGATCATAGTCAAGACTTACAGTATAAAGCTGTGCCATGAATTGCACTTCCCAGCTCAGCCAGGACCAAGACATTTAAGCAAAGTGTTTTTGCTTAGACTACATAAGGTATTTACATACATGTGATGCTTTGATATGTCTCACTTTATACTGTTCCTCCAGGGGTAGGTGGTAGTAAGTTACTATGTGGTGGGCAGGGATTATGTATTCCATTTAATAATCAGTCAAGTTTTAGAGGAAAACACCATTTTTGTCAGGTTTTTGGTGTTCTTGCCTTATTGTTCTCCTCCTTTGAAATAAAAAATAAACATTTGTGTTAGGATTGTGCCCCCATACCTATGATTTACTTATCAGCATGCTGTTTCCAAGTTTTATTACATACCTGTGGTTCTGTATTGCCAAAGTGAGAGCAGCTTTCCTGGTCTTGAATACAAACTACAGACTAAAAATGCCATTGAAAATGGAATTACACTTAAAGCAGTCCTCTACTTTTGAGTCCACTACTTGGCTGGATACGTAAGGGGAAACTCAATTTTCTATAGCATTAAAGTGTATTTATTTGTTAAAAGGATGTCCACGTTTGATGGCATTTGTGAAATTGTATATTTTGTGTGCCAAAATGATGTCCTCAACATGCTAAGCTGATTTAGTACATTTTAAAATATTTCCTTATGTAAGCCAGTGTGTGTTATAAATGCAGTTTTCACTTGGAATCTGTTGCTGGCAACTACACACCGAAATCTACAAGAAGAAAGTAGTGAGCCTGGACACCCAGAACACTGCTGCCTGGCATGTGTGATTGAGCTTCCTCACCTCAGAAATGGTCATAGCAGCAGGTCTAACTTCTCTCTCAATGGGGGACAGATCTGGTGTACAGTTGCCAGTAGCAAGAAGTGCAGGTAGAGAACTGCTTCCACAAAACACACATTTGCTAACATAAAACAATACTAGATCAGCTCAGCACCATGACAGCATCATTTTGGCACATAATCAAAATTACATTATTGTTCACCACATAAGAAGCACCCCCCCCCCCAAAAAAGTGAGGGGAAAATGTGTGTTTTCTGAGGTTAATGCTAAAAAAAAAAAAAAAAAAATTGTTTGTGGGGGGGGGGCTTCCTTATACACAATCAGGCCATAGATGCACACCTAAAGTTCAGAGAATGCATCAGAGGTTCTTTTAGTAGTCTCAAAAGCTAAGGTCACTAGTAGGGATGAGCGAACCGGTTCGGACGAACCGGATTTCGCTCCGAATTTCAGGGAAAATTGGATTCGGCACGAACCCAAATTTTTTTAGGTTCGTGCCGATCGAATTTTCCCTGAAATAAAAAAAAAAAATGACGGCATGGTGGGAGCGGGCAGGCCGGCTACGCTGTCAGCGGGCGGCGGAAGCTGGCCCGCTGACAGCGCAGTCGGCCTGCCCGCTCCCACCATGCCGCCATTTTTTTAAAAAGCAAACACTTACCTGCATGGTCGGAGCGTGGAGGCCGGCGCCGCTCTCAGCTGTCATCAGAGGACGCGTCATCAGAGGGCGCCTGAGAGTGGCACCGGCCTCCACGCTTTTTAAAAAAATGCCGGCATGGTGGGAGCGGGCAGGCCGGCTCAGATGAGCGATTCGTTAAAGTTCGATTCGGGCGAACCCGAATTTCTTGGGGAAATTCGGCGAAGTTCGCTCATCTCTAGTCACTAGGTTCAGGCCACTCATCACCTAGCCAAAAAGGTGGTCACAATAGAACCACAAAAAGACAGAAATGAGCAGCTGACACACCTATATATGTAGGTACATATCAAAGTACACAATGTAACAAATACTTATAGCAAACAAGGTTGCTGAGCTGTGCTGTGCTGTCAACAGTTCTACAGGAGATACAGTAAATGTTTGTAATACAAATACTGTCTTATATCAAAGGAATTATATTGCAAGTGCAAGTCTGTAGCAAGGAGAGTTTTATAGTCAAAACAGTTTTGTAGCAAGAATTTAGTTGTAGAAACAACGCAATCAATCAATCAATCAATAGCAAGCATTTATAGCAGAGGTAATGTAGCCGATCCAGTTTTGTAACAGAACTGCTTAATACAGATACCGGCTTTGTGCAGGTGCACCAAGGGTTAATAAGGTTTATCAGCAGGAAAAAAGAATGTACTCACTAGCAGCTGCCATAAACCAAGCTCAGTTTGTAGCAAGGATGGTTTTGTGACCAGAACATAAAGATAGTTAGACCATGCAGCAGATAGTAGTACCCAAATAACCAGAGTTCTAGTCATAGTGTAAAATGTATACTGTTGTATTCATATTCATACATGTCTGGTCATCTGTCAATATTGAACTGTAAGCTATATGTATAATTATTGTTAGTGCCACAGTGCCTCTATTTTAGCTCACTATGTGGTTCAAAATATTTTTTCTTATATTCCTCCTCCAAATCCTGCGTCTTATTTGGCAAAGAATAGGTACACTTTCAAAAATTCAATCGAAAGTGGACCTTCCCTAGGACAGAATTTTGTCATTTGTTGCTATTCTTTAGTGGAACTGTATAACCTGTAGTGATGAGTGATGTAATGCTGCATATTTTATTATTCAAAGTATGCTTCACCTTGCAAGTATTGTTATAGGCTGTGTTTTTACTTATTTAGTATCAATATGATTTCGTAAACAGAAAGAAAACATATATCTATGTTTTGGATTCAAGTAGCCACTAGCTTTTTGGTGGCTACAAGCCTATACGTAAAAGCATTTTTCGAAATAAAAAATGGAAAACTGGCATTTGCATATGTATTCACCCCTTTTTTATGAAAAGTTCTGGTGCAACCAATTACCTTCAGAAATGACATGCTTAGTAAGATGAAGTGTCACATGGTCCGTCAGTACAAACACATCTTTTCTGAAATGAGGCTGCAACACCATTAAACAAGGGGCACAGCTAACCAAATAACACAGTGAAGACCAAGAAGAACTCCAAACTTCTCAACAATGTTGTTGAGAAGTACAAGTCAGGATTGAGTATAAAAAAAAAATATCCAAATATCTGATGATCCTCCAGAGCGCCATCAAATCCATTATCCTCAAATGCAAACAACATGGTACCAGAACAAACCTGCCAAGTGATGGATGCCCACCAAGAAGGGCATTGATCAGAGAGGCAGCAGAGACCATAAGGTTGCCCTGAAGGAGCTGGAGTATCTGTCCATACAACCACAATCAGCCGTACACCCCATAGAGCTGGGCTTTTTAAATGTGTCGCAGATAAACTTTTTACCTGCAGGCAAAAATAGGAAGGCCTGTTTTGAGTTTGCCAAAATTCATGTGGGGGACTTCCCAGATGTGTGGAGATACGTGGTCTGGTCACATGGTACCACATGGTGGTGGCAGCATCATGCTGTGGGGATGTTTTTCAGCAGCAGAAACTGGGAAACTGTTCCAAGCTGAAGGGAAGATGGATGGTGCCACATGCAGAGATATATTTTTGACCAAAACCTTCGGTGTGGTCTGGTCACATGGTACCACATGGTGGTGGCAGCATCATGCTGTGGGGATGTTTTTCAGCAGCAGAAACTGGGAAACTGTTCCAAGTTGAAGGGAAGATGGATGGTGCCACATGCAGAGATATATTTTTGACCAAAACCTTCGGTCTTCGGGATGGAGGTTCACCTTCCAAGAGGAAAATGAACCAAAGAATATTGCTAAAGTCTCACTCGAGTGGTTTAAGGGGAAAAATGTAGATGTATTGGAATAGTCTAGTCAATGCTCAGACCTTAATCCAATTGAGAATCTGTGGTCAAATGTTTACCAATGGATACCACCTAACTTAAAGGAGCTGGGGCAGTTTTGTTTTGAGGAATGGGCAAATTTCCAGTGGCAGTTCGGGGCAAGATCGTAGAGACTTATCCACGGCGAATTGCAGTTGTACTTACATGACATGTTCCGATATATATTCCTATTGTTGTTGTTTGCTTACAATAAAAAGAAAAACACGAGAAATGCCAAAATACTTTCGCAAGCCACTGTATTCAGCTGCTCCACGAACTGTGTGGTGACTGCTGTAAAGCAACATGCAGCTGCATGCTACTGAGCCTTAAATAAACCAGAAAGCTTCAGGATCTAGACAATATATATATACACTCTACTGCCTGGGCTTGCCAAATGCAAGCAGTGTGGTGCTTATCCACATTACCAAACTTTTTATCAAAGAACTGCGGCTGCTGCAAGGGCAATAAAGGGGCAGCACGTAAGCTACATGTTAGGTGTTTAAAGTGATACTAGTGTTATAATGATAATAGTGTTATCATTTCTATGCATGTTCAGAAGTCTCTTTAACCCATCTTAAATTTAGATGTTATTCTTAAATGGCAAAGTGATGCTTTTCATAATTGCCTTCTTATTGGCCAATCTTTAATATCTGCTATCTATTAAATGTACTGCATTTCCTGTTATGCCCATATGGCTTAAACAGTATTACATTTACAACATATACATCTTAATTTACCTAGGTGACACCCAACTAAATATACAGAACACATGAGATATATATTTACTTTTGCTATAGCTGCCAGTTGTCAATTATAGCCACTGCTCTCAGGCCAAAAACTACTGTGTGTATATATCCTTCATAAGCAAAAGGTTATTATACTGCACATGATCCAATGACTAGGGAGCTATCCTGTTAAAAGTTGATGAGCATGATGTCCTTGCAGTCCAGTTCAGAGCTGTCTACATTAACGAGAAATAGTTTTCTTCACATTTAGTCTGCAGAGTGCAGATCAGGAAAAATAACCTGAAGGTCTCTAATTCCTTATACCTATAAGTCAAGAGAGTGTATTATAAAATGCCATCTGCCTGAAGGTAATAAGTTCACACAACAGGCAAGATGTGTAAAATGTTCCTATTATTTTTTCATAACCCCTAGTGATCATACTAAAACAACTCCAGAATCTTAAAGGAAATATCCAATTTAGCTATAGTCCCCTCATGAATCAAAAAGATGTCATCCTTTCACCACATGTATGTATGGAACCAAACACGTGACACTCTGTTGTTAATATTGCTTAAAGGAATTGGTTTCGGCAGATAGGATGCATTCTAAGGAGAGCCATCTGGCTCTGTGGCTATTCTAGTCCAGCCACAGCGTTGCTTTAGAAGACCATGAATTGGGTGGGCTGGGTCACCTGAAGGAGCCAAAAACCACGCCTTCTTCTGTCATCACACAAAATAAAATGTGCAGCTCGATTTACTGTATGCTGGGTTATGTGCCAGGTAGTGGCGAGTGAATCAATTCTGACGAATCAGAATTCGCTCTGAATTTAAGGGAAAATTCGATTTGCCGCAGATCCAACTCGCTGTCACTTACCCGCATGCTGACTCTCCCATCACTCTGGTCAGGCAGTGTGGACGGGTTCCACTGCTCCCCTTCTGCTGTCGGGTGGATGCTCATCCTCAGCCTAGTGCAGAGTGGAGGATCTGTGTCTTCTGCCCTGTTGCAGAGCACCACGGGACACCCACGCTGCTGAAGGATAGTGGACAGAGGGTGAGTTTTTTTGAGTGATTCTAGAAATGTTATTTGGACGAGCCCAAATTTGTTGGGGAAATTAAACAACTCAAATTTTTAGGACGTTTGCTAGTGCCAGGTAAAGTCTTGGTCCACACAGTTTGATGCAAGGAGTGCACATCTGTCTAAAGTCAGGACTGCAAAACCAGGCACGGATAGGTCCACTAAACAGGGGAGATAGTCCTTTTTATGTTATGTCACAGTGACATCATGGGCATCAATGCACCTGATGAGGTATAGAATACAGCTGCCGTCCAGGGACACTAGTATGTCAAGAAAAATAAAAAAATGGCCGAGTCTGCACAGCATGATGGATTTTCAAGAGTGGTTTAATATAGGAAATGCACAAACATTTTTCTTATAATGTAAGCCTGATTTCGCTACTTTGAAAGCTTTTTGAATATCTTTTATAATAAAAGATAAACGCAGTGATACTCATGGAATAAAAAACTGAATCCTAAAATATCTTTCAGTGGTAGGTAATCTGTTTTTATTAACTTGTTTGATTTGTTTAAGACTACATAGTAATGATGCTCAGACAGATGGTGCTGTAATATAATTCTCCTAATCTAAAGGTTAAAATGACAATTTTGCTGAAATAAAGACAAAATGCGCTACTTTACAGTCATTATGGTCTTGATGACAAGGATATAATGGTTTTCATTACCTGCTTGGTTAAATTCCACAGGCGGTGCAGTTAAAAATCCGCTTGTTGTAGGAATTTTGAATTTGTACCATACTTCTTATTTCAACAGTCTTCTTAAATGCTGTTTACATTTTATTTTCCACTTGAAATGTTCTGCTTTTTTTAAATCATTTGTTTCATATTTGTTTATTTTTTACTATAATTTTTCACAACGCATTTAACACATTTTAATAAATGAACTGACATCCAAGAAAAAGACAGGCGGCATCACGTGAGCTGAAGATCTGGTGAAGCCTTTACCTTTAGGTGTGCTTTCAGGTGTAAACTGAAGTTTTACTTAAAAAAATCCTTGCACCATTGAAACATCTCAGGCAGGTAATCTTAGGTAGGTAAATTGAGTCTGCAGATGTAGATGTAAGTATATACATATATATTTTTTACTTTACCTTTACTTCTGGTGTTTCATTCAGTCATCCCTGAGGAAGCAGCTGGTGTACAGCCAGTGCAGCCACGGAACTAGTTGGAGCTAGTCCCATACTCTGTCTGACATTCCAATCACCTGGTCAGCCTTTTGTTTAGTTTATTTTACTTTATATGTGTTTTGAGGTGTTGTTTTTATTGCTGTGGCACAGATACATTTCAGTTTTTTTTAAGTTTGTTGTGTGTTGTTGCATATGGTTATTATATACACTTGTATATACAATTGATACATTTTTTTATACAAGAGTTTTTCAGTAATTTAATTTATTTTGTGGATAATGTGGGGTTTTTAATCACTGCAGTATACATGTATATATTTATACACAACGTATGGTTGCCCAGTTGCCCATAATTGATTAATATTATATTATGGCATTAGGAGTATGGCTTTTACAGCTATGGTCTGAATGGACAGGCTGCTTTTATAATTATAATTTCATTTTTTTTGTATAATTGTTATGGATATACTTATATGTGTTTGATAAAAGTATTTTTTATATTATTGACCCTTTTTTTCCATTATTTTGCTTTCTGCCAAAATATTTTGGGCCTAATTTATGCATTAGCATTCCTGTCTTATCTGGTGCTATGAGGTACTACATTGGTGCTAGCAGTCGCTGTGCCAACGCTACCTATTAGCTTTGATTGTTGCACTTAGGCATTGGCCAGCCTGTCACGCTCCGGGTACTACAGCAACCCACTTGGATAACTCCAGCCCTCTCAGTAAGACCTCAACCCCCAATCTCCGCAGCCAGCTTCACCTTTAGGAGCCCCCGCTTGCCGGGACGCAGAGCACGCCTGCCCGGGATCGGTTGCCCCCAGGACTTCAATGGCTCAAAGATTGGAGTCTTACTGTTCAGAGACCTGGAGAACCCGCGGCTGGAAGTGGCGCCGAGCAGCCCAATCGCTGAGCGTATAACGGAAGTCCAACAGGCTAGGGGTCAGCAACAGAAGTTCCGAGATGGCAGCAGTACAAAGGATTGGACAAGACGTGGTCGAGGATCAAGCAGAGGTCGGCAACAGGAGATCAGATCGGGGGTGGTCTAAACACAGGCGAAGGTCGGCAACAGGAGATCAGATCGGGGGTAGTCAAGACGGGCGGTGGTCGGCAGCAGGAGATCAGATCGGGGGTAGTCAAGACGGGCGGTGGTCGGCAACGGGAGATCAAAAATATACTCTAGAGACAAGCTACAAACAGGGTACAAGGCACTATCACAGGCAATGAGCAAATGAAGGGGAATCAGCTTTATAGGGACAGGCAAGACTGGGACAGGATGATGATTGGTGCAACTGTGAGAACAAAAACTGGTTGGTGTTAAACTTCAGAGGGCGTGAGTACAAATATCTCCAAGTGGGCTATTGGCCCACTCTGGGAACCCTGGGCTGATTGGCCCCTTTAATTTTTCCTCCGGCGGGCGTGCAGGAAGCAGCGCCGCCGGAGGGTATGAGAGAACTGTGCTCGCGCCCGCGCGCGAGCACGTACAGCAGAGCCGGGGTCGCGAGCAGGGGGCGTGGCCGAGCGGCGCGCCGCCCGAACAGACGCCGCCGGAGCCGCCGCCGGAGCCGCTGCCCGGCCGAGAGGCAGGCCGGAAGCAGCGCGGCCAGCTGCCCGGGGACGGCGCGGGAGCAAGGACGAGGTGAGTGGATTCCTGACATTACCCCCCTCTTCACGAGGGGCCTCCGGACCCTCACCCGGCTTCTCCGGATTATCACGATGGAATTTCCGTACAAGAGCTTTGGCATGAACATCCCTAGCAGCCACCCAGCATCTTTCTTCTGGACCATAGCCAACCCAGTCCACCAAATATTGTAAAGAATTGCGAATCTTACGAGAATCCAAGATCTTATTTACTTCATACTCGGGCTCATTATCCACGAGAATAGGTGCAGGACCAGTAAGAGGAATATTCTTCGCCGGTTTTAGCAGTGAAACGTGAAAAGAGTTAGGTATTCTCATAGTAGGCGGGAGTTGAACCTTAAAAGACACATTATTTAACTTTTTGATTATAGGAAAAGGGCCAATGAATTTTGGACCCAACTTACAAGAAGGTTGACGGAGTGCAATATTTTTAGTGGAGACCCAAACTAAATCACCTACTTGAAGAGTAGGCTCCCGTGATCTGCGACGATCGGCGAATTTTTTATATCTTAAACTAGTAGTCTTAAGAATTTCCTGAACATGTGTCCAGATATTCTTCCGTTCTTGAAGCCACTCCTCCAACGCCGGCAAGTTGGAAGGTGACCCTGAAAGGGAAGAAGCTCTAGGATTTTTCCCTAAGTTACAATAAAAAGGCGATATCTTGGTACTCTCACTAGGCGCATTATTGTAAGCAAATTCGGCGAAATCAATAAATTCTGCCCATTGTTCTTGGGCATCCGAGACATAACACCTTAAATACTGTTCCAAAGTTTGATTAGTTCTTTCCGTCTGCCCATTGGACTGGGGATGGTAGGCAGACGACAGAGAGATCTGTATACCCAGCCGTGAACAGAAATGTTTCCAAAAACGGGAAGTAAATTGGACGCCCCGATCAGAGACTATATTGGACGGAATACCATGAATACGAAAAATGTGTGAAGTAAATAATCGAGAAAGCTCTGGCGCAGAAGGAAGTTTAGCCAAAGGAATGAAGTGTGCCATTTTACTGAAACGATCTACGACCACCCAAATAACAGTATTCCCGAGTGATAAAGGCAAATCTACAATGAAATCCATAGAAATATGAGTCCAAGGTTCAGCAGGAATTTCAAGAGGAACCAAACCGCCACTGGGAGCCTTATGAACCCCCTTACTTCGAGCGCAAACAGCACAAGCGTCGATAAAGGCGGTAATATCGCGTCTCATGGTTGGCCACCATACATGGCGACGGGCAAGCATAAGGGTTTTTCGGTTACCCACATGGCCAGCAGTTTTAGCATCGTGAAACTCGCGAATTACATCTGAACGCAAATGCGGCGGTACAAACTGGCATCCCAAGGGAATATCACTAGGAGACTGGTCTTGAAACGGCGCCAAGGTGTTAGAGAGATCAGGAAGTAATGCCCCGACCACACAACCCATAGGTAGAATCGGGTCACCAGTATCACCCCGATCCTTACATTCACCGAACATGCGAGATAGCGCATCCGCTTTAGTATTTTTTACACCTGGCTTGAACGTAATAATAAAATTAAAACGTGAGAAGAATAATGCCCAACGTGCTTGACGAGAGTTCAATCTCTTGGCAGACCCAATGTATTCAAGATTTTTGTGATCGGTATACACGGTTATAGGATGTAACGAACCCTCCAGCCAGTGTCGCCATTCATCAAAAGCCAGTTTAATAGCTAATAGTTCCCTATTACCAACATCATAATTTTGCTCCGCGGTACTGAATTTACGTGAAAAATAAGCACATGCATGTAGACGCTCAGGGTCACCGGAATACTGTGACAAAACTGCACCCACTCCCAGCTCTGAAGCGTCTACTTCAACAATGAAGGCCTTACGAATATCAGGGTGAATTAACACAGGTGCCGAAGTGAAGGTCCGCTTCAAGGTCAGGAAGGCCTCACAAACAGAGGGAGACCAGTTAGCCGTAAAGGCCCCCTTGCGGGTAAGATTGGTAAGAGGTGCAACAACATGAGAGAAGCCTTTGATGAACCGCCGATAAAAATTGGCAAAACCTAGAAAACGCTGCAATTCTTTTAAGGTCTTGGGTTGAACCCAATCCTGAACCGCCGAAACCTTCCCCGCGTCCATCTCTAAACCCTGGTTGGTAATAATATACCCTAAGAAAGGAACTGTGGTGACTTCAAACACGCATTTAGAAAGTTTAGCAAATAAGTTGTTCTCTCTTAATTTTTGTAGTACCAACTTAACATGACGTCTGTGCTCCAACAAGGAATTAGAAAAAATGAGAATATCGTCTAAGTATATGACCACAAATCTACCGAGATACTCTCTGAAAATATCGTTAACAAAATCTTGAAAAACGGCTGGCGCGTTACAAAGACCAAAAGGCATGACCAGGTACTCGTAATGGCCGTCTTTCACATTAAATGCGGTTTTCCACTCATCCCCCTGTCGGATGCGAATAAGATTGTAAGCCCCTCTTAAATCCAACTTGGAAAAAATTTGGGACCCAGTGACTTGATTGAACAGATCCCCAATCAAGGGCAAGGGGTATCGGTTCTTTACAGTGATTTTATTTAAGGCTCGATAATCTATGCATGGTCTCAAGCCGCCATCTTTTTTCTCTACAAAAAAGAATCCAGCCCCGGCAGGTGAGGTAGAGGGGCGAATAAAACCCTTCCTTAAATTTTCGGTGATGTACTCCCTCATTGCTTGCTCTTCAGGCAGGGTAAGATTATACATTTTTCCCCTCGGGGGAATCGTGCCAGGCAGCAAGTCAATAGGGCAGTCATAAGACCGATGTGGAGGGAGGGTATCCGCAGAACGTTCAGAGAAGACATCAACCCAGTCAGCGTATGGTTGAGGTAATCCCTGAGGTAAAACTTGCATACTTCTAAGGCCAGTAGTAAAGCAGTGATTTTTACAATGGTCACTCCACTTGATCAATTCTCCAACCCGCCAATCTATCACCGGGTTGTGGAGTTGTAACCAGGGGTATCCCAAAACCACCGGAGTCTCTGGACAGTCGAAGATGAAAAATTCTAAGAACTCAGAGTGGGAAGAGCCAACAATTAACCGAAGAGGTGGGGTCTTGGTGTTAATAGGTCCCCCCTGGATGGCCTTCCCATTGATGGCCAAAACTTGTAGGGATCTTTCAAGAGGAACTAACGGAATATCTAAAAGAGAGATCATGCTCCTATCGAGAAAGTTTCCCGCCGCACCGCTGTCGATAAAGGCGGAAACTGTTTGCTTGGAAGAACCCCAAGATAGGTCAATGGGGACTAACATTTTATTTTGGCGAGAGTTGCAAACTGACTCACCCAGATCAGTACTCTCTACCTGGTCTGGGTGTGGAAGTTTTCCGCCGGTCTCCCCTTGTTGGGACAGGACCCTGCGAAATGTCCTGAGTTCCCACAATATAGGCATAACCCATTGGACCGCCTACGCTGCTTTTCCTCTTGGGATAACCGGGTTCTCCCTAATTGCATGGGTTCTTCCTGGGAAGGAGATGAGGTATTTTCCCCACGGGTAGCCGGGGAACTAAGACTCTGGGAGGACCTGAAGGACGTGGGAGCCCTGGCTCTCTCCCTAGCCCTCTCTCTAAGACGCCTGTCTATTTTAATGGAGACCTGCATTAATTGGTCTAGGTCAGCGGGTGGAGGAAAATTTACCAAAGCATCCTTGATGCTTTCCGACAGCCCCACCCTGAACTGACTACACAAAGCGGGATCATTCCACCTCGATTCGACGGCCCAGCGGCGGAATTCAGAACTATAATCTTCAGCCGAATTCCGTCCTTGTCTTAAGGCCCGAAGCCTATTTTCTGCCGTAGATTGTTGATCAGGGTCAGCATATAAGACGCCCATAGCATTAAAGAATGCTGTAACGGATTGTAGGGCAGAATCATGAGATGGCAAACTGAAGGCCCAGGACTGCGGGTCTCCTTGAAGCAAAGAAATGACTAGGCCTACTCGTTGGGACTCAGTGCCTGAGGAGATGGGTCTCAGCTTGAAATACAATTCGCAGGCATTCCTAAAATTGGAGAATTTAGCTCGTTCCCCAAAAAACTTTTCCGGCAGTGGAATCTTTGGTTCTGAGATATGAGGTGGTACAGAGGATGCCGGTAACTGTCGAGATTCCTGAGTGGCCACTCTTTGAGCGAGCTGGTTTATCGCCGTAGCCATAGCTTGTACCTGCTGTACCAGGTCATCCATGTCGGCCTGTGATAATGTCACGCTCCGGGTACTACAGCAACCCACTTGGATAACTCCAGCCCTCTCAGTAAGACCTCAACCCCCAATCTCCGCAGCCAGCTTCACCTTTAGGAGCCCCCGCTTGCCGGGACGCAGAGCACGCCTGCCCGGGATCGGTTGCCCCCAGGACTTCAATGGCTCAAAGATTGGAGTCTTACTGTTCAGAGACCTGGAGAACCCGCGGCTGGAAGTGGCGCCGAGCAGCCCAATCGCTGAGCGTATAACGGAAGTCCAACAGGCTAGGGGTCAGCAACAGAAGTTCCGAGATGGCAGCAGTACAAAGGATTGGACAAGACGTGGTCGAGGATCAAGCAGAGGTCGGCAACAGGAGATCAGATCGGGGGTGGTCTAAACACAGGCGAAGGTCGGCAACAGGAGATCAGATCGGGGGTAGTCAAGACGGGCGGTGGTCGGCAGCAGGAGATCAGATCGGGGGTAGTCAAGACGGGCGGTGGTCGGCAACGGGAGATCAAAAATATACTCTAGAGACAAGCTACAAACAGGGTACAAGGCACTATCACAGGCAATGAGCAAATGAAGGGGAATCAGCTTTATAGGGACAGGCAAGACTGGGACAGGATGATGATTGGTGCAACTGTGAGAACAAAAACTGGTTGGTGTTAAACTTCAGAGGGCGTGAGTACAAATATCTCCAAGTGGGCTATTGGCCCACTCTGGGAACCCTGGGCTGATTGGCCCCTTTAATTTTTCCTCCGGCGGGCGTGCAGGAAGCAGCGCCGCCGGAGGGTATGAGAGAACTGTGCTCGCGCCCGCGCGCGAGCACGTACAGCAGAGCCGGGGTCGCGAGCAGGGGGCGTGGCCGAGCGGCGCGCCGCCCGAACAGACGCCGCCGGAGCCGCCGCCGGAGCCGCTGCCCGGCCGAGAGGCAGGCCGGAAGCAGCGCGGCCAGCTGCCCGGGGACGGCGCGGGAGCAAGGACGAGGTGAGTGGATTCCTGACACAGCCTATGTCAGCGCCTGTTGGACCCACCGGCCAATTATCCCAGTGCCAGTGAGCGCCACGTTGTACCACGCTTCCTTGCATATTATCCAGCGCTTTTTCATTATAGTTTCCAAAAATCACTGCTGGGGACAAACTTTACAGTGCGTTTAGTTGTTGGTGTCCAAATTACACATTGTTAAGCAAAAGAAGCCATTAAAATCAAAATCACACAAACAATAAATTAGGTCCTGTTTTTCAGTTATTGACAAGTCCCAATGCAGGCTGTGTACAAAAAAATGTGTTTAACCCTTTTGCTGCCAGCCTATCTGGAGATTTTGTCACCTTTGTTGCCAGCCCATTTTGCACTATTTTGCGCGCCACATGTTCAACTGTGATTTTTTATTTTGATTTTTATATATTGTTTTTTTTCAGCAGTATGGGCTTTGGCCTGAAATGTCTTGTTTGTCATTTTTAGGTGTATTCTCAATATTTGTGGGTGAAATATGTGCAAAAAAAATCTATTTTTTACAATTTGTAGTGTTTTTTTGTAATAAAAAATGTAAGTTTGTAAATAAAATCATATTGCGTGTTGTATTGGGTTCATCTTTCTGGAAGTAATTTTTTTTATAAAAAAATGTATTAAAAAAGCAGAATAAAAAACACATGTTCCTAAAATATCAATATGCAAACAAGAAAAAATGAGCTAAATCTGAAAGCGCAGGATCTTCCGAGCAGAACAATCTTTGGTGGCCCCTGGCTCTGCAGGCTACAAGCCGGCATAGCCTATGGCCACGGGCCATAGACATAATTGAACTATGACTCTGACTGACATTTAGGGTTAAAGTGGTAACTCTGTGCAAGAGAGGGTTCTAGTTGACAGGGACACTAAGCTAACATAAACTAGGCAAGCTTCACATCAGTGTCTGGCCACATCTTGCTCCCTATCATATAGAGTTCCATGCCCTATTCTTCTATATTTCTATGACTCTTTAATTGGAGAGGATCCTAAATTAGGATGAAAGAAAGCAGTGTTAGAAGTAGTAGCCAAGCAGCCCAGAGAAGCAGCCAGCAGAACATCGACAAGAGGCCAATAAACATGCAGCCACTCAGGATATCCATAAGTACACCACTTGCTGACATTGAAGGGCTTTCTACCTTTTGACCAGATAAAACAGAAATAAAAGGTCTTCAATAGAGAATACTTTTGATACACACAACTTCGATATTGGCTGGTCCCACTGATTAAACTTGTTGCACCTTTAAAGCAACTTACCCTCTTCAAGAAGGTTTGTGTTGAGAATTTGCAAGTACCTGGGACAATATCACTTTTGTATGCAACTCTAAACCAACTGCAGGCCACTACAATGCACAAATATGTATTTCATTGGAAAAAGTACTCACACAGTGATAGGTCACTGAAGGAATGGACTGCAACGGTACTTGCCCATATAGCCATGGTGGTCCCTAACTACCCTGACAACTGCATCTAGGGCTGTAGCACTGATAGGGACATGCATCATATTTGGTGGCTGTGCTCTTAGACTCTGGTCTAATGTCTTTCACCTGGCCTATCAGCTCTTTGGCAAACCTATGAACAGAGACCCTTGGGTCAGCCTTTTAAACACAGAAACAAAAGAATTTACCAAAAATCAAAATAAGATGCTGGCATTCTGTTGCAAAGCAACCAAACAAACTATTGAAAAGGATGGATGTGACAACCCCTACCATTTTGTGAGGGGGTTTCTCAAATGAATGGCTTTCTAATCAACATAAAGCTTATGAGTATATTGGATGACACACAAGAGAAATGTCTTTCTATTTGGGAGCCATGGCTGGGATACCCTAATCTGGATTATTTAGCACTGTTTGTATAGTACAAGACCAGAGTTAACTGATTGAAACTTATGCTTCCTTACATTACAATGATTTAAAACTGTTTTGGGTAGAGCTGGGCTTTAAAGCATCTTTCACTTTCTAGCTAGTATACTCTCTCCGCAGTTACCCTCTATTAATTATCACCGCTAGTGAACAGGAATCCTTAGTTGCATAAAATGATCAAGGTCAGACTCCTAAATTAATACCTGAATAACACCAGACCTTTTCACAATTAATAACTTTTAAATTGCTGCTTTCTGTGTCAGTTAATGGTCAGCATAATTAGGTGAAGCATGAGATCCTAAGATTATAAGTCACAAAGGCTTCAATAAATTCTTTAGTGCAATAGTAATACCCATTAAGCTGCAATGCGTACCATTTAAATTGTATAGAGTGTTTTATAATCTTTCTATTGAAGGAACAATGACAACAGTCAAATATGCACATGTCAGAGGTTTTATTATTGAGATTGTATTAAAATTTCATGATGTATGTAATTGTTCATTACACAAAAATAAAATAAAATTAGTCTCTAAAATTGCTTCATATTCAAATTGTTTTACATATGTTGTAGTAACACAAACTACTACCACTAAATTCTTAAAGAGATATATTGTAGTAAGCTGATATCCAACTTCAGCTAAAACATGTAATTTTGAAAAGGAATAGTGAGAACAAATATAATATTGCCGTCTGTGACCCTTACTATTTGGGCATCAATAAAACACCTTGCTCTAAGCCTGGTATCATGGAGTTGCTCCCATGGCTGTCAGTGACAACCACCTGTGAAGCTCTCAATGACAACTTCAGTGACTCTGAACGTTCCAACTATAAACTGAGGGCTTAGGGGTTTGGTATATATATATTTTTATTTTACTGTCCTACTTGGGCTTATTGCTGGGGAGTGGTGGGAGGGGTTGATTGGCTGAAGGGTGATTGGGTGGACAGTTACTTTAAAGTCCTTGTTCAGGCACAGCAGTTTCTCCCCTCTCATATCCTCCATGGGAGTACACTGTAAAACACCACTTCTGATCAAAACTTTGTAAGAAGATGTAATTCTATCTCGCTTTTAAATACAGCAACTGTGTCTTTGAATAATGAGCATGGCTGAGCAGTGAGGTCCAAGCTGAACGTGCTGCTGTTTCTTAAGGGCAGGTTTAACAGACCGCCTCTTTGATTTGTGATGAGCGTGTTCACAGGGAACATGATCTTGCTGTGCCCTAGAGATGCTACACTTCCCCCTTCATTGTACAAACTTTTTCTAGGCGAAGAAAGATAATCTTTCTATTCCCTAGCGTTGCTCCACTACCCCCTTCATAGTAAGAGCTTTTTCTAGGCAAAGAAAGATGATCTTGCTGTGCCCTAGCGTTGCTCCACTACCCCCATCATAGTAAGAGCTTTTGCTAGGCAAAGAAAGATGATCTTGCTGCGCCCTATCGGTGCTCCACTACCCCCTTTATAGTACAAGCTTTTGCTAGGCAAAGAAAGATGATCTTGCTGTGCTCTAACAATGCTCAACTACCCCCTTCATAGTATAAGCTTTTGCTAGGCAAAGGAAGACACCAGCATCTAGTACGTATGCAAAAAATCACTGGAAGCTTTTACAGGCTCCTGACAGCCAGGAAGAGTGCTGTGGAATGAATGATGATTTGCACAACCTGATGTTGGATCGGGATGGGGAATGCACACTGTCTACTTGTCAGAATTACGCATGCAGCTGGACAGAAGAGGACGGTCATGCAACTATATTCGGACTGTGGTTTGGGACTCAAAAACAGCACCAGGTTTTCATGATTGCTTACAGGGACAACACACAAGTTATGAAAATGGGACATGGGAACAATGACAACACATGTTGTGAGTAGCTTAATCTATAATTTGGACTTTGCTCTTTAGAGTTCCTATAATTCAGCCCCCCTAAGCCAATACTTAATATAAGACCACCTATAGCTGCAATTACAGGTGCAAGTCTATTCGAGTATGTCTCTATCAGCTTTGCACAAGTAGAGGTTAACTTTGGAGTTGCAAAGTCCAGAAAAGCCATGCTGTTAGACTGGGTTGGGGTCTACTTTTCCATCCTAAAATACTTCAGTTTGTATTTATATTATAGGTGACATTAAAAGTGGAAAAATAAGGATTCATCTTGGTCTGATGTTTTTACCTGATTTAAACAGGATGTGTGGACTTTTATATCCACCTGCGTTTAAGTTACATTTTTGGCAGTGAGAAGTGCTAAAACGCCCCCACTGGCAAGAGCTAGCCTTACTTGCTTTAACAAAGAAATTTATCAGCATTTTTACGAACAATATAGGGTTCCTGTGTCAGGGATACACTTATGGCCCCTCAGCCATAACCGTTCTGAACTTTCTTTTTTGCCCCCCTTAATAAAGCGAGAAAAGAACACTCCAAAATGGTAATGCTTAACCGTGTGATATATAACTAAAATTAATATTTTGGCCAGAGTAACACTAAAATATCAGTGTGCTATATGACTTTCTCTTTAAGCTTAATTTACATATTTCTAGTTGTGGTGAATTAGCTAAAACTTTCATTGCATGTCAACCTTAACACAATTAGAACATGTAATTTTAATTTCCTACCATGTAAATACCTTATTAAAGCACATATTTAGTCTGTCTTGATGTGTTTATGGTAATCATTTAGAATGTTTTCTGATGAGCTTAATTTTGATTTATGAGTGAGTTATTCATATGTCCTTCTAATTGTCTCAGGAGAATCATGCTCTCATATCTGGATTTTCCAGCTAACAGTTTCTTAAGCAGCATGTCACCTATGGTTTTGTCAAGCATACATTTCTTGTTAAGTGTTTTTTTTCCATTAAGAATTTCATTTTAACTGTACTTTAAAAGGAAATTTATTTTCAGCAGAAAGTGGAACTACAGTAGAGAAAAACAGATAGGTGGGGTGGTAAGAGCCCTACACTATTTTTTGCAGCCATATATTTGGCAGAGGGCCCATTCTGATTTTTTGGTTTAGCCTAACCTCTTAAATGAACCCCAACTTTTAAATTAAAGTTCAGCACATAAATGAGTCCCTATTCCAAACTCTTTAAATATACCCCTACATTTTAACAAGACTTCTATATTTAATACTGAATCAGCCTTGAAAGGTAACCCCTGTCTTAACCTTAAAATGGAACAACAGTCAAAAATGACTTAAACCAGACCAACACAACAAACTATGCTCATATGCATCCCTCCTCATCGCAAGTTAGATTTCTGCACATAGAAAGGTAGATTAATTTTTAACTCATGCTGTAGTAAATTTTAGAAACAAAATTGTGGCTTATGCATTTGTAGGCCACCTGTAAACAGGAATTGCTGCTGGGCTTCCTGTTACTGTGCATTGTTAGTTATGTCAGTTGAATCCAGGCAGCAGCATGGCTGAGATGCTGGGAGAGGAGGCTGCGATGGCTGTTAGCTTTCTATTCCAACTGTACCAGGCTGTTGGTCCGGTTTAAGGTCTTCAGGAAATTGTACCATGTTTTAATATTTATTTAAATGAAAACTGACTTTTGTCATGCTTTTGGCGTTCTGCAGTATTACTTTCCTCTTTTGGAATGTAAAAAAACAGTTTTCCCTAGCGACAATGTGTTTACCTTAGCAATGTACCAAAGTGGTGATCTGATGTACATTTCAGAAACTTTCTCACTCTGGCTTGATAATCATCTTACTGGCTGAGGCAGAGATGACAGACTTAACCCCTTCGGCAATAATTCAACCTCATCAAATAGGGAGGATTGTAGTATTGTGTTCCAGTAACTAGTGGCAGCATTCTCAGCTGGGGAGGTAATTACTTCAGCTTTTTTGGCCAAAGCTGCAGATTTGTAGTCAGAAAGTATACTAAGAGCTTTACTAGAGCTTTACTAAAAACATGGAAACAAAATCACAGGTATGAGAACACACTCCTAACACAAATGTTTATATTTCATGAGGAAGAGTTGAAATACATAGAATAAAAGCTCAGTGCCTAGAGCACATCATATTGGCACACGATAATGGAAACTTTTAAAAATGCAATCGAAAGTGGAATTACCCTTTAACCCTTCTATTGCCAGCCACGTAAATTTTACGTGGCTGCCTCTCCAACCGTTAAACGCCAGCCACGTAAAATTTACGTGCCTGGCTTTGCCCCCTGCTAGCGCCGGTAAAGTTAAAAAAAAACACTTACCTGACCCCTCATTTGAACCGGTCGGGTCTCCTCTTCACCCTGGGGGGCTCCGATCCCCCGTCGGGGCTACTCCGGAGGAAGGGGAGAGCCCGGAGTAGCCCCCCCCCCGTTTTTGCGGCCGCTGGCTTTTCCTGCAAAAAAAAAAAAAAATGACATTTACTCACCTCCATGTGCGCTCGATTGCGCCGGCCCTCCTCTTCACCTGGGGGGCCTCCGATCCCCCCCCCAGGGCTATCTGTCTTCAGGAGAGAGCCTGTCAGGCTCTCTTCCCTCTTCCTCCGATGGGCGCCGCCATTTTGCCGCGAAGCCCCGACCCTTTTGGGGGCGGGGCTTGTGACGTCACTCGGGCCGGCGTCTTGACAGCTCCAGGCCTCTCAGCTTTCAGATGCCGGTGATCGGTGGTGAGAGAAGGAGGGGACAGGAGATCCTCTGATCTCCTGCCTCCCCCCTCCTCTGGCTGCCGATCACCGGCATCTGACAGCAGATCAGTGAGGGACACAGGAGCTGACGATCGAAGGTGAGTAAAGTAAATTTTTTTTAATAAAATTATTTTTTTCTGTGTGTTTTTTTTTATTTAACTGTTAACCCTTTGTGAACTGGTAAGGGGTCCATGAGACCCCTGTACCAGTTCACAAGGCTGGGGTCTGGCAAGTCACCTGCCCTAGCGGGTGACTTGCCATTAACCCCTGCACCCCCAATTACCTGCCTCCCCAAAGCCCAGTGGGGGGGGCAGAAGAGCTCGGGCCCACATAGGCTATGTGGGCTCGTAGGCTGCAGGGTGGGGGGGCCACAAAAGCTGGCCCCCCACTCTGTGCCTACAAGCCCCCATAGCTGGTCCCGGGCTGGTTATGACGGGTAGGGGGGGCCCTATGTCATTTTTTTTTTTATTTTAAGGGTTAGGGTTAGGCTAACCCTAACCCTTAAAATTCCCCAAAAAAATGAGGGTCCCTACGTAATTTTTTTAAAAATGTTTAACGGTTAGGGTTAGCCTAACCCTAACCCTTAAAATTCCCCCCAAAAATGGGGTCCCCCCCCCCATTTTTTTTTTTTTAAGTGGACCAACACCCAGGCTGATCGGCCCGGATCAGATCCCTCCCTGCGGGGCATCCGAAATCGGGATGCCCCACTGTGTGAAACCCCCCAGGACGCCCCAATCGCCTTACCTTATCCCCGTTCCAACGGTGCATGCGCGGGCCGCATCTCGCGCTTCTCTCTATCAGGGCGCTCACAAGTGCCGGTCGTTTGTGAATCGCCGACGCGGGCGCGCTCCCTGTTAGAGGGAAGCGCGAGATGCGGCTGCCAGCGCGCTCAGAGCCGCTGTGGTTGTCCGTCCCTTGTCCGTGCATACCACAGCGGCTCTGAGCGCTCTGATTGGACGAGCGCTCGCGCATGCGCCGTAGGAGCGGGCTGAGGTGAGTTTTTTTATACCTTTCTCGGGGGTTTTACGCAGCGGGGCACCCCCACGGAAGTGGATCAAAACCCAGGATAGTGAAAATCCTGGGTGTTGGTCCACTTTACGGGTTAGGGTTGGGCTAACCATAACCCTTAAAATTCCCCCCAAAAAATGGGGTCCCCCCACCCCCTGGGATTAAAAAGAAAAAATTAAAATTAAAAAGAAAACAACATAGGGACCCCCCTCCCGGGGGAAGGGGGGGGGCCCACTATTTTTTTAATTTTTAGGGTTAGGCTTAGCCAAAAATTCCCCCAAAAAATTGGGGTCCCCCCCTGGGAGGGGGGTCCCTATGTCATTTTAAATTAACCCCTTATGTTTATAGTGTGGATAGTAGTATTTTATTTGTAAATGTTATAAAATGCTCTTTTCAGTTTGGGGGGTCTCCTGGGCAAGAATGAGGGGTTATTGATACATATGTGGTACCGTTGTAATCGGAAGAAATGGGGCTATCACATGCAATATGGTTTTTATTACTAAAAAAATGTTTTATTTAAAATAAAGGAGACAATTGTTTAAAAAATATTATTTTATTTATTTTTTTGTTTTTTTTTTAAGCAAAAATATTTAAAAAACAGTAGAAAAATTACAAACAAGACATTTAATGTTAAAGCCTAAATTCTGCTGCAAAAAATATATATATATATATATATATTTTCCAAGAAATTCCGACAAAAATCACGGTTAAACATGCCGCAAAATGGGGAAAAATGACCAACTGAGGGCGACAAAAGTTCAAGCAGGCTGGCAATTAAAAGGCTTAATAGTACCTATGCATGTTGGGTATTGTTCTGCTCGGGGGACCTTGCGCTTTCAGATTTAGCTTGTTTTTTCTTATTTGCATATTGATATTTTAGGAAAAGGTGTTTTTTATTCTGCTTTTTTATAAATTTTTTTGTGAAACCCTGTGCAACCTAAGAATTCTTCAAGGGATTACTTCCAGAAAGATGAGCCCACGACAACAAGCTGGGTACGCTTAGAAAGCTTAAAATGTGTACTTTCAGGGAATATATGGGGGATATTCCAAATGTAAAGGGTTGTTTTGGTAGAAAAAGCACAAGGTGCGCATTTTGTATGCAGAGCTGAAATTTTGAAGTAAAATTACCGTTACGCACATGCTTTACTTTGGTGTGTTTGTGTTTGATTGTTCTGTTCGGGGCATGTTGCTTTTTCAGATTTTCAGTTTTTTTCTTGTTTGCATATAGTTTTTTTTAGGAAAATGTGGTTTTGATTCTGCTTTTTTATACTTTTTTTAGGGAAACCCTGTGCAACCAAAGAATATATTGAGGGATTACTTCCAGAAAACTGCACCCATGTCAACAAGCCTGGTACGCCTAGAAAGCCTGAGGTGTGTACTTCCAGAGAATCTATAGTTTGTTGGGGGTATTTCAAATGTAAAGGGTTGTTTTTCTTGAAAAACTGCAAGGTGCGCTTAGCACGTAGCATAGTTGTATTTTATCTGAAAATCTCCTAAAGAGTTGTTTCAGTTTGGGGGAGTCTCCTGGGCAGGAAAGGGTGTCTACCTATACATATGTGGTATCGCTGTAACCGGGAGAAATTGGGGTTTCACACGCAATAAGATTTTATTGACAAACTTACATTTTTTATTACAAAAAAAACTACAAATTGTAAAAAATTGTTTTTTGGGGGTTTTTTTGCACATATTTCATCCAAAAATATTGAGAATACACCTAAAAAATGACAAACAAGACATTTCATGTTAAAGCTCAGACTCTGCTGAAAAAAACAATATATCACTTTCCTGGGAAATCCCTGGAAATCCCTTCAAAAATCACAGTTGAACAAGGGGAGCGCAAAATAGTGCAAAATGGTCTGGCAACAAAGGGTGACAAAATCTCAAGGTAGGCTGGCAGTTAAAGGGTTAAATAGAGAACACACAGATGACAGGTATGGTTAAATGGCATAGTCAAATGTGCTTAAAAGTATATTAAAGCCTAGAATGTAACTGTAATTACTACAAACCCAGTTGATAAGGCTTGATACAGGGTGGTTTACCCAAAACAAGTCGACGCTAATTTTAACAAGTCTGGGATTTCCCATAGGCTGTTGTTATTTTCTAACTTCTAAAATTTTTACGGCATTAAAAAAAATTAAAAATTATTAAGAATAATTTGCACCTCACCTGCTCATATGTGTAGAGGATGTTATTGGTAAAACCAAAGAAAACTATTTTTGTGCCAAGTGTGAAAAGCTCTGACTGCCACTTCAAACTTAACCTCTCTAAAAAAAAACTAAATCATTTGAATAACTTCCAATATGAATAGTATCAAATGCCCTTTCTGACAACACTTTGCAAGACCGGCCCAACTATTTTGTAACATGATTACATCTCGGCAAATAAAATACCGCAAGAAAAAGTATTGGAAGCTGTTAAATATTTTCTGGAAAAAGATAAGCAATTACCAGACATGCAGGTTCAGATCTGTTGGTTTAACGACGACTTCTACTTGCAGATAATAGGTGTAGCAATGGGAGGCAAGTTTGCTAGTTTGGCTAGCTTCTGTTTATGGAATGGAAAGGAAATAACATTAAATAACTTTCTGGAATTCCTAAATAAAGACACTTGGAATATTACACTTACTTTCAATATTGATAGACAAAACATCCAATTTTTAAGGAGATATAAGGAAGAAGAAAAACTGAAGACAAAAAGCTTCTTTAAAGAAATAGATAGAAATGGATATATCCGTCTAACTAGTTGTCACCGCCCAGCATGGCTGAAAAATATGCCAAAAGGACAACTTAAACAGATAAGATGGAATTGTAACGATAACGAGGTCTATTTAGAACAAGCAGAACATCTGAAAAATATGTTCATACAATAGGGGTATACAGCTAACAAGATTGACAATACTATTAGGACAGTCTTGAATGAAAAAGAAAATCAAACAATTACAATAAAAGAATAACCAAAGTTGTTAAATGCAACACAACAAGGAACAGCACTTACTAGTTTTAATAAATATTCTATGAAAGTTGAAAGGATATATAACAAACATTGGAATGAACAAAAAAGGTGGATTTTTGAAGAAAAATTGGGCCCAATGATCTGTTTACAAATAAGAAATCTACTTTCACGAATCCCCAAAATGGAAGGGAATATCATATGAAATACCAGACCTCTTGTAATACAAAAATGGTATCCAGTGCCCATGTATACTACTATATGTAGGCAGAACAATACAGCCATTTAAAGCACGACTGGGGGAACATCTGAGAAATATTGAGAAAGTATTAAGTACACATAATTTATCCCTCCATTTAGTTAAGGCCAATGGAAGGAACCTAGAAGGACTTATTCCCATTATATATTATATCCTATTGGATATTAGAAAAACTATTCACCCATTGGAGAGTCTTGGTTTCCATTTAGAGTTATCTAAACTTGAAACATAATTATAAACTTGATTTATGAATTGGACACTCTTAGCCCTAGGGGACTAAATATAGAGATAGATCTGAACTGTTTAATAGAAGATAAGTGAAATACCATTAGTACTAAGAACTACCCTCCCATAACAATACAAATGGTTAAATACTAGAGCTATCCTTGCTAATATTATTTTTAATTTCAAAACTGTGATAAGTACCACTGTAGAAAAAAAAGCAATTCTGTGAGTACTCACCTGTAGAATTGTTTTTGTTCTTGCATGGCACGGCCCGCTTCGGTATTCATAACAGTTGGGTTATTCTGCCACAAGGTGGTGCAGCGGTACTGCAGAAAAGCTGTGGCTTGTCCCGGCTCCCTATAAAAACGGGCTTAACCATAGAGTTCCCCAGCGTAGACAAGCAGTAAGACAAGAAGCCGGGAGAGAATAAAGTAAAAAATGTGAAAAAGGTAAAAAACCCAATTTAACTTGTAACAATCACCATGAAGAGGCAACCAAGAATAACGATAACAAGGGTGGGGTGAAGTGGGCCGTGCCATGCAAGAACAAAAACAAAACAATTCTACAGGTGAGTACTCACTGAATTGCTTTTTTCTTATGAATACCAAACCGGGCCGTGCCATGCAATAACAGTTGGGACATCCAAAAGCAGTGTCCAGAGTAGGGTGGGATCCACAAAGAGTAACGGCCAGTAGTTCAAGTCACTACCGCCTGAAGCCCCTTGCGGCCAAAAGCAGCATCCGCTGAGGCCCTAACATCAACCTTGTAAAACTTTGAAAAAGTATGAACAGAAGACCAAGTAGCAGCCTTGCAAACTTGTTCAACAGAACTTGGTGCTGAAAAGCCCAAGAGGCACCAATAGCACGAGTGGAATGAGCAGTAATCCTAAAGTGAAGTTCCTTTCCCTTAGCAGAATAGGCTTGAACCACCGCCTGACAGATCCACTTGCTGATAGTGGATTTATCGGGAGGCAAACCCTTTCTAGGTCCAGAAGTGAGAACAAAAAGAGCATCAGACTTCCTGAAAGTCTCAGTGGCGACCAAATAAAACTTCATAGCCCTGACTACATCCAGAGAATGCGCTCAGCTCCGCTCCTTGGAATTAGTAGGATTAGGACACAATGAGGGCAAGACAATCCCCTCGATTCAAAGAGCAAAAGTTAATTGATTTCGGATCGAGAATCGTAAGTTTGGGTGGGTGTTAGTCATTTTTTCCTGTTTTTTTGGCCATTTCCGACTCGCACGAGCCTACGTACGAATGCGTATATGCTCTTACGATCATCGGAAGTTCGTTCCTAAATTTTAGGATCAAAACGTAAAACTTAGGATCAAATCCTAAAACTTAGGATCAAATCCTAAAACTTAGGATCAAAACGTAAAACTTAGGATAATCGGATGTGTTTAGGTGTGATTCAGAGAACAGTTTTCAAACCTCTAAATACGTTTTAAAAGAAAGCCACTGCCGACACCTTTTAGCAGTCGGATTGCTGTTCTTGAACAGGTTTTTTGGCTATGTGGAGGAGTCTGCGCGTCTTGAGCTCCAATGAACTGCATGTATCAGCATGGCCGAGGCCATAAATTGTATGGCAATGCATACCTGATTCATGTATGCCTTATAAAAGCATTTTAATGTGGACCTTAATTAGTCCTTTGCATGTAAACCTTTATTTTGCAATATATTTGCGTTAATTAAAGAAACGTATGTCCTTTGTTATTTATTTTTAAATTGATGTACTAGAATAATATTTTAGATTGCATTTATTGGTGTAGTTGTTTACCTTTGCTTTGTTTAATTATTTAAGCACATCTTTGGTCAGATGCATCACACTTACTGAGGAGAGGAGAGCGGGATAAAGTGCAGGATGTGGGTTACTGCTGTATTTTGCACAGACACAGCAGAGCTGGGGGCACGGAAAGGTCAGAAATCAAAGAATGCAGAGCAACACAGTCACAAGGCCCTTTCTGTTTGCAGGCTGCCCGAGAATACCTGAGCCGCCATCTTGGCTGTTTCTAGGCTCATAACATGCTGAAGTTGCTGGGTGTTTTTTAATTTTTGAGAGCAAATCTGTATGTAGAGGGTGTGGGTAACCACACCCAAAATTTTAAGTTGTACCATTTGAAGCCAAAATATTAAAATTAAATCCACAAGTAAAAAATGCAAGTTAACTAAAAATTAAACAAAGTAAGATTTACTTATGCAAATGCATTCATTAATGGTTGGTTACTACAAAATGAATGAAATAAAGAAAAATAAAAGACCAAATATTTAGAATGCACTTTAATGAGGTAAGTTTGTAGTGCGCAGCCACAAGATCAGAAGGATTTACGTCCAGACAAAAAAGGAAAAAGGGCAAAACCAATGTTGCAACCTGAGAAATGAAACGGAAAATTCAGGATGGAAACTGACATAGGTCTGATTCGCGAACTGCCATACGAACGGACGTACATTTTAGGATAGAAACGTATTTGCTTCTAGAATCACTCGCAAGTTCATACGAACGCACGAGCGTACGGGAAAAATAGGATGATCGGCACCAAAATCAAAGCTGTTACATGTTTCTTTGAATCGACCCTAATGTCCTGATTCAGATGAAAGGCAGACACAACCTTTGGCAGGAAATCTGGCTTAAGCCGGAACACCACCTTATCCTGATGTCTCTCAAAATAAGGAGGTTTGATGGAAAGTGCCGCTAGCTCACAAACTCGCCTTACAGAAGTGATAGCCACCAGAAAGGCTACCTTAAGAGTCAAAATAGACAAGGAAGCTTCATGGATAGGCTAAAAGGGAGGCCCTTGCAGAGCAGACAACACCAGATTCAAATCCCAGACTGGTAGCAAAGGCTTACGGGGTGGATGCACATGAGAAACACCCTGAAAAAAGGTTTTAACCGGTGATTGGCAAAAGATCTTTGGAAAAAAATTGCCAGAGCTGAAACATGATCTTTTAGGGTACTAAGTTGAAGGCCCAGATCCAAACCATGTTGCAATTATTCCAGAATCCTGGTAATAGAAAACACCCGACAGGGAAGAGACTTGGACTCACACCAGGCGATGTAAGCATGCCAGATCCTGTAATAGATAAAGGACGAGGACTTCTTCCTAGCCCGAATCATGGTATCAACAACAGAAGCAGGCAACCCCTTTTCCATCAATATGGAGGTTTCAGCAGCCAAGCCGTTAAAGCCAGAGTTTGTAAATTGGGATGGCGTAGCTGCCACTGGGTGAGAAGATCTGGATCCTTGGGCAAGACGTGCCGGTCTACTGCCAACCGCACGACGTCTGCGAACCAAACTCTTCTTGGCCAACAAAGGGCCACCAGTATGGCTGGTACCCGCTCCTGGGCTATCTTGCGCATGACCCTGCCCAGGAGAGGAAATGGTGGGAACACATAGAGAAGCTGAAACTCGGTCCAAGGTATTGCCAAGGCATCCGTGGCGAAGGCCAGAGGCCTGAGACAGAGAGACAAATCTAGGAAGTTTGTGATTGTGACAGGACGCAAACAGGTCCACATCCGGCTGACCCCAGCGGTGACAGAGGGAGAGAAACACCTGGTTGTTGAGAGACCACTCCCCCAGACAAGACGTCCCCCTGCTCAGGGAGTCCGCCACCTGGTTCTCCACCCCTGGGATGTAGACCGCTGAGATGCAGGAAACATGCTGTTCCACCCAAGACAAAATCAGGGACACTTCCTTGAAGGCTCGCTTGCTCCGAGTCCCTCCCTGATGGTTCATGTAGGCGACCGCCGTCTGGTTGTCTGAGCGAATCTGAACAGCCCGACCCCGAAGGTGCTTGGATAGGAGAGAAAGAACCAACCTGATCGCCCTCAGTTCCAGGACGTTGATGGAAGCATGGGCCTCTTGTGGGCCCCACCGACCATGGAACCTCAGGGACTTCCAGAAGCCTCCCCGAAGCCATCCGTGGTGACCGTTTCCCAGTACGGGGGCAGGAAGGACCTGCCCACCCAGAAGGTTTCTTGAGTCCAGCCACCACGAGAGAGACTGTCCGGCCAGGGGAGACAGAACTAATTCCTGATCCCGATCCCAAACTGACAAGAGGTGCAACTGAAGAGGTCTCATGTGAAACTGAGCAAAGGGGACTGCCTCGAAGCAGGACACCATCAGGCCCACCAACTGCATCCCCTGACGGATGGAGGGATGAGGACACGACAGCAGAGCCCGAGCCTGCAGCTGAAGACCCTCCACCTTCTGCTGAGGAAGGAACACCTTGACCTGAGAGGTATCCAGAATCATGCCCAGAAATGACCTCACCAAGGATGGGGACAGAGAAGACTTGGGATAGTTGATCACCCAGCCGAAAGACTCCAGAGTGGCAGTCACCATTTGAGTGTCCTGCTCGGCCTGAGGAAAAGACTCGGCCACAATAAGGATGTCGTCCAGGTAAGGAATGATGCGAATGCCCTGGTTCCTTAGCAGAGCCATCACTCCCGCCAGCACCTTGGTGAACACCCGAGGTGCCGAGGTGATACCGAAGGGTAGCGCCACAAACTGGTAATGCTGATCCTGCAGCTCGAACCTTAGAAATCTCTGATGACCTGGGAAGATAGGCACATGAAGATAAGCATCCTTGATGTCCACAGTGGTCATGAGGTCGCCCGGGCGAAGGGTACTGACAGCAGAGCACAGCGTCTCCATGCGAAAATGCTTGAATGGGGTCCGTGAAAAGATTGGAATAGTACCCCTAAACTCTTTTTTCATGAGGCACCAAACAAATGACTCTGGACTCTAACAGGCAATGAACTGCCAGAAGCAACCCCTGAGCGGACAGGGGGTTTAAAGACATCCGGGATCCGGGCTTCAAACTTTATCTTGTAACCGGAGGACACTACCTCCTGAATCCACCGGATTGAGACATGAAGCCTCCAGACGTGAGCAAAGAGCCGAAGCAGTCCCCCCACCCGGATGGGTGAGGACGCCCCTTCATGCCCCAAGAATCTCTGTGACCACTGGAGAGGAGGGAGCCACGGCCCCCTCTGGGAATGCGAAAGGAAGGGAGGGGGGCAGAGGACCCCCGAAAGGGCCGAGACTGCCTCCTACGCTGCGGCAGCCTCCCATCCTTAGCTAGAACATCAAGACGTTCCCCAAACAGCCGCAGCCCCATGAAGGGGAGGCCAGTGAGAGCTTTCTTAGCCGCAGCATCAGCTGCCCACTGGCGCAACCAGACAGAGCGGCGCATAGCAACCAAGAGTGCAGAGGTCCTTCCACACAGCCGCACAGCATTATCCATAGCAGTAAGGATAAAGGCAACAAAATCAGTGCAAAATAAGAGAGTCCTATATTCCTCCCCCACACTACCAGCTGTTGAGCCATCAATGAGACTCTTGAGCAGTTTCTTAAGGGCAATAGCAGTAATGGCGCCAGCACATACGGGGCGCAAGCCAGCTCCCACACAGGTAAAAGCATGGCAGGCCACTTGATCCATGCGCCGGTCCTCACCGTCCCTCAGAGTGGTAGTGTCAGGGGAAGGCATGACCGAAGTATTGGACAAGCCTAGCACGGGAGCGTCCACCTCAGGGGGAAATGACCACCTCTTAACAAGATCAACAGGAAAGGGATACCTTTTATCCAAACCCTTGGGCACCACAGGCAACTTGTTAGGACGTTCCCATTCTTTAAGCACCAAGGTGATAAAATGTTCCTGCTCAGGGAACTCTAGACGCTGTTTACCAGGGCAAAAAAGCTCCCCCTGCTATCTTTTAGCTACCTCAGGGGCAGCAATGTGCAAAATTTCAAAAATATGTAACAGCAGATTATCAGTGTCCTCAGGGTACCATGATTCCTCTCCGGACGCAGACCCAGGGTCACTCTCGCAACCCTCCTGCTGGTTCCCAGAGGAGTCAGAATCCTGGGAGAGCTCCCCCATCTCAAGGGGGTGACAGTCACCAAGATCATCAATCCCCACATACATCTCAGTAAGGGGAGCAGGCCTAGGGTCCAGGTGTCTCTTCTTGCCAGAGGCCTTCCTAGGAACATTCCTGGCAAGCTGCTTTTCAATGTTAGCCACCCGCAGAGCCAAATCAGAATGTGACTCCCTGCCAACATTCCCCTCACTGGGGCCCAATTGCAGGAGCGGGGGAGTAGGTGAAGCAGAGTGAGGCGCAGAGCTGGGAAGCGAAGCAGGCAAACCAGCTTGAAGCGCAAGGACACTTTCAGTGCACGGCACGCACACCGTGACACTGTTACTCACAGGGGATGCCCCACACATGAAACACAGCCGTGCTTGCCCCGAAGGGCCCCAAGCGCTCTATCCCCAGAAGCCTCTTATACAAAAAAGCAGGCACAGCTTTTAATATTGATAACTGAGTGTGCTGCCCGACCCATCAAGCTACTAGAACATGGGCCAAACCAAATTGACAAGGGTCATAAGAAAGGGGCACAACTCCACAAGTACCATAAAATAATATTTTATTAAATGTTACACTATAGCAAAAATAAAAACACACATGCAACACAAAGACACTGTTAAAATCAATTAATCCACTATTCCTGTGATGCTAAAATACTTAGCAATCCATATTATAGAAAACCACAAGGTATCAAAAAGTACAAATAGAAGTCAGTATTAAATAGCTCCACAAATAGCCCCCCCCCCAAAAAAAATATATATATTTATTTCTAATTACTCAAGTGAGTGTTCGATTACTCCACTTAGAGCAAAAAATACAAGTATAAAAAGATAATCACTACAAATAATTCATCAAGACTATAAACCCGTGCAATCAATCAAATCTAAAGTGCAAATGCTAGATAAGAAGGCTATATTCACCAAGTAAAGCAGGGGAAGCCTCCATATGGTGATAGCACGGGCGCAATAGGCCAGCAATGGGTACAGGCTTAAGACTGAAGCCATCCGGGATGCCCTCCCACGGGATACCCCCAGAAGTTAATAAAGGGGGGGATGAGGGAGAGGAAGGAGTGGAGCCGGGAGAAACCACAACCCAAACGCAGTACAAAGCGGCACGGCAGCTAAAAACACCAGAAAAAACACCAAAAAACGTAAAAACACCACAGATATGACTACTCGCCGCTACCACCCACCCCCCTCCCCCCCTTTTTCGCCCCAACTAAGTTAGAGGGGGGGGAGAGAGAGAGACGAGAAAGCAGCGGCGAGAATCCATAGTCAGGGAGGGACCCAAAGAGGAAAATGAAGAGACACAGTCCCCAAACTACTTACCCCCTCAGAATCCAGGACAGAAACTCCGCATCCCTCTTAGGCTCACCATAAAGCCTATGGCCGGCTACCCTTTGTGCTACAGGGTCTGCGGCTTGGAGCTGCGCTCCAGGAGCACTTGACCCTAGTGCTCTTCTACCTTCACCCGATCTGTCAGCCAAGGCTGGGAGGCAGTGAGGGTCCAGAAACGGATGGAAATAGACTTGCAGGGCCGCAGGCTTGGTTGCCCCGCTCACCTGCGCAAGAGAGAGAGCCATCTTCTAACTTCGCAGTTCCACTGCAGAGGAAACACTGGGGAACTCTATGGTTAAGCACGTTTTTATAGGGAGCCAGGACAAGCCACAGCTTTTCTGCAGTACCACCGCCACCTTGTAGCGGAATAACCCAACTATTATGAATACCGAAGCGGGCCGTGCCATGCAATAAGAAAAATCTACATACAACATATATTCTGCAAATTCTATTTCTATTCAGATTATTCCACCCCTGTGAATGTGGACTTAAATGCAAACTCACTATCACAGTTAATGCCGAGTCTTCAGATGTCCTCACTGTTTTGTTTTATTTTATTATTTATTTCATTTATATACTTAAGATTTGCATCATTCTATTTATGCCATACATATTAAATTATGATTATGGAGTATTTATATGCTGGCAAGAGTATATAAAGGAAGGAGGATATGTGCATGACACATGATCCCAGAAGATTTCAGGAAGTTCAGATGATATGCGCATGAGGAAAAACAACTTGCGCATGCAGCACTGAAAGCTAGAAGGAATAAGGACTTTGACAAGTAGAATGTTGAAGATAAAAAGACTGTGGAGACACACACAGCCATCGACTACTATTGGACTAAGATCGGGAACTGTCAGCATGTATTGCGTTAACAGACAGGAGACAGGACACCACACCAGGACCAGATTATATATGGGGCAAAAAATGGATGCATATTGGAGGTTTTTAGATTTTAACCTTTATACATTATATCAACTCAAAACTACTAACAACTACTACTACTAACTACAAACTAATAAAAACACAGCTGATACTGATGTGTAAATTACTAAAAGGTAAACACCAAGAGATGGACCAGAGGCTCTGACACCTGCAGCTTATTGGCGATTAGAAGACCAGGGGACCGGAGCAATCCATTATATGTGGTGTGAAGCCACAATGTGAAGTTTGGATAGTGGATCAAACTACAGGGCTTGGGCCTGATATACTAAAGTGCACTTGAAGAGAACTGGGGGGGGAAGAACCTATTCTGACCCCATAGTAATCTTCATTTGTGGTATAGGGGGGTAAAGATACCAAAAGATCCTCTACTCAAAGGCAAAGAGGTGCTTTCCGAGATTGAAAAGTATTTGCACAGCACCCTACACAAGGAATAACAGAATTATCCATTACTCCTTGATGGTGGACGAAGCTATACAAATCATCTCTTTACATCTCTGAGCCATCCAAGACACTTAGCAGATAGGTGTGCAATGCCAATGATTAGCTTTAAATTTACACAGCCAAACAAATCCACTAGTGGACACATGTTTCGAGCTATTGGTTCTCATCAGCACTATCATTAGCCAATCACTCAATGTCTGCTGACATCAGGGGTCAGGGCAACTTATTTTGGATACCCTGTTGTGCTGCCACTAACAGGGTGTCTGAGACTAGGCAGCAGAACTTAATTAATACTAGTCCCTATCCCCCCACCGGCACCTTAGTACTCTATGATGAGAGCAGCTTAGTGTCATTGCAACTTATGAGAGATCAGTGGGGCAGCGCAGTGTCTGATGGGAGGCTGAAGGCTCCCAAGATGGTGCTGCCTTACTGAAGACAGCACGGGATCAGAGGGTTCCTGGAGCTTGATGCGTCCAGAAAGGTAAGTTAAAAACTGCCAAATTAAAAGCTGGAGGGGTAGGTGGGCAAGGCTGGGAAGTGTTTATTAACTCCCAAAGCCCTCCATTGTTGCTCTTTATTCCATCCATGTTAATTAGCACACATAACTGATAGGTAATGTGTTTCCCCCATCTATGAGCTTGTACTATTTTCTTTTCTTTAGTATATACATAGCCTCAAAGAAAAAAAAAATCTGCCTGGATTGTTCACATCATCATAAATTGTTCTGAAGACATCAGCATCTTTCCAAATATCCAATAATGATAATATTGTCCGAGAACAGCAATTATGTTGCCATACAAAAAAATGACAAGAAAATGAAAACTAAATGGTGTTAATCTCATCTTTGGCATAAATAAGAAATCATACTTGTTTTGGCTGCACATATAACGATTCATTTGTGCTATAAAAATAAAAAAAAATGGGTAGATAGGTGAGAATATTTTATTTTTCCTGACAGATAAAATAGCCCTTCTGCCACAGTCTGAAGGAGCGTATTATCTTTTATTTTTATAATACAACCCAAGCACAATGAAACAGCTTTGTTCCGCAGTGATGCTTCATCACCAAGAGTATAAAGCAATGCTTATCTCTATTTGAGCTCTGATTTTCATATTATGTTGAATAGAGCACTGCCTCTCGGACAAAAGCACTCTACACAAAAGTGCCCTGTTAAGATGATATCTAAAACACATTTGTCAATGCTCACTGACAGCAGGGGTCATTTAATGACTCCAGAGTAGTCCTGGCACTGGCCTTGACTCTGAAGGACTGTAAAGTTCAAACGCAGACTACTGTCATGCACTGTTTCGCTGTTTGCAAGGTTCCTCCATTACAGGTTGAAACAGCAGAGAGAGCAGTTTATTGATGATAACAAAGGCTGGAATACAGTAGATGTGAATTATTAGCCTGCCATTGTAGATATTCAGGATATCTAGCTGAAGATAAGCAGTTATTGATTTCTGCTGAATATATTGGCAGGTGCAATGTGTTATTCCTTTAGCTAGCTATCATTTTATTTGTATATCAGGATTTTGTTTATATTGCACAGGCTTTTGTCTGGGTCATTTATTTTTCCTAATCCTGAAAACATATTTAGTATTTAATTTGACTGCCTATAACTGTGAGAGATCCCCAGTAATGCAGAATCAATAGTCATGTAATTTAAGCTGTGGTTGTTGAGATGCGGCACAGGAAGCAGTCCAAGCCGCAGGCTGGCACCGAAGCAGCCCAGGATGGGCCGCTCAACAGTTGTCATCTGAAACCAGGGACCCCAAAGTGGTGTCAGCCGCAAGCCTAGAGAATTAACCTGGGGAAGCAGTCAGTGCTCAGGGTGCAGGTGATCCAAATGCAGAAGCTGACGTGATGATGTTGGCAAATAGATTTTGGTGCAGGCGACAGGGTCAGCAACATGGCTTGGCATTAAAGATGGTCAGACGTGGCAGCAACAAGGTTTGGTTAGAAGATCCAAGGCAAACTTAAATAAAGGAGGTTGGAACAACATGCACGCTAAACAATAAGATCAGTGGTGTGCTAGCTTCTGGAGGGGGGTTTAAATTACCCGCACTCCAATCATCTGTGTCGCCAGCAGGGGTTTTAATTACCTGCACTCCAATCAATTGTTGCACCAGCAGGAATGACGTTGGCTTTGCTTAGCAATGCCAGATGCTGGAGGGTGAACAACGCTGGAGGCAAAGCGGGATGTCTCGCTTCCAGAAGCTGAGCGTCCAGGGAGAGACACTGCCTGGTAGTTGACAGGTAATGCCCCTGCCACAGGAGCGGCTGCAAGGTAAGTTACTCGTCATGACAATAACATATCTATAAAATGTGTTCACTACTTTTAATGTTTTCATGTTTAATTGTTGTAAAACAAGAAATCAGATTAGCGTTTATCTTCTGTTAACTCATCAAGAGAAATAAACACTTTCATGTAAATGTGAAAATAGATCACTGCAAGGGGATTCAAACCAATTAATTTCGAAAGTGCGCCTTTGGCAGCAATTATAGCTTTGAGTCTGTAGGGTCGATTCAAAGAAACATGTAACAGCTTGGATTTTGGTGCCGATCATCCTATTTTTCCCGTACGCTCGTGCGCTCGTATGAACTTGCGAGTGATTCTATAAGCTAATACGTTTCTATCCTAAAATGTACGTCCGTTCGTATGGCAGTTCGCGAATCAGACCTATGTCAGTTTCCATCCTGAATTTTCCGTTTCATTTCTCAGGTTGCAACATTGGTTTTGCCCTTTTTCCTTTTTTGTCTGGACGTAAATCCTTCTGATCTTGCGCCTGCGCACTACAAACTTACCTCATTAAAGTGCATTCTAAATATTTGGTCTTTTATTTTTCTTTATTTCATTCATTTTGTAGTAACCAACCATTAATGAATGCATTTGCATAAGTAAATCTTACTTTGTTTAATTTTTAGTTAACTTTTTTAAGCACTTTTTAAGCATTTTTTACTTGTGGATTCAATTTTAATATTTTGGCTTCAAATGGTACAACTTAAATTTTTTTGTGTGGTTACCCACACCCTCTACATACAGATTGCTCTCAAAAATTAAAAAACACCCAGCAACTTCTGCATGTTATGAGCCTAGAAACAGCCAAGATGGCGGCTCAGGTATTATCGGGCAGCCTGCAAACAGAAAGGGCCTTGTGACTGTGTTGCTCTGCATTCTTTGATTTCTGACCTTTCCGTGCCCCCAGCTCTGCTGTGTCTGTGCAAAATACAGCAGTAACCCACATCCTGCACTTTATCCCGCTCTCCTCTCCTCAGTAAGTGTGATGCATCTGACCAAAGATGAGCTAAAATAATTAAACAAAGCAAAGGTAAACAACTACACCAATAAATTCAATCTAAAAATATTATTCTAGTACATCAATTTAAAAATAAATAACAAAGGACATAAGTTTCTTTAATTTACGCAAATATATGGATGTATTGCAAAATAAAGGTTTACATGCAAAGGACTAATTAAGGTCCACATTAAAATGCTTTTATAAGGCATACATGAATCAGGTATGCATTGCTATACAATTTATGGCCTCGGCCATGCTGATACATGCAGTTCATTGGAGCTCAAGACGCGCAGACTCCTCCACATAGCCAAAAAACCTGTTCAAGAACAGCAATCCGACTGCTAAAAGGTGTCGGCAGTGGCTTTCTTTTAAAACGTATTTAGAGGTTGGAAAACTGCTCTCTGAATCACACGTAAACACATCCGATTATCCTAAGTTTTAGGATTTGATCCTAAGTTTTAGGATTTGATCCTAAGTTTTACGTTTTGATCCTAAAATTTAGGAACGAACTTCCGATGATCGTAAGAGCATATACGCATTCGTACGTAGGCTCGTGCGAGTCGGAAATGGCCAAAAAAACAGGAAAAAATGACTAACACCCACCCAAACTTACGATTCTCGATCCGAAATCAATTAACTTTTGCTCTTTGAATCGAGGGGTGTGTGTATAATATATATATATATATATATATATATATATATATATATATATATATATGTTTGGCTGATCTTGGTGCTGCAACTTTTCCCATTTCTCTTCCCAAGACTGTTTAGTCTTGGGATCATGAGTGTACAATTCCATTACAAGTAGCGCCACAGCACCAGAGAAAATAAAATTCATAGCATTTATTGAATTTTTTAAAACGTCATATATCAGACTATCCATAAATAAATGGCAGGCTGCCAATACCATTATGCGTTTCAGGTTTATCCAGTCATACAAAATACATTTGCTCACTTGCAATCTATATAAGACCACCAGAATCAGATCACAACGCAAAAAAACAATGCTTACCATGTTACTGCCCCAACCCTGCCCTCTTTCTACGAAAAGATACAAAGAACAGAACCATACTCACCACCATAGTGAGGACAGACAGCAAAGGAAGAAACCTTTATTATGTCAAGTTCTACAACTTCTTGAATTGAAACAGTCTCTGATTTGAAACCTGTCCATGCACTTTGAGCTATTGGGAGCAAGTACACAAGTTGACTTGAAGCTTTTCAATAGCCATCTTTTTTAAACAAGCAAAATAATAACCCAAATTAAGTTCCGAATGCAATAACATTTCTAGTAGGAAAGTAGGAAACATTTATGCTTTATTTCTAGGGGATAAAATAATGCACACAGAGGTGACAGATCTCTCAGTGCTATATACTATAATAAGGTTTTAAGTAATGGGAATGCTTTAGCCCTGTGACTATAACATTCAAAAAAGTCACATTAGGGTTGATTCAGCACCAAGGCATTTGTGCATGTTTTTTTTTAGTAAAACCTGTCTGCTGAATTGGGAGTAAGGGAAAAAATGTAGGTAAACATTTTTTTGTGCATAATTTTTTTTTTTTAAGGAAATTTCCTCTGTTAGCCAAATCTCGGAAGGAACTTTACTCTAAAAGTGTAATTTTGTGTAAAAAGTGTATCTCAAATATGGGTAATCAGACAGGGCCCAGTTGCCGGCACAAATTCCTATGTAAGTGTAAGCATTTTACAACTTTATTGTTATTAATAATTATAAAGGGGGTTCCCACATTCAGCAAGACATTCTACAACAGAAAATTCACCTATACTTCTGAAGATAGATGAAATCTACATGCACCCTACTGCAACATATATTTACAATCGGTATATCATGATGGTTGATGCATCACTGCTTTAAATAGCGACCTAGTGGTTAGGGTGCTGATCTTCTGACTTGAGGTGGCAGGTTCGATTCCCGACTGGGAGAAACCTGAAGTGCTCTTGAGAAAGGCACCTTAACACCCCAACTGCTCCCTGGATGCAGTGGTTAGGGCAACCCATGGATCCATGTGTGCACTCACATGTATGTGTTGTCTCATTGAATGGATGGGTTACATGCAGACTCTGTATAAGATATCTGTACATGTACAGTACTAAGCCTGGATAAGCAACCAGTAGATTGCAAAGGTGCTAGTATAGTCTTGACAGCAAGAAGGAAAATGTTGGCAGAAGTGCTGAGATGCTGATGCTGGACAATCTTAATATTACAGACTCCATTTAAATTGGATTTTACCAACCAAAGCCAGTCTGCTAAACTGTGCATAATATCAGCTCATTTGCTACTGGCAACTTTCTGTTATCAAATGTTTGCCACTGAACTGCTTATTGTACATATTATCCACTTTCCCATGGCCAGCCATTGCCTGTCATCTGATTTACACTCCTAGCTAATATATGATATTTGACCATAGCCATTGCCACTTGCTGAATTGAACATGTTTATATGTATTTCTAGAAGTGGCTTGCTGCTATCTTGCAGTATTACTAAAGCTTGCATTGTAATGCGCTTTCTAGTGTTTAAGAGGCATCCCAAAGATCATTCAAAAATGAAATTCTAGTACTCACTGACATCCTATCTATGATGGGATGTCCAAAAGCAGTAGCAAGCAAGAGAGAGTAAAAAAAAGAATGTAGAGTCACTAGAAAACATCAAAAATCGGACCCAGGGTAGAAATTACAGTTACATACAAAATACACATACAGTAAAGAGGAAGGAAAAGAAAACGCATGTGCAAAAAAAGGGTGAGTAGCACCTGCTAGACAATGTGTGCTAGACATGGGGGACAAAAAAACTACCGAACAGGTCTGAACAGGAAAGACAAGAGACCAATTAACTGCACAACAAGATAATGTAACAAAAGAATCTCTCTCAAGCCAAAATGGAAGAACCATGGGGAGGGGGGGGGGGGGGGCAGGGGGCTTGGCCTAAGAGCTAAATACAAAAATGCATAATTTCAATACTTCCAATTTGTTGGCCACCTGGTCCAAATGCTTTAAAGTATTGAAACTATAAAAAATCATGGGGGAGCTGCAGCTTCTGCATCAGAATGAAACACTATAGGAACCAATACTGGCCTGAGAGCCCAAGAAGAAGAGTCTGTATCAGTTAGGAAGAGTCAATAGAAAGTACAGTATAACCAGACAGCGGAGCATGTAATCGTAACAGCCAATCGCATCACTCAATTTTGTCGAGTGACTGAGGAGAAAGGTAAGATTTCCCGGGTTTAATGGGGGTTTATGCAATCGAGATGCCCCCCTGTGCTGAAAACAACATCTATTTTGTCAAACGGTTTGAAGTTAATTAAGGTTGTATCACAATAAAAGTTGTAGGCTAGTTAATAAAGAAACGTGAACTTAAAGCGGACCTTCACCCTGAATAAAAGCCTATCTTATATGTTTCCCACACCCTGTACATACAGATTGATTACATTAAAATTCATCCTACCTGCATCTACTGCATGTTATGAGCCTTTAAACTTCCAAGATGGCGGCTCATGGGTCATCAGGCAGCCTGCAAACAGGAAGTGTCTTCTGACTGTGTCGCTCTGCATTCTGGGATTGCTGTCCTTTCCCTGACCCCAGCTCTGCTCTGTCTGTGCAAAGCACAGCTATAACCCCACCCCCCTGCACTTTATCCCGCTCTCCTCTCCTCAGTATGTGTGATGCTTCTGAGTCAAGATGGCGGCGCCTGTATCCTGGAGTCCGGAACAGAGTTGCAGCCCAGTTGGGGAAAGAATAATACGTAAGTGACTAAAAACTTAACATATATTAATTTTAGATGCTGGGGAATACGTTTTTTAAGGGTTTGGGCTTTTCATTAAATCATGCTTCGGTTTAAATGCATCAAGCTTACATCCTGAGCGAGACGAGTAGGCCTTCATGCTTATAATATATTTTTTTTAAATATAAAATCAATAGCCTAATGTCACAGCCCCTTTTCTTATATTCAGCTGAAAGTGTATTGACTAAATAATCAGTGACTTTCGAATAGCCTTGAACTTCATTATAGTAAGATGACTTTTAAAGAAATAGAAAACATTAAGCTACATACATAGTTACATAGATCAGTGGATTTAAAGCCAAACCCCAAAGTGCAACCCAACCTTCTGCATATTTTTACTCATATTTAAAGGGATTGTCCAGGAAACTATAGGGCAAAAAAGTTAAGATTTTATTTCCAATTGCCTGGACAAATCCTTGCAAGTGGCTTCTTGTGCCTTGGAGGTCATCCCGATTGTTGATGTCACCACATACAAGCTATCCCCTGGGGAAAGAATAGTTTTTGGTGGGAGTCTGGTAATTATTGAGTTATAATAAAATGAACACAGACAGAGCCTGCTGGTCCAACACTACAAAACAGGACCAGGTACCATACAGAATAATACAATTTCCAGGCTTTATAATAACCAAGAAGTGATGACTTAATGCACACAAATAACTTTATTTTCTCCTGGCCAGTGTTAGTAGCTTTGGACTAAAACTGAGTTACCATATTATTGCTAGCATGTATTATCATATAGCCAAAACTGCAGTAGGTAAATTTTTATTGCAAAACAGCTGCTCATCAAATTACAAAAACCTTGGATTTGTAAAGCTTGTACCTTGTACTTAAACGATTCAGAGATTATGATTCGTTTGTTGGATCTGACCATTCATTTAAACAGTACTTAGAGATATTCCCTTGGATTTAATTAAAAATAAAAAAGAATGAATAGCATAGTAACTGGCTTTAAAGACTTCATGAATGCTAGCTTAATGGGTTTTCCTGTTGTTTGCACCTGCGACTTTCTCACTTTGCTATGCATCAGAAAAATTTACAATTGTGTGGTTCACTATAAGGGAGCAAAAACTTCTAAATGTTTGCTTATAGCAGGTACACCAGGTTACATTGGTATGGTTTCATTTGAAACGTCTGCAGGAAAATAAAATTCCAGAATTGTGGTCTTAAATAATACTTTATATTGAATTCTTACCTCACAGTGCCTACTGAATATAGGGGGTGTTCTTTTTTAATCTATACTAGACTACTGTGGTCTTGGCCAACTTATAACCTCACACAGTTTTCAATATAATCTTTATGCAGACAACACACGAATAACCCCTATCTGGCTCAAATCTTTCTTCTCTTCTCCCCTTCTATCTCGCCTAAGTGTTTAAAAGCTCTTTTCTCTTTTATGTTCTCTCGCTGCCTTAAACTTAATATGAACAAACAGAACTGGTCATTCTCCCACCATCCAACTACCCTTCCATTTCCAACATAGCAATCTCTGTTCATAACTTTAAAATAACTGCAACAATCATGATGACTAGGGGTCATTTTGGAGTCTGATCTTTCAATTTCCAACTGCATCTGTTTCTGAAATCACCAAAATGTTGGTGCATGCTCTAATCCAAGCACGACTAGACTACTGCAACACTCTTCTCTGTTGGTTACCAACAAACAGACTGGCACCCCTCAAATCAGCAATGAACTATGCTTTTCTTATCCACCTCTCCTCTAGTGTTTTAGGCCTGCTCCCCTGTCAGTCTTTCCAGTGGCTGCCAGTTTAGCAGATAATTCAGTTTAAAAGCCTAACTCCACAACAACCAAGTTCCTTCATACAGTTAATCTCTAATCCAGTGATACCAACCACAATCTCTGCTTTGCCTCAGACTTGCCCCTGTACTCCACCCCAGTTACATCCTCTGACAGTCAATGTATAGTCAATATAAAACACAATATACAACACTAGTGTACATATGGACAGTATACGTGCTCTCTAATCATATTATTATTGTAACATCATTTGTAATCTAATAAGTAGTTTCTTCTTGCTTTGAATAGCCAGAGGGTAACACTTCTTGCTATGTTTAGCAGTCCTTCGTGTTTGCACCCTGACCAAAGTGCTTTAAGCAGAAAGAGGCCATCCTCTTCTCTATATTACACCAAAAGATGGCAACAGCTGTTCTGCACAAGTCTCAATGGCATTATACTAGAAGGGCCTCATGTTGAGGCATATTAATAGGGGCTTTCCCTCATACTAATTCATTTGATTTGTTGCCATGATTTTGATATGATTAGATATATGATCTGATATTTTTTTAGCCTCCTTTTCACTTTTTGCCACCATAAAAGGGGCCAAGTTGGCCACTGTTCAGTTTAGGGAATCACTCTCAAACTACAATAAAAGTTATCAGGCATGTCGGCTAGCTGCTTGCCTGCAATTTTTCCACAATATTTTGAAGTACACGTTAAACATGTGAGGTGCCATGAGGAGCAAAGCTGGTAAAGCCCAATTTGTGGAGTCACTGAACGGCTGGACGTACCAGGTCCTTGGGTTTACGCGATTCCTCGTTATTCACTGTAACCCTCCATAAAATAGGACACCTCAGGTTCTTCTCCTGGCAGTACTGGGAACAGCTGTAGATGAGTTGAAGGCAAATGAGAATCAAGAGCAGGGTCAGAGTCCAGGAGGAGGTATGAGGTTGGGCAGCAAGAATCAAATATGAGAGTCCAAGCAAGAGGTCAGGCCTGGCAGCAAAGGAGCGAGGTCAAAGCCATAAGTGGACTACCTGCTGGAGCAAAGACCAAGTCTCTGCTCAGTGTTCTGCTTAATCCTTTAGACTGGTGATCGAGCATCCTGCGCACAAGCAATCCTATGCACACACCTGTGAACAGGCAGGGCCGTGCAGATTTTTTTTTCAAAGAGGAAGATTTATTTATAAATTACAAAATCCTATAAGGTATTTAAAAATTTTGAGAAGCTCTAGATAAATATATCTGAATACCCAATATAGAACTATTACAGATACAGCAATGCTTAAAGCCCTGAAATATCTCTGTTTCAAAACACAGATGTCCAAATCATAGAAATTATACTTCATATGCATATCCAAATTTGTAAGAAAAATATATCTTATTAGTAAAAACATGCACTTTACATGTATAACTGCCTCATTGCAGGTGCAGGGTGATTTGTTTTCTATTCATAATAAAATATGGTACAAATAGTAGAACATTGACAACAATGCATATCATACACACAGTATTATGAGCCAGATATAACAGGATTGTAATGAAATATACAGATGCAGAGGTACGTTGGGAGAGAGGGCTCTGCACTTGCCAGCTTACAATCTGCAACTTTTAAATGTTTTTTTTTAGAAACTTAACAACTTTTTTCGTCCCATAAGCCGCACCTGCCCATAAGAAAAAATAAGAAAAAACTTTTCTTAACCTAATGGTGTGCAGTGTGAGTGGCATCCCAAATACAGACAGTTTGAGGTATCCCAAATACAGTCAGTGTGAGGCATCCCAAAAACAAAAAAAACTCACATTACCAAGCTCCACGCTGCAGCAGCGTCTCCCACTGACATGAAAACAAAAGAGACAGACAGACACACAAACACAGAAGACACCACTCCCCAAAGCCATCCGCTGTTGTCTGCCACTGTCCGCCTCCACATAAACAATTTCCTGGGACACGGGATTCCAGCTTATGGCTGGGCGTGGTCTGTGACTCGACAAGCGTAACTTGTTTACGTGGCGGTGGTGGAGGGAGGAGGTGGGCGATGGCGGCAGGCAGCAGCGGATTGTGGAGGGCAGCGTAAATGTATCTTCTGTGTTTGTGTGTGTGTGGTAACCTGCAATGTTTAAAGAGGAACATCAGACCTTTTCTGATGTTGCTCTCTAAGCATCCCTCCACCCTCTCTCACTGCCTTTTGGATCTCAAACGTCAGACATCCGACAGTATTCCTGGCCCCTTTCCACCCCCACCCCCCCTTAGCCACCTTAAAGTGAAGGTTGCATGCTTAGCTGTCCTTACCGCTAGCCGTCCTCTCTTCAAATGTCCTGCACTGCTCCTAAGATCTTGCGCTCTTCTGCACCAAGTGTCATTGCCGTCATTGCAGTGACACTGCGCATGCGCAAGTTTTGAGGGGCACCGCAGTGCATGACAGGATGGCAAGATGGTGCTGCCCGATGGAGTTGGCGCAGGATAGAGGGATGCCAGAGCGCAATGTGGCCGGACAGGTAGGTCAGTTTTTATTAACTCCCCAATACCTGTAATGTTCCTTTTTAAAAGAATGCATCTATTGTGTAGTCTGAATGCCCTTAGTCCTTTGGAGCCCCTGTCTTATAGAATGGTGCTTTTGAGCCAGAGCTTCTGGCTACTGCTGTCCAGGTTTATAATTCTAATCAAAGCTGAGTTTTCTGGGGTGGTCAGGGGCATTTGGCAAATGGTATTGGAGTTGGAGTTTAAAAACAAGCTCCTACAGAAGCACATGCATAAAACATAGCTAGACATGTTTGGTGCTTAATTACTTAGTTGAGAGTGATGGGTGGGCCCACATTGGGGCCTCCCACACTACCTATTTAATTCTCAGTGCAGCTTGCCATTTTTCTTTCATTTTTATGTAGCCAGGTGCACGCATGGGGGCTGAGGTCTACCCCACACTGTGACCCTTCCCCCATGTAGTGCACTGAATGGGAGTCGGCAGCTCCCGGTAAATAGCTCTGTATTTTACTAGCTGCAGTACATGTCGCTATTATGGGGCTCATATATATATATAGTAGGGACCACACTAAACTAAACACAGTGCCTTGTCAGGGCGGCGTGGCTTCAACATGTATCTGCAGATATATGCAACCAAATCTCTGTCTTTCCACATAGCTAGACATGTTTGGTGCTTAATACTTAGATGAGACTGATGGGTGGGTCCCACACTACCTATTTAATTCTCAGATCAGCTCGACATTTTTCTTTCAGTTTTAAAACATGATCACACTTTACTAGATTGTAACATGGGGGGTAATAAATACATCTAAGAACCATACAGAATGATAACATTTTCATGCTTGAGAAATGATTTTATTGGAGTGCATGCTCATGACTCATAAAGCTGCATCATGACATGCCGTTCCTAGGTCAGCCACAACAGCCATTGAAATGGCTTTTTTTACACTGTTCCCAAGGTGATAAGGTAGGAGGAAGTTAGTTAGAGTTTAGCTAACATTTATCCTCACGTAGCTGCTCATCAAAAGATCTTTGTATCTAAATTATTCCAAGATGATAGCGCGATTGTTAAATCTAACCATTCATGTATATAATAGTTATATATATTGAATTCAATTAAAATAACATGTTTTCATGAATGCTGGCTCCTGTGCTTGCTATGCAGTGAAACAAAAATACAATTGTGTAGCCCACTAGATTGTGTTTGCATATAGTAGGCATACCAATTGATACTTAATATGCTCAAAATGTTTTCTTTTAATTCAGAAACAGTGCTACAGGCAAAAAGGTGCATTTTTTAAATGATATAGTTTTTGCAAACAGCAAATAGCTATTCAGTATGTTAATTTATATTGAATTCCTACAGTATTTTGCTACAGAATTGTAATGTGGTCAAGGCTTTTATTCTGGATTTTAGTACTTACTGTAAACCCTCTTCTCGAAGTCCTGGGCCCAGTAAAATGTAGTATATGACACATGCAAACCTGCAGATAAAACATTGACAAAAGCCTGTTCTGGCTGAGGAAGCTGGCTTTTATCAAGCAGTACTACTTAGAGACAAGTTCAAGCAAAGGGCCCCTACACCAACATGTGTAGCTCCAAGATAGAATTTGGAGGAAAGCACATGCCAGTGGTGAGGTCTCCTAAAGATCTTTAGAGAGTAATAAAATCCAATTCTCTTTATACAGTGGGGGCAGTAAAATGCAGGTACCATAACAGGGATGTTCAAAAGCAGTACCAGTCAAAGGCCATTTAAACATACTGTATGTCACTGTCATGTATATACTGTCACTTAAAGCATAACAAAACAGAAAACACAGAATGCCAGTAAAAAGTATATTTTCCCCGGGCCAACAGCACATGTGTGGGCTCTCATCTAATCAGAGCCATTTTCTGTGATGATGTAATTCAGCAAATGTATCTGATTGTTTTCGATGGGGAGTGACTGCATCCCCTGCATCTTTGAGTGGTGCGCGGGCTCCCTCCTCAGCAGGGTGGATAAAAATCAATGTTTTTTTAAAGAAAATCAAAAAAATCGGATTTTTTTGATTTAAATCGGATTTTTTTGATTTAAATCGGATTTTTTTTATTTAAATCGGATTTTTTTTCAATAAACTGCTTTTTGAGGAAAATATTTTACCATCCAAAGGTTCTTCCATCATGAGATAAAGCTGAGTTGTTTAACTCAGTAGAATAAAGGCTGTATATGTGTAACATTCACAATGCCATGCTCTTCCAGAGGTTTCTGTAGGATTAGTGGGCAGTTTCTCTCCTATATTATCACAGACGCTCGCTTTACTTACGCAGTTCTCAAAACTGAATTTGACTCGGCAGAGGTCCCAGCCTCTTCTTCACAGCAAAAATGTTACAACATGAACAGAGTTGAGAAAAAGACCTTAATCCTATTGTTCTACAAACCTATGACTAGTGAGCTACAGAGGACAGCAGGGACAGTAGTATTTAAGTTTTTCATGTGTCGGCTGGGCTGACAGTCTAAGTTTCTTAAAATATATATATATATATTTTGTTTAGCCAAATTAGTTAACAAAACATGGATGTTTGTTTAAGCAAATAACTTATGCTGTAATGTTGTTATTGTTTCAGTTGAATAAATCTATTTCAAATTGTTATTAAGGTCAGGATTATTTTTCTCCTTCCTAAGTACAACAGAACAGTGGTGTCCAAATATGAATGATTAACCCATTAAACTGGGGAGAAAAAAGTAATATAAAAAGTGATTCTAAAAATCTTCATCTACTTGCATGTTAAAATAGCAAGAACTAGTTTAGGTAGAAACTTTGATTTAAATCACTGATTTAAATCAAGCCTTACTGACTAGTGATTTAAATCGTGATTTAAATCGTGATTTAAATCAGTTAGGTTTAAATCAAATCCACCCTGCTCCTCAGATATTTAAATAGGCTGGGGTGGTAGCACATGCACCTCTGGAAATGAGCCCACCCTTGTTCCCAACTGAAGCTAATCAGAGCCATTTGCTGAATGACATTGTTACAGCAAAGAGCTCTGATTGGATGAGAGCCCGTGCATGTACCATTGGACTGGGAAGAGGTGAGATGTACTGAGTGTTCTTTCACACAGTGGGGCATGAAACAAAACCCATGTCAGACAATGCTATGTGTTGGCATATCTCAGTTACGGGAAACATCAGGGACGAGAACCAATGTGTCAGGCGATGCTATGTGTTGGCATCTCAGTTACGGAAAACATCAGGGAGGAGAACCAAGGAATCCCACTTATTGAAGTCCTTTCTCCTGGCCTAGTACTGTAAAACAACATCGACGAACCTAATACTGTACCTTTCTGTGGGATAAAAGAGAGCCAGGCATGGACCTGAGTGACATGGAAGGCCAAGACAACCTTAGGGTGGAATCCTGGCCCCAGGTGAACACCTAATATTAGTGAAGCATACAATAGGCTGGGCCAACAGATAAAGCTGCCAGCTCCATGTGTCCTTAGTGACGTAATGACTATAAGAAAAGCCTACCCTCCTGGACAGCACAACCAGTGGTACTAAAGGCAAAGTTCAAATAGAGGATGCTCCGGTGATGAGAGCATTTGAAAAACGTTGAACATTTTTTGGTGCATTGTGGCTACCATATTGGACCTACTGTTATAAACCTGTGTTTTTCAACTGGGGCCAATGCTCCCATTTTAATAGACTCAGGTGTCATCCCACAAGCCCAAGGAAGTGTTAGGTCATTAGATACCTGTGGTAGATTGCTCTGGATGGTGGCTCAAGTCAGGGCACATGGCCTTATTCTGATATAATCTCTGGATATGTAATTTTAATTTCATGATCTTTGCACCAATACTTTACTTTATGATTCAAAACTTTTAAATTCATTGCATTATTCATGTAAAGTATTTTGAAAGCACATGCACACAAGCACATTTGAATAACTGATTTTGCAATGCACCGATTTATGCTTTTTGGTATCCTGCCTGCTTTACCCAGCTGAGGTTGGCTTAAACCTGTCATCTCAGCCTTAGCCAATCGGATGATTAACAAGCCAGAGTCAGGAAGTCTCTGCTACGTACACTAAACAGACCACTTTGGAGTATGTTACTAATATAAACACATTAGGGTTAATTCACTTTGTACTATCTACTTTACTACGGTATGCACATTGCATTTGCTTTTGTTTGTTTTTTTATTGGGTAAATCACATATTGTTTAGGCATGGCAGATGTGATCTGGATCTATAGCAAGTTATAATCTGGATTTTTGTGCGATTCATATTGATAGAATGACATATACACTGTATATATGTGTGTGTTCACATTCACAATATAGGCTTTTCTGTGGTCAATTGTCTTTGCTCAATCCATTCAGACTAGGAAGGGTTTTTTATTGCTTTTATTGGTCAGTAAAAGTATTTTCATGATGGCACTCTTTCGCGTCATTAAAACTAACATTTTAAACAAGGTTTACTATAGATGTTATAACTTAGAATGCAAATGCAAAGCTTCAGTGGTACACAGAGATATACAGATATGTCTTGATTATCTAAAGAAGGTTTTATTGTTAGGATGTTTATATCTGCTGTAAAAGGAATTGTTATACTGTATGTTGTCTCATTAACCTGTTGATTGATTAAATGTCAGTGTGCAAGCCTACACATTACAAACCCCTGCCTGGATGTTCTAGTAACAGTATCTGTGGAATAGAGCTTGACCCGATTTAGCCTTTTCCAGGCCACTTAGCTGAAGATTGTTGAGCAGTACTACTTTTGTAACCAAGGCCTACATAACTACACTGCCCAAGGTAAGTTACATATTGGAAAGCATGGTATTAAAATAAAGGGAGTGTAAGGTATGTTTTACTGCAGTTTTAGTTACAAAAAATACAATTCTGTGATTACTCACCTGTAGAATTGATATTATGAGTATACAGTACGCCCTGCTCCAGATAAGATTCAGAACACTTGGGAATTACTCCGCCAGATGGCGCTGGACTGCAGAGACAGCGAAATTGGCTCCTCCCGGCCCTCAAATACCCGTGACCTCCCACAAATCCCCAGCATTGAAAAGCAGTTCACGAGAAGCCGGGAGAATTAAACAGAACCAAACTGGTAACTATAACAATGATAACAATCACCATACAGGGGATCAAAGATAATGCAAAGCCAAGGGTGGGGTGGAGCAGTAAGTACTGTATACTCATAATATCAATTCTACAGGTGAGTAATCACAGAATTGTATTATTCTTAGTATACAGTACGTCCTGCTCCAGATAAGATTCATAACACTTGGGGAAATACGCCAACTCAGACATACGCCTAACAGAGGTGATAGCCACCAAAAAGACAACCTTGAGAGTAAGAATGGCCAGGGCAGCATCCTGCACAGGTTCAAATGGAGCACCCTGCAAGGCAGACAAGACCAAGTTCAAATCCCAAACAGGCAACATAGGCTTACGTGGGGGACGCACATGAGTAACCCCCTGGAAAAAGGTCCTGATCAGAAAATGCTGGGCAAAGGACCTCTGGAAGAAAACAGCCAGGGCCGAGACATGACCCTTCAGAGTACTGAGTTGGAGCCCCAGCTCCAACCCATGCTGCAGGAACTCCAGGATCCTGGGAATAGAGAACACACGACAGGGAATAGACTTAGACTCACACCAGTCAATGTAGGCACGCCAAACCCTATAGAAAATGGAAGAAGACTTCTTCCTAGCCTTTATCATGGTATCAACAACAGAGGCAGACAGCCCCTTCTCCATCAAGATGGAGGTTTCAACAGCCAGGCCGTCAAAGCCAGTTTGTAAATTGGGATGGCGTAAGTGACTCTGAGTGAGCAGGTCTGGCACCCTGGGAAGAGCGTACTGATCTACTGCCAGCTGCACCACGTCTGCGAACCACACTCTTCTTGGCCACCTGGGGGCCACCAGTATTGCTGGCACCCCCTCCAGAGCTATCTTGCGCAGAACCCTGCCCAACAGGGGTAATGGAGGAAAGACATACAGGAACTGAAAGTCCTGCCATGACATCCGTGGCCAAGGCCAGAGGATCCTGGGACAGGGAGACAAAGGCCGGGAGCTTGTGATTGTGATGGGACGCAAACAGATCCACATCTGGTTGGCCTCAACGGTGACACAGAGATTGAAACACCCTGTTGCAGAGGGACCATTCTCCCAGGCGAGAGGTCCCCCTGCTCAGAGAGTCTGCCTGCAGATTCTCCACCCCCGTGATGTACACAGCTGAAATGCAGGGAACATTGTCCTCCGCCCAGGCCAGGATCAGAGACACTTCCTGGAGGGCCCTCTTGCTCCAGGTCCCTCCCCGATGATTGATGTAGGCAACCGCTGTCTGGTTGTCCGAGTGTACCTGAACAGGCAGGCCCAAAGGTGATGAGTCAAACGAGTCAGAACCAACCTGATCGCCTGCAGTTCCAGAATGTTGATAGGTGTGTGGGCCTGCAGGGACTTCCAGAACCCCCCCCCAACCTGTCAGACTGGCATCCGTGGTGACCGTCTCCCAGGAGGGGGCCAGAAATGATCTGCCCACCAACAGGTTCCTGGAGTCCAGCCACCACGAGAGGGACCGCCTGACTAGGGGGAAAAGCACAAGGACCTGGTCCAGGGACGCAGGATCCTTGTCCCATACTGACAAGAGGTGGAGTTGCAGAGGCCTCGTGTAGAACTGAGCATAAGGGACTGCTTCGAAGCACGCCACCATCAGGCCCACCAGCTGCATTCCCTGCCTGATGGAGGGATGAGGGCAAGATAGCAGGAACTGAACCTGCGCAATCAGATTGTCCACGTTCTTCTGAGGAAGTAAAATCCTTGCCTGAACTGTATCCAGAGTGGACACTACCAGCTGAGTATCCAACTCTGCCTGTTGTAGGGACTGGGAAGTGATGAGAATGTCCTCCAGGTAGGGCAGCACGTGGATGCCCTGAGACCTGAGCAGAGACATCACTCCTGCCAGCACCTTGGTGAACACTCTGGGAGCTGAAGTGAGACCGAAGGGCAATGCCACAAATTGGTAGTGCTGATCCTCCAGAGCGAACCTGAGGAACCTTTGATGACCTGGAAACACAGGAATATGAAGGTAAGCATCTTTGATGGCCACAGACGTCATGAAGTCCCATGGATGCAGGGAACTGATGGCAGAGCGCAGAGTTTCTATGCGAAAGTGCCTGCACCTGACAAATTTGTTGAGGATCTTCAAGTCCAGGATGGTCTTTTGGGCACGGTGAAAAGGTTGGAATAGAAGCCCTTGCGCCTTTCACGTAAGGGGACCTGACATATGACCCCCAGCTCCAGAAGGCTTTGCACTTCCAGAACTAGATCCTGAGCTGACACAGGTTCCTGAGAAATCCGGGATCTGATGAATCTTGGGGGGGGGGGCAGGCAGCAAACTCTATCTTGTAACCGGAGGACACTACCTCATGAATCCACCAGTCTGAGACATGAAGCGTCCAAACGTGAGCAAAGTGCTGAAGCCGTCCCCCCACCCGGATGGGTGAGGGTGCCCCTTCTTGCCTGAGGAGGCTTGGGAGAAGACATAAGCTTGGAGCCCCAGGAGGAGCCAGGGTGACCGCGTCCTCTGCCCCTACCCCAGAAATCTCCTTGGGCCCCTGTAAGGGAGACCCCCCTCCCCTGTCTGGCACCACGGTAGGGGAAAGAAAAGGAGCCCTGACCCCGAAAGGGCCGAGACTGCCGCCTGCGCTGGGGCAACCTGCCTGTCTTAGCAAAAAGGTCCAGGCGGTCCCCAAACAGGTGTAGTCCTTTGAAGGGAAAACCAGTGAGAGCTTTCTTGGTAGCGTTGTCAGCAGCCCACTGGCGCAGCCAAACCGAGCGGCGTATAGCCACCACAAGGGCAGAGGTTCTGTCACATATTCTAATGGTATCATCCAAGGCAGAGAGGACATAAGTCACAAAAACTTCACAACGAGAGAGTGCATTAAACTCCTCACTAGACACATCATAAGAAGGATACTTCTAATAGCCACAGCCTTAATGGCAGGGGCACAGACCGGGCGCAGTGCCGTTCCCACACATGCAAAGGCATGGGACGCCAGCTGATCAATGCGCCGGTCCTCAGAATCCCGCAGCGTAGTAGAGTCAGGGGAGTGCATGACAGAGGTGTTAGATAACCCTAGGACCGGGGCATCCACTTCAGGAGGGGATGACCAACGCTTCACCACATCAGCAGGAAAGAGATACCTCTTATCCCAACTCTTAGGTACACCGGGGGGCCTGCTGGGACGCTCCCATTCCCTGAGCACAAGATTATTAAAATGGGCTTGCTCAGGAAATTCTAAACGTGGCCTAGCAGTATGAAACAATTCCCCCTGTTGCCTGGGGCCGCAACCGGGGGAGAGATAGACAGTACCTCAAAAATCTGAGCCAACAGCCTATCAGTATCATCTGGGGCCCAGGGGTCAGAGCCAGAATCATCAAGACCCCTGGGCCTCTCATCAGATGACTCTGAGTCAGAGAATAACTCCCCTTCTTCCAAAGGGGTATAGCCAGACAGTTCCAAGAACTCATCAGCTTCCATAGGGAAAAGAGTGACATCAGGCGTTAAGTGCCGCTTTTTAGCAGAGGCCTTCTCAACACTATCCAGTCTAGAAGACACATCAGGCTGAGAATCCCCACTTGTATGCAACTCAATGGGAGTCAGATTTAAGCTTGGGGGAGTAGGTAAAGCCATACGAGGCGTAGGCCCAGTTACTGGTAAACCAGGCTGCAGTGCAAGCACCTGCTGGGCACAAGTTACACAGACCCGCACATTGTCAGCAATAGTAGGGGACACCCCACAAGCTACACACAGCCGGGCTTGTCCCAAAGGAACCCCGAGCACATTATCCTGAGATGCCTCCATATGGTGATTATAGCGGCACAATAGGCCAATAGGGATTCACGCTATAAAGGCAAGCCTGCTAGGGAAGTGGGAGTAATTAGTACACTAAGCCAAATAGAGGTCGGCCCGTCTGAAAGACATAAGCAAGGGGAACCCGTAAGTGACATGTAAAATGACGTAAATAAAGCCGCCCGCGAGGGCACTCACAGACCGCGGTAGGTAGATGCCAGTCACGCAGCAGCCGGATCCAGAGAAAATGGCGCCGGTATACCTCGAGGGGCAGGCTGCGGAGACAGTGACGCGGAACGCGCCAACCGCGGGCCCCGCCAACCCTGAAGAGTGCGAAGCCGCACACGTGACAAGCAGCCAATAACGGCACACCTGCGCCTGAGGTAACGCCGCAGCCGCCAAGCGCGGAGCACAATGGAAGCGCGCGCGGCGGCGCCAAATTTTAAAAAGGCAACCAGTGCTACCAAATCAGCACGGCGACTGACACCAACCACACAAAAACAAAATACAGTGAAGCACCAAGGCAAATTCACATACACTTACACCCCCCGAGAGCTACAAGGGAGAGCGAGGGAGGACTGCGGCCACTTAACAAAGGGCCCACCGATAGACAGGGGCAAGGGGCAATAGGGCGGGAGGGGCATCCCATAGAGACTCACCATATGCCTATACCGCCTACCCTTTGGTGGGGGATTGTGGTGGAGCAGAGCTCCTAAGCACCTGACAGCGGTGCTGCCTACCATCACCCAACCAGCGCAGCCAAGGCTGGGAGGCACATTAATAATGAAACGGGTGGGAATAGTCCTACAGGGCCGCAGGCTAATAGCCCCGCTCACCTGCGAGAAGAGAGAGCCATCTTCTTGTCCTTTGCCGTCCAGACTGCAGAGAATACCTGGGGATTTGTGGAAGGTCCCGGGTATTTGAGGGGCCGGGAGGAGCCAATTTTGCTGTCTCTGCAGTCCAGCGCCATCTGGCGAAGTAATTCCCAAGAGTTATGAATCTTATCTGGAGCAGGACATACTGTATACTAAGAATATAGAAGTGTTGAATGATTGTAAGCCCACAAGGGCAGGGCTGTCTCTCCTAGTGTATTGCAGTATGACTGTGTATATGACCGTGTAATTGTGCTTTTCTGTCATGTATTGTACGTTAGTTGTTTTTAACCTGTTTGTAATTTCACACCGCACAGCACCATGGAAATTGATGGTGCTTTATAACAAAATTATTTGATTTTTTTAAGTCTTTATTTTAAGAGTTTAACATAACATATATTTGATGCCTATACTAAGCCCACGTAGTTTAATCTCTTTGCATATATAGGACCTTCTATTTAGATGGCTTTTCAGTCACATTTGCTGGTTTTGTTTTAATTTATGTTATGCTGGTAAATGTAACCTTTACATTTCTATGGTAATTACTGTGCGGGTATTAGTCAACTTGTGAAAAAGACATTCAGGATTCACTGCAACAAGGAGCTACTCTTTTCTTTATTGATAGATAAATGGTACAGCTAGTAGGGTTTCATCATGGCTGATCCCACTGTTCTGATTGGCTGGTGACTTACTAAGGGTCTGATTTATCAAGCACTTCTACCAGACAATGCAAGATCAGTGCAAATTAGAGTAGTGCAAAATATAATTTTAAATGCTAAATATCATTTATAATTTTTTTTATACTGGTGCATGTTGCTGCACCACAAAAAAACCATTTACTAAAACATTAGTGGTGCAGCAAAATGCTGAAAAATAGCAATTCTGTGAGTACTCACCTGTAGAATTGTTTTTGTTCTTGCATGGCACGGCCCGCTTCGGTATTCATAACCGTTGGGTTATTCCGCCACAAGGTGGCGCAGTAGTACTGCAGAAAAGCTGTGGCATCTCCCGGCTCCCTATAAAAACGGGATTAACCATAGAGTTCCCAGCATAGACAAGCAGTGAGACAAGAAGCCGGGAGAGAATAAAGTAAAAAAATGTTAAAAAGGTAAAAAACCCCAATTAACTTGGAACAATCACCATAAAGAGGCAACCAAGAATAACGATAACAAGGGTGGGGCGAAGCGGGCCGTGCCATGCAAGAACAGAAACAATTCTAAAGGTGAGAATTGCTTTTTTCTTTATTGCATGGCACGGCCCGCTTCGGTATTCATAACAGTTGGGACATCCAAAATCAGTGTCCAAAGTAGGGTGGGATCCCCAAAGAGTAACGGCCAGTAGTTCAAGTCACTACCGCCTGAAGCCCCTTGCGGCCAAAAGCAGCATCCGCTGAGGCCTTAACATCAACCTTGTAAAACTTTGAAAAAGTATGAGCAGAAGACCAAGTAGCAGCCTTGCAAATTTGTTCAACAGAAGCTTGGTGCTGAAAAGCCCAAGAGGCACCAATAGCACAATTGAAATGAGCAGTAATCCTAAAGGGAGGTTCCCTTGCAGAATAGGCCTGAACCACCGCCTGACAGATCTACTTGCTGATAGTGGATTTAGCCGGAGGCAAGCACTTTCTAGGTCCAGAAGTGGGAACAAAAAGAGATTCAGACTTCCTGAAAGTCTCAGTAGCGACCAAATAAAACTTCAGAGCCCTGACCACATCCAGAGAATGAAGAGTCTACTCCTTGGAATTAGCAGGATTAGGACACAATAGGCTCGATTCAGAGGCACATTCGTCTGGACTTCCGTAGCGGTCTGTGAAAGTTTTTGTGTGTGTTTGTCATTTTTTGGGGTTTTTTCGTCCATTTTTCATTCGTACGAACGTTCGGGAAAATGTGTATATGCGCTTTCGATGAACGAAAGCAAATCGGATCATTTGTGTTAGTTCGGATCATTCGGATCTGATATTTTTCGTTCGTTCAGATAACTTACATTGTTGGGATGGGCTTGCGTCTGATTCAGAGAGCAGAGCATTTTAATGCTGACCTTAATTAGTCCTTAGCATGTAAACATTTATTTTCCCACTCATCCATATAATTGCTATATTTTTTTAGACTTATGTCCTTTGTTTATTATATTTGGATTGTTGAACTTGAATCTTAATTTGTTGTAGGAGTTATTGTTTTAGTTGGTTACCTTTGCTTTGTGTAATTATTTTATATTTGGTTGCAGGAACCGCAAGATGTGCCACTCGCACAACATACAAGCAGTGTTTGGTCCAGCTATGCGATTCCTCAGTGTTCTTGCAGGGCATCCAGGGTCGTCCCATGATGCTTATATATTGCAGAGCTTCGGCTTATTTTGTCAGTTTGAGTCAGGAGAATTATCTGGTGGATGGCTCCTGGGTAAGTTTGCTCACATTCCATCAATCCATTTTCACTGTATGGCAATATGTAGGCGAGCACTTTAATGAGTTAAGTTTGTAGTGCGCAGGCGCTAGATTGTAAGGTTTTTCGTCTGGACGATTGTTTATTGAAAAAGGGAAACAGAATCTATCGGGAAACGTAAAGGATTCGTGGGAGGAGACGATGGGAAAAGGGCAAAAATGAAAGCCTCCGTTGTAACATGAGAAAATGAAATGGAAAAGTCACGCTGGAAAATTACATCCTCATACTCGTACTCTGCCGTACGAACGGACGGAAACTTTACTGAAGGTTAGCAATGCATGCTTAGAATTGCTCGTATACTGATACGAGAGCGGGAAAATTAAAAAAAAAACAGATCGGCACAAAAACGAAAGTCTTTTTTTGTCTCTCTGAATCGAGCCTAATGAAGGCAAGACAATAGGCTTGATTCAGAGACACAATCGTCTGGACTTTCGTAGCTGTCTGTGTATGTTTTTGTGCGTGCTTGTCATTTTTGGGGGTTTTTCGGTTCCATTTTCCATTCGTACGTTCGCTCGTGCTTGTGCGTATATGCACTTTCGAGGAGCGAACCTAAATCGGATCATTTGCATTAGTTCGAATCATTTTCCCATCAAAATCTGATATTTTGAGCTCGTTCAGATAACTTACGTTATTGGGATGTGTTTCCGTGTGATTCAGAGACCTGATTGCCGATGGACCTCCGCCCTATAAAATGGATTCTTTTCCGCTTCACTTACGGACTCGGATTGCTATTGTTGAACATGTTTTGCGGCTCTGTGGAGGAGTCTGAGCGCCTTCAGCTCCAAGGCATTGCATGTATCAGCATGGCCGAGGTAATAAATTGTATAGCATTGCATAACTGAATCAATACATTTCATGTATGTCTTATCGAAGCATTTTAATGCTGACCTTAATTAGTCCTTAGCATGTAAACCTTTATTTTCCCACACATCCATATAATTGGTATATTTTTTTAGACTTATGTCCTTTGTGAATTATATTTGGATTGTTGAACTTGAATCTTAATTTGTTGTTGGAGTTATTGTTTTAGTTGGTTACCTTTGCTTTGTGTAATTATTTTATATTTGGTTGCAGGAACCTCAAGATGTGCCACTCGCACAACATTCAAGCAGTGTTTGGTCCGGATATGCGATTCCTCACTGTTCTTGCAGGGCATCCAGGGTCGTCCCATGATGCTTATATATTGCGGAGCTCTGGCTTATTTAGCCAGCTTGAGTCAGGAGAATTATCTGGTGGATGGCTCCTGGGTAAGTTTTCTCACATTCCATCAATCCATTTTCACTGTATGGCAATGAATATAGTTGATGACCCATGTCTTAACCTATGGCTGTTTTTAGCCCTTATGACATGTCAAACAATATTGTTGCTTAGAATGTGTATTTTATGTTAGTATTTTTAAATTCTTTCAGGGGATTCTGGATATCTGCTCCTGCCATTGCTCCTGACACCCATTCTTCGCCAGCAGAATGCGGGCCAGGAGTTCTATAATCGGGGCCTCTGCAAAACCCGGGCCGTTGTGGAGAGGGCCTTCGGGCTTTTGAAGTCCAGATTTAGGTGTTTGGACCATACGGGGGGGGGGGGGGGGGCACTGCAGTATGACCCCAACAAAGTTATACCAATAATTTATTTTAAGTTTTTTAACAGGGACCCACACGTGCCAGAGTGGCACAACTGAGTGCCAGGGTCCTTCAGTTGGTGGGCGAGATGCAGGAGCTGCGTGACTCGTTGGGGACCACAGATGAAGAATAATGTTCTGTGGCCTGCCATTGCTATGTATATATTTTACTACATTGTATATGTTATTTAAAAAATGTAAAATATGTTAAAAGTTTTATATTTTTTTAAATAAAAAAAAAATATTAAACAAAGTTGTAAATTTGTTGAAACAATTTTACTTAAAAAAAACCCCTGAAAAATGCCATTTAAGATTATTAAAAAAAATTGTCTCTGTGTCATTACCTTTTCTAAATACATTTATTAAGGGTTGGTTACCACAAAACGAATGCAAAACAAAATTTAGATATGAAGATTCGCCAGACCGCGAAGTGATTTAGGTCAGCTTTAGGTGTGAGAAATGGAAGAAGAATGAGACTGTGAAGTGATTTGGGTCAGTTTTAGGGGTGGGAAATGGAAGAATATACTGAGCGTGATGTGATTTAGCTAAGCATTGTAGCAGAAGTGAGTGAACCAAAAATGTAGGCGAGCACATTAATGAGTTAAGCTTGTAGTGCGTAAGATCGTAAAGATTTTCATCTGGACGATTATTTATAGAAAAAGGAATTCAGAATCTAACGGGAAACGTAAATGATTCGTTTGAGGAGACGATGGAAAAAGGGCAAAAACTAAAGCCTACGTTTTAACATGAGTAACATAAACGGAAAACGAAAGCTTGAAAACAACATTCTCCTTGGCATACGAACGGACGGATACTTTACTGAAGGCTTGCGATGCATACTTTGAATCACTCGTACACTCATACGCGAGCAGGAACAAAACAAAAAAAATACAGATCGGCACGAAAACGAAAGTCTTTTTTTGTCTCTCTGAATCAACCCTAATGTCCTGATTGAGATGAAAGGCAGACACAACCTTTGGCAAGAAATCCGGCTTAAGCCGGAACACCACCTTATCCTGATGTTTCTCAAAATATTGATATTGATGGAAAGCACCACTAGCTCCGAAACCCGCATTACAGAAGTGATAGCCACCAGAAAGGCTACCTTAAGAGTCAAAATAGACAAGGCAGCCTCACGGATAGGCTCAAAGGGAGGCCCTTGCAGAGCAGACAACACCAGATTCAAATCCCAGACTGGTAGCAAAGGCTTACGGGGTGGACGCACATGTGAAATACCCTGAAAAAAGGTTTTAACCAACCGGTGATTGGCAAAAGATCTTTGGAAAAAAATTGCCAGAGCTAAAACATGGCCTTTTAGGGTACTAAGTTGAAGGCCCAGATCCAAACCATGTTGCAAGAATTCCAGAATGCTGGGAATAGAAAACACCCAACAGGGAAGAGACTTGGACTCACACCAGGCAATGTAAGCATGCCAGACCCTGTAATAGATAAAGGACGAGGACTTCTTCCTAGCCCGAATCATGGTATCAACAACAGAGGAAGGCAACCCCTTTTCCATCAATATGGAGGTTTCAGCAGCCAAGCCGTTAAAGCCAGAGTTTGTAAATTGGGATGGCGTAGCTGCCCCTGAGTGAGAAGATCTGGATCCTTGGGCAAGACGTGCCGGTCTACTGCCAACTGCACGACGTCTGCGAACCAAACTCTTCTTGACCAACAAGGGGCCACCAGTATGACTGGTACCCGCTCCTGGGCTATCTTGCGCATGACCCTGCCCAGGAGAGGAAACGGAGGGAACACATAGAGAAGCTGAAACTCCGTCCAAGGTATTGCCAGGGCATCTGTGGCGAAGGCCAGAGGATCCTGAGGCAGAGATACAAATCTGGCAAGTTTGTGATTGTGATGGGACGCAAACAGGTCCACATCCGGCTGACCCCAGCGCTGACAGAGGGAGAGAAACACCAGGTTGTTGAGAGACCACTCCCCCAGACGAGACGTCCCCCTGCTCAGGGAGTCCGCCACCTGGTTCTTCCCCCCTGGGATGTAGACCGCTGAGATGCAGGGAACATGCTGTTCCACCCCAAGACAGAATCAGGAACACTTCCTTGAAGGCTCGCTTGCTCCGAGTCCCTCCCTGATGATTGAGGTAGGCCACAGCCGTCTGGTTGTCTGAGAGGATCTGAACAGCCCGACCCCAAAGGTGAGTGGAAAGGAGAGAAAGAACCAACCTGATCGCCCTCAGTTCCTGGACGTTGATGGAAGCATGGGCCTCTTGTGGGCCCCACCGACCCTGGAACCTCAGGGACTTCCAGAAGCCTCCCCAGCCGGTCAGACTGGCATCCATGGTGACTGTTTCCCAGCACAGGGGCAGGAAGGACCTGCCCCCCAGAAGGTTCCTTGAGTCCAGCCACCATGAGAGAGACTGTCTGGCCAGGGGAGACAGAAAAAATTCCTGATCCAGGGACACAGGGTCCCGATCCCAAACTGACAAGAGGTGTAACTGAAGAGGTCTCATGTGAAACTGAGCAAAGGGGACTGCCTCGAAGCAGGACACCATAAGGCCCACCAACTGCATTCCCTGATGGATGGAGGGATGAGGACAAGACAGCAGAGCCCGAGCCTGCAGCTGAAGACCCTCCACCTTCTGCTGAGGAAGGAACACTTTGACCTGAGAGGTATCCAGAGTCATGCCCAGAAAGGACCTCACCAAGGACCGAGACAGAGAAGACTTGGGATAGTTGATCACCCAGCCGAAAGACTCTAGAGTGGATGTCACCATTTGAGTGTCCCGCTCGGCCTGAGGAAAAGACTCGGCCACAATCAGGATGTCGTCCAGGTAAGGAATGATGCGGATGCCCTGGTTCCTTAGCAGAGCCATCACTCCCGCCAGCACCTTGGTGAATACCCGAGGTGATACCGAAGGTTAGAGCCACAAACTGGTAATGCTGATCCTGCAGCTTGAACCTTAGAAATCTCTGATGACCTGGGAAGGTAGGCACATGAAGATAAGCATCCTTGATGTCCACAGTGGTCATGAGGTCGCCCGGGTGAAGGGTACTGACAGCAGAGCGTAGCGTCTCCATGCGGAAATGCTTGAATCTGACAAATTTGTTGAGGCCCTTCAAATCCAGAATGGGCCTCAGAGAGCCGTCCTTTTTGGGAACCGTGAAAAGATTGGAATAGTACCCCTGACCCCTTTCTTGATGAGGCACCAAACAAATGACTCCGGACTCTAACCGCCAGAAGCAACCCTTGAGCGGACAGGGGGTTTAAAGACATCCGGGATCTGATGAATCTTGGGGGGGGGGGGGGGGGCAGACTGCAAACTCTATCTTGTAACCGGAGGACACTACCTCCTGAATCCACCGGTCTGAAACATGAAGCCTCCAGACATGAGCAAAGAGCTGAAGCTGTCCCCCCACCCGGATGGGTGAGGGTGCCCCTTCATGCCTGAGGGGGCTTGGGAGAGGGTTTGGGCTTAGGATTCCAGGAGAGACCTGGATGACCACGGGGTCTGCCATGGTCCCAAGAATCTCTGCGACCACTGGAGAGGAGGGAGCCACGGCCCCCTCTGGGAATGCGGAAGGGAGGGGGGCAGAGGACCCCCGAAAGGGCCGAGACTGCCTCCTACGATGAGGCAGCCTTCTATCCTTGGCTAGAACATCAAGACGTTCCCCAAACAGCCGCAGCCCCATGAAGGGAAGGCCAGTGAGAGCATTCTTAGCCGCACCGTCAGCTGCCCACTGGCGCAACCAGACAGAGCGGCACATAGCCACCAAGAGCACAGAGGCCCTACCACACAGCCGCACAGCATCATCCATAGCAGTAAGGATAAAGGCCATAAAATCAGAGCAAAGTAAGAGAGTCCTATATTCCTCCCCCACACTACCAGCTGTTGTGCCATCAATGAGACGCTTGAGCAGCTTCTTAAGGGCAATAGCAGTAATGGCGGCAGCACATCCCGGGTGAAAGCCAGCCCCCACACAGGTAAAAGCATGGCAGGCCAATTGATCGATGCGCCGGTCCTCACCGTCCCTCAGAGTGGTAGTGTCAGGGGAAGGTATGACCGAAGTATTGGACAAGCCTAGCAAGGGAGCGTCCACTTCAGGGGGAAATGACCACCTCTTAACAAGATCAGCAGGAAAGGGATACCTTTTATCCAAACCCTTGGGCACAGCAGGCATCTTGCAAAAATATGTGACAGCAGATTATCAGTGTCCTCAGGGTACCACGATTCCTCTCCGGACGCACACCCAGGGTCACTATTGCAACCCTCCTGCTGGTTCCCGGAGGAGTCAGAATCCTGGGAGAGCTCCCCCATCTCAAGGGGGTGACAGCCACCAAGATCATCAATCCCCACATACATCTCAGTAAGGGGAGCAGGCCTAGGGTCCAGGTGTCTCTTCTTGCCAGAGGCCTTCCTAGGAACAGTCCTGGCAAGCTGCTTTTCAATGTTAGCCACCCGCAGAGCCAAATCAGAATGTAACTCCCTGCCAACATTCCCCTCACTGGGACCCAATTGCAGGAGCAGGGGAGTAGGTGAAGCAGAGTGAGGCACAGAGCTGGGAAGTGAAGCAGGCAAACCAGATTGAAGTGCAAGGACACTTTCAGCGCACGGCACGCACACCGTGATACTGTTACTCACAGGGGATACCTCACACATGGAACACAGCCGTGCTTGCCCGAAGGGCCTCCAAGCACCAGAAGCTATCCCCAGAAGCCTCCATATGGTGATTAACACAGGCGCAATAGGCCAGCAGTGGGTACAGGCTTAAGACAGAAGCCACCCGGGATGCCCTCCCACGGGATGCCCCCAGAAGTCAATAAAGGGGGAATGAGGGGGAGGAAGGAGTGGAGCCGGGAGAAACCACAACCCAATGGTATCCCGCCTGAAAGACATAAGTAAAAACACACATGAGCATCCCGCAGCAAATACACCCCAATTCAATAAAAAAAACCCCAACAGGGACTCACGGACCAAAGACACCGCGGGGTCACACAGGCACAGACCGCGGATAAGGCGACCCACCGGAGGAAGCAGCTCTGCAGCCAGGAAGGGAAAAATCCAGACGCGCAGCTTGTCCAAAATGGCGCCGGGAGAGGTACCTCGAGGTACCGTCAAAACACCACAGATATCACCACTCGCCTCAACCCAAAAAGGAAAACACAGTCCCCAAACTACTCATCCCCTCAGAAGCCAGGACAGAAACTCTGCATCCCTATTAGGCTCACCATAAAGCCTATGGCCGGCTACCCTTTGTGTTACAGGGTCTGCGGCTTGGAGCTGCGCTCCAGGAGCACTTGACCCTAGTGCTCTTCTACCTTCACCCAATCAGCCGAGGCTGGGAGGCAGTGAGGGTCCAGAAACGGATGGAAATAGACATGCAAGGCCGCAGGCTTGGTTGCCCCGCTCACCTGCGCAAGAGAGAGAGACATCTTCTAACTTTGCAGTATCACTGCAGAGGAAACACTGGGAACTCTATGGTTAATCCCGTTTTTATAGGGAGCCGGGAGATGCCACAGCTTTCTGCAGTACCACTGCGCCACCTTGTGGCGGAATAACCCAACTGGTATGAATACCGAAGCGGGCCGTGCTATGCAATAAAGAAAAACTATAATTTTTACTGACATGGCATTGTCTGTCAGAAGTGCTTGATGTATCAGGCCCTAAGGCTTCGAACTTTGAAGAGACAGCCACTAATTGTTGCAGTGTACCAGTGTAAAAAGACCTCTGTAGGGGAGCAGGTGAGGCAGAACATCAGTCCTGTGCCCCAGCAGCTCAGCTCCAAGATTTGGTGGGCTTTCCACTGCTTGTGACAAATGACTTGATTTATTTTTTTACTCCCTTTTTTTTAAGCCTTTTCTCATTATTTTTAACTTGGGGTAATTCAGCACCATATTGTACTGTGAACATTCTTTTTAAAAAATTCCCTAAATATGGTGCTAAGTTGTAATGAGGAAAAACATGCAACGTTTTTCTATTCAGCTGCATGCATCTGACTATATTAGTGGAGACAGTTTCCAGCTTAAGGTTTTAAAGGAGCGATGCAATTTTCAAAAGTTAGGATATTAGGACTCTCTATGGGGTATACCAAGAGTCTTCAACATGTAGTTGCAGAATCACAGGGCTGTACTGTGTGGCTTAATACAGTAGCTGTCTGCTAGACCATAATGCTTGTGAGGTTTAGAACACTGTTAAGGCAGGGGGTAACATTACACCCAAGGCTGGGTATTGTCAGTACTATGCATGGGGCAAGTGCAGAGTCAGACCAACGGAGAAGCATGTTGGCTTATCTGTCTCAGCACCTTTCAGCACTCAACACTCCTTGCGATGTCTGTGTTTGATCCCCCATTTAGCCTTTTTGGCATGGAGGATGCACTTCTGAGGGACAAGTTCTGTATTTCATGCAGCGGGAGAACCTCATATTAATGCTAGAGGCTTAAAAATATTTTAATGCAAGTTAACTGTCAAGTTAGATGCTTGTGAGTGTGTCACTGCACTGCTATTTGGAATGGTCACCAGTTGTTTACCTTCCTTAATAGCTTCTACAACCTATTTATGCCAAATGTGGTTCTCTCAATCATATGCCAGTGCTAAATATGGCTCTCACATTATAAATGGTTGGGGATCCCTGGCATACAGAGTAAAGTGTGAGGAACTCTACATGCCCTCAGAATCCACCTATTTATTCGAGCCTATCATGTGGCTTAATAACTGACAGCACTGTGAGTATTTATTTTACTAACGTTTGTGAGTGAACACTTTTTCCCATTTTTTTTCCTCATTGCAATTCAGCATCATATTAAGTTGTACATGTTTCTTCAATATGTGCACAGCTAAATATGATGCTGAATTGCAGCAAGAGAAAACCCCATGAGAAAAGGTGTTTACTCAAAAAATAAATGTTATATATTTATTATGCTGAATCAACCCTCTAATACACTTCGGTATGACTACGTATTTGTGCATTTACAAGTATTGTAAGTTAGTTGTTTTACACTGTTTGTAATTCAACATTGTACAAAACAATGGAAGATTATGGTGCATCAAATAAATAATAATAATAATAAAGACAATAGTAGCTTATTATAAAGGCAATAAGCTCTCCCACATGAGGTATGTACATACAGATACAACATTCATAAAATGCAAACCTCAGAACACACAAGCAGAAAGCTGTGAGCAGTTGCAACATTTTAACAGCAGATGCATGTGTGGTATATAATGTATCACAGCAGGCGCTGCTTTTTTACAAATGCGGGAAGGATGGCTGTTACAAGCTAGCTTTAACAATGTAAGGTGATGACCCATGCCTGCTTGATACATTACACAGCAGGAGGAAGAAATGCCGCAGGGCAGAATAAATACCTCTCAGCCAGATATGTAGGTTTGTGAGTTATATCATAATTAGCTCCTAAATGGGGCAGGTAGATGTAAGTGATTGTTTCTTTTTTCCAGCAGTCATCATTCACTTACTACAGTTCACATCAACTTGAATAGGAGTTTGTCATCTGCATAGAGGAGGCACCAGCTTCTGTATGGTTCAGCCTTATCTCCCTAAGTAGGGCTCTTTCTTTATGTTTGTGAGCATTGCAGAAACAGTAATTGCATGTACTTACAGAGGGAATAATTTGTGGGTGGTACCTTTAGGGTACCTCAAACGGGTAGAAGAAGACTCTCACCTTTTCTGCTACATAGCTGCTGAGCACCCACGGCATAGTTGCCAGCTGGACCCTGTTTTTTAATAAGTGCTCCTCTTTCCAGAGTGGTATTAATGAAATACCCCCATTTGAAAAAGCACTAAACCGGAACCTATGTCCTTTAAGCATATCTTAAATGGTTTGCATAGTTCCTATGTGCCAAGCCACAGTGAAAGCTAAGGCATTATGCCACCCTAAGCAATCTTTAAAACTGCAACATACACAACATACAGAAAACCTGTTGGTACAGATACAACAGTTTTAGGAGTGGTCTCTCCATCACAGCAGTTCGATGGAGAGATCTTTTACATGTCAAATTACTGACATCAGCCTGGCTTCTATACAATGCAATGCAGCAGGGTGCAGGCATTGTTACACTGTAACAGCAGCCACACATCTGGTTGTGTATAAATGTAATACAACAGGGAATTGGTTGACTTTTTACAAAGGAACAGTAGGACTCCTGCTTGCTACACTGTAAAGTGTGGGGCAACATCCCATATTTTATCACCCTCTTTGCAGCAGCCTCTGTAAACAAGACAAAGCAGCTCTTAGGAAATATTAAACCGTATTTTTAAAACCAATGTGAAAAGAAAATGCAGAAGTGACATTTAGAATAAACCCTTTCATGTGGGTTAATAAAGTAGCTGAAAAAAGCTGTCTAGGTGTATTTGGAAGATAGCCTTTTACACATGCTTTTTGGTCCAGTAACACGAGTGGCTTAAAGGGGTATAACCTCACCCTCTCTGGAACCATAGGTTAGAGTACATGTAAGAACAGTGTTGCTAAAGTATCATTTTAGTTGCTATAACATTGGTGCTGCACCCAAAGCACTGGTCCTTGAACCTATCCCAGAACCCAACCAAGTGTTTAGTTCAGAACAAATCAATTAGCATTTGAAAACCACTATAAGGCCCATACTATTTAAATATTGGCTAAGGGTCACATGCAGTGGCTAAAGCCCTAAATGTCACTGTACATCAGTAACTGCAGCATAGATGGGCCTAACAGCACATGTATATGCACATTAATAAGATCACACACATGTGACATGCTCTATTGGCCTTATAAATGTTAATTTCTCTTTTAATGTGCAAGGATGCAGAAATAGCACATAAGAGCTAGAAATATTCAACTCATTTATGAGTTGAGATGAGGTCTAAAGTAAAGGTTTAGTATCAATTTTTCAAGGTTTTCAACTTTAAAATGCATTCAAGTACAAGTAAGCCTATTGTCTTGCATTAATACTACAATGCAAACTAGCTCTGAGAAGATTGTGTGATTTTTTTCTATAAAGCGCAACACTGCAACTTTGGTAATAACTAATTTTCACACTTACCTTATCCAAGCTGGGAGGGGGGTTAAATTTCTTTGCACATGCAAGAAAAATATCAGGCTGTGGTTTGCCATTTTTTACGTCTGGGTCATCTCCTAGCACAAGGTGATGAAATAAATTGAAGAATTCTTTGTGTCTACTTGTTTTCATTTCAAATGTCACTCTGGCTGAGCTGGTGGCGACAGCTATTGGGATGTTATGCTTATTCAGATGGCAGATTAACTTTTCAATCCCTGCAACAGAGAAAAGAAGAGGAAAAGAATCAGAAATGCAAAGATTACATGATAAGGCTTGCTCAGAACAACATAATTGATGGTAGATAATAATCAAATTCTACAGTCATTTGTTTAAACATCGAATAAAATAGAGCAACCGTAATTGAGCTTGAGACAAAAGAAATGCATAAATCCAGCTTTTACTCACTTAATGATGCACGATACATTTTCTCCTCAGTTATTTCAGTTGTAAATAGTGCCTCTGAATTTTATTTTTTTTTCTAAACTAAAACCTCCCGAGCATCAACCATCTGACAACAATGTACATTACAAGTCATGATTAATTATCATATAATCAATAATATATACAAGTCATTTATATATGCAACAATATAAGTATATATAATAAAAAAAAAATATATGGAGCATACAATAACCGTGGACTAGTTTCGCCCCCGTTTGGGGCTTTCTCAACACCAATCTGCTCTCCTATAATGATTGTACAAATTATTGCTAGTTCACTCCTTCCATAAGAATCTGGAAACCTGGAAATTGTCCTTTAAATCAGGGAGGCTGGCTAGCTTGCTTCTGCCAATGACATACATAATAGAAGTTGGCACTACTTTTTATTGGGTACATATTCATCCCTGACACAGTACCTGCCCCTACAATGCTAAAGCTACAATACCATTTTTAGAGCGGTCATTTCCACCCTTGCCCATGATCTGCTCATTCAGTGCTATAGTCTCAACTGATGATGTACTTGATTGGCTTAAAAGCACCCTGGGAAAGGGGGATCAGCAGCTCATTGGCTGGCCAGGGCCAGTAAATTCCCAAGCTGAATTTTGGCCACAGTCCACCCCTGCCCACATCCCTTTTTAATTGCCTTCTAAATTTCAGTTTTTAGTTTAGATTATTGAAACAAGCAAAATAGATTCTGTGGTAGCTGGACTCATTTTTACATTGTTTACCCCTATCCATAAATCACACCATACACAATCATATTCCTATTTGTTTGAGGCAAAAAAAAAACAGTTGAAAGTATGTTTATATAGGGCTGTCATTTCCAATGGTTTATCTTTTAAGTGTGGTTTGTGTGAACTTTGGCATCTCCGCCATCGCTTGTGCAGTATTTTGTAATGTTGAGCTATAAAACAGGCAGCCAGTAATCAGTGCAGTAGATATATATGACAGAGGTGTGGGTTAAATGAAAGACTTACAGCTCTGGCTGCTCCATCTTATACATTTTATAGATCACAGGTGTTTGTACATCTTAAGAGATGTTGTGGAATGCTTGTTTGTACAGCACTTGCTGCTTTGATTAGGATCCATTTAAGTTCAAAGGCAGAATCAAGAGACAATTTACTTCTAAAATACAAACCTTTATAGTTGCTTGTATACCATCGAGTCAAGCACTATAATGGTTTCAATTTTACTAATTTATCTAAAGCATCAATGGTTATTGTTAAATATGAAATAATGAAACGCCATAAAGCACTATCAAACTGGACCTTCACCATGATTTATTGAAAAGCCCAAGCATCTAAAACTAATATATTTTAAGTTTTTAGTCACTTACTTATTATTCTTTCCCCCACTGGGCTGCAACTCTGTTCAGGCGCCGCCATCTTGACTCAGAAGCATCACACTTATTGAGGAGAGGAGAATGGGATAAAGTACAGGGGGGCGGGTTATAGCTGTGCTATGCTCAGACAGACTTCCTGTTTGCAGGCTGCCTGATGTTCCATGAGCTGCCATCTTGGATGTTTAAAGGCTCATAACATGCAGTAGATGCAGGTAGGATGATTTTAAATGTGAGCAATCTGTATGTACAGGGTGTGGGAAACATATAAGATAGACTCTTATTCAGAGTGAAGGACCGCTTTAATAAAACTACCAGTAATGATTAATTTCTATGAAAATAAAATTTGTAACATTACACTTCAGAAAGCTAATATGCAATGGGGTAAAATGTACTGTAAATCAGACCTATATGCTGCAGAACAGAGTTCATTTCAGCACCATAAAAATACAATTCTGTGATTACTCACCTGTAGAATTGGTATTATATGTATACAGCACGTCCTGTTCCAGAAGATATTCCTTACACTTGGGATATACTCTCCAGTAGATGGCGCTGGACTGCAGAGACAGAAAAGAGGCCCCTCCCGGGCCCCATAAATACCCGGGATCGCCCACAAAATCCCCAGTATTGAAAAGCAGTTAGCAAGAGACCGGGAGAACTATAACCATGACATGAAAATTTGAACATAAAAACAATCACCATAAAGAGGTAACTAAAGATAATGATAACAAGGGTGGGGTGGAACAGGACGTGCTGTGCTATAATACGAATTCTACAGAATTGTATTATTCTAAGTATACAGCACGTCCTGTTCCAGAAGATATTCCTTACACGCCTAACAGAAGTGATAGCCACCAAAAAGACCACCTTAAGCGTAAGGATGGACAAAGGGGCCCCTTGCAAGGGCTCAAAGGGAGACCCCTGCAGGGCAGACAAGACCAAATTCAAGTCCCAGACTGGTAACATAGGCTTACGTGGGGGACGCACGTGAGTAACCCCTTGGCAAAAAGTCTTGACCAGGGGATGCTGAGCAAAGGATCTTTGGAAGAAAATAGCCAAAGCAGACACATGGCCTTTCAGAGTACTGAGCTGAAGACCCAGATCCAAACCATGTTGGAGAAACGCCAAAATCCTAGGAATAGAAAACACACGACAGGGAAGCGAGTGGGATTCACACCAGTCAATGTAAGTACGCCAGACCCTGTAATAGATGGAAGAAGAGGACCTCTTCCTAGCCCTGATCATGGTATTCACCACTGAGGCAGGCAGCCCTTTTTCCATCAAGATGGAGGTTTCAACAGCCAGCCAGCGTTTGTAAATTGGGGTGGTGTAGGTGTCCCTGAGTGAGCAGATCTGGAACCAGTGGTAGAGCGTACTGATCTACTGCCAACTGCACAATGTCTGCGAACCACACTCTTCTTGGCCAACAGGGGCCACCAGGATGGCTGGCACCCCTTCCTGAACTATCTTGCGCAGCACCCTGCCCAGCAGAGGAAACGGGGGAAACACATACAGAAGCTGGAACCCCATCCAGGACATTGCCAGGGCATCCGTGGCCAAGGCCAGGGGATCCTGGGACAGAGAGACAAAGACTGGAAGCTTGTGATTGTGACGAGACGCAAATAGATCCACGTCCGGCTGACCCCAGCGGTGGCACAGGGAGCGAAACACCCTGCTGCTGAGGCACCACTCTCCCAGACGAGAGGTCCCCCTGCTCAGAGAGTCTGCCTCCAGATTCTTCACCCCCGGGATGTACACAGCTGAGATGCAGGGAACATTTTCCTCCGCCCAGGACAGTATCAGGGACACTTCTTTGAGGGCCCTCTTGCTCCAGGTCCCTCCCTGATGATTAATGTAGGCAACCGCTGTCTGGTTGTCTGAGCCGACCTGAACAGCCCGACCCCTCAGGTAAGGGGTCAAGTGGGCGAGAACCAACCTGATTGCCCTCAATTCCAGAATGTTGATAGGGGCATGGGCCTCCTGAGGGCTCCAATGGCCCTGGAATGTCAGAGACTTCCAGAATCCCCCCCAACCTGTCAGACTGGCATTTGTGGTGATAGTCTTCCAGCAGGGGGCCAGTAAGGACCTGCCCCCCAGCAGGTTCCCTGAGACCAACCACCACACTAGAGACCGCCTGACCCGAGGGGACAATACAAACACCTGATCCAGGGACAAAGGGTCCCCAACCCAATACTGACAAGAGGTGAATCTGAAGAGGCCTCATGTGGAACTTAGCATATGGAACCGCCTCGAAGCAGGACACCATCAGGCCCACCAGCTGCATTCCCTGCCTGAAGGATGGATGGGGACAAGACAGCAGCAACTGAACTTTCTCTTGAAGGACTTCCACCTTCTGCTGAGGAAGAAAGATCTTGACCTGGGCTGAATCCAGAATCATGCCCAGAAAAGACTTCATCATGGAAGGAGACAGGGAAGATTTGGGGCGATTGATCACCCAGCCGAATGACTCCAGAGTGGACACCACCCTCTGAGTGTCCATCTCTGCCTGATGGAAGGACTGGGAAGCAATAAACATGTCATCCAGGTAGGGAAGAATGCGGATGCCCTGAGATCTCAGCAGGGCCATCACTCCTGCCAGCAGCTTGGTGAATACCCTGGGGGCCGAGGTGAGGTGATTGGTAGTGCTGATCCTCCAGAGCGAATCTTAGGAACCTCTGATGACCTGGAAAGATAGGGACGTGAAGGTAAGCATCCTTGATGTCTACAGAGGTCATGAAGTCCCATGGGCGTGGGAAAGACACAGCTGAGCGCAGAGTCTCCATGCGAAAGTGTCTGAATCTGACAAACCTGTTGAGAAGCTTTAAATCCAGGATAGGTCTGACGGACCCATGAAAAGATTGGAATAATAGCCTTTGCCACTTTCCTTCAAGGGCACCCGGCAGATTACACCTAGGTCTAGAAGGCCTTGGACAGCCAGGGAGAGACACTGAGCTGACAAGGGGTTTTGAGCTACACTTGTGGAATCTTGGGGGCGGCCAGGTTGCAAACTCTATCTTGTAGCCAGAGGAAACTACCTCCTGAATCCACCGGTCTGAGACATGACGCCTCCAGACGTGAGCCAAGAGCCGAAGCCGTCCCCCCACCCGGATGGGTGAGGGTGCCCCTTCATGCCTGAGGGGGCTTGGGAGAGGACTTAGTCTTGGGACCCCAGGGGGGGGCGGGCGGCCATGTCCTCTGCCCCTGCCCCAAAAATCTCCACCGGCTCCAGCAAAGGAAGCTCCCCGTTCCATTCTGGAGCCCCTGAAGGAAGGAGAAAAGGCACCTGAACCTTGAAAGGGCCGGGGCTGCCTTCTACGCTGAGGTAATTTGCCACCTTTAGCAAACAAGTCCAAACGTTCCCCAAAGAGGCGCAGCCCCTTGAAGGGAGAACCAGTGAGGGCCATTTTGGCAGCATTGTCAGCTGCCCACTGGCACAGCCAGACCGAGCGGCGTATTGCCACCAACAAGGCCGAAGCCCTGTCACACATTCTAATGGTATCATCCAGGGCAGAGAGAACATATGCAACAAATTCCTCACAAAGCAGAAGAGCTCTATACTCTTCACTACCAGCATTATCAGGGGCCCCATCTAAGAGACCCCTGAGCAGGCTTTTAACAGCAACAGCCGTGATAGCAGAGGCACAGACCGGACGGAGCGCGGTCCCAACACAGGCAAAGGCATGGCAAGCCAGCTGATCCATGCGCCTGTCTTCCCCATCCCTCAAGGTAGTTGCATCAGGGGAATGCATGACAGATGTGTTAGACAACCCCAGAACTGGTGCATCCACCCCGGGAGGACATGACCAACGTTTAACCATTTCAGCAGGAAAGGGATACCTCTTATCCCAACTGTTTGGTATCCCGGGAAGCCGGCTAGGCCTTTCCCACTCCTAAAGTGGGTTTGTTCAGGAAACTCCAAACGTGGCTTAACAGTATGAAACAGCTCCCCCTGCTGCCGCAGGGCCACGGCAGGAGGAGAGATACAGAGCACTTCAAAATGTGAGCCAAAAGTCTGTCAGTATCATCTGAAGCCCATGGGTCAGACCCAGACTCAGCATAACCCCTAGGCTGATCCTCAGATGATTCTGAATCAGAGAATAATTCCCCTTCTTCCAAATCAGGTTGAGACTCCCCACTGGTATGCACCTCACTGGGAGTCAGGTGTAAGTGTGGGGGGGTAGGCGAAGCCAGAGGGGGCGCAGCACTAGGCCCAGCCGCAGGTAAACCAGACTGCAGGGCAAGTACCTGCTGGGCGCAGGGTACACACACCCTGACATCATCACTTATAGGGGATACCCCACACGCCACACGCAGCCGGGCTTGTCCCAAAGGAACCCCGAGCACATTATCCTGAGAAGCCTCCATATGGTGATTATCACAGCACAACAGGCCAATAGGGATTGACGCTAATAAGAGCAACCCGGGATGCCCCAATAACCCGCTAGGGAAGTGGGAGTAATGGTATATAATAGCCCTCCAATAAGAGTTAACACTAAATAAAGGGAATAGGGCCGGGAGAAACGACAAGTTTGACCCGCCTGCAAGACATAAGCAAAAATACAACTCTGTGATTACTCACCTGTAGAATTGGTATTATGAGTATACAGTACGTCCTGCTCCAAATCTAATACTTACAGTTGGGATATACTCAGCCAGTTGGCGCTGGACTGCAGAGACATCAAAAATAGGCTCTTCTCGGCCCCTCAAATACCCAGGGACCTCCCAAAAATCCCCAGCATTGAAAAGCAGTTAAGGAGAAGCCGGGAGCATTAAACAATCCAAACTATCAACTATAACAATGATAAAAATCACTATACAGGGGATCCAAGAAAATGCAAACTTGTTCAACAGAAGCCTGGTGCTGAAAAGCCCAAGAGGCACCAATAGCACAAGTGGAATGAGCCGTAAGGCGGAAGGGAGGATTCTTCCCCTTAGCAGAGTAGGCCTGAATCACAGCCTGATGAATCCACTTGCTTATAGTAGACTTGGCAGGAGCCAAACCCTTCCTAGGACCAGAAGGGACCACAAAAAGAGCATCAGTTTTCCTGAAAGGTGCAGTAGCTACCAGATAGTACTTCAGACACCTAACCACTTCCAAAGAGTGCAAAACCCTCTCCTTAGCATTGCTAGGATTGGGGCACAAAGAAGGAAGAACAATATCCTGATTCAAATGAAAGGCAGACACTACCTTAGGCAGAAAATCAGGTTTGAAACGGAACACCACCTTGTCCTAGTGCCTCTCATAGTAGGGGGCTGAATGGACAGCGCCCCCAACTCAGACACACGCCTGACAGAAGTGATAGCCACCAGAAACATAACCTTGATCGTAAGAACGGCCAAGGCAGCATCCTGCACAGGTTCAAAAGGAGCACCCTGCAAGGCTGACACAACCAAGTTCAAATCCCAAACAGGCACCATAGGTTTACGTGGGGGACGCACATGAGTGACCCCCTGGAAAAAAAGTCCTGATCAGAGGGTGCTGAGCAAAGGACTTCTGGAAAAAAATAGCCAGGGCAGAAACCTGACCCTTCAGAGTACTGAGTTGGAACCCCATCTCCAACCCATGCTGCAGGAACTCCAGAATCCTGGGAATAGAGAAGACACGACAGGGAAGAGACGGGGAGGCCGATTTATTAATAGCGCCAGGTAGCGACAGATGAGCGACAGTAGCGTGATTTTCACAGCGCCGGCTAGTATTCGCCGTGCTTGGCCGTTGTTCGGTTGTTGACAGCGACTCAGTCGGTGTGCAGTAATGTTGAATACGAGGTTAGGAGTCGCTATTTGACAGGTTCCGCGCTGTATGGGAGCGCATGACAACGAATGGCCATAGCGAACGGCTCCCAGCATATTCATTAACAAATCACGCTCAAAAAATTCTCGCGCTGTAAAATGCATGTTTAAACCCCAGAGCGCTGGAGGCGATGTGTTAAAAGTAGTTTTTTAACCCCCAAACAACCTTATTTTTGGAAAAAAATAATAAACAAGTTTTTTAAAACATTTTGTAATATGAATACATTAATATCAGACCTGTAATATCAATTCTGCACAAATTTTTTTTTTTTTTTTTTTTTACCTTAAAAAAAAGATATAACATTGCAGAAGTGGTCACCGAATTTTTGACATTTAAAAAAAAAAAAAAAAAAAAAAAAAAACAATATCAATTTATTATGAATATTTAAAGATTGCTCCATTGAAATGCATTGGAGAGCGCCAGGTAGCGAGAGGTCATACCTGGCGCTTTGATGGGATTAGCAGCTGCGCTGTTCGCTGAAGTCTGCAACATGATGAATCCCGCGCTAGCTGACGCTCTCGCCGGCGCTAGTCTCATTTAGCGTGATAAATGCGTGATTGTGTTCGCAGCCTGGCGTTCTGGAGTCGGTAGCCGCCGATAGCTGACGCTACCTGGCGCTAGTGAGACACTACCTGGCGCTATCCCTTGATAAATAAGGGCCTTAGACTCACACCAGTCAATGTAGGCACGCCAAACCCTGTAATAAATGGAAGAGGAAGACTTCTTCCTAGCTTTACTCAAAGTATCCACAACTGAGGCAGACAGCCCCTTCTCCATCAAGATGGAGGTTTCAGCAGCCAAGCCGTCAAAGCCAGAGTTTGTAAATTGGGATGGCGTAGTGAGCCCTGAGTGATCAGATCTGGCACCAAGGGCAGAGCGTACTGATCTACTGCCAGCTGTACCACGTCTGCGAACCACACTCTTCTTGGCCACCTGGGGGCCACCAGAATTGCTGGCACCCCTTCCAGAGCAGAGTGCCGCATAGGGACCATTCTCCCTGGCAAGAGGTCCCCCTGCTCAGAGAGTCCAGAAAAGTGATTTTCCGCCCCCGGGATGTACACAGCTGAAATGCAGGGGACATTGGCCTCCGCCCAAGTCAGGATCAGAGATGCTTCCTGGAGGGCCCCCTTGCTCCGGGTCCCTCCCTGATGATTGATGTAGGCAATTGCCGTCTGGTTGTCCGAGCGCGCCTGAACGGGCAGGCCCTGAAGATGAGTAGTCAAGCGAGCCAGAACTAACCTGATCGCTCGCAGCTCCAAGACATTGATAGGTGTGTGGGCCTCCTGAGGGCCCCACCTCCCCTGGGACCGCAGGGACTTCCAGAACCCCCCCCCCCCCCCAACCTGGCAGACTGGCATCCGTGGTGACCGTCTCCCAGGAAGGGGCAACAAAGGATCTGCCCCCCAACAGGTTCCTTGAGTCCATCCACCACAAGAGGGACCTCCTGACCAGGGGGGAGAGCACACAGACCCTGTCCAGGGACACTGGGTCCTTGTCCCATACAGACAATAGGTGAAGTTACAGAGGCCTCAAGTGGAAATGAGCATAAGGGACCGCTTCGAAGCACGCCATCATCAGGCCCACCAGCTGCATCCCCTGCCTGATGGAGGGATGGGGACAAGCTAGGAGGGACTGAGCCTGTGCAATCAGACTGTCCACCTTCTGCTGAGGAAGGAAGATCCTTGCCTGAGCTATATCCAGATTCATTCCTAAAAATGGAGTTACCAAGGAAGGGGACAGTGAGGACTTGGGGTGGTTGATCACCCATCCAAATGACTCCAGAGTGGACACCACCAGCTGAGTATCCAACTCTGCCTGATGTAGAGACTGGGAAGTGATGAGGATGTCGTCCAGATAGGGAAGCACGCGGACGCCCCGACATCTGAGCAGAGACATCACGCCAGCCAGCACTCTGGTGAACACCCTGGGAGCTGAAGTGAGGCCGAAGGGCAAGGCCACAAATTGGTAGTGTTGATCCATCAGAGTGAACCTGGAAACACAGGAATATGAAGGTAAGCATCTTTGATGTCCACAGAAGTCATGAAATCCCCTTGGCGCAGGGAACTGATGGCAGAGCGCAGAGTCTCCATGCGAAAGCGCCTGCCCCTGACAAACTTGTTGAGAATCTTTAAGTCCAGGATGGGCCTGACAGAACCATCCTTTTTAGGTACTGTGAATAGATTGGAATAAAAGCACTTGCCTTTTTCTCTTAAAGGGACCTGGCAGATGACCCCCAGCTCCAGGAGGCCGTGCACTGCTTGCACTAGCTCCTGAGCTGACACAGGGTCCTGAGGAATCCGGGATCTGATGAATCTTGGAGGGGGGTTGGCAAAAAACTCCAACTTGTAACCGGAGGACACTACCTCCTGAATCCACCGGTCTGAGAAATGAAGCCTCCATATGTGAGCGAAGTGCTGCAGCCGTCCCCCCACCCGGATGGGTGAGGGCGCCCCATCATGCCTGAGGGGGCTTGGGAGAGGATTTAGCTTTGGGACCCCAGGAGGAGCCAGGACGTCCACGTCCTCTGCCTCTACCCCAGAAATCTCCCCGGGCCCCAGGGAAAGACAACCCCCTTCCCTGTCTTGCACCATGGTAAGGGGAGGAGAAGGAACCCTGACCCCGAAAGGGCCGAGGTTGCTGCCTGCGCTGGGGTAACCTGCCTCCCTTAGCAAAAAGGTCCAGGCAGTCTCCAAACAGAAGCAGTCCTTTAAAGGGAAAACCAATGAGGGCCTTCTTGGCAGCGTTGTCAGCAGCCCACTGGCGCAGCCAAACCGAGCAGCGTATAGCCACCATGAGGGCAGAAGTTCTGGCACATATTCTGATGGTGTCATCCAATGCTGATAGGACAAAATTTACAAAAACATCACAACTGGAGAGTGCATTAAACACCTCACAAGGCAAATCATCAGGGGCACTATCAAGCATATTTCTGATAAGGGTTCTAGTGCCCACAGCAGTAATGGCAGAGGCACAGACCGGGCACAGCGCTGTCCCCGCACATGCAAAGGCATGGGATGCCAGCTGATCAATACACCGGTCTTCGGCATCCTGCAGGGTAGTAGAATCAGGGGAATGCATGACAGAGGTGTTAGATAGCTCTAGGATCGGGGCATCCACCTCGGGGGGGGGGGGATGACCAACATTTAACCACCTCAGCAGGAAAGGGATACTTCCTATCTTCCTATCCCAACTCTTTGGAACCCCAGGAAGTTTACTGGGGCGCTCCCATTCCTTGAGCACAAGGTTATGGAAATGTGCCTGCTCTGGAAATTCCAAACGTGATCTTGCTGTATGGAAAAACTCCCCTCTTTGCCTGGGAGCCTCAACAGGGAGATAGACAGAACCTCAAAAATCTGGGTCAATAATCTGTCAGTGTCATCCGGGGCCCAGGGGTCAGAGCCAGAATCGTCATGACCCCTCGGTCTTTCATCAGATGAGCCTGAATCAGAAAAGAGCTCCCCTTCATCAGACGGGGTATAGCCACACAGATTCATAAACTCCTCAGTTCCCATAGGGAAAACAGTAACATTAGACGTCAAGTGCCGCTTCTTAGCAGGGGCCTTACGCACTAAAGACTTCGCAATAATCTGTTCAACAGTAGCCAGTCTAGAAGACACATCAGGCTGAGAATCCCCACTTGTATGCAACTCAGCAGGAGTGAGATTTAAGCTTGGGGGAGTAGGTGAAGTGAAACGAGGTGCAGCCACTGGCAGGCCAAATTGCAATGCAAGCACCTGCTCAGCACAGGGTACACAGACCCGTGCCTCGTCAGCGACAGCATGAGGCTGCCCACACGCTACACACAGCCGGTCTTGTCTCAAAGGGACCCTGGTAACATTATCCTGGGATGCCTCCATATGGTGATTATAGCGGCGCTATACGCCGATAGGGAATTACGCTGTATAGCAACCCTGGATGCCCCAATAACCCGCTAGGGACCTGGGAGTATAATTTGTACAAGGCCTACAAGTAATATACTAAAAACAGGGCCGGGAGAAGCCAAGAAGGGTTCGTCCCGCCTGAAAGACAAGCAGACAAGACCTTAAGTACATTGTAACAAAAGTGAAGCAGATAAGGCCGCCCGCGAGGGCACTTACGGACCGCGGTAGGTAGGAGTCCGTCGCGCATAGGCCAACCAAGTCAGAAAAGATGGCGTCGGTATACCTCGAGGGGCGGGCCAGTAATAGCGATGACGCGCAACGCGCCAAAGACGGGCCCCGCCCCCCCGAAGAGCGCGAAGCCAGAAAGCCAACAGCCAATGATGGCGCACCAGCAGCTGAGGTAATGCCGCCGCCAAGCGCGGAACCAAGTCAGCGCGTGGCGGCGGTAAATTTAAAAGCAATACAGACAAGTCAGCGCGGCGGCTGACACAAGAATAAAGAAATGTGAAAAGTGAAAGCACAGACTGCATAACATACATATCGATACACATACACACCCCCCCCTCTTTTCCCCCGAAGACTACAAGGAGGATGAGGGAGGACGGCGGCCACTTAAATGGGGCCCACCGATAGGCAGGGGCAAGGGGCAATAGTGCGGAAGGGGCATCCCATAGAGGCTCACCATAAGCCTGAACCGCCTACCCTTTGGTGGGGGATTGCGGTGGAGCAGCGCTCCTAAGCACCAACGGCGGTGCTGCCTACCTTCACCCGACCAGCGCAGCCAAGGCTGGGAGGCATATTACTAGTGGAACGGGTGGGAATAGTGCTACAGGGCCGCAGGTTAAAAACCCCGCTCACCTGCGAGTAGAGAGCCAATTTCTCGTCCTTCGCAGCCAGACTGCAGAGAAATTCTGGGGATTTGTGGGAGGTCCATGGGTATTTGAGGGGCCGGGAGGAGCCTATTTTCGATGTCTCTGCAGTCCAGCGACATCTGGCGGAGTATATCCCAATTGTAAGTATTAGATTTGGAGCAGGATGTACTGTACACTAAGAATAGATCCCATAAGCGAAATGCAAAATATACAGTATACAGATAATAAATCAGCCCCCAGGGGCACTTACGGACCGCGATAGTGAGACGCCAGGAACACGCAGCAGAGAAGTAAAATGGCACCCGCATATACCTCGAGGGGCAGGCCGCGGAGACCGTGATGCAAAATGCGTCATCCACAAGGCCCGCCCCCCGAAGAGCGCGAAAACGCGCCCATCTGACCAGACCAGCCAATGATGGCGCAGCAGCCCCCTGAGGCGATGTCTTCGTCAACCGCGGAGCACAGTAAAAACGCCCCCCCCCCCCGAGAACTACAAGGGAGAGCGAGGGGGAGGACGACCAGCCTAATGGGAGCCACTGTGGGGACAGGGGGCGAGGGGCGTAAAGTGCGGGAGGGGCATCCCATAAGGCTCACTATGGGCCTATAACGCCTACCCTTTGGTGGGGGACTGCGGTTGGAGCAGTGCTCCTTAGCACCTGACAGTGGTGCTGCCTACCTTCACCCGAACCAGAGCAGGGAATAGTCCTACAGGGCCGCAGGCTAATAGCCCCGCTCACCTGCGAGTAGAGAGAGAGCCATCTTCTAGTCATCGCAGCCAGGACTGCAGAGAAGAACTGGGGATTTTGTGGGAGGTCCCGGGTATTTTTGGAGCCGGGAGGGGCCTCTTTTCTGTCTCTGCAGTCCAACTCCATCTACTGGAGAGTATATCCCAAGTGTAAGGAATATCTTCTGGAACAGGACGTGCTGTATACTTAGAATAACCTACCTTCCAGTGCCCCTTTACGATACTTACATGATCTACCCTGGGAGACAAGAAGCAGGTGCACACATTGCCAGATGCAGATGCTTCCCTGATAGGAGGTGCCAGTGTACAAGGCTGTGCTTTATAGCCATCTTTGAATGGGGAATACTGATCCAGGGCCCTTTCTCCTCTGGTAGGAAAGGAATATTTTACATTTAAGGTTACCATTATTAAAGTTCCCTGCCACAATTATTGCATCTTGTTGGTGTGTCTGATGTCTGATGATTAGGATAGACAATATTCATGGGGAGCACCATTAGCTGTTTGCCATCAGACAAACTCCACCTTCCATGGACTTCCCTGGCACCCTAAACGTGTGCGAAAAACAAAGAACTCAGCTGGTTGTATGGCGTTGTCTGGAATTGCTGGGCCCAGCCATGTGAAGCAATGAAGGTTACATTCCCTAATGTAACTCTGAAATTTGATACAAGCTCCCAGGTCATCAAGCTTGTTAGTGACTGGACAACAGTTAACAGGATGCACGGCAGTGGGGCTCTGTGTGCGCTCGCTCTCAGTTTGTCCCTAACCTCTGCTCTTTTCCCACAGGGGCAAATTTAAGTGTAATTTTCCCTTTTAATGTGTCTAGTGTTATAAGATCTCAAGTGAGAATGGGGAGTAGTTGTGTTATATTTGATGTTATTGCCTTCTCATACTGGCCAATGTAAATAAACAGTTGAAAAGAACTCTTGGAAGATCTGGAAAAAAGATTTGTTGCTGTGCATAAAGATGGCCTAGGCTATAAGGGTTTTAAATATTAATGGCTGTGTGTTAAGGTTTTTTGAAGGCAAACCAAGTTTACACATTTCTACAAGCTGTATTCTAACTACTTTACATTGTATCATATCTTCTGTTGTCCCATAAAAAAAGATAAAATATTTACTGTACAAACTCAGTTTTGTGATAAATTTCTGTTTTTGTAGAATTTTGGTGTATGTTTGTTATATTTGTAAGAAATTTGTTGTATTGAACTGATAGATGTTTTGTGTGCAATTATTATCGACATTTACTCACAGTAGGGCAAAGTATTTGGGTGCATTGCCAGAATTACTTTATGTCCCTTTGATTTGTTTGCTGATTGTATTTTACTCCCCTGTTGTTTGCACACACATACCTCATGATTTGGCTGTGCCCACTAGGCCAATTTCTTTTTCACTGAGCAATGGCAGATGATGGATAGATGCAGGCAGCAGCCAAAAAAGAGAAGGAGACAGGCAGCCGCATGAGAGCTGAAGCAGCCCTGAAGACCAGAGGTTGTAGACCCAAAAGATGGAAGTATCCCTGAAGACTGGTGCAGTGCTAGAGGTGGCAAAGTTTGGAAGTGGCCACATATGTTTCAACCCCCCACATGGGTCCCAGCCACCCTGCCAAGGGACCTAGATATTCCCACAAAAACATCCTGTTCCCTACCCCCTCTGCATGTCTTAGGCCCAACCTACCCCACAGATCCCAGCACGTTCCCCAGGCCTGCAACCTCTCAATCTTTCCTCAAGTACAAAAACAGAACAGAGTTGCAGCCCGGTGGGTGAAAGAATAAAAAGTAAGTGACTAAAAATGTAAAATATATTAACTGTAGATGCTGGGGAATAGTTTTTTTTAAGGGTTTCGGCTTGATTCTGAAGGTCCGGTTTAAGTTTGGGGTGTCTGCTGTGCAGGAACAGGTGTCTAACTGTGGTACCATTGTAATCAGAATGAATGGGGCTTTTACATGTAATATAGTTTTCTTGAAAAAATTATATAGCCTGACAACAGAGGGTGAGAACATCTCCAGGTAGGCTGGCAGGGTTAAGGGTGACCAGTCATCCCCTGTAAAAACACATTTAAAAACCTGTCACCCTTGATTATTACATCCTTCCAGTAATAGAAAGGAACACACTTGGGGTGATTTTCTTGATGCAGGGTAACCCATACTGTATTATTGGACCATTTTTTTCACGATAGGTCTAGTCTTGAGCATCTTCACACAGGCAGCTCTAAAGCACTGCTGATGCCCCCAACACTTGATCATATGTGTGGTGACACACAATTCATGACTTGTTGGTGGTACTTGAGGATGAGGTTGGGAAACATTGCTTGAGATCATTCCATAAACAATGTATTTTACTAGTGACACCTGCATACATCTTTGCTCAATTCAAAAGAAAATACTGCATCATGAGAATTACAGAAATAGCCGTAATTTAGGCAGTTAATGGATACATTTACTTACAGAAACTCTGCACCTGTTTGAGTTTCTAAAAAGCATGCTAATTTCAGGCTGCAGTGTCAGGTTGAGAATGTTGCCTCCTGCTCTAAAATGCCATTCTCTTTTGTTTCCGTTCATGTTGCAGTTGTTCATTTAGATTCCATCTTCATTCATGTCAAACAAAGATGCTTCAGAATAAACATCGGAGTGTGCTGGCTCATAAACAAACCCACTCCAAGCACTTTCGATGAAACCATGTTTAATTATGAACACCACCAATGCTGCTTTAACATGATTGCAAATATATCATTATTTGAATATACAAGTCCAAACATTTACAGATGGAACTGAATAAAAAATAGACGTTTCCCGATTTGAACGATATTACATTTTAAACAAGACTTATAGTTATGTTAAATCAACATAATATAGTATTCTAGGTACAATGATTTTCCAATCTTTATTAGTTTCACCTAAAAAAAATGAAGACCATTTCTGCTGTCAGAAATACAGGCTGACTTATGCACATTTTTAAATTTTAAAGAGGAAAAAAGAAAGTTAACCCCTGCACACCCTTTTTGAACTGTAACACTATGCAGGCAAGTAAAGCATTTTTCATTGTGTGTGTGCAAGCAAGTTAAGTTATTGCAATGTCTTTAGACAGGCTGATTCATGTATTGCGTTGCTTGTGCACACACAAGTAAAGAAGTAGCAATGTCTGCACAAACTTTTAAACTTAGTAATGTTAGGGATGGGGTACAAATTGGACGGCCTTGACGCGGCTACCTCGCTTTTACATTCATTGCAATCTATGTTAACTAACAGTCCATGTTCTTAACAAGTGTTAGCTAGGTTTTTCAATAGTATGAGTGTGTAGAGGGTTAACTTTCTTTTTTGCTTAGTGTGTGGTCACACCCCTCTAGCACCTCTTGACTTCTATATATTGACTAGATGAGCACATCCTATCTTTCTTTTTGCTGTTAAATTTTAAAGAGGAACATTGAACCTAAAATAAAAATGGGCCAATTCCCCCACCTTTATTTTTGCATGTCGCCGCTGCCAGCTGGGTTGCTTCAGGGCCCGATTCTCACCCTGCCATCCACTTAGCCGCCTGTTAATGACAAGCATGGCCTTAGCCATGCTCGTCAAAGTCTCACGGCAAACTTGCAGCTCGGTAAAGTCTTGTGGGATTTCGTCGGTCCCATTGCATCCTATTTACAGGCACTACACAGGCGCAAGATCGGGGGCACATGCAGTGCCTGATGGGATGCGAGATGGCGCCGCCCGTTGGAAAATCGCCCGGAAACCGAGGGACCTAGAACATGGATCCCTTGGTGAAGTGAGTAAATAATGCCCAAAGTTAAAAACGGAGGGGGGGCAGCAGATCGGTGAGGCTTGGGGGAGGTTTTAACCTCCCTCAATGTTCCTCTTTAACTCTGCCATTGCTTTTTAGTCATCTTTTCTTTCTGACAATAGAGATTTCTAAAAAAACTAATACAGCACCATCTCATCGTGCAAATGTCCATGGCCATGCAAGGCTGAAATAGGTGGGCATTCTCCTGGCACTTTTAGCCCTTAACAAGTACTTCACTATTATTTAATGTAGTTTCTTTATAGTCAATTGAAACAGTTCTATCATATCCTTGGAGAGACAAAGAGAAAGTCAAGATGAAAATATGCCTAAAGAGCAGGGTTATTTGGGGAGGTATAGTTACAACGAAAATGCATATTAATGAAGTGGGGTCCCTTTAATGCGACAGCCAGATGTATTCAAACTTGTGTTCATTATGGTTGTCCAGCAGCTAGAGAGTTAAACCGGAAAAATGAAAATTTTTTAGTAGCTGCCATTTTGGGACTTCCTTTCCCAGCAACCCAGCCGTACTGCTGCCTGAATTCAACTGCCATTACTCCACAATGCACAGTGGCAGAAAAAATCCTCTTTGAAGGGTTCTGGGCATCCATGAGAGAAGGTAGGTGGGTAGTTGGGGGATAGGTAGCTGGGCAGCAGGAATGTAGGGTGGATGGAAGAGTAAGTGGTTGGCGGTCAGGCAGTTAAGTGGGCAGGCGGTCAGACAGGTGGGTGCACAGGTGGGTGGGTGGTTAGGCAGGTGGCGGATGGATGGATGGTAGGGTGGCTGCTTGGGAGATTGAAGCAGGTAGGTGATTAGGTAGGTAAATGGGCATGCATGCAGGTAGGTGCATAAGTGGGTATGATGGGTAGCAGGCAGGCAGGTGGGTGGGTGATTATGTAGGTAGGTGGGCATGCAGGCAAGTGGGTGGACATAATGGCAAGTGGGTAGGTGGGCATGTAGGCAGGCGGGTGCAAAGATGGGCATGATGGCTAGCAGGCAGACAGGTCGGTTATACGGTAGGTAGGTGGACATGCAGGTAGGAAGGGTGGGGCAGCAGCAGCATCTCGGCTTACCAGTGGGCAGACAGCATCAGTGGGGTGGATGGCATTTCGGCATGCAGACGGCTGCCATCTTGACCGGATTTCCTTCCTTGCCGAGCAGGCTGGACGAGCCGGACTCAGAATTTCCTTTCTTGCCAAGTGGGCCACAGAGGTTCCTTTCTTACTGCCCTGATCCATTCTCACAGCTCCAGCTGCCACTCCCTGGCCGGTCTTCCCCAGCTACCTGTACAGACAGCGCTGAAAGGACCAGCAGGGAGCGGCGGCTGTAGCTGTGGTGGCAGACAATGCAGTGGATGAGAGCGGGGTGGGGGCAGGAAACTTCCTGCAATGCGGGAGCGAGGGGAGCTAGTCCCTCTAAGCACTTGAGAAACCCCATCTTTCAACCCTGTATCTAACACGGGTCAAACAATTAACACACTGTTACATAAGGGGTTGTCACTCACAGGTTAACTAAAACCGGTAGAAACTGCAAGACAGCAAAGCCTTCTTTACCTTGAATACTGCATATAAACTGCAGAACTGGAATGGCATAGCATAGACTGTCCCTTTAAAGGGACATTCCAGGCAAATGATTAAATTAGCATGCTTTCTTTTATTTATTAGCACTTTGCATTGTCATGAATTACCAAACCTGATTACCATGAACCAAACCTGGGGTTTTAAAACCCTTTAAATCGCCCACAATAACGCACCTTTTCATGGATCTATAGTGCATGTTTGGGCTCTCGTCTAATCAAAGTAATTTGCCAGATGGAGATGTGGACGCCGATGTTTACATCAGCAAGGGAGCCAGGAAGAAGGTGTGTTTCACAGTAGCCCAGGAGAGTTACACACAACTGGGCATCCCATTTTGGGATGCTCCAGGGAAAGTGCAACAGCCGCCCCTGAAATCTTTCAGATCTTTCATGGCCGGTTTTCATGAAATCTTTCATGGCCGGTTCAATTCCCAGCAGGGACATGGCAGAGGTGCTGTTGAGCAAGGCACCTAACCTTTCCCCCAAATACTCCCCAGGCACCATTGTTACAGCAAATGAAGGAGCGTCCAGCACCAGTGGAAAGGCAATGTAAAACATCCTATTATCTTCATTGATATGTGTTAAAATCAAAGAACAACTGTTAATTAAGCTATGCCCCCTCATTGAGGGATGGATAGGAGATAGGATGTAACAGTTACAACAATATAAACACTTTGTAAACGGTACATGAATCATTTATTGATGCAGACCTGCATCAATAAACCTCAAAGAGGGACACATTAGAACAATGAGGGACAGGGGGGACATTGACTCAAAAGAGGGACAGTACCTCCAAATCAGGCACAGTTGGGAGGTATGTGTGTGGCCTTCAATGTGCCAAGGCCACACCTAAGCATGCCCTGGTTTCATGACATGATGCCTCATAAAAGAGTGAAAGAGTTTGCTAACACTCATCCCACCTCTTAGAACACCCCACAAGCTTGATCTTTGTTTATGAGTGGCCTGATTTCTAAATCGCCCCCGGGCGCCTACCAAGTGGGTCAGAGTGTCCATAGTACTTTGGGTGGGGGGCACAGAGTTATGAGCAGGGGGTTTCAGTCTGGGACAAAGTGTGCACAACAAAAATGTGCCAATAATGTGGTTTTATATTTTTTTTTTTAATTTATGTCATAACCTCCCATCCCCTGCGTTTCTTATTTTTACTAAAGCCTTTGCCCAATATTCATAACAACACAAACTGGATGCAGTCGGCTGTATTGCTCCCTGGCCGAGCAGCCTCGTCCACCAGCGATGATGTGTTCAATTACAGAACACACTGCTCAGAAATGGGAAGTGCTTCAACCTAACCTAACCTGATTCAGCACATTGATTTTGTTCCTTGGTGAAATTCAGCACCATGTTTAGCTGTGCAAATGTTTTATAAATTTGCACAGCTCAGAATAATACTGAAGTGCACCGTGGAAACAAAATCAAGAAAAAAAATCTCACGGTGAATGTGAGATTACAGTTACAGTTTAGATGTAACTGAACTAATTAGCATATAGCTGCCATTCACCATAATACTACTTCCTGCTAGCATTGGGCAAATGCTATATTAAAAGAAAATGAATAAAGGGGGGTGGGAGCAGCTCAATCACTATTATTTATACAAAATTATTATTATTATTATTATTATTATTCAGGGCCTGGGAACTAATTTACCGCCCAGTTTAACCCTCTCATCAACTAAATATCAAGCAACAAACATGTCTAGCTATGTGGAAAGACAGAGATTTGGTTGCATATATCTGCAGACCACAGAGTGCCTTGCCGGGGCAGTGTGGCTTCCACATGTATCTGCAGATATATGCAACCAAATCTCTGTCTTTCCACATAGACAGACATCTTTGTTGCTTGATATTTAGTTGATGAGAGGGTTAAACTGGGCGGTAAATTAGTTCCCAGGCCCTGAATAATAATAATAATTTTGTATAAATAATAGTGATTGAGCTGCTCCCACCCCCCTTTATTCATTTGAATTGCCATGAGCACAAGCAGGGAGGAATTCAGTCAATATGGATTTCTCCCTGTGAAGTGTTCTAAAGGGAGGCTGGCTGCTTCCCAGGTGAGTAGCTCTCAGATATTTGTCTGCATTGCATGTCCCAACTTTGGGGACTCAGAATTAAGAGTAGGGACCACACTAAACACAGAGTGCCTTGCCGGGGCAGTGTGGCTTCCACATGTATCTGCAGATATATGCAACCAAATCTCTGTCTTTCCACATAGCTAGACATGTTTGTTGCTTGATATTTAGTTGATGAGAGGGTTAAACTGGGCGGTAAATTAGTTCCCAGGCCCTGAATAATAATAATAATAATTTTGTATAAATAATAGTGATTGAGCTGCTCCCACCCCCCTTTATTCATTTATATTAAAAGAAAAAAAAAACACAATTCTGTGAGGTACTCACCTGTAGAACTGTTTTTTCTGGGAATCCATTCCAGGCACTCCTTACGCTTGGGATTACCTCCTTGCTGATCACGTGACTGCAAGAAAGAAAACAGGTGTGGCCCCTCCCGGCCCATAAGTAGCAGCTGCCTCCTCACCAAGATCAGTTTACTTAAAAGGCAGTAAAAAACAAAAAAACAGAGGCAGGCCGGGAGGGCCTATATAGGAGTCCATGTTACTTTACACCGAACTCCGCGAAAATACTCTCAGAAATTAAGCTTTGTTCTTTTCACTTTCTCTTACACTTTTTCTATTTTCTCTTTTCTTTTTTTCTTTTTTTAAATGCTAATGAAATTAATGGACTAAACACCATCAAAAAAAGCATCAAAAGATAGATCATAACCCAAAACGGGTGGGCCGGAGTGCCTGGAATGGATTCCCAGAAAAAACAATTCTACAGGTGAGTACCTCACAGAATTGTGTTTTTTCTTCCAATCCATTCCAGGCACTCCTTACGCTTGGGATCTCCAAAAGCAGTGCCATCTATGGGCGGGATCCCCTAACGCAGAACAGCAGGTAGTTCATTTCACTACTGCCTGAAGAATCTTTCGACCAACCACAGCGTCAGCTGAGGCTCTAACATCCACCTTGTAAAATTTGGTAAATGTATGAACCGAAGCCCAGGTGGCAGTTTTGCAAACCTGTTCCATCGAAGCCTGATGCTGAAAAGCCCAAGAAGCACCAATGGCCCTAGTGGAATGGGCCGTGACCCAAAAAGGGGGTTCCTTCCCCTTGGTCGAGTAGGCTCTTCCTACTGCCTGCCTAATCCACTTACCGACAGTGGCTTTAGCTGGCGGAAGCCCCTTTCTCGGCCCTTCCGATATAACCAAAAAAGGAAATCCGTTTTGCGGAAGGAATCTGTAGCTGCCAAGTAATATCTTACGGCTCTGACTACATCTAAAGAATGAAGCGCACTTTCCTTAGCATTAGCCGGAACTGGGCATAAAGAAGGTAAGTTACCTCTTGATTAAAGTGAAAGGGAGAGACGACCTTAGGCAAAAAAATCAGGCTTAAACCGACAAACTACTTTGTCTCTGTGTAACTCAAAATAAGGAGACTTCATACATAAGGCGGCTTAGAAACACGTCGCACAGAGGTGATTGCCACCAAAAATAACACCTTAAGCGTCAAAATGCCCATAGGATCAAGAGGAGCACCCTGCAGAGCCGACAACACCAGATTCAACACCAGATTAGGGGCAGTTGTGGCCTAGAGGCAAGGGGAGCGCACTTGAGACCGGAGGGCTGCAGGATCGAATCCCGGTACTGGGAAAAGACCGGAGTGCTCTTGAGCAAGGCACCCAACCCCGAAACTGCTCCCTGGGTGCCACAATTAGGGCAGCCCACTGCTCCGAGCATGTGCACACTCACTGCACGGATGGGTCAAATGCGGAGGATGAATTCCTATGTGTGCGCAAGCATACAATGGCCATCTATGCATTAAAAATTGAAAAATGTAAATTAAGTCCTACACTGGTAAAATAGACACGTGGAGGTCGGACATGAGTGACCCCCTGAAAAAAAGTCTTAATGAGCCTCTTACTAGCGATAGACTTCTGGAAAAAAATAGCCAAGGCCGATACATGCCCTTTTAGGATGCTTAACTGTAGGCCCATTTCTAAGCCATCTTGTAGGAATTCTAGAATTCTAGAAATTGAATACTTTCTGCACGAAAAATTCCTAGCCTCACACCAGGATATGAACGACCGCCAGACCCTGTAGTACATCATGGAAGACGACTCCTTCCGGGCCTGAATCATGGTATGAATAACCTTGGCCAATAAACCTTTCTCTGCTAAGATCGAGGTTTCAATAGCCAAGCCGTTAAAGCCAGCATCTGTAAATTCGGGCGCCGATGCGCCCCCTGAGTGAGAAGATCTGGCTCGACCGGTAGGCGCAGATGGTCTACCGACCTCCTTGTTATGTCTGAAAACCAACTTCTTCTTGGCCAATGAGGAGCTACTAGAATGGTAGGTACCCCCTCCTGAGCTATCTTTCCTAATACACGGCTCAGTAACGGAAGCGGGGAAAAAAAGTACAGAAGCTTGAACCTTGCCCAAGAGACTGACTGGGCATCCGTTGCTATGACCAGAGGGTCCCTTGATAGGGACATGGAATTCGTCCGTTTGTGATTGTGTCTGGATGCAAAAGATCCACTTCCAGACACCCCCCGCGAAGACAAAGGTCTTGAAAGACCTTCCGACTGAGGGACCATTGTCCCCAATGCAGAACCTTCCTGCGGTGGTCGGACATAAGTCTCAGAGCGTCGGCCTCCTGGTTTTCTACCCCCGGGATGTAAACTGCCGAGATGCAGGGAACATTCTCCTCTGCCCAAGTCAGAATCCGGCTTACTTCCTCTTGAGCACTCTTGCTCCGGGTACCCCCCTGATGATTGATATAGGCTACTGCCGTCTGATTGTCCGACTGGTCCTGGACTGCCTGCCCCTTTAAGCTGGGGGTCAGATACTGAAGCACTAGTCGGATTGCTCTTAATTCCAATATATTTATGAGAAGCTGACACTCCTTCGGCCCCCATTGTCCCTGGATCTTCTGTGTCTGCCAGATGCCCCCCCCAACCTGTGAGACTGGCATCCGGGGAAACGATCTGCCACTGTGGTGTCAGAAAGGACCTGCCTACAGACGAAGAGGGTCCATCCACCACAGAAGAGATTGCCTGGCCGAGGGCGTCAGCGACTGTGGGGCTCGATCCTAGTTTGCCAACAGATTCCACTGAAGAAGCCTCATGTGAAACTGGCCAAAAGGTACGGCCTCGAAGCAGGCTACCATAAGGCCTACTAGCTTCATCCCTAGCCGAATGGTCGGCTGCCGGCAAGCCAGTAAGTACTCTATTTGATTTCAAATTAGCAGAGCCTTCTGCTCTGGTAGAAACACTTTGACTTGAACCGTGTCCAGAATCATTCCTAAGAAATTCCTTACTGGCGCCGGAGTGATATGGGATAATTGATCACCCAGCCAAACTCTTCCAGGGTTGATAGGACCATCTGCGTATCTTTCATGATCCGCTGAAGAGACCCGCTAAAATAAAAAGATTGTCCAAAATATGGAATGATGCATATCCCCTGGCTCCTGAAAATGGCCATGAGACCCGCCAAACTTTGGTGAACACTCTTGGAGCCGAGGATATCCCGAATGGGAAAGCCACAAACTGGAAGTGCTGGTCTTCCAGGGCAAAACCTCAGGAACTTCTGATGCCCTGGAAAATTGGAATATGCAGATACGCGTCCCTTAATTCTATAGTAGTCATAAGATCCCCGGGCCGAACTACTCTTGTCGCTGACCTTAGCGTCTCCATGCGGAAAGGGTTCACGCGGATATCCTGTTGAGACCCTTTAAGTCTAAAATGGGATGCATCGACCCGTCCTTTTTGGGGATTGTGAACAGGTTGGAGTAAAACCCCTGACCTTCCTCCTAAAAGGGTACCCGACAAATGACCCCTTTTTGAAGGAGATGCTGAACTGCGGGTCTCAGGGCATCTATCTTTGACTGGTTCCGGGATGCCCCTGACCAAAGGAACCTTGCGGGCGGTCTGGATGCAAAAGCCGCCCCTCCACCTGCTCGGGTGAGGGCGCTCCCTCATGCTGGAGTGGGCTTGGCTGGAGGATTAGGCCCACTTCTCCAGGCCCCTCCTGCCCTACACGCTCTGCCTCTACCTCAAAAATCTCTACGGGAGCAAGGACGAAAGGTCCCTCTGCCAGTCCAAAAGAGTTGATATGATGAAGTCCTCTGAAAAGGCCCAGTCGTCCTCTTCCTCTGAGGCAGTTTGCCATCCTTCACCATACTGTCCAGTTTTTCTCCAAAAAATCTGCTCCCTAAAAAAGGTAGATCTATAAGAGCTTTCTTAGTGGCGGCAACCACCAACCATTGTCTTAGCCATAAGGAACGGCGCAATGCCACAAGCAGAGCAGAAGTTCTAGCAGCTAGCCTGACTGCATCATCCATCGCAGTGATAGCGAATTAGTAAAAGTCCAAACAATCCTTAAAATCTTTGGACTCTTGAATAAGCCTGCGAGACTTAGCCCTGGCTAAACCTTTTCTTCATCTTCTTCCTTGAAGCCAGGGACACAATGGCCATGGCACAAACAGGACGTAGAAAGGATCCTTTCATAGCAAAAGCATGGTGGGCCAATTGATCCATTCGTCTCCCCGTGGGATCTCTTAAAGTTCTCATAGTAGCAGACGGCATGATAGAACAGTGCGTCCGCCGCCGCCTCCCGCGCGCCCCTTTGACAGCGCGCTCGCTGTCAAAGGGGCGCGCGGGAGGCGGCGGCGGACGCACTGTCTTGTCCGCAGCTGTCACCCGCTTGTCCGTGGCTATGTGGGAGCGTGGTGAGGTGAGATTTGGGGGGTTTCTGGGGGGTTTTACACAGCGGGGTGCCCCTCTAGGCGTGCGCGCGGGAGGCGGCGGCCGCCGCTACCGCCGCCGATCAGGTGAGTTTTTGGGGGGGTCCCTCACCGCGGGACATCCCGATCTCGGATGTCCCGCGGTGAGGGAGGTGATCGGCCCGGGAATCTTATAGATTCCCGGGCCGATCACCCCTGGGTGTTGGTCCACTTTAAGCAGATCATCCTTCCCTCTTTTTGTCACCTCAGGAGGGGTGATATTATTATTATTATTGTTGTTCATTTATATAGCGCCATCATCTTCCGTAGCACTTTACTACTACTACAAAGTAGTATTTACAGACAGGGTAGAACATACAGTACACACACTATTTCAAACGCAGTTTTACAGATTTGACAGTGGATATTCTGAGTACAAGATACAATATGGGAAAGAGTGATATTCAAAGTTTCAGAAACCAAAGAGAGCAGACACTGTGTTTCGCCAGGCCCCTCCTCCTGCGAGGAGGGGGTCCTCATCAGAAGAGAAAAAAATAGAGTTACTATCTTCCTCACCAGAGCGTAACTCGCCTTCTGAGAGCTGCTCATCTATATACTCTTCTTCCTCCCACTCTCCAAAAGAGGCAAATAAATCTCTTTCCTCCGCAACAGGTTCCAATGCCTCCTCTTATAGGTGGCCTTCTTTGGAATAACCAAGGATAACTGTCTCTCCAGGTTATCCAACCTGTGCACCACATCTGACTGCGCCTCGCTGCCTTCCCCCTTCCAGGGGAAGGAAGGGATGGGTGAGCCGTTGCGCTCACACCAGTAATAACTGGACTAAAGACCTGAGCCGCCGCTCTATTATAGTCTAACCAAGTCTCATGGCGCAAGCGGAACAAACCGTGCTGAAACTACCCAGGGGATCCTGTTTACTACTCAAATAGGATGCCCGAATCACTATCTCCCTCATGGTGTGTTTTTTTTTTTTTTTCTTTAATTTGGCAATCAGACCTAAAAGGCCCTAAGCCTAAAACCAATCCCAAAAGGGACCGGGAGGAACCACAACCTTTTCTATTCTTCCTCCAAATTCTAAAAAATAAAACAGGAGAAAAAAGGAGCATTAATAATCTCCCTCTCTTTTTTTTTTTTTTTTTAACTGATAAAACTGACAATCATTATAATAATAAAATATATTCATACAGATAGTAAAATATTAATATAAATATATATATATATATATATATATATATATATATATATATATATGTATATATATATTATAAACATATACAAATATATAATATAAATAATATAACTAACTGAAATATGAAATTGATAATGCAATTAATCAAAAAAATGTATATAAAAATTGATAATGGCGATGTCCACTCACCACCACCGCTCTTCTCTTTACCGCTATACAAAAGAAATGATCAAACACATAATATATATATCATAGCTTAGTACAAACAACTGCAAAATCAGCTTGCCCTGAGGCAGCAATATGAATAAACCAGCGGAACCCCTGAAAGCCATCCTAATCACAAGGCATTTCTAGGCCAGCACCTTGGCCCAACCGGCCGCCGCCGCAATCGCACTGCTATCTGGCCGCAATATGTATATATATATATATATATATATATATATATATATATATATATACCTAGCAATATGCGATTTCCTCGCCCGGGGAGAGAGACAACTGATTACACGGCCTTGTGGTTCCGGGTTAAACTCTGCCCTTTTTTTTCTATTAATTTCCCTTTTTTTTTTTTTTTTTTATAAGATAAAAAACCTACCTAACTGGAAGAAGGAGGGGTTGGGTAAAACATAAAAAAAACATTCCTCAGCAGGTACACCAAAGAAAAACCTGCAGCCCAGAGTATATACACTCTGTAAGCGCCCCAAGACCCCGGTGCTTCCACCTTACCTTCACGGACCCCAAAATAGAACACTGTGAAGGCATAAACTTGGGTCTTGAGGGATCCATGGGAATAAGGCTACGCAGAGAGCAGACAGGGTTCAGTCCCCCGCTTGCTGCAAATCCTTGAGAGCTAGTTTCTTGAACAACCTTTACAGTCACTTGCCACTGCAAGAAAGAAAGGAAGCAGCTGCTACTTATGGGCGGGAGGGACCACACCTGTTTTCTTTCTTGCAGTCACGTGATCAGCAAGGAGGTAATCCCAAGCGTAAGGAGTGCCTTAAAAAGAAACATGGTCTGTTTTGGGGCACTGTGCTGGGGATGGACGGTGACAACATAAACTTCCCTGTACACTTTAAAGCAGACCTTCTGTCAAAAATGACTTTAGGTCCTCTTTAGCAATCACCCTTGGGGCATCCTGATAAAGATACATAGGTTCACATTGTAAATGCTCATTTTTTTGAATACATGGACCTCGGCAGCCAATTGTGGGGCCACATGTTGTCAGCAAATGAGCTTATCTAACTGCACTGTGACCGAGGACACTTGAAAGCGTGGGAGAAAATAAAGTACAAAGGATGCTACAGATGCACACAGTAACCAGCCAACCCTATTGATCCCACAATATATACCATATAGCTGTTAAGTAGTGTACGCAGAGTGAGGAAGGAGAGGCTAGACTCCTAGTGTAAGAAAAGGAACCCTCCATTGTCTGTCAAAAGGCTGTGCATTGGTGGTGGTGTCAGTCAATTTCCAGTCCCCTAAGGGAGAGGACACCCAGTACTGGAAGATGGTATCGTCAGTGGAGCTGGCACAGAGATAACCAAGGGAAACATAGTAAAAAGATCATCAGCAATTGGATTGTGAGTGATGCCCTCAGTAAATGGTGCACACTGGAAACAATGATGTGAAGGAGATCATCATGCGGTGAGAGGCGATATCTGCAATTACGGCCTAGTAGAGCCCTGTTTACAAGACACTCCCAGGCCACAGAGGGTAACAAAGCTAGACTTTTTTGTTTACCACTCTGCATACCATATTTCTACCCAGGGGCACCTTTGAGTTATTTGTCAAGGATAAAGGGGGCATCCCGGGAATAATAACTCATGTGGATCTGAAGTGCTGATAATGTATAAAACCAGACTTTCAGTATCATTTAATGAAACCTTTAAAAAAACTATTCTCCAGCATCTAATATTAATATATTTTACATTTTTGGTCACTTCCTTATTATTATTTCCCCCTCTGGGCTGCAACCCTGTTCAGGACTTTAGGATACAGGCACAGCCATCTTGCCTCAGAAGCATCACATATTTAGAAGAGGAGAGAGGGCAAAAGTGCAGGGGGTGGGGTTATAGCTGTGTTTTGCACAAACAGAGCAAAGCCGGGATCAGGAAAAGGACAGCAATCCCACAATGCAGAGCAGCACAGTCAGAAGACACTTCCTGTTTGCAGGCTGCCTCGGACCCCATGAGCCCCCATTTTGGATGTTTAAAGGCTCATAAAATGCAGTAGATGCAAGTAGGATGATTTTTGTAATGTGGGCAATCTGTATGTACAGGGTGGGGGAAACATATAAGATATGCTCTTATTCAGGGTGAAGGTCTGGTTTAAATGGTTGTTCTCCAATCTCTACAATCAGATTATACAGTGGCCCAAATGTGATCTGAAACTTTATTACAGCCCTGCAGATACTCCTATATAACACCTTTTTTACTGGTATATCATTTAATAATGTTCCTGTATGAAAAGGCATTAGCAAATAAAATATATCAAACCACAAAAGGTGATCTATTGTTTTCAATAATAACTCAGTAAACTCTCAGTGACCTCCCTCTGAGAGGACACTAAAATGACAAAAGAGTAAGGTTTGTGCTACAATTTAAAATGTATTTACCAGTAGGCCTGTATAACAGCATGGTTTAGGAGTCACTAAGGAACCATTCTCAGTATTTATCGCTTTTTTGAACTTTTAAAACGTGCCTGAAAAAATTGTATAGTGAGGGATACTAGGAGTGATGTCACTTGGGCATATGTCAATCATTAGAATTACATTAGAATATTCAGAAAGTATTCAACAGAACTAAAAATTGAGTGGTAGAAATCAGTGCCTCTGAACATTGTGCCTCCATTAAATAGGTTCTTAACAACCCTTTTGTACAGCTAAAAAAATGAATTAACCAAGCTTGCAAACCTCTAGGCATTCATCTATGTTACCAGCCCCGTGGAGGGAAACTTGCCTCCTATTATAGCCAATGACTCATTAGTACAATTGCCTGCACTTCCTTGTTTTCTTATTCAACCTTCCAATAATGAAGTATGACAGTGACTGCATTAGGATTGTTGGATCTACCCAAATACTGTACTAGGGAATTCTCTTATAATCAGGTGACAATAGGTTTGTTTTAGCATGGAAAGTGGGTGCTCTTTTAAAACTCTGACATTAACACCCACTCAAATTTTAGCCAATTTTTGCAGCATTTTTTATTAAAAAATTGTGCCTTTCTAAGCATGCCAACACAGGACTCAAAGGCCAAATGGTTGGCCCCTGGGGCATGGAGGGCGATACCCCAGGAAATCCCCTTCCATGTCCTTCCCTTACAGTAATGTAGTCAGATGGGTGAATTCCACACAGGCTCCACCTCTGTACTTAATAAGCTTCCCTCCAGAGCAGCGGGCAATACTACTGGCTGGATGCCAGGGTGAAAGGAGGGGGACCTTCGTCCCCCTGTAAAAGAGATGCCACAGGGGTGCTTTACTACATTAGAAGATCCCAGCTCTTGACTAGAAGGAATCCCCCGACCCAGCGGACTAGGAAGCTGCCCGGCTGGGGACAGAAGGAAAAAGAGAAGGATCGGTGCGTATTGTTTAATTAATTATTAAATGTATATGTTATAATTTCCTTTTAAACAAGCTAGCTGGTAACAAAATGAACTGATTATATTAAATCTCCGTTTAGAGGCTGTGGGATCTATCTGAAATACAGTATATGTTTCTGGAAAAGGTTATCTAAGTGGCAACGGTAAAAGCTCACAATTATTAGCACTTACAGATACGTAAAATGGAAGAAATGCTTTATTTTAGAATTACGCATACCATGTTATTGCGCAGGGCTTAAAAATCTTCACAATAAAATTGTAACCTTACCTGGCAATAAGGTTGCAGTTGGAAATATCTCCCCCTGCTTAATTTGACTTTCATTCAGCAATTCTTCAGCGGTAATAGGAAGGTCGAGAACATCACAGATAATTTGAGCTGCCGGCAATGCCTTTTCCCCCATGACTAAGGATTTTACATCCCATGTGTATTTTTTTCCAAATCGGTCACAGATTTCTTGAAATACCACTGTGTAAAGGCGCTCCGTATCTGTGGAAGAAGGCAAGTAAAAGCATTAAGATGGATTACGAGTATTGTTAGTGTGATACTATGGGAGCATGCATATGTTCCACATAAAATGCAGCACTAAGCAAGCTCAAGTGACAGTTCAATTATCCAAACTTCAAAGTTATTACTTATGACCTTGAATATAATTTCACCAACTGCTAATTAGCATGTGTCGCGTAACAAATATTTTCTATAGCTTAGATTTAATACTATTGCTATTCATTGTGAGATTTGCTTGATGTTATTAATATATGCCTATTTCAAAATCTTATACTAGTTTGAATTATACATTGTTGTTGTTGTTTAATAAAAAAACTAATCCAATTACCTATATCAACTTAATTCTATTACTTACATATAAAGATCTATTATATTACAAATTACTACTATCACAAATGATATTGCATTATATAATTGCTTTTGACTTAACAGTATGTACTATTTTACTATTTATTGAACTTTTTAAAAATATACATGTTTTTAAAGAGGAGCAACCACCTTTCTAGGGTCTATAAGGCTCGTGCAGGATGCCCCGCTATCTGTATCCTTGGGGATGCATTTACCCCCACGATACGTTTAGCCAGGTGCATACCCTTGCCAGGCATTTCTAAATGGCTGGAAAGAGGTCCATTAAGCTTTCTTGCAGCTCTGAGCCCAGAGTGGCAAAAAATCTGAACAGAACTGTGAGGAATAGGTCAAATGTTATATTGCACCTTATCGCTGATGTCGGCATCCCCCTTTAAGAAACCCCACCTATCCCAGGTTAGAGTTTCCTTTAATCCCCCTGTTCTAAATGCACACGTCCTTAGCTCTATTCAGGAAGAAATAATTAGCATGTATGTGCTGAATAGCTCAGAGGACAGACCTTCACACCCCCCGCTGGTCTTGTCACACCTTAGGCTGGGAAGCTGCCAGCCAGTCTGTAGCTGGCTCGACCCCTGGCTGTGAATTTGTCATAGCAAGAATTAAATCGCAAACTAGCAGCACCAACAGAAATTGCTCCATAACTGCGTGTCCATGTGTCACAGTGCCAAACCAGTTACAGAATCAGTACCGGCTCACAAAACCGCACATGGGGATAGGTTATGAGGGAATAGGAAATACAGGAATGCCCCGTAAACGGAGATCTAAGGTTCTGGTCAGCGTAGGAATCTGATTTCTGGACTCATTGCGAGCACGGCATCCAGCCCGATAGTTTGGTACCGCTTCCAAGGCCATACGACCCCCCTGCTCCGAGTTATAACCTCTAAAGTGTTTTAGGGCAAAAACACACACCAGAACCATAGGAGGTGACGGCCCATCCCACAGAGGGGAGGGGGGCAGAGAGCCCTTGCAGCATAAATAGGGTGGTCTGGAACCAGGTAATTGTCACTCATCTGGAGGGGATATGCGGTCAGCATACTGGGGGTGGCCATCATCATCGATAAGCTCTTGACACAAGCTCTTGACACACCCCTTGTGAAGAGCTCCCCATCATCACTACTACTCTGCAACTGCATACTAAGGTAACTGCTTATTGTTTCTCTGTGTAATGCGCTCAATCCTTTAACCATCTCAGAATAGCATAATTGTATCATCTGTATCATATTATATTACATCATAGTTAAATGCTTGTTATCAGTGCCTAGTGTGCTCATAGCATTAAAACTTACATTTTAACTTGAGTGATCTGTTTGCCTTAAACCAAGAATCTGTGTGTCCATGGCTTCGGGCCTTGTATCCCTGGTAGAAAGGGTCGGACAAAGGGTTTTGGGGAACGCGGTCTGTGTTTACGGAGGTCCCTGGTTTGTAGTGGGACCACGTGACCGCGGTTCCCTGACAAGAACACTAGCCGGTAATTGCCTGAAAACCCTGTGCATGAGCCATGGAAATGAAAGAAAGATGGGTTAAATTTCCAACAATCTCCCAAATCTCTTTCAACATTCAACTACACTTCTTTCTGCAAATATCGATTCTGTAACAAGAAATGTGTCTTGTTTTTTGAGAAAAAATACTAAATTTTTAGCATTTTCAAATTCTTGTGATTCAGCAAAGAAAAAAACATGCTTCATTTTCTACACGCATTGTTTTCACTTGTCTTCTCTCATAAATGTGTCTAAAGTGAAAAAAATACAACTGAAATGTACAACTGTAAAAAAACTAATGTGACTTAGCATTGTTTTTACAACTTTTTTAAACTATTTATTTATGTTTTTTTTTTTTTTTACCAAAAAAGCCAAGTCAGCAATTGCCAGTATTATTTTCTTTATCAGTGTAAAAGACATGTGGTATTAACTTTATATTTTTTATGACTGTTTTAATTTAAAAAAATGACTGCCGAAAGAGCACCAAACCTGGGCCGAAATAAATAAAAAGTTAACAGGAATACATTTACGCAATTGCTGTTTTTTTAACTTAAATACCTTTCCCAATCATTCAGCCACCTATCCCAATAGGAAATGTTGAATTCACACATACATCCAGTGGGATGAAAAAAATGTGGAGCAACAGCAAGTCCAGTTACCTTAACTACTCAATACATCTCTTTATTAATACATTTTATATATTTTTATTACTCTTAATAAAATATTGAAATCGTCAGCCAAAACCTTGTCCAAAAGCCATGTGGCGGGTAAGTTGCCAGGACCAGGTAGTTTGGCTTTTAGACCCTGACCTTACTATGCCTGGGGAACAAGTCTGGTAATCTGGAGAAAGGGCCATGATTCTTGTTTTCATTTTACTTGAAACAGTTATAAAATAAATCAATAAAATTAACTTCTGCAGATCTGTAGGATATATTTTGGCGACTGCAATAGTGTTTTTTTCCCACTTTAACACTTTTCACAAGTCATCCAGCAACCTTTCCGAATAGTGGGATGAATAACAAAACATGTAAAGTAAAAGAAAACAAATATGTCCAGTTGCCTTTATCTATTACTAAATACACATCTAGCATTACATGGATGAATGTGATCCTTCATAACAAAGTGACTAGTGCATTCAAAAATTATTCAATTACAAATTCACAATGATATATTACATGGGGATGTCACCTGATCATTCTGAAGCATTGTGAAAATATAGAAAACAAATTTTGGGTAAAGGCTTCTAAGCACCAGAGACACTTTCACAGATTTTTGATTTTCAGCTGAAAAATTCAAGCCAAATTTCTGGAATTTTTCACTTACTAAAGCAATCTTTAAATGAAAACATACATATATCGCCCACATTCTCGACCCTCTTTGACTGGATATTAATTAATTAATTAATTAATTAATTAGTCAGCATTGTTGAATTACTTGAAGATTTTTTTTTTGCTCTCACTCCAATTTTCTAACCAAAATGTTTTTTTTTTCTATTTGGTGTTGAATCAAGCCACAAAACACGAATTCTAAAGCAAAATAAGACAGTATAGTAAGTGTCAGATTGTACTGAAAATCCAATTGTCAATGTTTCTCTCCTGTGCTATAGCTTTAGCAGGATGGAATTCACCATTAAAATACACTGAAATGATTAAGACAAATAATTGACCTTTTATGCTCAAGGATTTTGATGTGATGATTTGTAGCCACTGCAAATTTCCCTGTTTAAAATGATTTTCATTGAAAGTTAAAAATGTTGACTAACAGCATTGTGCGTAAGAATTCTTTAGAACACTATAATGGGGGAAAAATATAGTAATGTGGCCCCAAAAGCCCACAGGACATATATCACAATACTGCTTCAAATCAGCACAAATTTAACAGACCTAGCTCTGATAGCTTAAAGATTGATAGCCTAACTAAGAGGGAAAAAAAGTGTACACTTGGCAGTACCAGGTGGTGTTCTCAGCAAGTGAGAGTTAAAGATAAATTGAAGGCATATGGCTTAAGCTTTTTCTGTCCTACAGTCTAATTTATTACCGATGCTGTGGGAACTAACAGACAAATAAAAGGAATAGACAACAATCTCAGGGCAATGTGGTCCTTGTACATTTTTAACATCAAGCCATAATAATAAACTACCTTTGGTACAGCAATACCAACAGGCAAAGCAAACCACAGAGAATCAATTTGAAAGCCATATTCTATATATAAGTTAGTTACATCTGATAAGACCCATTACTCAGACTAAAACAGATAATAATGCACAGATACCATTCCAGCAATTTATTACGGTCAGCTTCTGTGTACCATATAAAGATCTAGTGAGGAAGCACTTTCGAGGTAACGTGATGGATGAGATTTAGGCTGTAATTTCTGGATGTCTTATTTATTAGCCATAGCAAATACAATAGAGAAATCCCATGATGTCTGCAATTTAGCATCATTGTCATGTTTCAAGTTAAAACAGAGGTCTAGTCTCCGGTAACCACCCCTCCGCTCTGCCACCCCCCCCCCCCCAGTGCTCCCTGGGCACAGGCAGCTACCAGACAGTGCACAGAGTGGCATCCCCTGATCGGTAAGTGCTCCTGTCCCCCCCATTCAAGTGAATGGGTGACTAGGCCCACACACAGAGTGAAAGAAGCTGCTCTGTGCTTTCTCCTCAAGATGGGGTGTCTAGGACCCAAAGCGCCAGGGGGAACAGTGCTGGATCTTGGGCAAGTTAAGGCTTTTTTTTCTTTATAATCTTACCTTTCTGAGACTGGCATTAAAGTTAAATTCAAGAACATCGCTGATTCAAAGAAAATACAAGTGCCTTAAAATTATGTAGTGAATACCAACTACATGCATTTCCATTTTTTCATATTTCTCTTGTCACTTTAATAAAAAAGCAGCTAATCAATTCTATCATTACAGACAACCATCAGTGTCAACGTTTAAATTTGGGTTAGTATCAACCCGAATTTTCATTTTCAGTTCACATTGACCAAAAAATAAATATTCCAAAACATTAGGCCATAACAGAATCTGTTTTATTTCTTGTAGCACCCCATCCTTCTTCTGTATTGAGTTACAAGAAATAAAACAGCTCGTCTCATCTGAGATCCTCTGCTATTCTCCAGGGTGCCGCCATCTTTGACAGGCTGTGCACATCTCCTCTGACCCCCACCCATTCACTTGAATAAAGGCACAGAATGGGGGGTGACACTCCCCCCCTAGCATTGAGGCAAAGTAGGTGATTGGAGAACTGGACTTCCACTTGAATGAAAATAATATTGTGAAATAATCTGAAAAAAAAATCAATCATTCTGAATTTATTTAATGTTTTATAGAGCATAGATGAAAATGAATAAAAAAAACAAAAAAAACAGCTTAAAGATTAGAAGATATTTGTTAAATATTTTTTTTTTTTTATTAGTAATGTTTTTCATTAATATTAGCTGTCCCTGGCATATAATTAAATAATCCTATTCGATTGATCTGCACATATCTACTATCTAGAGATCTTAAAAAAACAAGAGCAACTTCAAGAAAATCTCTGTTAATTTCTATTGTTTAAACAACAAAACCATGTTAAAAAGTGAACAATAATACCTCATAAAACATTTATCACTACAACCACAATGCTAACTAATGATTACATGTACAAGTTATACGTATTTGCATAAAATATATAGCTATGTGGGGTTTAAACAGGACTAAAAGTCAAACTAGACTTTTGGTCCAGACAGTAGCTTCCCACTAAGGGAATCTCAATTTGTTCTGCAGTGAGGAACTGCTACCAAAATTCCTCACTAGAGCAGCAGACCCACCCGTCAGGCTCAATCCCGCGGACTGCAGCCTATCGGTTTCAGTGATGCTGGCTCTAACGCCAACAGTGTTGTTCATGTCCATGCTGTCAGTCACGGGAGGCTCTTTTATTTCTTGATGGCAGGGGGCGCATTACATGATCTATTATGGGTGCCTACTGGTAATACGTGCTATCAGCTTTGGAGCTGTAAACACTGCACCTGGGTTGGTTTTGAGCCTATATGCTGGCAGGTGAGTTCTGTTGAATTGCCTGCTGGTCAGAAACGGAAATAGATGACTACATCATAAAGTTGGGGTGGATCCCCCCTCAGGAAACAGTTTATTACTGTGCCATTAAAAACAGACAACAATAAGGATATATACCGTGCACTCTGCACGACAATATACGTTACATCCCTCTAGTGCAATTGCAGGTTCTATTCCCAAGTCTAATGAGGATCCAGTTTTTATACTCGTCATGTGAGGCCTCTCCAGCCTGGGGTTGTTGCAGCAGTGACAAGGGATTTCCATCTATAAGTTTTAGTGTAAGTTTTTCAGCTCCCATGATGGCCATCCATGTTGGTGCTGGAAGATGTGGTGCTATTGCTGCCAGTAGAGCATAATAGTGATTAGCTGAAAAATGAAAATCATCCAGGCACGCTAATCTGGCATTTCTGGCAAGTCTCCTATAAGATAACATAGCTTAACTGATGACACCCCCACCTTTGTTGTTTACTGTATGTTTAAAAGGTGAAGATGAGAGCAAGTTAAGGAGTGTGAATGTTTTAGTTTGGTGCTATTCCTATAAAAATTCAACAAAAATATAACAAACTTTTCTGTACCTAGCACCGGAATCAGATTTATTTTGCCAGGAAAATATGTACAAGGAATTTGTTGTAGCTCAGAGGCTACAGGGGTACAACAGGTAGGGGGACTAATACTTAAACCGGAACAACTCCAAATTCAAGCAGGCGCGGGATAAGAAACAGAGTAAAGTTAAAAGTGCAGCACAGGCTCGGAAGCCATTTGGTTCTCGGAAGGTTGAGAAAGCACCAGTAGGAGTATAGAGATATTTGGACACTGACACCAATTTTGTTTCCTTTACATGTTTACTGAAACATATTCAAGTTATAGTATATAATGGATATGGTCATAAAGTGGTTTTAAACTGTGTAAAATTTGCACAGTTTAAATGTTTTGCTATGCTTCCATTATGTGCTTATTTGGAATACTTGTTTATTACCTCTTTTGTAAAAAAAAAAAAAAAAACATTTATTTTATTTTGTGATAGAGAGCCTTAAAAATCATACAAATACCAGTATTTTCAGTTACAAACTACTATGCCCAACACCTTGTAAGATAATAATGGTTGACAAACTGTTTTTGCAAGAGAAAAATACATGAGGTTTTCCAGTCCATGTTATTGTATCACTCAGCTGGCTTTGAGGCTTCTACAATTAACACATTATATACACCCTGTGATGCTGGAAAATTAGGGGTAGAAGTATCATGCCGATCTGTGAACATTTTATTCACACCTTTGGTATTTAAAAACAAAGTGCAGCGTCAATGGTTTATACAATGCCTGAAAAATAGTTCTGTGACATGGTAGTATAACAATGGGAGTAGAGAAAATGATTGTAGCATGTGGATGATTGCTACTAAAGGTTGAAATTTAGCCAAAGCTTTAAGATGACCCTTTTTAGTCATGGAGCTGTCACTTTAAAAATGATTCTTGTTTGTTTAAAAGCATGATAATTATATGATTTCCTTACTTGAAACTCGTAGTTAAAAGGCTTTTTCACCCATATAATAAAAAAGCTGGGCCAGAACGGAAGCGGAAATGTGAGGTCATTCCCCCATTGCCCCAACTATTACTATCTCTCCTTGTCTGGGAGTGAAAGCAACATACCTGCGCCTTAGGAGTCTATGAATGGGCTTTGGGAGTGTGCACATGTGCTTTAGGGGTGCTTGTATGTGCTTTGGGAGTGTGTGCATGCGCTTTAAGAGTGCACACATGCCAGGAGTGTGTACAGTACTGCCACTGCACAACTCCCCTCTCCATTTTCTCTCTCTCACTGGCTAGGAGTGAGAGCAGAGCTGTCAACCCCCTCCATTCTGTCTCTCCCTGTCCAGGAGTGAGAGCAGCGCACATGCACCTACGGAGTCCATGAATGCTCTTTGGGAGTGCACATATATGCTTTAGGAGTGCCTGTATGCCCTTTAGGAGTGAACGCATGCAGTTTAGGAATGTGCACATGCATTTTGGGAGTGTGTACATGTACATTTGGGAATGCGCACATGTGCGTTGAGACTGCACCTACATGTGCTTTGGGAGTTGCACACATGTACGATTGGGAGTGTGTGCAGTGTGTTTAGGAGTGTCTAAAGGCTCTTACAGACCCCACCCATTATGCAGATTATTATGCAGCATCACAGTTCCAAGTTCCATGCTCATCATGAGGTAAAACTATAAACCTCGATATCTTGGCTCTTTCGTCTTTAATTTAAAAATGTAAAACAGTTTAGGAGAATGCCAAATATAGCCCGGCAACAATGGTTTAACAAATGCTGTTGCCTGAAATATTACTTTAAGGACAAGTATATGCTGTAGTGCAAAAAATCTTTTTCTAATTTACCAAAATGATTTGTTCAATCTGTACAAGATTTTAAATTAGACTTTCTGCTTTCTTTATGCTGGCTACAACGGTCTGCAACTTTCATACACCCAGTCATTATAGCTATGGGATTTCTTTACTTTAAACTCATAGTTAAAATGGTCCCACACCCTGCTGCTCATATCTGGGGGGAGGCATCCTAATTGGTGATGCCCCTCTGCAAGTCTGAGAACCCTGACCACTAATACTTACCTCTTCTGGGATCGGTTCTAATCCTCAACCCACATGACTGTCAGTGGCTGCTATGGCCCCACCAGGGCCAATGGTGGTCACGTGGGTCCAGAACTGGGAAGAGAAGTGTGGATAAGGTTAACTCCAGTGTTCATATTTCTAGGCTTTTTGGGGACCTACATTATGTGTGCCTGCGGGCTCACCAATCGGGATGCCCAACCGACAAACCATACAAAACAATATTTCAATGTTTGCTTGAGGTCCCCACGTGGTGATTGTGGAATCCCATAAGCTGAATTTTCTAGGCTTTCTGGGGACCTACATCATGTGTGCCTTAGGGACCACCAATCGGGATGCCCAACCGACAAACCATACAAAACAATATTTCAATGTTTGCTTGAGGTCCCCAAATGGTGATTGTGGAAACCCATAAGCTGAATTTTATTAAGCCCTGAAATGGCAAATCTAATAAGTGCACATATCACTTTAAATACTGTACCTATAAAACCTGTATTGCAATAGATGGTCTACAACCAAAATATCAACATAAAGATATTATATGGCAATAGGAGGGGCTATTAATACTAAAATATGTTTTACCTGAAGGAAAAAAAAATTGGGGTGACAGATGTGTGACTGCTATCATAATGGTACATTTTATTGCAATTCTTCTGATCTGTGGAGATGCTTTTATCCAATACGCAATGCTTTTAACAAACAGTAATTAATGTTTTTTCCAAAAACTGGCTTATTTCTTCCCTGGGGAGCAGCTCTTCTATGTAAAAGTGGAAAAGTATGTTAAAAAAGGTTCCCCCTGGTCATTCTTTCTTACATAAACCATGCAGTACGGAATCACTACCGTCTCTAAAGGTAGGGAGCAAATTTCAACCCTCTAACAGTTCAAGTAAAAATATTTTGCCTTTATTAGTTACAAGCACACATGTGGGTGTCCCTGGAAACAAGGGAAGGTTGCCAATGGGCCCTTATACTAGTTCACAGGGTAGTGATGGCTGGAATGCCACCTGCCCGGATCGGGTGGTGACATGCCGGATAATTTAACCCGGCAAATATCCAGGATCTGGTGAACTAGAGTGAGTCGCCAAGATCCGGGTCAAATCTAGCTTCACCTAAAATCTGAAACCCATCCTTATTACGTTGAAAGTCAGATTGCAGGTCAAGTAAGTATAAAACAGAGAACATGTTCTTAAAGGGCAACTTAAACACCCTTTTTGTACTTCTATTTGGTAAAAAGCTGTTTTTTTGGTAAAAAAACAACATGTCTACCTAGGGGTCGATTCGACACAAGTTTTTTCACCCTTCCGAACTTTTTAGAAATGGTGCTGAATCAACCCCCAAGTCTTTCATATTTCCTTTAATTCAAATATTTAGTTTAGTTGACTAGAACCCTGAGGTGCAAAAATGCTGTTAATCCAGATCTATCCTGACAAGCAGTTAACCTGCCACAAAACCTGTACAACTGATGTTATGTTAGTAATGAAATACAGTTGCCAATGCAGTAGTACATGTCATGAAAACTTGATCCCCCAATGGTAGCATATGGCTTAGGGTGACTGGGGGAGCAGAAGGCGCATTGCAGATATTTACAGCATAAAATCATAGTGCACAGTAAAAGAAAAATACCATTTTGTGATTACTCACCTTTAAAATGGGTATTATAAGTATGTCACACACCCCGCTTCCACTATTCATGACTTATGGGTTATGGTCCAGTAGAGGGCGAACTTCTGCAGAGATGAAAGCAAAAAAGAAGCCCCTCCTGGTCCATAAATACCCCGGTCCCACACATTCCCCAGTATATGACAGCAGTAAGGGGACCAGGAAGAACTAATAAAACATTCTTAACAATAAAAGGTTCACCATATAAAGGATCCAGAATACTAAAGGGCGGGATGTGTGACATACTTATAATACCCATTTAAAGGTGAGTAATCACAAAATGGTATTATTCCAAGTATGTCACACACCCCGCTTCCACTATTCATGACATATGGGACATACAATAGCAGTGTCCGTCATGGGTGGCTATCCAAATACAGGAAAAAATGCACCAATTTAAACCACTGCAGCTTGCAGAACCTTGCGGCCAAAAACAGCATCCGCTGAGGCCCGCACATCAACCTTATAAAACTTGGAAAAAGTATGAACCGAAGACCAAGTAGCAGCCTTACAAACTTGTTCAACAGAAGCCTGGTACTGAAAAGCCCAGGAAGCCCCAACAGCACAAGTAGAATGAGCAGTGATCTGAAAAGGAGGAACCCTCCCCTTAGCAGAATAGGCCCCAACAATGGCCTGACGTATCCATTTACTAATGGTAGACTTGGCGGGCGCCAAACCTTTTCTGGGCCCAGAAGGCACCACGAACAAGGCGTCCGTCTTACGAAAAGGAGAAGTAGCAACCAAATAGTACTTCACACAATGAACCACATCCAAAAAGTGCAAAACCCTCTCCTTGTCATTGCTAGGCCTAGGACGCAAGGAAGGAAGAACTACATCCTGATTGAGATGGAAGGCAGAAACCACTTTAGGAAGGAAATCTGGTTTAAAGCGAAAAACCACCTTATCCTGGTGTCTCTCAAAGTAAGGTGCTTGAATAGACAGAGCCGCCAACTCAGAGATATGCAGAACAGATGTAATAGCCACCAAAAAGGCAACCTTTTGAGTGAGCACAGAAAGAGCCACATCCTGTATCGGTTCAAAGGGAGGCCCCTGGAGGGCCGAAAGAACCAAATTTAGGTCCCAAACGGGAACCAAAGGCTTTCTAGGAGGCTGAACATGAGTGAACCCTTGGAAAAAAGTCTTGACCAGATGATGCAAAGCAAAAGACCTTTGAAAAAAGACAGCCAAAGTACTGAGCTGGAACCCCAGATCCAGACCGTGTTGTAGAAACTCCAAAATCCTAGGAATCGAAAACACCCTGCAAGGTAAGGCCCTAGCCTCACACCAGTCAATATAGGACCCCCAAGTCCTATAGTAAATGGTAGAGGAAGACCTCTTCCTAACTCTAATCAAGGTTTGAATAACCGCCTCAGACAGACCTTCCTCCCTCAGGATGAAGGTTTCAGCAGCCACGCCGTCAACGCAAGCGTTTGTAAATTGGGGTAACGTAGTTGACCCTGAGAGATCAGATCCGGAGACAGGGGCAGCCTGTACTGATCTACCGCCAATCTTACGATGTCTGCGAACCAAACCTGTCTTGGCCACCTCGGGGCCACCAGAATTGCTGGTGCCCCCTCTAGAGCCAGCTTGCGCACTACCTTGCCCACCATGGAGAAGGGGGGAAACAGGTACAGAAACCCCAGATCCCTCCAGGCAAGGGACAAGGCATCCACTGCCAGGGCCAGAGGATCCTGAGACAGAGATACAAAGGTTGGGAGCTTGTGATTCCGTGTTCTCCACTCCCGGACTCCTGCTGCGAGTCCCTCCTTGGTGATTGATGTAAGCTACCGCAGTGCGATTGTCTGATCGAACCTGAATCGGCAAACCCTGTAGGTGAAGTGTCAGACGAGACAGAACCAAGCGGATAGCTCTGAGCTCCTCCTGAGGACCCCACAACCCTTGGAACTGATGATCTTTCCATAAATCTCCCCAGCCCGTCTCCCAATGAGGGGCCAGGAATGATCTGCCCCTCATCAGATTGCTTGATTCCAACCACCACTGAAGGGACTGCCGAACCCTGGGAGACATCAGAAATGACTGATCCAAGGACTGTGGACATCTGTCCCATTTCAGCAATAGATGGAGTTGTAGCGACCTCATGTGGAATTGAGCAAAGGGGACTGCCTCGAAGGAGGCCACCATCAAACCCACCAGAGTCATCCCTAGCCGAATGGAAGGGCGAGGGTTGGTCAGGAGAACACGTATCAGATCCTGAACCCTCTGCACCTTTGGCTGAGGTAGGAACACTCTGGCCTGACTGGTATCCAAATTCATGCCCAGAAAGAAAATCTCCCTTGATGGGGAGAGAGAAAACTTGGGGTGGTTGATCACCCATCCGAACCTTTCCAGCGTCTTCACCACCATCCTGGTGTCCATTTCCGCCTGGCAGAGGGAGGTGAGCAGGTCGTCCAGATATGGCACAATGCGAATCTCTGAGCAGGGTCATTATGCCCACCAGAACCTTGGTAAACACCCTCGGTGCCGAGGTCAGCCCGAACGGGAGGGCCACAAACTGAAAATGCTGATCTCCGACCACAAACCTGAGAAATCTCTGGTGTGCTGGAAAAATTGATACATAAAGGTAGGCATCCTTGATGTCTATGGACATCATGAAATCCCCCTGACGAAGGAAACTGATGGCTGAGCGCAGAGTCTACATGCGGAACCTCTTGGTTCTGATGAACCTGTTGAGAAGCTTCAAATCCAGAATGGGTCTTATGGAGCCATCCCTTTTGGGAACCGTGAAAAGGTTGGAATAATAGCCCCGGCCTCTCTCTGAAAGAGGCACCGGGCATATGACCGACATGTCCAGGAGGTTCTTTACAGTCGACAGGAGCCCCTGCGCCGCCCGAGGATCCGAAGGCACCCGAGACCTTAGGAATCTGGGAGGAGGCCGGTACTCGAACTCCAGTTTGTACCCAGACGAGACAACTTCCAATATCCACTTGTCTGTGACCTCCTGGGCCCAGACCTGGAAGAAGAGCCGCAGCCGTCCCCCCACCCGCAAGGGTGAGGGCGCCTCCTCATTGTTGAACTAGCTTGGCAGCGGGCTTGGGTCTGGAGCCCCAGGTAGAGGCTGGACGGGCACGTCCTCTACCTTTGTTCCAGGAATCACCTCTAAATCCAGAGTAGGCAAGTCCTCTGCCCCCTCTGGCACCGCGAAAGGAAGGATTAAAGGAGCTTGCCCCCCGAAAGGAGCTACGCAGCTTCTTACACTGAGGTAGCTTCCCACCCTTCGCCACAGAATCCAATTTGTCTCCAAACAGCCGCGTTCCCAAGAAGGGCAAAGCTGTAAGTGACTTCTTGGCCGCAATGTCAGCCACCCACTGGCGCAGCCTGACCGATCGGCGCATGGCCACCAACAGAGCTGAAGTTCTACTACACATGGTAATCGTGTCGTCCATAGCCGACAAAACAAAATTCATGAACAATTCACACCTCTTAAGGGTTGTGAATTCAAAGCTGTCCGGGTTGAGCTGGGACCCATTTAACATGTCCCTAATCTCAGACCTGGCAGCCACAGCCACAAGTGCTGATGCGCAGACAGGCCGCAAGGCTGAACCCACATTGGCAAAAGCATGACATGCCATCTGATCAATGCGCTTGTCCTCGCCATCCTTAAGGGTAGTGGCATCAGGAGTATGTACAACAGAGGTGTAGATGGGACAACAGGAGGGGAAGACCAGCGCTTCACCGCGTCAACCGGAAAGGGATACTTCCTATCCCATCCCTGAGGAACACCGTGAAGCCGACTCGGCTTCTCCCATTCTCTAAGACTCTTGCTGTCAAAATTATCCTGATTTGGGAACTTCAAGCGGGGCTTAGAGAACCCAAAGAATTCCCCCTTCTTCGGAGGGGCCTCCGCTGGTGGGGAAATATCCAGAACCTCTAAGAGATGGGCCTTGGGGGTATCCACAGCATCCCCCAGCGCCTGCCCGGCATCAGAATCAAAGAACTGCAATTCCTCAGTCTCAGATTCCTCAAACAATTCCCCCTCCTCAAGCGGGGAATAATCAGCCCAGTCAGGGGAGTCATAATCATGAAAATCAATTACCGGCGTAGCCGGTGACAGATGCCTTTTCTTAGCAGTGGCCTTTCTGCCCACTGAGCTAGAAATAATTTTCTCGAGGTTGGCCAGCCTAGCACATACCTCCGAGTGCGACTCCCCACTAATGACAGTGTCACTTGGGGTACGGATGATGCGGGGTGGGGTAGGTGAGGCGGGCGGCACTGACCCAGATGCCTGGGGTCCCGACTGCCGCATTATGGCCTGTTGCGCACATGGTATGCAAATAAGTACATTCTCCCCCGTCGCAAGGACCCGAGGGAATTACGCTGGTAAGCAACCCGGGATGCCCCTTAAGTCCCAAGTGGAAGGATTTATAAGTGCCCCAAATTTCTGCTAGGGACCCTAGGACCGGGAGAACCCCCTTTTAAGCAAGGCACAAAGGAGTGGCCATAAGCACATGCACACACACATATATATACATATATATATATATATATATATATATAATATATATATCATCATAATCAAAGAAAAAATGAAAAGGGACTAGCGCTGTCCCCAGTCAGACTGGGGCGCGTGGTTAAGTCAGGTACACAAAAGGGGCAGCCCGGGAGGGCACTCACGTGTTTTGTACAATGGCTGCCACCGCTCAGCAGCAAAGAGAAGGAGAGTGAGAAAGGGAGGAGAAGGGGCGGGCCAGCGCGGATTGCGCGCCGTGCCTGGCCCCGCCCCCCTATTCTCACAACCAGCAGCGAGGTTCCCTGCCGCAGGCTGGGCTCCGCAATTGGCTCCAAAACAGAAGGGGGGCGGGCCGTGGCAGCACGCGAGCGCCCGGCCCCACCCCCTAAACACCGCAGCCTGAGGGGAAGAAGCTCCCCTCAGCAGAGCAAAAAACGGCGTCCAGCCTGTAATGTGAAGCACCAAGCACACATACACACACACAATCACACCTGAATGACAGGAAGGAAAGAGGAAAAGTCCGCCCCCCCCCCCCCCACTGGAGGGTTAACAGAGGGATAATCCCGCACCAAGTATGGTGTAAGGGATATATATATATATATATATATATATATATATATATATATATACATACATACAATTAGGGACAGGGCATCCCAAACCGGGATCACCAACCCGGATTCTACCTACCCCTTTATATGGGGTCTCACGGGGGAGCATGGCTCCCTAAACACCTATTAAGGTGATTCCTACCCTCACCCGGACCTGCAGCCAAGGCTGGGAGGCTAATATTGGGCTTAATGTATAAAGGTCTGGGCAGAAATAGGGCAAAAAATGGCCGGGTGTAAGCCCGGCTTACCTGCAAGGAAGAGAAGCAGACATCTTCTGACTTGCTCGCCGTCCTGCAGAGAAGGAACTGGGGAATGTGTGGGAGGTCCCGGGTATTTATGGCCAAGGAGGGGCTTCTTTTTTGCTTTCATCTCTGCAGAAGTTGGCCCTCTACTGGACCATAACCCATATGTCATGAATAGTGGAAGTGGGGTGTGTGACATACTTGGAATAAAATCCTTTTGTGTTTTGCTTTCAAACTAACAGCAAACCTGTTTAAATGACGGATACGAGGTGCATCGAATGCTGTAAGAGTATACATTATTGTTAGAAAAATGAATAGCTTTCATCCCTATAGTGGTTGTTGATACCTGATGTAATCGTCATATTATTTAAATAAATGGGATACACTGGGCTTTACTACCAGGAGCTCACACTGTAATCTGCTAGCCAAGCAAATCTATCCTACAAGATGTGCAAATGCCTATGCTGACTTGAATATATTTATTGTGCTCATTTGAGCAGCAGCCAATGGTGTTTGTAAAGAAATGTAATGCAATTAAAAAAACAAAAAAGCTTACGCCATCTTTCTAAGTGATAATTCTCATTGTGTTGTTAAAACAGGCTGCTTTTGTCCTCTCCATTTTTAATGGCGTGACATGCAGTTAGGTATAATAGCGGCTTTTCTAACAGGCTTTGCAATTGCTATGTACAACAGAATATAAAATCACCTTCTGTGGCATCTGCAGTTGTAAATTAACACATTCACTGAGGTGGTTTTAATCTACAGAGAGACACTAGCAAAATAAAAAAAAATGTAAAGCACAATATATTTTTTAAAGGTATTTTACACATAAATGGAAAACAAATGCAATAGATTCTCTCCATAAACAGGACGGACTACGAGTACAAGGCAGGATGTATGCTGCAGTTTATAAGTTATGCGGACAGAATTAGAATCATGTATTTGCCTGATACATTTGTAATTAACATATAAGGGAGCTGAGGACTGGCTCATGAGTAAAAGGCGAGAACAACTGGGTATTTAAAGAGGGTGAAAAGTTAGAACAGTTTACTCAGTCAACAGTTTTATGGCCATAGGGTGGAGCCTACTGGTCTTGCATGATAGCAGTTTGTACTGGTATCCAGATGAGTGTAGGCAGAATAATGCATTTCCCAGGGGACCCGGATTATCCTAACCGCGTGAGATTTTCATCCTTGTCTACAAATCTTGGATTGCAAGAAGCATGTGGCTGATTTTTTTCTTCAGCAGTCCTTTAATGGGACAAGAAACAGTAATCATATGCATCTCTCCTCACAGCAATTCAGATTGCTGAACTGTTGGCAGCGGATTGTACACAACACTCTTCTTGTGTGTTGGAACAGCAGCTTTTTATTCAGCAACAATCAGCAACACATCTCAACATGGAGAAGAGCAAAGAGCTTAGGCAGCCACATGGTCTGCCTAAGACTTCAGTTTTTTTTTCTTTTAAACTAACTTTATCAATAGCATAACAAGCAGACATTCACATACAGGATGTACTTGTTGCATTAAAACTATTCCAACACCCCCCACTCGACATATAATTATCCTGTTAGTCCCATTATGGTCCATGAAGACCGATTTATATTAAATTGCTTTCTTGCCTTATGGTAGCTCAGTAACCAACTCTTTATCTGCAGCTTTAATCCACTTCTGCTTCTCATATACAGGCAGTTGTTGCATCTGCTGCCAAGACTGTGGCTCTGGTTGCTGAACAGTTGGCAGCGGATTGTACACAACACTCTTCTTGTGTGTTGGAACATCAGCTTTTTATTCAGCAACAATCAGCAACACATCTCAACATGGAGAAGAGCAAAGAGCTTAGGCAGTCACATGGTCTGCCTAAGACTTCAGTTTTTTTTTCATTTAAACTAACTTTATCAATAGCATAACAAGCAGACATTCACATACAGGATGTACTTGTTGCATTAAAACTATTCCAACACCCCCACTCGACATATACTTATCCTGTTAGTCCCATTATGGTCCATGAAGACCGATTTACATCCAATTGCTTTCTTGCCTTATGGTAGCTCAGTAACCATCTCTTTATTTGCAGCTTTAATCCACTTCTGCTTCTCATATACAGGCAGTTGTTGCATCTGCTGCCAAGACTGTGGCTCTGGTTCAGAATTTGTTCTGACCAAATAAGAATGGCGCTTAGCTGGGATTCTTTTGTTTGCCCTCTCTAATCTCCTGACTGGAGACTTGTTTTTTCTGTACCTTCCTTGGTGGTTTCAGAGCTTAGCCAGAATATTGTGCTTTACTTTTCAGCATCAGGAGCTTGTGACTGAGATTCTTGTACTTTTTGCTTTGGTTGAATGACTGACAAAACTTCGTGAACTTTGAGTAGTACAGAGTTCTCATCCATTACTACATATCTGCTGATCATCACCACTTGACTGCATTGGTCTATTGCATTTGCACCTGCTAGCTTCCTTACTGTTTCTGTCTATGCCCAAGACCTCTGTGTTACATAGAAACATAGAAGGTTGATGGCAGAAGGAGACCATACGGTCCATCTTGTCTGCCGTCTGTCTGTCTGTCTGTCTGTAGGACCAAGGAGCGAACCACACCCCTACAGCAGAAACACAGCAACACCATCGCAACAGGTAGCATAGTAGCTAGAGCAGCAGACTTATTGATGACAGGTGGTGAATTGCCAGTTCAGGGCCCCATTCATGCCAGTCCTCACAGAGGGCAGACCTAATTACAGAGTTGAAGAAGATAGCCAACAACTTTTTCAGCAATTGCAACTTCCGTATCTGCCTCAAAAAGAACATTGCCTGCTGGGACTACTTTAGCACTCCTGCAATGTTTTTCTCCCATTATAAGCTTTTTTGATATTGTACAGTTAAGAAACCGTGTCTCCTCTTCCATCCTCATTGAGTGATGGGAGGGTTTATCTTGAAGTCCACCACCATCCCAATTAACTTTGATGTATTTAGGACCAAGCTGTTATACTGTCACCACAGGCTTAGCCTCTATACTTATCCTTGGTCAGCTTTTTTTGCTACATTGTACAAGTCCTAATGATAGTGGTGTCATAAGTAATTTTCAGTATCTTGACTGAATCTGCTCTGGAAAAAAAAACATGTGGAGGACACAGTCTTGTGGAGCCCCAATGTTAGTGATTTTCCATACAGACATTGGCCCACCCCCATTTGCTGTCATAAAGCTCTTGGTCCAGGCACATATGTTGTTCCAACCTTTGAACTAAAATCAGCAAACAAGATTCTGGCATAAGAGTTTGCTCTGTGTGTGTACTACAAAATATACTGACTTACCATATCTTCTGCTGCCCTGTTCACTCTTCAAGCGAATTGGAGTGAACCCATTTTACTGGCAGTACAGTCTTTTTAGGTAGGCTAGTACCATGCATTTGAATGTCTTCATGACCACCAAGGTCAGCACAATCAATCTAAAGACATAAGGGCAGATGCCATGGACTTCTTTGAAACTGAGATAACTGTTAATTTTTCAACACAGGATGAAACCACACCTTTCACTAGAGCTCCTCTAAAGACATTGGCATGGATAGGGGCAAGCTGATCAGCACAGGTTTTTAGGCATAATGTAGAAATATCACCTGTTCCTGAAGCTTTCTTTGTGTTAAGGCCTGTTAGTAAGCACTTGACCATCAAGTCATCAACCAGAAGTTCATAGGCTGTTTAAGGAGTGAGAATTGAAGAAGGGGAGGAGTAAAAGGAGGAGATTGGTGGATGGCATGGATTAATTGGGGCCACAGGTCAAAAGAAAGTTAGTCATTGTGAGTAAGCCACACTACCCAAAATATAATCTATGCCCACTTTTTGGCACAGCACACTTTGGGTGTACCTGAAAACTGGCCTCTCATTTAGACAACCCTTATGTATGGAAAGCAATCTAGTGGATAAATTAGTCAGCTATAGAAGCTGATCTGTCACACTAGCCATAACTCTTCTACTGTAGGGTGACCAGCTGTTATTACTACAGTACACCAGGCACTCCTCCCTGGGATTAAAGAGTTGTTCTGAGAACTTCAGAGTCAGTGGAGGCATGTTCTTGCACCAGGCATTTATGAATGGCTAGTACAGGTATGCAGAAGAGCGGGGTGTGGCTTTGAACTGCATAGTAGTTACAAAACTTAACACAGCCAGGGAGTGGCCGTCAGTCTGCTCATGCTGCATGTGGGATTGGCCGAGAAGTGAATTCATAGCAAACTATGGGGTTTCACCCTTTCCAGGGTGGAGGAACAAAACGGGTGATAGTGAAAATCCTGCGCTTTGTTAATCTTTAAATCAAAGCTGGTTCCAAAATCCAGTGCTTCCCATGAACACTTCTTGCAGGGTTCACTTTACTGTGCGGCATCTTCTTCTCTATGCACAATCCCAGCCCGCACTGAAGTTAATAGAAGCTTGCGCTGTATTCCGGCACCAGGTGAATTTTTTTTATTTTCAATAATAATATAATAATATATTATATAATATAATAATACCTTAGTGCTGGTGGAAGAGGGGCGTTAAAAGACAGCTTTCTTTTCAGCCTCAATGGCTGGTTAGTCTGTATAAAGATTTTTATCCATAAACTGCTGCAGTGTTGTTTTAAAAACGATGTCCTAGAATCGGCTAGGTTTCCTTTGATTTAGATTCAGAGCAGCCATCCTCATTACAGGACTTGGACTGATGACTAAAAAGATCTTGAAATTTACTTAGTACCCATGTCAAGCTTCGACACCATGTTTCTGAATGAATCTGCCAAGTCTTTCTTCCTGTTCTCAAGCCTTCACTCTGCTTCTTTGTACAATGTAATTTCTTTTTCCAAGGACCCTTCTTTTGAACATCAAAATGGTGGATGTATTAAATATGTATAATGCTTCATAGAGAATTTATTATTGTACATTAGAATTCTGACCTTTTGTCTAGTATAAATGTCAAAGAGATCAGTATGAAAACTTCCAGTGTGCCTTCTATGGAACAGCTACAGACATGGCATTAGAAGTAAGGAGCGTGTAAGGACCTCTTGTCTTGCTTTTTTTCAGGTGTCAAAATGGTCACTATTATTAATTATAGAAAATTTCTCATTCTGGCACAGTTCAAGTTACATTAGCTTCATTAAATGTTCCACTTCTCAGGCTTTTACGTTCTATGAGGGAACTAGATGACACTTTTGATACTCCCTAAATTTCATATTTGCCACAGTGTCAAGACAAGTCACTTCTGTTATTTCCTGTATTATTTCCTTTTAGTTCTTTGTGATATTTTTTTTTTTTAATAGCTTTTATTTTGGTCATTTGCGTTCTTCAAATTGTTGCGAATGTGTTTCCTGCTGTTCTGGTAGTAACTCATACACCATTATCTATCAATACAGCCACACATACTGAGCCGAGCCAGCGTACTTTCATCCTCCAGAATGGAAGCAGAAGAGAAAAGAAATTTACTGGTGAATATACAAATTTTCTTTTTCTCATGTCTTCCATTCTGGGGCACCACGTGTAGCAAAGCGTGGGACATCCCAAAGCAATATCATCATTAAGGGTCAGGCCAACAGCCGATTGCCCCAACATAACCAAGACCAACGTCACTGACACCTGAAGCTTAGACCCCGGAAAGGGTCACCATCGCCTGCAACACTTTACGCCCCACAGTGGCATCGGCAGATGCCCTGACATCAAGTCTGTAAAACTTGGTGAAGGAGTGGAGAGACGACCAGGTCGCCGCCTTGCAGACCTGTACCACCAAAGCCTGATGTTGAAAAGCCCAAGACATGGCAAGACACCCTGCAGGCGTAGGTTTGTATGACCATCTGGCTGATCCATCTGCTAAGAGTGGACCCAGCAGCCTCCAGGCCCTTCCAGGATCACGAACAAGACATCTGTCTTACATAGCTCTCCAGTAGCGGCTGCCAACTCCGAAAGCCACTAGAAAGGCCACCTTCAAAGTGAGCATCATCAGGAAAGCCTTCACCATGGGTTCAAAGGGGGGCCCAGAAATGCTGATAGGATCAGATTAAGAATCCAAGATGGGACTATAGGCCAAACATGCACAGTGTCCTGCATGAAAGTGAGGACTAACATATGCTCTGTGACTGTCTGTTGGAAAAAACAGACAAGGCTGAGACCCGGACCTTAAGAGTGCTATGCTGTAGGCCGGCATCCAGACCTTGCTGGAGGAACTCTAAAATTTGGGATATTGAGAACCTCCTAGGTGTGGCCAGAAAGGCCCTCTAAGTCCAGTGGTAAATTCTAGAGGATGACGAATGATGTATTCATACTCTAACCAAGGTTGGAATTACTGAGGCGGCAAAACCCTCTCTTCCAATATGCTGGTTTCAACTCTAGAGAATTGGGGTTCCGCAGAAGACCCTGTTGCAGAAGATCTTGGCAGTTGGGGAGTCGACACGGGGGCTTCACTGCCAGGCTGACCAGATCCATGAACCACACTCATCTTGGCCAGTGTGGGACAGGATAGGAATCTGCTCGCAGTTTACCTTCTCTAACACGTGACCCAAAAGTGGCAGTGGTGGAAATGCATACAGCAGGCTGTCCCTGACCAGGGAATGGCCAGTGTGTTGACCGCCACAACTAGGGGGTCTTGCACCCTGCACACGAACCTGTGGACCTTCCAATTGTGCTGAGATGTGAAGAGGCCAACCTTTGGCAATCCTCAACGGTCGCAGAGAGCTTAAAACATGTCCTGGTGAAAGGACCATTCCCACTGGTCCACCATCTCCCTGCTCAAATAATCGGCCTGCAGATTCTCCACCCCCAGAATGTGAACCACCAAGACGCATGGAATATGAAGTTCCGCTCACCTCCCCTCCCCCAGAGGGAGCCCTACCTGATAAGGGAAACCGTGGGGAGGCATCTGTGCTGGAATTGATCCTCAGCCCAGGCAGCGCAAAAGCTAGCAATTACCAATCTTGGAATGCAGCAGGGATCTCTGGCACCTCAAAAGATGGCAGCGCCTTGTCCTCTTAGTGAAGAAGGAGAGCGGGGCCACGGACCTCAAATGTGGACACCTGCCTTCTGTCCTCTACTGTCAGGATAGAGCGGCCAAAGCCACACCCCTCACCAATGCCACAATCGGCCCAACCTCTTCCTGAATCTGCCAATAGGCGGGCCGCATAGGCAGTGGCAGTGATAATATAGCAAACACAGCCTTTGCCTGGGAAATAGGCCATTTTTTAGAGTAGTAAATGTGGCAAACTAGCAGAAGCACAGCACATGGCCAGCAAATGCACAGAGAATGCTTAGTAAATCAGCCCCTGGATTTCTGCTTTAAAATTAAGAAGGGTGTATTGTTTTTATTTCTAGCCCATATTCTATTCTTAGGCTAGGAACAAAGTTGTTACTTGTAAATTAGGTCCTGCCTGCTTCACATTTTGAGCAGCCCTGTTCACTGTATGCAGCTGGGCATTTCTTCTTCAGACAGCCTCTTTACTCCAGTCTTCTGCCAGCGTCACTTACATGTAACAATAGGATTTTAAAAGTGGGTGGTGTTAAGGCCGCTCTCTGCTCTTAGCAGAAGGTAGACTGACTAGTGAGAAAGCTGGGAAACAGACCAGTTGCTTACAGATGTACTTCTAATGAGGAACAACAAACCCGACTTTGGCTTTTTGAGGTGTTGTTCCTCAATGCGGGGGCATCCCAAACTGGGATTCTGCGCTGCATGTATGCCCCCAGGTAGTCTGATTCGCTCACCTTCCAGTAGCTCCCATAGCGAAGGCTCGAGCGGAGAGTAAGCTCGCTGATTGGCGACTGGCCCGCTCAGCCAATCAGTGTGCTCGCTTTCACTCAGATCCCTTAGGCTCTGCTGACAGCTAAGCCATCTGGATGGCTAAGCAGCTGAGTGGTGAAAGGAGCCGAGTGTGCCGCCGGTCGCACCCCCCACTAACCTCTTGGCCGTGGCATGCCCTGCCAAGTCTTTCTTTGGGGCTAGAGGCAAGCATGTGGCTAGAGGTGTGCAGTGATGCCCCCGCAGCACAGAGACATGGCAAGGGCTCTGGGAGAAGGTGGGGGTTCTGGGGGGGGGGGGGTTCACACAGCAGGACATCCCAATTCAGGATGCCCCAAGGACTGGAACTCAGAAGGTCCTGTAGCCTCCAATGTTCCTCTTTAAGCTGATTAAAACCTAATTCGCCTACCTTGGGCTATGGAATGCCCACATATGTTAGTAAAACACCAGCTGTCAATTTCTAGCCCTTTGGAAGTGTTTGACAATGTGAGAAAATGCTTTGCTCCCTAGCCATCCCCTCTTCCCCTCCTTATAAACAACCCAACGCTTCCTAACAGATATCAACAAAGACTCCTAAAGGCATAGAACCAAGTTGGGAATCTTAGAGGTGGAGATCTAGTGGACAATAAATAATAGTGGCCACTAGATAAACTCAGAAAAATGTGGGAATTACCGAGGCTGGATGCATGAAATCTTTCCCTAGTCCAATACTCGATGCATAAACTAGACCCTAAAACAGCATGGCAGAAAAAACAAACATCCTTTGAAAACCTCTTAACGTAACCTCCTGGGGTCCAAATCATATCACAAATCTACCAATTACTGAATAGCCAAGGATATTTTCAAACTCATTTCTAAGTGGAGTGGGAGAGGGCTCTGGGGTTTCCTCTGTCCAACACAAAGTGGAAAATATATTGTACAAACCTTCCGACAAGAAATCAAGGATAGTCAGGATATAAGTATCAAACCAGATGGTAATATACACCCCAAACTGCTACAGGGGCGAAATGCAAGTACAGGATATTTTATCTATGTAATGTGGGCCTGCCTGAAACTTTCCCTATTCTGGAACTTTAATTAAAAAGTAAGTAAATGTAACTATCTGGTAAACGAGTTTTAATGTAAGAGAAAATACAATTCTGTGATTACTCACCTGTAGAATTGGTATTATGATTATACAGTATGTCCTGCTCCAAATCTAATACTTACAGTTGGGATATACTCCACCAGATGGCGCTGGACTGCAGAGACATCGAAAATAGGCTCCTCCCGGCCCCTCAAATACCCAGGGACCTCCCACAAATCCCCAGCATTAAAAAGCAGTTAAGGAGAAGCCGGGAGCATTAAACAATCCAAACTATCAACTATAACAATGACAAAAATCACCATACAGGGGATCCAAGAAAATGTAAACCAAGGGTGGGTTGGAGCAGGACGTACTGTATACTCATAATACCAATTCTACAGGTGAGTAATCACAGAATTGTATTATTCTTAGTATACAGTACATCCTGCTCCAAATCTAATACTTACAGTTGGGACATCCAATAGCAGTGTCCATAAAGTAGGGTGGGATCCCCAAGAAAAAATAACAGCAGGCAGTTTTAAACCACTGCCGCCTGCAGAACCTTTCGGCCAAAAACAGCGTCAGCTGAGGCCCTAACATCAACCTTGTAAAACTTTGAAAAGGTATGAACAGAAGACCAAGTAGCAGCCTTGCAAACTTGTTTGACAGAAGCCTGGTGCTGAAAAGCCCAAGAGGCACCAATAGCACGAGTGGAATGAGCCGTGAGGATTCTTCCCCTTAGCAGAGTAGGCCTGAATCACAGCCTGATGAATCCACTTGCTTATAGTAGACTTGGCAGGAGCCAAACCCTTCCTAGGACCAGAAGAGACCACAAAAAAGCATCAGCTTTCCTGAAAGGTGCAGTAGCCACCAGATAGTATTTCAGACACCAAACCACATCCAAAGAGTGCAAAGCCCTCTCCTTAGCATTGCTAGGATTAGGGCACAAAGAAGGAAGAACAATATCCTGATTCAAATGAAAGGCAGACACTACCTTAGGCAAAAAATCAGGTTTGAAATGAAACACCGCCTTGTCCTGGTGCCTCTCATAGTAGGGGGGCTGAATGGACAGCGCCGCCAACTCAGACACATGCCTGACAGAAGTGATAGCCACCAGAAACACAACCTTGAGCGTAAGAATGGCCAAGGCAGCATCCTGCACAGGTTCAAAAGGAGCACCCTGCAAGGCTGACAGAACCAAGTTCAAATCCCAAACAGGCACCATAGGTTTACGTGGGGGACACACATGAGTGACCCCCTGGAAAAAAGTCCTGATCAGAGGGTGCTGAGCAAAGGACTTCTGGAAAAAAATAGCCAGGGCAGAAACCTGACCCTTCAGAGTACTGAGTTGGAGCCCCATCTCCAACCCATGCTGCAGGAACTCCAGAATCCTGGGAATAGAGAAGACACGACAGGGAAGAGACTTAGACTCACACCAGTCAATGAAGGCACGCCAAACCCTGTAATAAATGGAAGAGGAGGACTTCTTCCTAGCTTTAATCAAAGTATCCACAACTGAGGAAGACAGCCCCTTCCCCATCAAGATGGAGGTTTCAGCAGCCAAGCCGTCAAAGGCAGAGTTTGTAAATTGGGATGGCGTAGTGAGCCCTGAGTGATCAGATATGGCACCAAGGGCAGAGCGTACTGATCTACTGTCAGCTGTACCACGTCTGTGAACCACACTCTTCTTGGCCACCTGGGGGCCACCAGAATTGCTGGCACCCCTTCCAGAGCAATCTTGCGCAGAACCCTGCCCAGCAGGGGAATTGGGGGGAAGACATACAGGAACTGAAAGTCCTTCCATGACATTGCAAGCGCATCCGAGGTCAGGGCCAGAGGATCCCTGGACAGAGAGACAAAAACAGGAAGCTTGTGATTGTGGCGGGACGCAAACAGATCCACATCTGGTTGGCCCCAACGGTGACACAGAGATTGAAACACCCTGCTGCATAGGGACCATTTTCCCTGGCAAGAGGTCCCCCTGCTCAGAGAGTCCGCCAGGTGATTTTCCACCCCCGGCATGTACACAGCTGAAATGCAGGGGACATTGGCCTCCGCCCAAGTCAGGATCAGAGACGCTTCCTGGAGGGCCCCCTTGCTCCGGGTCCCTCCCTGATGATTGATGTAGGCAACTGCCGTCTGGTTGTCCTAGCGCACCTGAACAGGCAGGCCCTGAAGATGAGTAGTCAAGCGAGCCAGAACTAACCTGATCGCTCGCAGCTCCAAGACATTGATAGGTGTGTGGGCCTCCTGAGGGCCCCACCTCCCCTGGAACCGCAGAGACTTCCAGAAACCCCCCCAACCTGACAGACTGGCATCCGTGGTGACCGTGTATGTGTCCACCTTCTGCTGAGGAAGGAAGATCCTTGCCTGAGCTGTATCCAGATTCATTCCTAGGAATGGAGTTACCAAGGAAGGGGACAGTGAGGACTTGGGGTGGTTGATCACCCATCCAAATAACTCCAGAGTGGACACCACCAGCTGAGTATCCAACTCTGCCTGATGTAGAGACTGGGAAGTGATGAAGATGTCGTCCAGATAGGGAAGCACGCGGACGCCCTGACATCTGAGCAGAGACATCACGCCAGCCAGCACCTTGGTGAACACCCTGGGAGCTGAAGTGAGGCCGAAGGGCAAAGCCACAAATTGGTAGTGTTGATCCATCAGAGCGAACCTGAGGAACCACTGATGACCTGGGAACACAGGAATATGAAAGTAAGCATCTTTGATGTCCACAGAAGTCATGAAATCCCCTTGGCGCAGGGAACTGATGGAAGAGCGCAGAGTCTCCATGCGAAAGCGCCTGCCCCTGAAAAACTTGTTGAGAATCTTTAAGTTCAGGATGGGCCTGACAGAACCATCCTTTTTGGGTACTGTGAATAGGTTGGAATAAAAGCCCTTGCCTTTTTCTCTTAAAGGGACCTGGCAGATGACCCCCAGCTCCAGGAGGCCTTACACTGCTTGCACTAGCTCCTGAGCTGACACAGGGTCCTGAGGAATCCGGGATCTGATGAACCTTGGAGGGGGATCGGCAGCAAACTCCAACTTGTAACCGGAGGACACTACCTCCTGAATCCACCGGTCTGAGACATGAAGCCTCCAGACGTGAGCGAAGTGCAGCAGCCGTCCCCCCACCCGGATGGGTGAGGGCGCCCCATCATGCCTGAGGGGGCTTGGGAGAGGATTTAGCTTTGGGACCCCAGGAGGAGCTAGGACATCCACGTCCTCTGCCTCTACCCCAGAAATCTCCCCGGGCCCCAGGGAAAGACACCCCCCTTCCCTGTCTTGCACCACGGTAAGGGGAGGAGAAGGAACCCTGACCCTGAAAGGGCCGAGGTTGCCGCCTGCACTGGGGTAACCTGCCTCTCTTAGCAAAAAGGTCCAGGCAGTCTCCAAACAGACGCAGTCCTTTAAAGGGAAACCCAGTGAGGGCCTTCTTGGCAGCGTTGTCAGCAGTTCACTGGGGCAGCCAAACCGAGCGGCGTATAGCCACCACGAGGGCAGAAGTTCTGGCACACATTCTGATGGTGCATCCAATGCTGATAGGACAAAATTTACAAAAACATCACAACTGGAGAGTGCATTAAACACCTCACAAGGCAAATCATCAGGGGCACTATCAAGCATATTTCTGATAAGGGTTCTAGTGGCCACAGCAGCAATGGCAGAGGCACAGACCGGGCGCAGCGCCGTCCCCGCACATGCAAAGGCGTGGGATGCCAGCTGATCAATACACCGGTCTTCGGCATCCCGCAGGGTAGTAGAATCAGGGGAATGCATGACAGAGGTGTTAGATAGCCCTAGGATCGGGGCATCCACCTCGGGGGGGGGGATAACCAACATTTAACCACCTCAGCAGGAAAGGGATACTTCCTATCCCAACTCTTTGGAACCCCAGGAAGTTTACTGGGGTGCTCCCATTCTTTGAGCACACGGTTATGGAAATTAGCTTGCTCTGGAAATTCCAAACGTGATCTTGCTGTATGGAAAAGCTCCCCTCTTTGCCTGGGAGCCTCAACAGGGAGAGAGATAGACAGAACCTCAAAAATCTGGGTCAATAATCTGTCAGTGTCATCCGGGGCCCAGGGGTCAGAGCCAAAATCGTCATGACCCCTCGGTCTTTCATCAGATGAGCCTGAATCAGAAAAGAGCTCCCCTTCATCAGACGGGGTATAGCCACACAGATTAATAAACTCCTCAGTTCCCATAGGGAAAACAGTAACATTAGGCGTCAAGTGCCGCTTCTTAGCAGGGGCCTTACGCGCTAAAGACTTCGCAATAATCTGTTCAACAATAGCCAGTCTAGAAGACACATCAGGCTGAGAATCCCCACTTGTATGCAACTCAGCAGGAGTGAGATTTAAGCTTGGGGAAGTGAAACGAGGTGCAGCCACTGGCAGGCCAGATTGCAATGCAAGCACCTGCTCAGCGCAGGGTACACAGACCCGCGTCTTGTCAGCATCAGCATGAGCTACACACAGCCGGTCTTGTCCCAAAGGGACCCCGGTAACATTATCCTGAGATGCCTACATATGGTGATTATAGCGGCACTATACGCCGATAGGGAACAACGCTATATAGCAATCCTGGATGCCCCAATAACCCGCTAGGGACGTGGGAGTATAATTTTTACAAGGCCTACAAGTAATATACTAAAAACAAGGCCGGGAGAAGCCAAGAAGGGTTCGTCCCGCCTGAAAGACATAAGCAGACAAGACCTTAAGTACATTGTAACAAAGGTGAAGCAGATAAAGCTGCCCGCGAGGGCACTTATGGACCGCGGTAGGTAGGAGTCCGTCGCGCATAGGCCAACCAAGTCAGAAAAGATGGCGTTGGTATACCTCGAGGGGCGGGCCAGTAACAGCGATGACGCGGAACGCGCCAAAGATGGGCCCCGCCCCCCCCCAAAGAGTGTGAAGCCAGAAGGCCAACAGCCAATGATGGCGCACCAGCGCCTGAGGTAACGCCGCCACCAAGCGCGGAATCAAGTCAGCGCGCGGCGGCGGGAAATTTAAAAGCAATAAAGACAAGTCAGCGCGGCGGCTGACACAAGAATAAAGACATGTGAAAAGTGAAAGCACAGACTGCATACTACATATCTATACACATACACACACACCCCCCTCTTTTCCCCCGAAGACTATAAGGAGGATGAGGGAGGACGGCGGCCACTTAAATAGGGCCCACCAATAGGCAGGGGCAATAGTGCGGGAGGGGCATCCCATAGAGGCTCACCATAAGCCTGAACCGCCTACCCTTTGGTGGGGGATTGCAGTGGAGCAGCGCTCCTAAGCACCAACGGCGGTGCTGCCTACCTTCACCCGACCAGCGCAGCCAAGGCTGGGAGGCATATTACTAGTGGAACGGGTGGGAATAGTCCTACAGGGCCGCAGGTTAATAACCCCGTTCACAGTAGAGAGCCAATTTCTTGTCCTTCGCAGCCAGACTGCAGAGAAATTCTGGGGATTTATGGGAGGTCCCTGGGAATTTGAGGGGCCGGGAGGAGCCTATTTTGCAGTACTCTGCAGTCCAGCGCCATCTGGCGGAGTATATCCCAACTGTAAGTATTAGATTTGGAGCAGGACGTACTGTATACTAAGAATAGTTTGAAAGAGGTGGTAGCATGCTCATTAGATACAGTGGAATGTGAGTGCAAGACAGAACCTACTCCCCACCTCTTGCAATGTAATATAATAATTATTGTATACATGGTCTATATGCTGAAAAATATACAGAAAATATCTCAGATATAAATTTTTCTTGCCTATTTTGTAAAAAAAAAAAAAAAAAAAAAAAACATTCAGCCAGCCCTGGTGTCCAAAAGGAGCCCATTTTTGGGTTCCCAGGGAATTTTTGCAGCCTGTGGCAGCAACCCTGGTTTCCCTTTAGCTGATGTGCCCATCGCTTATGATAAGCTGGGGACGGGAGCGAGCCTCAGGCTAGAAGCCGGGGATGCAGCCGGTGGGCTTGCAGACATCAGGTGGTTTCTTTAAGGTCATAAAAAAATCAAAGCATATCTCCCGACTGACAAGAAGGGACCCCCAGACCATCACATTTTGAGGCAAAACGGTGACAAGCAAAATTAAAAACTCCCCCCATTATACTGAAGGAGACTGGTTTCCACGGAACAGGTGGGTCCCTTTTCACGTTATTGCAGGTTCACATTGTATTGAAAGACAATAGGCGTAATGCATCGACAGAAGTGAGGCATGAAGTAAAGTAGCAGACACTGGATTGTCAACACAATAGGTTAATATGGCAAAAATAAACTATATATGTCTCTGCACACAGAGGTTTGTGATTTTTTTTTATATAAAACTATCTGTTACTGGACATGTACCTTTTCTCAAGAACAAGGGTCACACAAGGGAATGAAGGTGTTTTCCAAGAGCCATAATATGTACATATGACCCTTCTCTGTGTCACTTTAAAAAGGTACAGTATACTTCCTTGTCGTATTAACTCCACTTTAAATGGGATTTTTTACAAGTGTATATTTTTTGTATGCCAAAAATTTGCAAATATGTGTTTTATGGTAGTGACTTTCACTATCTGCTATTGGCACTGTAAACCAAGTCGGTACACCAAGATCAACAAGAACACTGCTTCTGGGCCTCTGTAAGCGGGAGTAAGCTCCCTCACCTCAGCAGTGGCCATAGCAGCTGTTCTTAGCATGTTCTTTGGGTACACAGAGGGTAAAAAAACTAAAAAAAAAAAAATAGACACCTGTGCTGCAGCTAAACAAAAAACAAATATATGGCATATAGCGAGCCTTATTTAAGAAGCATCAGTGGCACTCAGCATCGGATTTAACAACTATAAAAACGCTAACATCGATCTTGTTGAAGCAGCGTCAGATGAAACCTGGGGCTGTAGCTCAAGATCCCATACAGCGCAATGGGCAGAACTGTATTGAAAATATTTAATGCTTATAATTAATATTAAACACATTCATTTGTATAGAACTTGCATTGGAACTTATCAATAATTGAAAAGCAGGACCTAGATGGGCAGGTGACTTGCCAGCCCCCAGCCTTGTGAACTGGTATAGGGGTGCACATTGCGTCTTTACCAGGAACTGTGCCTGATCTGATGCCCAAAATCAGGCCTTTGAGGCTGGGGGACACGGTAGTGTGAGACACCATGCATGCACGTGAATGCAGCTCCATAAAAATGGAAAGGGAGGTACTAATGTTAGGCAATTCTAGCAATCAGAAGGCAGGAAGGGATAGGGGACTGAATAGTCTTCATTTTGTGTTTAGGTCTGCTTTATGAAACTGGATAATGGACACCACATTGTCTTTTTGGTATTGGATCATTTGGTTATTGCCCCCCCTTAAATAAATAAATATTTTTAAGATATATCTCTGGACAGAAAGTATAAACCGTACTCAATTTTTTTTAATAAAAAGAGTACAACAAGCAAATTGTTGACATTATTTATTTTCATTTTGTTTTATATTATTACAAATATTATATTATTTACTTTAAGTTTTATAAATAAATCCTAAATATCAAAATGTTAATAGTATTTATGTATTCAGTAAGTGCTCTGTAATTACAGTTCAGTATATTTGAAGGGAGCAATCCTTTACTACAAGCAGCCTTGACAGGGAGACATTAATCAGATTGGAGCCTGAAATTTATTGAGATTTATTAAAAATATAGGTTGGCTGAATGTTTGCAGTGGGTTGTAGAAAACCAAATTTTCTGCCTTTTGTAGGGACTGATGTAGAATGTTGCCTGTCACCTGATGCTTAATTTGCCAGGTTATTAAAAGCCTTGATTAAAAAATAATAATAAAAAAAAAACATTTATAGCAGTACTACTACTAATAATTTCAGAGCTTTTCATGGTCAGGATAAATTCACTGCCCCGACCAGCCAGCTATAATAATGTTTCCTGTAATTCTGTCTGCAATACAGAGGCACTCCATCTGCCATCCATTGTGAAATGAACACATAAAAAATCTGTACTGTGCAAAACCAATTTTCAGATTTCATAATAAATAAACTGCTAAACTTGAAACAGAGATACAGTCGTAATAGATACTAAATGGCATTTCCACTTTTTCAATAGTTCATTGAAAATAAAAACCCACTGCAAAAAATACACAGTAACATTTGCCTTCCTGCCCAGTTTACTTTATTTTTTATAGAGATGAAAAATACTTGTGAAAAATATTACAAGATAAAGTTGTATTATGCACTGAGAAAAAAAAACAAATATATAATAATATAATATATATAATATAATAATATAAGTGAAATACAGTGAGGGTCCTGCTATTTATTTTGTGAAGCAAGTTTAACATCGCTGTCTGTTCTAAACTTCAAAAATATCCTTATCTCATGAGAAAAAAAACACAATTCTGTGATACTCACCTGTAGAATTGGTTTGGATTGGTAATTCCCTGCCCGAAGGGGCCTGACTGCAAGACAAAAGCGTGGCTCCCCCTCCCGGCCTATATCCTTCCGGCTGACTTGCTAGATTCCAGTTAATTAAAAAGCAGTATAACCAGCCGCCCAGGAGGCATACCTATATCTCTTGGAGACAAAAAAGGCTGGAGACAACAAAGAAGACTCCTCTCTCTGATTATAAATAAGTACTATTTCTTTCTTTTTTTTATCACTCCACAAGACTAGGCATCCAAGACATGGATATACCAACCTAGCATTCTTTTCAATGCAAAATATTGTTATAAACAAATAACACCATAAAAAGGGTATAAAGGATAGATCGTAACTTCCTATATTCCCCCAAAAGAGGCGGGTCGGACGGCCTGGAATGGATTAACAGAAAAACCAATTCTACAGGTGAGTATCACAGAATTGTGTTTTTTCTTCCAATCCATTCCAGGCCAATCCTTATTCAATACGATTGAGATATGCAAAAGCAGTGCCAAATATGGGCGGGATCCCCAATGCGGAACAGCAGGTAGTTCCTTTCACTACTGCCTAAAGAACTTTTCGACCAAATACAGTGTTAGCTGAGGCCCCCTTACCTTGTAAAATTTGGTAAATATATGAACCGAAGACCAGGTGGCAGCTTTACAAACCTGTTCCACCGAGGCCTGATGCTGAAAAGCCCAGGAAGCACCAATGGCCCTAGTGGAAAGAGCTGTGACCCAAAACAAGGGGCTCCTTCCCCTTGGCAGAATAGACTTTTACCACTGTCTGTCTAATCCCTCGACTGATGGCAGACTTAGCTGGTGGAAGACCTTTCCGTGGACCCTGAGGTATGACATAAGAAGTCCAAACTATGGAAAGATTGTGTAGTAGTGAGATAATACTTTAGTGCTCTCACTACATCCAACAGTGAAGAACACCCCTTCCTTATTAGACACTGGACATAAGGAAGGCAAAACCATCTCTTCATTAAACTGAAAAGATACCTTTAGGAAGAAAACCTAAAACACTCAAATAACGAGGCTTACTGATAAGCTGCTAATTCAGAAACCCACCTGCTGAGGTTATTGCCACAAAGAGATAACTATAAGCACCCTTAGACTTAATGACGCATCTACCATGGTTCAAAAAGGAGGACCCTGAAACAAGTTCAGGCCCCAAACCGGCATAAGTGGATTATGAGGAGGCCGCACCTGAGCGACTCCTTGTAAAACAAGTTGTGATAAAAACATTCTCAGCTATGAGTTTTTGAAAGAAGATAGATAGCAGATATTTGTCCTCAATTGAAGACCTTCATCAAGACCTCTGCAAAAAAACATGATATATTCTGTAAACAGAACAGCACTACAAGTGCCCCCCTGGATTCACCGATAATTGCTTGCAACACTCAATAATAGATCATTTGATAAAGATTTCTTCCTGGCCCGAATCATAGTCTGGATAACTCTGGCAGAAAAAATCCCTTCTGCCAAGATAAAGGATTCAATAGCCAGGCAGTCCAAGCCAGAACTGTGAATTGTGATGCCTTAGAGGCCCTTGTGAGAGAAGATCTGGATCGTCGCCTCCAAATGTTGCCCTCTGACATCCTAACTATGTCTGAGAACCAGCTTATTCTTGGCCACAGAGGAGTCACCAGAATGGTTGGGACTTCCTTGTGAGCTAAACTTTTTTAGTACACGAGGGGAATGCATAAAGAAGCTTGAATGCTGACCACTAAAGAGTCAGGGCATCTGTTGCTATTGTTAGAGGATCCCTGGACCGGGAAAAACTTCAGATCTTCCGACTGTGCCCTGATGCAATAACTACGTCTGGGATCCCCCAGCACATGCTTAGGGATTAAAAAATCCTCTGGCTAAGAGACCATTCCCTCTGATGCAGGACCGTTCTGCTGAGATGAACGGCCTGCAAGTTGTCCACTCCTGGTATGTGTACCACCAAAATACATGGAACAAGTGTCTCGGCCCAAAGTAGAAACCCAACTCACTCCATCAGGACTTTACTGCTTCTGGTGCCCTCATGGAGGCTGATATATACCACCGCCGTCCGATTGTCTGTTTGAATCTGGACAGGATGCCCCCTCAGATGGTATGTCCAATGTCTGAAATACAATAGAATCACTCTCAGTTCCAGGATATTTATGGAGAGTCTGCTCTCCTTCAGACCCCATTGTCACTGAATCGTTTGTAACTCCATGACACTCCCCCAACCATATAGACTGGCATCTGTGGTGATGATCTTCCACTGTACTGGAAGAAAGAACTTGCCAATCTGAGGAGGCTGAGGACCAGGCTAGAGACCGCCTTGCTGACAGTATCATGTAAAAAGAGTGATCCAGAGTGTGTGGGTCCCGATCCCAGATTGTGAGCAATACCATCTGCAGGGGTCTTGTGTGAAACAGTGCAAAAGATACTGACTCAAAGCAAGATACCATCAGGCCCAACAGACATATTCCTTGATGAATCATCGAGTGAGGACAAGACAAGAGACCCTGTACCCTGGCCTGAAGTAAGAGTCACTTCTGTGTTGGAAAAACACTTCTGCCTGAGACGTGTCTAATGACAGTCCCAGAAAAGAATAACTCTACAAGCTATGAAATTATGTTTGACTTAAGAATTCGACTGGATAGACACTATATCCTTCTGGGACCCCTGATATGATGGGCCCATATCAGCCCCCTCAGTAAGGGATTATATGTATCCCTGACTTCTTAGAGAATTACATGAGACCTGCCAACACCTTGGTAAACACCCTGGGGCTGATGATAGACCGAAGGGTAGGGCCACCTAATAAAATGTAGCTATACATCCTTATATATACCCTGTGGTTATTAAAACTCCAATCTCTAAAAAGGTGAGAACGGCAGATCTCAATGCTTCTGCTTTCTGCTGAATTCAGGATACCCCTGACCAGAGATCTCTGATGGGGTCTGGTTCCTAAAATGATTTTGTAACCCGAGCATACCCTTCCTGGATCCAAATATCTGTTACATGCAGCCTGCAAAAATGAGCCAAATGCAGAAGCTTCCCCCCCCACACCTCAATGGCGGGGGCATCCCTTCCTGCCTCAGCCGGCTTCAAAGGGGATCTGGCTTTGTTCTGCCAGACACCTGTTGCCTTAATTTGGAACTTTTGGATACCGAAGAGAATTTATCTATTTCTTTTTTTTTGGAATAAGACAGAGGCCGAACCTCTAGCCGGAACCCCAGAGAATTAGAGGCCCTGCGGAAGCAGAATTAGACTTTGGTTTTAGTAGCAGATTAGATCACTTACCACTAGTAGCATGCTTTACCATGCCAACAGACGACCCCCTTAAAAAGGAGTCCTTTCATATTCCTTTTAGAGGCTATGTCAGCTGGCCATTGCTTAAGCCATAAAGCACGCCTTAAGGCGACCCCCAGAGCTAGGCCTCTGGAACTTAATTAAGCATAAAAACTACTGTAGAGCCAATAAGCCGGATGGGTTGTTGGCTAAAAAATTAAAACCCCCAGACCAAAGTTATAACCCTATAAAGCTTAAAAATGAGAGGGGAGAGCTCACAAGTAACCCAAATAAAATTGTGGAGATCTTTAAGGAACAACTTAAAAAACTGTATGCAAAACTTTGTCCATCTAAGTCTGAAGATCTACACACTTTTTTTGGAGGGGTCTCCTTCCCACCCTGACGGATCAAATGCGGGAGACAATGAATAGTGACTTTAGCACTGTTGAGTTAGAGCACGTAGTAGCAAAGTTAAATAAGAGGCCAGGCCCAGATGGGTTTTCGGCAGCCTATTACAAAACCTTCAGCACTATTTTAATCCCAAAATTAGTGACCATGTTTAATGGAATTAGAGCGGGCGAGTCGTTCTCACTGCCTCGATTAGCATGGTTCCTAAGCCAGATACTAACCATTCCCCTCGGTCAAACTATAGGCCTATTTCTCTTATTAACCTAGATATGAAGATTTTTACAAAAATGTTAGCGGATGTGAAGCTAGTTAATAACGATCAAGTAGGCTTTATTCCAGTTAGGCAGGCGGGGGATAATATCAGAAGGGTCATTCAGCTCTCTCAAATAGCTAACGAAAGAGGCACTCCGAGTATGCTACTTTCGTTAGATATTAAAAAAGCATTTGACACGGTTTCGTGGGAGTACCTCCATTTCCTGCTGGAGAGATGGGGTTTTGGCCCTAAATTCTGTGGAATGGTTACAGAGGTTTATTATAAACCTACAGCATATGTGAAATACTGTGGATTTAACTCTGAGACTTTTCCCTTGATGAGAGGAACTAGACAGGGTTGTCCATTGTCCCCTCTCCTGCTTGCCTTGGTAATGGAGCCTTTAGCGCAGAAAATTAGAGCTTCCCCCTGATATTTCTGGGATATCGTTGGGTAAAGGTAACTATAAAATATGTTTATTTGCGGACGATGTCTTGTTAACAGTGTCGAATCCAACAATCTCCCTTCCGGTCATCCTGCAGATATTGAGAGAATTTGAGCTGGTTTCAGGGTTGCAGGTAAATACAGCTAAATCTAGAGCACTGAATATAAATATCCCGGCTAACCAATGGTCCCAGCTTCAATCAGGGTTTGATTTTCACTGGGAAAGGAGTGTGATAAAATACCTGGGAATTAATCTAACTAGCAGTTATGATTCTCTGTTTGATGCTAATTTCGTCCCCCTGCGTCATAAGCTTATAGCATTGTTAGGGAAGTGGAAAGATTATGGCCTATCTTGGCTGGGCAGAATAGCTGCCACTAAAATGACGTTATTACCAAAGTTCCTTTATTTAGTGAGAACACTTTCTGTCAAGATTCCCTTGCAATATTTTAAACGACTCCAAGGAAAAATTATGGACTTTATTTGGGATCAAAAACGTCCAAGAATAGCGCAGAATATTATGCTTAAACCAAAAGACCAAGGAGGTATGGGGTCCCCTAATTTGCGAAAAATACCATTTTGTGAGTACTCTCCTGTAAAATGGTTATTACGAGTATGTCACACACCCCACTTCCAAATATTCATGACACTTGGGAACCCGGCCTGTAGAAGGCGATCTTGCAGAGATGATATGGAAAAAGAAGCCCCTCCTGGTCCATAAGTACTGGGTTCCTCCCACTATTCCTCAATCTTTTTAAAAAACAGTGAAGAACCAGGAAGAGCAAATTATATCGATAATTGAAAAATAGTTTGAAAATAATAATCACCATATAAAGGATCCCTTAGAACAAAAAAGGGCGGGGGAAGTGGGGTGTGTGACATACTCGTAATAACCAATTTACAGGTGAGTATCTTACAAAATGGTATTATTCCTAGTATGTCACACACCCCACTTCCTTGGGACATCCAATAGCAGTGTCTATAATGGGTGGGGATCCCCAAGGAATAATGCATAACTTAAATTACTGCAGCTTGCAGAATATTGCGGCCAAAAGCAGCATCCGGCACAACAAAAAAGGCATCCGTAGTTTATGTTGGGGTATAGCAGACCATCTCCCCAACATGAGAGAAGATTATCATTTAATGATTGCACCGTATTGATGAGAAACAATTCGTTCATTTAGACGAGGTGATATTCAATGAGCCCCAATAATCTTTTCTCATGTTGGGGAGATGGTCTGCTATACCCCAACATAAACTCACAATAAAATCTTTGGTGACCCGGAAAAATAGGAATGTGCAAATAAGCATCCTTGATGTCTATGGATGTCATGAAGTCCCCCTGACGGGGAGCATCGATCGTTGATCACAGAGACTCCATGCGGAATTTTCTGAAACGGATAGATTGATTGAGTCTCCTTAGGTCTAGGATAGGCCGAACAGAGCCGTCCTTTTTGGGTACCGTGAATAGGTTGGAGTAAAACCCCAAACCCCTTTCCGCTGGAGGCACTAGGCAGATGACAGCCATGTTTAACAGATTCGCTACTGCTGCCCGCAGTCCCTGCGCAACTGCCGGATCTGACGGCATCCGGGACATGAAAAATCTGGGAGGAGGCCGGAACTCGAATTCCAGTTTGTAACCGGAAGAGACAACTTCCAGAACCCAATTGTCCGATACCTCCTGACCCCAGACCTGGAAGAAGAACCGCAGCCGTCCCCCCACCCGTAAGGGTGAGGGCGTCCCATCATTGTTGAGCAGGCTTAGTGGCAGATCTGGTTTTTGGACCCCCAATTCTGACTTGGACGGCCACGTCCCTTTCCTCTATTCCATGCATTCCCTCTAGGGGCTGAAAAGGCAGATCCTCTACCGGATCTAGACCCCCAAAAAGAAGGGTTAAAAGAGGCCACTCCATGAAAGGAACAACGTTGTTTCTTACGCTGAGGTTATCTACCTCCTTTAGTGACAGAATCCAATTTTTCTCCAAAGAGGCGCAATCCCACAAAAGGGAGCGCTGTAAGCGATTTCTTGGCTACAATATCAGCTGCCCACTGCCGCAACCATACTGACCGCCGAATGGCGATTAACACGGCAGAGGTTCTGCTGCACATGAGCAGAGTATCATCTAAGGCAGAAAGTACAAAAGATGCAAACATCTCACATCGCTTAAGAGCGGCGTACTCATCAGAGGCCGGATCAAGCCCTGAGTAATTCATTAGGTCTCTCACAACAGACCTAATAGCCACTGTCATGAGTGCAGAAGCACCAACAGGCAGCAAGGCCGAGCCCACACTGGAAAAAGCATGGCACGCCATTTGATCAATACGCTTATCCTCTCCATCTTTAAATGTAGTGGAGTCAGGAGAATGCAACACAGAAGAATTGGATAAATTAAGAACAGGGGCATCCACCACAGGTGGTGATGACCAACGCTTAACAGTATCAGCTGGAAAGGGATATTTCTTGTCCCAGCCCAAAGAAATGCCAGGAAGCCGCGCAGGCTTCTCCAATTTTTTAATAATTTAATCAAAAGGCTTTTGATTTGGAAATTCTAAACGAGGCTTAGAGACTCCAAAGAATTCCCCTTTTGAGGAGGGACTACTTCAGGAGGAGTGATAACCAAAACCTCAAATAACTGAGCAAGAGCCTTAGGGGTATCCACAACACTAGCTTCACCCTGCTCAATCACAGTACCAACAAATTGCTGTTCATCAGAAACATCTGAATCCTCATATAATTCTCCTTCTTCTAACTGAGAAGGATCAGACCAATAAAGCATTTCACAATTATCCAACTCACTTACCGGAACAGCCTGAGTCAAATGTTTCCTTTTAGCTGAGGCCTTCTTGGCCACAGAGCTAGACATTAATTTTTCAAGATGAGCCAATCTGGCACATAAATCAGAATGCGACTCACCACCCATGACAATATCACTGGGGGTACGGACAAGACATGGCAGAGTAGGAGATAAGGCAGAAGCCGCAGATGCCGAAGCCTGGGCCCCAGTTTGCTGAATAATAGTTAATTGAACACAAGGGACGCAAAGAATTGCGTTATCCCCAACAAGGGATGCCCCACATCCAAAACATTGCCAATTCTGTGCAGAGGGAACTGCATGCCTGTTGTCCTGAGATGCCTCCATATGGTGTTTAGTATTATACTATAATTGATTATAGTCGCCAAGTATATATAGGATTTACGCAATTGCTACCCGGGATGCCCCTTTAAATAGTCCCAAGTGGGAGGATACTAACACAAATGGACCCCCAAATAAGGCTTTAAGGGCTAAAGACCAGGAGAAACCCCTTTAAAAAAAAAAGAGTTTCCACCTACAAAGAAAACAAACAGTCACCAATGCACACAATACAATAAATGACAAAGCATGAAAAAAATGGCAGAAACTCCCTTCAGCAAGCTGAAGGGTACTCACAGCACCTTTAAATATGGAACGCTTAACGAATTTGCGTGTCATCCTTGCGCAGGGGCCATGCTAATCTTCTCAGTACTGTTCCAATTTTAGTATATGTGCTGCCAAAGCAAGCACAATGAGGGAAGCAGCAGGAGCCAGGCAGACAAAGAGAGCACCCAGGTGCTCTTGAGAATGAAATGATTGCTGTGTGTCTAAGCCCCGCCCACCCCCAGAATCACATGACTAAGAATGGAGGGAAATTCAAATCTGAACATAGCCAGAAAACAAAGAGCTTTAAAAGGTAAGCAAAAGAATGCTGCCTAGACAGAAATAGGAAAATCTAAATAAAACATATCCTATTAAATAGTATAGTAAACATACATAATAATATAATAAAGATTTATTTTATGAACCAGAAAACAGAACAAAGAGACCGCACCCACCAATCTATGTAAAGAGTGTGCACAATCAAGGGGTGGAGGCACATATGTGCACTGCTACATACCACACCAAAACAGAGAGTCCCACACTCCCTTAATCCACTCCTTATAGTGAATGGCACCACTCCATATTAATTACCAATTCATATTACTTTATTTAGATAATTTTGCTGTGTACATACATTTTGTTAAAAAACATTAGTTAAAATACATATATTTACAAACAATCCCCCAAACATGGGGGGGAGAAGAAAACAAGGCAGGACCAGAATGTGTGGAGGGGGGGGGCAGGGCACACTAACCAGGGTGTCCTGATGGAAAAAGCCCCATGGCTCAATGAATGATTGATATCTATTAATCTAATGCTACTCTAAACCCCCCTAAGCTGCCTATCCATAAGTGTCTAATTCATGAATTATTTAATTAATATAAAGAATGTGCAAAAAAGTTAATATATATATATCTATATAAAGTGCTAAGTGCCATATATCAAGACAAACTATTTACAACTAACCTAGGGACAGCCATAGGGAGGAACGAGCAGACATGCATATAACATTGCACAGTACCTTAATTGCTCAGATGACCGGCCACATGAACCCCTCCTCTCCCAAACCGACACGTTGCGTGACGTCCCGCGTCACTTCTCCAGGGCAAGGCAAGGTGTAAATGCCCTCATCCCGACCTCCCTTATATACTCACCTCCACCCGTTCCCCCGCCAGTCACTGGCCATGCACTAGGATCCCGGGCAGACGCGCACCAGCCGGAAGCGTGTCACCCGGCGACCAGTCACGTGACGCGCGCCGGCCGGACGCGCGTCACGGAGCTTACGTTCCAGGCACCGGAAGTCTCTATTCCGGTGTCTATGAAATGCAAGACACAGGCTCAGTCTGCGGGGGATAGCCGGCTGAAGGAGGTGAGTATCCAGGACCTGTCACATAACATTTATACACATATTTTTTCACAACACTAACCACCAACGTATGTACATTGTTCTATATAATCCATTCACTTTATTCATATACTATTTCTTGAGAACTATCTTTATACATGGCTAAAGCCTTATATCTATATAACAATCATTGATTTGCGCACCATGTATTTTCCTCAGCCTATTTTGGTATATACCAATATAAGGTGGGGACACTTGTAATAATATATATATAATAACAAAAACAAGGAGGAAAAGTGTAACAAAAAGTAAGAGGATGTATATATGTATATACCAAAATAGGCTGAGGAAAATACATGGTGCGCAAATCACTGATTGTTATATAGATATAAGGCTTTAGGCATGTATAAAGATAGTCCTCAAGAAATAGTATATGAATAAAGTGAATGGATTATATAGAACAATGTACATACGTTGGTGGTTAGTGTTGTGAAAAAATATGTGTATAAATGTTATGTGACAGGTCCTGGATACTCACCTCCTTCAGCCGGCTATCCCCCGCAGACTGAGCCTGTGTCTTGCATTTCATAGACACCGGAATAGAGACTTCCGGTGCCTGGAACGCAAGCTCCGTGACGCGCGTCCGGCCGGCGCGCGTCACGTGACTGGTCGCCGGGTGACGCGCTTCCGGCTGGTGCGCGTCTGCCCGGGATCCTAGTGCATGGCCAGTGACTGGCGGGGGAACGGGTGGAGGTGAGTATATAAGGGAGGTCGGGATGAGGGCATTTACACCTTGCCTTGCTCTGGAGAAGTGACGCGGGACGTCACGCAACGCGTCGGTTTGGGAGAGGAGGGGTTCATGTGGCCGGTCATCTGAGCAATTAAGGTACTGTGCAATGTTATATGCATGTCTGCTCGTTCCTCCCTATGGCTGTCCCTAGGTTAGTTGTAAATAGTTTGTCTTGATATATGGCACTTAGCACTTTATATAGATATATATATTAACTTTTTTGCACATTCTTTATATTAATTAAATAATTCATGAATTAGACACTTATGGATAGGCAGCTTAGGGGGGTTTAGAGTAGCATTAGATTAATAGATATCAATCATTCATTGAGCCATAGGGGCTTTTTCCATCAGGACACCCTGGTTAGTGTGCCCTGCCCCCCCCCCTCCACACATTCTGGTCCTGCCTTGTTTTCTTCTCCCCCCCATGTTTGGGGGATTGTTTGTAAATATATGTATTTTAACTAATGTTTTTTTAACAAAAGATTTATTTTATATATCTTTTTTATTATTATTATTATTATTATTATTATTATTATTATTATTTGTGTGCATGGTGACAAATAAGCCCAGATAACAGCCCCCCCCCCTCCTTTTTACCCCAGCAGGGTAAAGGAGAACTAAAGTGGAGAGGATAGAAATGCATTCATAAGGCACAAGGGGATTATAAAGGGACAGGGGCATCCCATGCCGAGAACACCAACCCGGAAACCGCCTACCCACATTTGGGTCTCACAGAGGAGTAAAACTCCTGTATACACCAGAAGGTGTATGTATCTACCTTTGCCTGAACCATACAGCCAGGGCTGGGAGGCATACAATATAACCAAACAGGTTTAAAGAGTATCAGACAGAAATAGAGAAAAAAAGGGGCCGGGAGCAAACCCGGCTACCTGCAGCTTGAAGGAGAGTCATCTTCTGAATGCTTCGCCGACTGCAGAGACGAAAAGACTGAGGAATAGTGGGAGGAACCCAGTACTTATGGACCAGGAGGGGCTCCTTTTTCCATGTCATCTCTGCAAGATCGCCCTCTACAGGCTGGGTTCCCAAGTGTCATGAATATTTGGAAGTGGGGTGTGTGACATACTAGGAATATATTACCAGGCGGCCCAACTTGCCCAAATGCTTTCTTATCATACAACTATTGATGTACAGGTATGGGTTGAAATAGAAACTGATCTGAGCTATCCGGTCGCGACTGACAATTTACCATGGATAACCCCCAGAGTTAGACCAGCTCTGGATAATCTTTTAATAGCCCATACTTTGAAGGTGTGGGATGACTTGAAATTTGCAGGAGGCCTTGTCTCTCCGCAAATGCCATTATTAAAACTATGGGGGAATCCCATGTTCCATCCTGCCTATATGGATCCAGGTAGGTTCAGCTCTTGGAAGCGAGCGGAGATTTTGTATCCTGGTGATTGTCTCATAGACTCTAGGGTCGCTACCTTTCAACAGTTGAAAGATAAATATCAGTTACAATCCTGAGATTTTTTTGATTATATACAAGTAGTCCATTTTATCAAAACAATAGTAAAAGAGGCAGAAGTCCCAATCCGATATTCCTCCTATGAAAGGCGCTGTAGACATGATCCAAGGGGGAAAGAAGCGATTTCTGAAATTTATAACCAACTATGTGAGCACATGGGAGGTCTGAACCTCTCGTATAGGCAAAAATGGGAGCAAGAATTACGCGAGATGAAGGATCTGCGAGAGTGGCAAAGTATGTGGAGAACTTCATTTGGTTCGACATCTTCAGCCACCGCAGTCGAAACAAATATTAAATTGTTCTTACGGTGTTATTTAGTTCCTGATCAAATGAGACATTTCGCAGGAGATCACCAGGGGCTCTGTTTTAGAGGGTGTGCGGAGGTGGGGTCCTATAGACATATTTGGTGGGATTGTGTTAAGGCAAAATTATTTTGGAATAAAATGTTTAAAGCGCTTACCAAGGTTTTAGATTGGTCAATTACACGGGACCCATGGGTGGCCTTATAAATTATCCCATTGAGAATAGTACTAGGATGCAGAAGCGCCTAACTTATAATATTCTGACAGGAGCTAAACAGGCGTTAGCAGGCTTCTGGAGAACCCCTGATCTGAGCTTCAAGGCATGTGTTAATAAAGTAAACTTTATAATGTCGATGGAAAAACTATCTGCGATCCAGGCTGGAGATCTGGAGGGCTTTCGAGAATGTGGTTCCCTTGGATTCGGGAATATGGGCCGGTAGATTTCGACATTAACCTGCTTATGGTTTAATTAGTGATATGTGAACTTTTTTTTTTTCTTTTGTTTCGTCCTTTTCTACCCTTCCCTCCCCCACGTTCCCTTTCCTTTGGCCCTTCCCATATATCCCATCCCACATAGTTACTTGTTTAAAAACTTTATGTTGCGCATGTTGCTTGTATACACTGGTCTCTCGGTTTTCATCGGGTACTTCTACGGGGACATCGTGCGAGCAATAGAAATGAAGCGAGTCCACCCAGGGCGGGGTGGAGCAGGACGTACTGTATACTTATAATACCAATTCTACAGGTGAGTATTTCACAGAATTGTATTATTCTTAGTATACAGTACGTCCTGCTCCAGATAGATTACTTACACTTGGGACATCCAATAGCAGTGTCCGTAAGGTAGGGTGGGATCTCCAATAAAAAGGTAACAGCCGACAGCTTAAACCCCTGCCGCCTGCAAAACCTTGTGGCCAAAAAACAGCAACAGTTGAGGCCCTAACATCAACCTTGTAAAACTTTGAAAAGGTATGAACAAAAGACCAAGTAGCGGCCTTGCACACTGGTGCAATAGAAGCCTGGTGCTGGAAGGCCCAAGGGGGCACCAATAGCACGAGAAGAGAGAGCAATAAAGTGAAGGAAGGACTCTTCCCCTTAGCAGAGCAGACCTGAATCACAGCCTGACGAATCCACATGCCGATAGTAGACTTGGCAGAAGCCAAAAACCCTTCCTAGGACCAGAAGGGACCACAAGAAGAGCATCAGTGTTCTTAAAAGGTGCAGTAGCCACCAGATAGTACTTCAGACACCTAACCACATCCAAAGAGTGCAAAACTCTCTCCTTAACATTGCTAGGGTTAGGGCACAAAGATGGAAGAACAATATCCTGATTCAATGAAAGGCAGACACTACCCTTAGGCAGAAATTCTGGATTGAACAAAACAACACCTTGTCCTGGTGCCTCTCAAAGTAGGGGGGCTGAATGGACAGCACCGCCAACTCAGACACACGCCTGACAGAAGTGATAGCAACCAGAAACACGACCTTGAGTGTAAGAATAGCCAAGGCAGCAACCTGCATAGGATCAAAGGGAGCACCCTGCAAAACAGGCAAGACCATTTTCAAATCCCCCCCAAAAAAACAGGGCCCATAGGTTGTAGTGGGGAACGCACATGAGCAACCCCCTAAAGGCAGTCTCAATCAAGGAATGCTGAACAAAAGACTTCTGAAAGAAGACAGACAGGATAGAAACCTTACCCTTCATAGTACTGAGTTAGAGAAAAACTCCAACCCATGCAGTAAATCTCCAGATCCCTGGGAACTGAGAACACCCAACAGGGAAGAGACCAAGACTCAACCAGTCAAGGAAGGTACGCCATACCATATAACAGATAGAAGAAGAAAACATCTTCCTATCCTTCACCATGGACTCAACCAACGAGGTAGACAACCATTCTCCATCAAGATGGAGGTTTCAGCAGTCAGGCCGTCAAGGCCAGAGTTAGTAAATGGGATGGCGTAAGTGGTCCTAAGTGAGCAGATCTGGCAATCCAGGCAGAAAGCACAGATCTACTGCCATCTGCACCAAGTCTGCAAACCACACTCTTCTTGGCCACCTGAGACTACCAGAACAACTGGCACCCCTTTCAGAGCAATCCTGCGCAGAACCCTGCCTAGCAGGGGGGAATGTATAAAGACATACAGAAACTGAATGTCCCGCCATTGCCGTACTAAGGCATCCATGGGCACGGCCAGAGGATCCTGGTACGGGGAGACAAAGGCCGGGAGTTTGTGATTGTGACGGCACGCAAACAGATCCACATAGGTTGGCCCCAACGGTAATACAGAGATTGGAACACCCTGTTGCAGAGGGACCCCCCCTGGAATGTATACCGCTGAAAGGCAAGGAACATTGGCCTCCACCAGATCAGAATCAGAGACACTTCCTGGACCCTCTTGGACTGGGTCCCTCCCTGATGATTGATGTAGGCAACTGCCATCAGAGTGACCATGCGCCCCCGAGCAGGCAGGCCCTGAAATGAGCAGTCAAACGAATCAGAACTAACCTGATCGCTCACAGCTGCAGGACCTTGATAGGTGAATAGGCCTCTTAAGGACCCCACCTCCCCTGGAACTGCAGGGCCAGGAGAAACCCCCCCCCCCCAACCTGATAGACCGGCATCCGTGGTGACCGTCTCCCAGGAAGGAGCAAGAAGGTTCCACCCCTCAATAGGTTCCTTGAGTCCATCCACTTCAAGAGGGACCTCCTCACCAGGGGGGGAAGACACCCAGACCCTGTCCAGGGACGCTGGGTCCTTGTCCCATACAGACAATAGGGGAAGTTGCAGAAGCCCGAGGGACTGAGCACAAAGGGCCGCTGCAAAGCACGCCACCATCAGGCCAATCAGCTGCATCCCCTGCCTTGGTGAAGGAACGGGGACAGCTAGGAGAAACTGAACTTGTGCAAGTAGATGTCCACCTTCTGCCGAGGAAGGAATATCCTTGCCTGAACAGTGTCCAGATTCATTCCTAGGAATGAAATTACCAAAGAAGGGGACAGCGAGAACTTGGTGGTGGCTGATCACCCATCCAGATGACTGCAGGATGGACACCACCAGCTGAGTATCCAACTATGCCCGATGTAGAGGCTGGGAAGTGATGAGGACGTCCAGGTAGTGCAGCACGCGGACGCCCCTTGGCCTCATCAGAGACATCACCCCCGCCAGCACCTTGGTGAGCACTCTGGGAGCTGAAGAGAGGCCAGATGGCAAGGCCACAAATTGGCAGTGTTAATCCTCCAACGCGGATCTAAGGAATCTTGGTGTCCTGAAAACACAAGGATGTGAAAAGTAAGCATCTTTGATATCCACAAACCGCATGAAGCCCACGGTTCGCAAGGAGCAAATGGCCGAGCGCAAAGTTTCCATGAGGAAGGCGCCTGTACTTGACAAATTGCTGAAGATCTGGGCATCCAGAATGGGCCAGACTGACCCATCTTTTTTGGGAACTGTGAGAAGGTTGGAGTAGGGTCCCTTGCCTCTGTCTGTTAAGGGAAATCTGCAAATGACCTCCATACCCAGCAGACCTTGCACGGCCTGCGCCAGCATCTGAGCAGAAGCAGGGACCAGGAGTACCCGGGACCCGGCAATCATAGGGGGGGGCGCACAGCAAACACCATCTTGTAGCCGGAGGACACTACCTCCTAAATCCACCGGTCTGAGGCGTGGTGCCTCCAGACTTAAGTAAGGTGCCGCAGCCGTCCCCTCACCCAGGCGGGTGAGGGCGCCCCATCATGCTTGAGGGGACTTGGGAGAGGATTTGAGCATAGCCCCCCAGAGGAGCAGGGGTGTTGTCTTCTGCTCCTGGGACAGGGAGTTGCGGGATCCCCCACGAAGGACACCCCTGGTTCCTGTTTAACACCATGGTGGGGGGTGGAAGGGGGGCCCTGGCCCCGAAGGGCCCGAGACAGCCGTCTACGCTGGGGTAACTTACCTCTCCTACCAAACAGGTCTAGGCGGGCCCCAAACAGATGCAGCCCTTTAAAGGGGAGCCCGGTAAGGGCCCTCTTCGCAGCATTGTCAGCACCCCACTGTCGCAGCCAGAGTAAGCGACGTATAGCCACCACAAGGGCAGAAGTTCTTGCACACATTCTAATGGTGTCATCCAATGCTAATAGGATAAATTTTACAAACACATCACAATTGGAGAGTGCATTAAACACATCCCAAGGGAGATCATCAGGGGCACGATCAAGCATTTTCCTGATGAGGGTTCTAGCGGCCACAGCATTAATGGCAGAGGCACAGACCGGGCGTAGCGCCGTCCCCTCAAAGATCTTGATCAATAATCTGTCAGTGTCACCCTGGATCCAGGGGTCAGGGCCAGAGTCTTCATGAGCCTCCGGTCTCTCATCAGATGAACCTGAGTCAGAAAAGAGCTCCCCTTCATCAGAAGGGGTATAGCCGCACAGAGTCATAAACTCCTCAGTTCCCATAGGGAAAACAGTAACATTAGGCGTCAAGAGCCGCTTCTTACCAGGGCCGTTACGCGCTAAGGACCTCGCAAAAATCTGTTCAGCCATAGGCAGTCTAGATGCCAATTCAGGCTGAGAATCCCCACTTGTGTGCGACTCAGTAGGAGTGAGATTTAAGCCAGGGGGATTAGGTGAAGTGAGGCGAGGTACAGCCACTGGCAGGCCAGATTGCAAAGCCAGCACTTGCTCAGCACAGGGTACGCAGACCCGTGTCTTGTCAGCATCAGCATGGGGTTGTCCACATGCCCTACACCGCCGGTCATGTCCCAGAGGGACCCCGGTCACATTATCCTTAGATGCCTCCATATAGTGATTATTAGGCACAATGTGCCAGTAGGGATTGACGCTATAAAGCAACCCTGGATGCCCCAATGAGCCGCTAGGGAGTGGGAGTAATTTTACAAGGCCCGCTATCAATTACACCGGGCCAGGAGAAGCCAATGGATTCACCCTCTGAAAGACACAATGAGAAGAAGGGTGTCAGAACCGAAACACACTACACTACCCGAGGGCACTTACGGACCACGGTAAGCAAGAACGTCACACACACACACGACCAGACAATATGGCGCCGAGAACCTCGAAGGGCGGGCCAGCACGAGCCGTGACACGAGGCGCGCCATGCCAGGCCCCGCCTCCTCGAAGAGCGTGAAGTCCAACAGACAAGCAGCCAATGAGGACGCAGAAGCGTCTGAGGTAACAGCGCCGCCCGGCACGAAACATCCAAATGAAGGAAAAGGCGCGAGCGGGGCGGCGGCCTTAACAGTGTAAAAAGACAAGTCAGCACGGCGGTTGACACCACATACACCAGTCCAAGCAGACATTACAAAGAGGACCATAAGCATGTAATCACAGTACACGGACATCCACACCCCCCCCCTTCTCTTCCTCCCGAGGGCTACTGGGAGAATGAGGGAGGATGGCGGCCCTGTGTACAGGGCCCACCGCTACCGGAGCATGGGACAATAATGCGGGAGGGGCATCCCATAAAGGCTCACCATCAGCCTGTACCGCCTACCCTTTGGTGGGGGACTGCGGTGGAGCAACGCTGCTTAAGCACACATGGTGCTGCCTACCTTCACCCGACCAGCTCAGCCCAGGCTGGGAGGCACATCACATCAAGGACGGGTGGGAATAGTTCAAAAGGGCCGCAGGCTTTAATAGCCCCGCTCACCTGCGACAGAGTGATAATTTAATGTCTTCGCAGTCAGCACTGCAGAGAAATCTGGGGATTTGTGGGAGGTCCCCGGGTATTTGAGGGGCCGGGAGGAGCCTGTTTTTAATGTCTCTGCAGTGCAGCACCATCTGGCGGAGGATAACCCAAGTGTAAGTAATCTATCTGGAGCAGGACGTACTGTATACTAAGAATAAAACAGTACTCTACAGGGTATGCTAACGAATTATGGTAATATGATGCACTCAGGGGTAGGTGCTTTTTTGGGGGAAAAATTAAAACAAAAAAGTTTTTTGTGTGTGCAAGTAAAAAAGCTCACTCAGATGTAAATTTCAGTTCACACCGAAAGAACACCCAAAAGTAAATTTGCTTCACCCAAATCTTTAGCATGACCCCAAGCGGGAAGTAGGTTTAACTTTGGGAGCACTTTTGGGTAGGAACTGAAACTTAAAGTGGACCAATCACCCCCAGTGGCCAGTCTGGAATGTATGCCGGATGCCCCGTTGTGTCAAACCTCCCGGGGTGCCGGTAATCTTACCTGATCCCGGAGGCTATCCCGATGCTGTCTGAACCAGCGACTGCATCCCCCGGCTTCTTTGAAGTTGTGCATGCTCCCTGAGCCAAGGCATTCAGATAGGCTGGGATAGAGGAAAAGCACACTCTACAGGACAGCCGGGCATGCGCCCACCGGCATGCGCAGTTAAAATCAGCGGCTTTATGCCTCACATTAGTATGTGCCGCATAAAGTGCTGATTGGACTAGTGCCGCGCCTGGGAACGCTTATAGGGGGGGGGGAAAACTGGGCGATCTGGGGGGTTTTACATAGCAGGGCATCCTACATTGGGATGCCCCTGGGGCAGGGACCAGTCACCAGGATAGTGGAAATTCTGGTGATTGGTCCACTTTAAAGACAATTTGCACCCCAAAATAAAAAAAAGTAATACTCACCATGTGCCCCACGCACATTGTCACTGATAGTTTGACGCTGCAGATCTTATTTGACAGCTCCTTGCAGTGAATGGAGGGGGCGAACCAGCTAGCAATGACTGATGGCGGTGGGCATCTTCGTGTCGAAGGACACAAGAGGCGCACAATGGGGTGTGCAGTGTGGCCCAGGAATCCAGCTATCAAGTAAGATCTGCAGCGTTAGAATATCAGTGACAGTCTGCGTGGAATATATGTGGATTATAGCATTTTTTTTTATATTTGGGTAAAAATAACACTAACCCCCAATGAATAGTGCTGGGCTATATTCATTCTAATTTTGGGTTTTTCAGATTGGATTTTCTTGTGATCAAAAATATTAAAAGCGACCCAAAGCTCATTAAACCCCCCCCCCCCCCACCTGAGTACATCACTGGCCTCAGCCACAGCTTGGTTTTAGTTAAGCTCACTTCACTTCTGTAGCTACGCCCATCCGGAACATTTGAGATAGTTAACTGGATGATCTCAAATCTGCCGGCTGACGTAAAAAGCCTGCTGCCCGCATCCTAGGCTTACTTCTAGTCTGAGGCTTGCTCTCACTCCTAGTCTAAGTTAAAATGAAGCTAGGAATGCACCCCTGGGTGGTGAAATCAATGTGGGAGCTCCAGGAAAGGTGATTTTTTTTGGCAATCCTAGGGGTGTCACATAGCAGGACATTCAGGCAAGGATTAAACAGGGCACTCAATTGCTTCTCTGTTGACCTTCAGGGTAATGAAAAATCTGCAGCGCAATCTGCATGACATTTCAATCACCCTTGGCTTGGCATTTTGGCCAACTGCGTAGGTACAGAGGCAGCAGAGCTCATTGTAATAAAACTAGGGCTGGGAGTTTTAAAACCTGTGCTGTTGCCTCTATCTCCCATGCTGTACAATGTCCTGTTTTTTTTAACATACAAACACATCTAGAAAACTATCACAGAAATAAAATAAAAAGAACATCTGCAAAATAAATGGCAAAGTAATCCATGGCATATCTGAAAATGTATTGTGTAACTTTATACATTATAAAAAATGTTTTAATATTATTAGCAAAGCCAAGGCTACACACCTGAATATTCGCCTTGTAACTTCTAGACAAATTTTATGCTGTATTTCGATTTCCTCTCTTTGAAGGAAACAACATATCAAAGTCAATCAATCAAAATAAAACCACTAAGCCTTATTTTCTTCCCAATGTATCCCGTGGCCATTTTACAGGTCTTGAAGTAAAGTCTTGTTGTCCCTCAGGCCATACATTTCTGCTAATTAGATCTCCAGTGTGTAGCATTCAAATGAATTGGAAATGCAAACACCAAATTGGAGATTTATCATAACATTACATTAACAAGCTGTCTTGCCGTAGAAAGCATTTCCACCTGAATAACGATTGTAGCGGTGAATATATTTTACATGATTAAACCTTCTGAAACAGACGTAGCAACATGAAAGTGAAACCTGTTTAATTTGAATTTTTGTATTACATTAAACGAGTATTTGGTACGATGCTTTAACCTTTAAACTTTCAACACTAATAAACACTATAAGCTGTACAATCAGCAGGGTCCTTGGTGCTAAAGGCATGTGTCCAAGAGAACTGGATTGTTGAACTGCATTGTTATTGTAAATCCACTCTATCCTAATTATTTTTTTTATTAAAATACAAATGTATATATATATATATATATATGTATATATATATATATATATATATATATATATATATATATATATATATTATTGAGTTAATAAAATCAGGCGTTCCTGTGGCAAGTTGGTGGTAAATTGTGACCAATCCTGGTCAACTTGGTAAGTAAAATACTGCAAACTACATCTGGTTTATTGTTGTTTATATTTGTGAATAAGTGTGTGCTAATACTGCCACATTTAAAAGATGAAAAAGGTTTTTTTTCTTCTTTCCTGCATCCCTGCTGAGTAGGAGGGATAACTTGGTTCATGTGGTTTAAATTCCAAGATACAACTCAAGAGAGTTTTGCTCAGAAAGCTGTGCTTGGAATAAGTTAAGAGCAGAAAAAACCCACCCTGGAGTCTTATGAGACTTCAGGTCAGGCATACTCGCCCCCGGAGAATCGTGATGCCTCGCTGTGTAAAACCCAGAGGTCCCCTCAGAAACTCACCTTCTTTCCCGGTCCAATAGCGCACATGCAAATAGTGACCACATCCTCATTATCCCTTTAGCAGCATGCCCATGCCAGGCATTTGTGAATGACTCATGCAGGCTTTCTCCTTGTTAAAGGGTAGCAGGAGGATGTGTCCGCCAACACGCTCGGATCTGCTTACCTTAGTCGTGCTCCTGGAAGAAGGCGGTGGAAGCGGATCAGAGGGCGCTGACTGGACGAGAGGATGCGCATGCTCCGTAGGACCGGGGAAGGGTGAGTGACATCAGGAGATCTGGGGGGGTTTCACACAGCAGGGCACCCCTAATCGAGGTGCCACAGAGACAAGGACCAGAACCCAGTATAGTCAAAATCCTGGGTTTTGGTCCACTTTAAGAGTAGAAGTTGCTGCAACTGTCAGTACTTAACTTTTTGTATTCACAGCTGGTTTGTAACTAGGATAATGGCTAGCAAAGCAACACTGAGGGAGAATGACCACCCTGAAAGGGGCATGCTGCTCACTGAGCAGGCATTAATTGGGGTAGGAACAGAGGGTGGATAAATGGGTCAGGAGGGGCAGGTAAGTAGCTGGGTACATGTAGTTAGAGGAAGTAGAAAGGGGGCACATAAAAATACCGTTTTGTGAGTACTCACCTTTAAAACAGGTATTATGAGTGTGCCATACACTCCACTTCGATCTTCATGACATGTGGGGTAATCTCCAGTAGAGGGCGAACTTCTGCAGAGATGGATATGCAAAAAAAGAAAGCCCCTCTCGGCCCATATATACCTGGGACCTCCCACCAATTTCCCAGTGTAAAAAAGCAGTAAGGGGACCAGGAAGAACCAATTATAACCTTAACAATCAAAACCAATGGTTCACCAAATAAAAAACTCCAGAATACCTGAAAAAAGGGGTGGGGCGAAGTGGAGTGTATGGCACACTCATAATACCCGTTTTAAACGTGAGTACTCACAAAACGGTATTATTCTAAGTGTGCCATACACTCCACTTCGATCTTCATGACATGTGGGACATCCAATAGCAGTGTCCGTCATGGGTGGGAACAAAAACAGCAAAGAATGTACCAACTCAAACCACTGCAGCTTGCAGAGCCTTGCGGCCAAAAACAGCATCCGCTGAAGCCCGCACATCAACCTTGTAAAACTTGGAAAAAGTATGAACGGAAGACCAAGTAGCAGCCTTACAAACTTGTTCCACAGAAGCCTGGTGCTGAAATGCCCAGGATGCACCAACAGCACGAGTAGAGTGCGCCGTGACCCTAAAAGGGGGAGTCCTCCCCTTAGCAGAATAGGCCCCAACAACGGCCTGACAAATCCATTTACTAATGGTAGACTTGGCGGACACCAATCCTTTCCTGGGCCCGCAGGGCACCACGAAAAAAAAAAAAACATCCGTCTTGCGGAAAAAAGAAGTAGTCACCAAATAGAACTTCACGCAGCGAACGGCATCCAAATTATGCAGAACCCACTCCTTGTCATTGTTAGGCTTAGGACACAAGGAAGGGAGAACAATATCCTGATTGAGGTGGAAGGCAGACACCACCTTAGGAAGGAAATCCGGCTTAAAGCGAAAAACCACCTTATCCTGGTGTCTCTCAAAGTAAGGGGCCTGAATCGACAGAGCCGCCAACTCAGAGACACGCCGAACAGAGGTAATAGCCACCAAGAAGGCAACCATCTGAGTGAGAGACGAAAGAGCAATATCTTGTAGCGGCTCAAAAGGAGGACCCTGGAGAGCCGAAAGGAACAAATTCCAATCCCAAACCAGAACCACAGCCTTCCGAGGGGGCCACACATGCGCGACCCCTTGGAAAAAAGGTCTTAACCAGCGGGTGTAAGGCAAAAGACCTCTGGAAGAAAACCGACAGAGCAGAAACCTGTCTTTTCAAAGTACTAAGCTGGAACCCAAGATCCAGATGATGCTGAAGAAACTCCAAAATCCTAGGAATCGAAAACACCCTACAAGGCAAGGCCCTAGCCGCACACCAATCAATATAGGACCTCCAAGTCTTATAGAAAATGCCAGAAGAGGACCGCTTCCTAGCTCTAATCAAAGTCTGAACAACGGCCGCAGACAAACCTTCCTCCTACAGAATGAAGGTTTCAGCAGCCAAGCCGTCAAAGCCAGCGTTTGTAAATTGGGGTAAAGTAGTAGACCCTGAGATAACAGATCCGGCAACATGGGAAGCCGGTACTGATCTACGGCCAGCCTTACAACGTCTGCGTACCAAACCCTTCTTGACCACCTTGGAGCCACCAGAATTGCTGGTGCCCCTTCTAGAACCTTTTTTGCGAACTACCTTGCCCAGCATGGAGACGGGCAGAAACAGGTACATAAAACCCAGATCCTACCAAGCAAGGGACAAGGCATCCACTGCCAGAGATAGAGGATCCTGAGAAAGAGACACAAAGGCCAGAAGTTTGTGATTGTGCCTCGAGGCAAAGAGATTCACCTCCGGAGTCCCCCACTGGCGGCAAAGATCCAGAAAAACCTCGGGGTTGAGAGACCACTCTCCTTGGCAAAGGATCCCTTGCTCAGGGAAAGTAGACTGCCGAAATGCAAGGAACATTGCTCTCCGCCCAGTGCAGGATCAGAGAGACTTCCCTGAGGGCACTCCTGCTGTGAGTCCCTCCTTGGTGATTGATGGAAGCTACCGCCGTTTGGTTGTCTGAACGAACCTTAACCGGTAAACCCTGTAAATGTGAGGTCAGCCGTGCCAGAACCAGTCAGATGACTCTGAGCTCCAAGACATTGATGAGGGTGTGAGCCTCCTGAGGACCCCACACCCCGCTGAACTGATGACTTTTCCAATAACCTCCCCAGCCTGACAGGCTGGCATCCGTGGTAACCGTCTCCCAACAAGGGACCAGAAAGGATCTGCCCTTCAACAGGTTGCTCGACTCCAGCCACCACCAAAGGGACTGCCGAACCCTGGGAGACATCATGAAAGGTTGATCCAATGACTTCGGACACCTGTCCAAATGCGTCAATAGGTGAATCAGATCAGATCCTGAATCCCCTGCACCTTGGTCTGGGGCAGAAACACACTGGCCTGAATGGTATCCAGATTCATGCCCAGAAATGAAATCACTTGTGACGGAGAGAGAGAAGACTTGGGGCGGTTGATCACCCACGCGAACCTCTCCAGAGTCGACACCACCTGGTGGGTGTCCAGCTCCGCCTGACGGAGGGAAGAAGCTGAGATAAACAGGTCGTCCAGATAAGGCACAATGTGAATGCCCTGAGCTCTGAGCAGAGCCATTATTCCCGCCAAGACCTTGGTGAAGACCCTCGGCGCCGAGGTCAGTCCGAAGGGAAGGGCTACAAACTGAAAAAGTTGATCCTCCCCCGCAAACTGGAGGAATCTCTGATGTGCCGGCAAAATCGGAACATGCAGATACACATCCTTGATGTCTATGGCTGTCATAAAATCCCCTTGGCGAAGGGAATTGATAGCCGAGCGCAGAGTCTCCAAGCTGAACTTTTTGGCTCTGATAAACCTGTTTAGAACCTTGAGATCTAGAATGGGTCTCACCGAACCCTCCTTTTTGGGAACCGTGAAAAGGTTGGAGTAGTAACCCCTGCCTCTCTCCAACTGAGGCACCGGGCAAATAACTCCCATGTCCAGAAGGTTTTTTACTGCTAACAGGAGCCCCTGTGCAGCCTGAGGGTACGAGGGCACCCGAGACATTAAGAATCTTGGAGGCGGCCAGTACTCGAACTCCAGTTTGTACCCGGAGGAGACCACTTCCAAAATCCAAATGTCTGTGACCTCCCGGGCACAGACCTGGAAGAACCGGCCGCAGCCGGTTTAAAGGTGGGCTTGGGCTTGGAACCCCAGGCAGCCGCGGGACATGCCCGACCTCTGCCCCTGTTCCAGGCCGAGCTCCTGACACCTGAGAAGGCCAAACCTCTAGCCGCACTGGCCCCTTGAAAGGAAGGAGTGAACAAGCCAGCCCCCCGAAAGGGACGGCGCTGTTTCTTCTGCAGAGGTAACTTACCTCCCTTAGCAACAGCATCCAAGTTATCTCCAAACAGCCGCGCACCCAGGAAGGGAAGAGCTGTAAACGACTTCTTGGCCCCAAAATCCGCTGTCCACTGACGGAGCCAGACCAATCTGCGTATAGCCACTAATAGGGCTGTAGTCCTGCTACACATGACAATAGAATCTTCCATAGCAGCCAAGACAAACCCCATGAACAATTCACATCTCTTAAGGGAGACCTGGTAGCAAGCGACACTAGGGCAGATGCACAAACAGGCCGCAGGGCCGAGCCCACGCTGGCAAATGTGTGACACGCCATCTGATAAAGGCGCTTGTCCTCGCCATCCTTAAGGGAAGTGGCGTCAGGAGTGTTCAGCACAGAAGAGTTGGTCAAAACCAAAACTGGCGCACGACCTCGGGAGGAGAAGACCATCGCTTAACCGCCTCCACCGGGAAAGGATACTTCTTATCCCATCCCTGAGGAACACCAGGAAGCCGACTGGGCCTTTCCCATTCTTTCAGGATCAGCGCATCAAAGTGACCCTGGGTAGGGAATTCCAGACGGGGCTTGCGGGCCCCAACAAATTCCCCCTTCTTGAGAGGAGTCGCCTCAGGCGGGTCAATATCCAACACCTCCAATAGATGTGACAAAACAGTGGCCGTATCGATGGCATCCCCCAGCGCCTGCCCGACATCAGCATCACCAGACTGTACATAGTCAGTCTCTGTTTCCTCATACAATTCCCCCTCCACTAACGGGGAATAATCTGACAAATCAATGGAATCGTCGTCAACATCCCACAAGGGCTGGGCCGACGACAAATGTCTCTTTTTAGCCTGGGTCTTCTTGCCCACCATGCTACCAATACATTTCTCGATGCTGGCCAACATAGCAAAAACATCAGAGTGCGACTCCCTGCTGGCACCAATGTCACTTGGGGTACGGATAAGGCGGGGAGGGGAAGGCGATGAAGCGGGAACAGCCGACTCAGAAGGCTGGGTACCAGACTGCCGCGTTATGACCTTTTGTGCACATGTTCTACAGATCAGCACATTCTCCTCCGTAAGGGATACCCCACACCCCACACATGGCCCGGATTGTCCCAGAGGGAGCCCGAGCCCAGTATCCTGCGTAGTGGTCAGTCGCAAGACCGCAGGGAATTTACGCCTAAGCAACCCGGGCTGGCCCTTAAAAGTCCCGGTGGGAGGATTTGAGGTGATCAAATTTACACTAGGGACCCCAGGACCAGGAGGAACCCCTTAACATGCACAATAATGAAGCGATCTGCAACACACAATAAGGCATATCATTTACTATACAGTAAATATATATATATATATATATATAAATTTTAATTGAATAATTAAATAATTAAATGGCAAAACCTGCAAACAGCACCAACAGCACCACAGGGCCCCCACCAGAGAGGGACCCCAAGTGACAAAGAGGTGGCCAACAGGCCCCTACCTGTCCCCAAGAACGGCAGCAGCAACCGCAGCAAGGCAGCAAAAATGGCCCCCGATCTGAGGAGAAGCCGAGAAGCCGGAAGAGAACGGGGGGGGGGGCAGCGCCGAAGGCGCGCTTTTCCGGCCCCACCCCCCTCCCAGCAGCGCGGATCTGGCCAGTGAAGCCCCCGCAAAACACGCCGAACGAGGGGGCGGGGCTACCGTGGCCGCGCCGAGTGCAAGGCCCCGCCCCCTTTTCTTAACACAGCCTGAGGGAGAGAAGCTCCCCAGGCTAACAGGAAAGCCACCACGGGCTAGTAAAGCACCATGCACCAATTCATCCAGGGATACGTCCAGGAGATCCACACTCACACACAACACAAAGTAAAGTGAAACACCAACACACACATACACTCATATATAAATCTTAATAAATGAAAAGGGAGAGACCAAGGATGACGGCCCGCCAACCCCCCCCCCCCCCCCAGAGGAAAGTAAGGGACCCGGAAGGGGGGTAGGAACTCGGCCATAATAAGGCCACAGGCATGTAGGGACGGGGCATCCCACACCAGGATCACCAAAAACCTGGATAACCGCCTACCCCATAATGAGGCCTCACGGTGGAGCAAGGCTCCTTCCGCACCCATAGGGTGCTCCTACCCTCACCAGGACCCGCAGCCTAAGCTGGGAGGCTCAAATAGGGGCAATTTAAAAAGGGTCCTGGCAGTAATAGGGATAATAAACGGCCGGGCATGGGCCCGGCTTACCTGCAGGTAAAAGAAGTCTTCATCTTCTGTCTTGTCGCCTTCCCTGCAGAGAAGGAACTGGGGAAATTGTGAGGTCCCAGGTATATATGGGCCGGGAGGGGCTTTCTTTTTTTGCATATTCATATCTGCAGAAGTTCGCCCTCTACTGGAGATTACCCCACATGTCATGAAGATCGAAGTGGAGTGTATGGCACACTTAGAATATGAAGGCAATGTCTGTGTCTGTGCATCCTAGTAAAATTGCCAGCTTGGGTGATGATGCAAGAGTATCAGTCTCAAAAATGGCAGTCCTAGCAGATACTGTTCTCTCTAACAGCCCGGAGGACTGCCCTGCTAGTAATCGGGTGGATGGGACTGCAGATAGAACAAGACAATGAGTGGTCATAGGGGATTCCATTATCAGATGGAGAGATAGAACAATTTGGCGCCAAGACCGCCTCAACCAAACCAAAAAAAAATATATATATATTATGAAAATTGTGTTATTTTAATCTATATGAGATAGAATAAGAATAATCCTATGTGTATTTTTAAATAGGGGATAATTCATTCTTATATATTTGTACTATTAGACTTGCAGGAATAATTATATGTTTATCTCCTCAAATATCCCATATAAAGATAATTTGAATGTAATGTTTTCAATTGTTTATCAGTTATGATCAGTTATAATTATCCCCAGGACATGCCAATATATTGGTTATAAATAGTTGTTTTGGAAAAGGAAGGAATTATTGAAAATAATCAAATAATTAATATAATAGTAGAGACTGATAGGGTTAACAGTAATGAAATGTTCTTGGCCTTCAGTGTTTTACTGTCTGTTGAAAAAATGATGTTTATGTATTGTGCAACCTTCCTAGAAATGTCTCTTGTCTGTACTTTTCCTGTGTGAACACTTCTGTTTTCCTTCAAGAACCAAGGTTGAAACATTTTATTTTGGCTACTGGCTGTATGGCTAGAGGTAGGAGTGTAATGTAAACAATGGCAGCATGGTACAGAAATAACCCAGCCCTTATGGGCGTCAGGCCCAGAGAGGGGCGTGTCAGATGGCCAATACGAATGCTTGCATGTATCTGTACATATGTGGCAACACCCACCCATATCATTGTATATTAGCAGCTGGCAATAAACAAGAAGGCGCATTTTCTTCAGATGCTCTTCGAGTCTGTACTACACAGTGGTATCTGTGTCTTATTCACTCTTAGAATAATTTGAACTCTGACAACAGAAGTAGAAGCTGTGCCCAATTAGGGTACGGACCCAACATTTCTTGGCGCCCGAACAGGGACCCATCGTGAGTCGCAAGAGATACCCCACGGACGTGACGGGACGGAGCCTTCTTGTCCTCATGGAACAGCAGCCTTAAAACCCTGATCAGGTAAGAGAACACTTTTATTTCTCTTTCTATTCTGCTCTTCCATGTTAGACAGCTGGGTCCTGTCATAAAGTCGGGTAGGCTTAGCCAGTCTCTGCGAAGGTGGGTAATTTTGAACTGTTTTCTATATTCTTCTGTTGTGCAGATTGTGCTATTTTATGTGTCCCTCATCCTTCCTGTGTGATTGAATGAGCCGAGTCAAGTTGGTATGTGATTTATCGAATATATGCCGAACTGTTTCATGAAAGCGCCTTCATGGGGGTCATGATTCATGCTTAAATCCCAAAATATCACATAAACCATTGTCCGGTTGAGAGAATGAGCCTGGGATAATTCAATAAGCCCAGGGCAAGTTGCAGTTGTGATTTGATTAACAGATTTAAGCCCAATAGAAGGGGGGTATAAAGTACATCTGTACTTAGGACCGGAAACTATCCATATGACAGATGTGTGGTTGACAATCCTGGCCATTTGCTTGCTTATATTGTTTGCAATCGGGGTGGGTTATAAGATTTACCGACATCATCAAGAAAACCCAGGAGAGGTTTTCTGGATCCTGGCTCCCTAAGAGGAAGGCAACGAGGGAGATAGCACAGAGTCTATTTATCCCCAATAAGCTACTTAGGGCGGGAAGCTGGGAGGAGGGGAATTGCTCAGTCCAAAGAAGGAACCCCTGAAAATCAATGGAAGAGTCTCAAACAGATCACAGAGGAGAGACATGGGAAGGATGCAGTGAAAGAAATTCAAAAAATATGGAGGGAATTTAAGTTGACACATAAGCATCAATTAGATCCAGAAAAATGGGAAACTATTCAGAAGAGTAAGAGAGGGATTATAAGAGACAAGGGGTGGGATTATCAGATAGAATGTGCTTTAAAATTAGCTCAACAAGCAGAAGAGGAAGGGTGGACTTATAGTCCACATAGAAAACAGTGGGATACACACCCCCTGTTGCATCCTGAGACACCAGATGCACCCAAAGTAGGAAAAAAGGCTTCACCACCACCATATGATGTTAAAAAGAAAAATGAATTACAGGATGTAGGTATGATAGAAACAAGTAGATTATATCCTAAGCTGCCTTTGACATGTCCTGAAGGGGCAACATGTTGGCAATGTAAATGTGGATTAAGGAATGAATCAGAAGAAGGTTTTTGTGTATGTTGTGGAGAAAGAAAACAGGAAGGTAGTGAAAGAATTTATATGGTGGCGGGGAAAAAGAAGTCGGATAATGCTTTTCATGCAGACCCCAAGGATGTGTGGCACTGTATTCACTGTTACGCACCAAATATGAAGAATAAGATGCAATGTGACTTTTGTCAGGTGGATAAACGGTGGCCATTGGGACCGTCAATAATAGCACCTGTAATGGTACGTAATGTGCCAGGTCAAGGGAATGCAGGACAACTTATCCGATTATTGACGTATAAGCCATGGACACCGAGTGAATGCATGGCTCTACTACAAAACGCACCTGACCCGTTAACCAGCCCCTCTAGATATTATAGATATGTAAGACAAATGATGGAATCTCATAATGCCACATGGCAGGATGGAGAAGATTTATGTAGAATGAAAATGACTCCAACACAGTTTCAACAATTTATGGTCAGAATTAATGGTCAAAGACCACTTGATACAGCAGCTGATCATCCCCGTAGTGAGGGATCAAGGCCCCTATTTTTACAACAACTGAATGATTTTTGTACAGACAAGCAAAGAGAGAGGGGGACGGTAGCTGTTGGGGCCCAAGGTCCCACCCAGAGTGTCTCCGATTTTTACCTGAGCCTAGAGCAGCATTATCTAGATGAAGGATTAGACATTGATAATGAAGGAGTACAAAGGTTGTTTGTAAGGGCTTTTATTCATGGTCTAAAACCCACAATTAAGGAAAGAATAAAAACAAGTACTCCGGATTGGAGAACCGCTGCTCAAGGGGCTCAGTTGTTGGCAAAAGCACAGGGGATAGAAATGGACGTTAATGAGAATAAGAATAAAAAGATTGTCCTGGCACATGTAAACCCCAGCCCTGAACAAGCAGGTAATTAAAAAAAAAACACTTGTCTGTTACTACTGTAATAAACCAGGACACATTAAGAGGAACTGTAGAAAAAGAATTGCAGAAGAGGGACAGAACCTAAATAGTTCAACACAAACGAATAAAGAACAAAATGAGGGAGGGGATTGACTAGCCTCTGTAGCCTCTGTATCTCTTGAAACGCAGGCTAGGACTCCTATAATTCCAGTAGTGTTAAATAACAAAACGGTGGATTTTCTGATAGACACCGAAGCCACCAGATCAGTCATCAACCCGTCCGTTTTAAGCTCTAGACAAATATCCCAGGAAACCCAAGTTGTTTCAGGATTTGATGATACACCTAAGGTTGTCAATTTGACTAACCCTCTCAAAGGAAAAATAGGTCCACATATGTTTGTTTCAAAATTTTTAATTTCGGAAACAGCTCCTATGTGTCTGCTGGGAGCGGACATTTTGGGAAATTTAAAAGCAAATATCAAGTATTCAGAGGATGGACTGGTCACCTTGTCTTTGCCGGACCACCCTGCTGAATTGGAAGCTTGTATGAGAATACACGCATATGAGGACTTTCATACAGAAAAACAGGAAAACCGGTAGAGATACCAGAACTGGAAACTGTGCCAGCACACTTATGGTCAGAATCAGGTTCTGACACAGGACTCCTCCCTGTAGCACCGGTAGAGGTCCTTGTCAAGCCTGGAGCAACCTTGCCCCAGTTGAAACAGTATCCTTTGAGTTCTGCCCAAGAACAAGCAATAGGGGAACAGATAGGAGAATTGTTAGAAAGAGGAGTCCTGGTTAAAATGCAATCAGGTGCAAACACTCCTTTATATCCAGTTAAGAAAAAGGCTTTAGGCCCAGGACAACCAGTAAAATACAGAATGGTGCAAGATCTAAGGGCTATACACAGTATACTAGCCCCACTTACTCCAGTAGTGCCCAATCCACATACCCTGTTGTCCCAAATACCCAGTACAAGTTGCTACTTTTCATGTGTGGATTTAACTGGAGCTTTCTTTTCTGTACCCCTGTCACCCGAATCCTACCATTTGTTCGCCTACCATTTGTTCGCTTTTACATTTAAAGGGGAACAGCACTGTTTTACACGGTTGCCTCAGGGAATGTCTCATTCGCCCACCTTATATTCCCTGGCATTACAAACTGTTTTAGCCACCTGGAAACCACCCCAAGACTGTGTTCTCCTACAATATGTAGATGATTTGTTACTTTGCTGTCCAGATGAAATGTCCTGCAAACAGGCAACATTGTCACTGCTGATTTTCCTTTCAGAAAATGGTTGCAAAGCTAGTAAGCAGAAACTCCAATACTGCTTGCAACAAGTTACCTTCTTAGGTCATTGTATCTCACAAGGTACTAGACACCTTACCAAAGAAAGGGTGGAAGTTATTAGAAACATGTCCCCACCTAACACTCATAAACATTTGAGAGCCTTCCTAGGCCTCATCTCTTATTGTAGACAATGGATCATGCATGCCAGCGCTACTATGCAGCCACTATATGATTGTGTTAAGGTTACACCTTTCTGCCTGACCACTGAGGCAAAAGAGTCATGTGATAAACTAAAGTTGGCAAGCACCCAGGCACCGGCTTTAGGACTTTCGGACTACACTATGCCTTTTACACTCATGGCTACTGAAATGGTTGGACACGCCACTGGAGTACTTACCCAGCTACATGGACAAAAACAAAGACCCATAGCTTATTATTCAGCTAATTTAGACCCAGTTGTGCGTGGCTCACCTTCCTGTGTAAGAGCTGTAGCAGCTGTTTCTTTGTTAGTGGATAAGGCCTCTGAGATAGTGTTGGATAACGAACTTAGTGTCAACTAATCATGACATCCATGGGATATTATCCCAAGTTAACCCTAAATACTTGTCCATGGCTCGCCAACTCAGGTTACAATGTACCCTGCTCTTGCCCCCTAATATAAAGTTTAAGAGATGTTCAACTCTGAATCTTGCCACCTTACTTCCCATACAGAGGTTAGATTCAGAAGGGGGGAAAGAGGGAGAAGAAGAGGAAATTTTTCTGCAATACACTGACACTGATGAAATAAATGATTGCATTGAATTAATGCAACAAGAAACCATGGGCTTACCCCATGTCCACGATACCCCATTAGATAATCCAAAATTTGAATTTTTTGTTGATGGCAGTAGATATGCTGATGAACTAGGCCAATTTCATACGGGATATGCAGTAGTCACTGAACATGAGACTGTAAATGCAGAACCATTACCGCCACATATGTCTGCCCAGGAAGCAGAGCTCACTGCCCTATCAGTAGCCCTAAAATTGTTAAAAGATACCACCGGAAATATATTCACAGACTCTGCCTACAGTGTGTCGTGGTACGGTGTGGCGCACGATTACGCACACTTGTGGAAAGCTAGAGGGTTCCTAACAGCAGCAGGAACTTCCATAAGGCATGCAGAGTTAGTTAAAGAAATTCTGACCAATCTGAATCAGGTTAAAGAAGTAGCTATTGTTAAGGTAGCTGCACACACAAAAGGCACAAGTAAAGAGGCTCGTGGGAATGAAAAGGCTGATTTAGCAGCCAAACAGGCAGCTTTGATTCCTCTTAAGGGTGAAGAGGTGAAAACTCTAACAGAAGAACCGGTAAGTATGGATCGGTTAAAGATCTTACAAAAACAGGCTACAAAAGAAGAGAAACAGAAATGGGAAAAGTTGGGAGCGGCTGAGGTAGATGGGATGTGGAGGAAGGAGAACCAACTGTGCTTACCTGGTTCTTTATTTCCTGAGGTAGCAGCCCTGACTCATCTCCCCACCCATTTGAGTGCCAACTCCATGGTAAGACTGACTAATAACCATTGGATAGCACCTGGTTTCAGTGTGGCTGCACGAAGGCACTGTGTGGCCTGTAGCATCTGTTTGTCCGAGAATCCAGGGCAGGTCGTTAAGACGTCCCGTAAACACCAGCCTAAGCCCCTATATCCATTTCAAAGACTGCAAATTGACTACATACAACTTCCCAAAAGTGGACCTTTTGAATATGTGCTTGTGTGTATAGATCTGTTTTCAGGTTGGCATATCCAGTGAAATCAAACACGGCAAAAATGACAGCTAAGAAATTAGTCACAGAACTGATACCCCGTTTTGGACTAATAGAGATAATAGAATCGGACCGGGAAACGCACTTCACAGGAGAAATTATGCAGAATGTTATGGCTATGTTAGGTATCCAGCAGGCCTTCCATACACCTTACCATCCCCAGAGTTCAGGGAGTGTAGAAAGACTAAATGGGACAATCAAACTGAAACTACAAAAGGCTATGAAAGAATTGAGAAAACCATGGCCCGATTGCTTGCCATTAGCCCTGTTTTCGATAAGATACACCCCTACAGGGAAGACAGGACTGTAACCATATGAGATATTAGGGTCGATTCAAAGAAACATGTAACAGCTTTGATTTTGGTGCCGATCATCCTATTTTTCCCGTACACTCGTGCGTTCGTATGAACTTGCGAGTGATTCTATAAGCAAATACGTTTCTATCCTAAAATGTACGTCCCTTCGTATGGCAGTTCGGGAATCAGACCTATGTCAGTTTCCATCCTGAATTTTCCGTTTCATTTCTCAGGTTGCAACATTGGTTTTGCCCTTTTTCCTTTTTTGTCTGGACGTAAATCCTTCTGATTTTGCGGCTGCACACTACAAACTTACCTCATTAAAGTGCATTCTAAATATTTGGTCTTTTATTTTTCTTTATTTCATTCATTTTGTAGTAACCAACCATTAATGAATGCATTTGCATAAGTAAATCTTACTTTGTTTAATTTTTAGTTAACTTGCATTTTTTACTTGTGGATTTAATTTTAATATTTTGGCTTCAAATGGTACAACTTAAAATTTTGGGTGTGGTTACCCACACCCTCTCCATACAGATTGCTCTCAAATATAAAAAAAACACCCAGCAACTTCTGCATGTTATGAGTCTAGAAACAGCCAAGATGGCGGCTCAGGTATTCTCGGGCAGCCTGCAAACAGAAAGGGCCTTGTGACTGTGTTGCTCTGCATTCTTTGATTTCTGACCTTTCCGTGCCCCCAGCTCTGCTGTGTCTGTGCAAAATACAGCAGTAACCCACATCCTGCACTTTATCCCGCTCTCCTCTCCTCAGTAAGTGTGATGCATCTGACCAAAGATGTGCTTAAATAATTAAACAAAGCAAAGGTAAACAACTACACCAATACATGCAATCTAAAAATATTATTCTAGTACATCAATTTAAAAATAAATAACAAAGGACATAAGTTTCTTTAATTAACGCAAATATATTGCAAAATAAAGGTTTACATGCAAAGGACTAATTAAGGTCCACATTAAAATGCTTTTATAAGTCATACATGAATCAGGTATGCATTGCCATACAATTTATGGCCTCGGCCATGCTGATACATGCAGTTCATTGGAGCTCAAGACGCGCAGACTCCTCCACATAGCCAAAAAACCTGTTCAAGAACAGCAATCCGACTGCTAAAAGGTGTCGGCAGTGGCTTTCTTTTAAAACGTATTTAGAGGTTTGAAAACTGTTCTCTGAATCACACCTAAACACATCTGATTATCCTAAGTTTTACGTTTTGATCCTAAGTTTTAGGATTTGATCCTAAGTTTTACGTTTTGATCCTAAAATTTAGGAACGAACTTCCGATGATCGTAAGAGCATATACGCATTCGTACGTAGGCTCGTGCGAGTCGGAAATGGCCAAAAAAACTGGAAAAAATGACTAACACCCACCCAAACTTACGATTCTCGATCCGAAATCAATTAACTTTTGCTCTTTGAATCGAGGGGATTGTTTGGAAATGCTCCAAGAATAGGCTTATACTTTCCACAAAACCTTGTGTTAAAAGCAGATGAATTAACTGATTATGTCATACAGTTACAGAGACATCTCACTAAACTGCACAAAAGTGTCTTTGATTCTCTTCCAGATCCTGAACAAGTTACAGGAAGTAACCGACATAATGCGCCAGAATAGTGTTATGAACATGCATTTGCAGGCTGCAAATCTTTCTAATGCTTCAAATTGTTGGGTCTGCAGTGCTAAGTAATTACAATCTTCTGGTATCCCATGGATAGCCATACCATTGTTACCAGAGGATTTCGGACAAATAAATCAAATAGTTACCTCTAAGAATGTATCTTTCACGAGGAAAGGATCCTCAAACTTCTTGACAGTAATTACAATGCCCCAATATCCAGGTTTATGCATAAATATTTCCCGACCTGGACAAAAACATCTGGGAAAATCAAACTGCAGCTACGCCCACACAAATCTTACCATAGTAGGAGGGTCGATTTATAACGTAACTATTAATAAGATGAAACTAATGGATTATAACGATAGTTCCAATATAATGCTTAATGCCACCACAAGGGTTATAGTTCTAATCACTGCCGCCTTCCAAAATTATTCATTAATGTTACAAAGTGGATACTATTTTATCTGTGGCCACAAAGCTTTTGCATGGATCCCTACTACGAAGGGACAGGGAATGTGGGGAGAGTCACTCCAGCTATAAAAATATATAAAGAAGGAGTAGAGGCAGAAGTCAAGTCTGCGGTAAAATTTAGATTTGGGAGGGATTTATTTAATGTAGAAGATAAGCTGTGGACTTTCCTTCCTGGGTGGACAGGGTGGGGGATGGAAATGATGAACAGACTGAACAATTTCACCACACTTATAGATGCTATACTTAACCACACTATGGCTGCAATAAATTTAGAGAACTTAGAGTTGAGACAGATTAGAAAAATACTACTACAACAGACATTAGCATTGGACTATTTGCTAGCCAGCCAAGGTGGCTACTGTACCTTCATTGGGGAAGATTGTTGTACGTGGATAGAGAACACTATAGATCAGGTCCAGGCACACGTGAATAAAGTCAAAGAATTGCAAGCAAAAGCTAGAGCCATCGGTAAGGAAGGTTGGAACCCCTTTAAGGGGATGGGTGGATTTTTCGCAGACGTGGGTAACTGGTTCTATGGAATGTTGAAGTCCATAGGCTTGTATTTGCTCATGGCTCTTGTAATCATATTCAGCCTTTACTTAGTTATAAAACTAGCTCTGTGCGCTACAGGAAAATTATGCAGAAGGTCATCTAGAAAGACTTATTACTAATTTGTTTTCTTTCTTTCTTTCTAGAATCTCTCCTGGTTGGCACTGCATCTGATGATGAGGGACTCTTCCTGGAAAGGATGTGAATTTGAGTATTCAGGGGATGGAGACAGCTTAGAAGATCTGAAACTCCCCCAGACAACTCGTCGGTTTGGGAAAGTACCTGAGAAAAGAATTCACTATCACCTTTCCTTGAGGACCCAGCCCAATTTTATTCAGATGAAGATGTCAAAGGGGGGAGTTGATAGGGTTAACAGTAATGAAATGTTCTTGGCCTTCAGTGTTTTACTGTCTGTTGAAAAAATGATGTTTATGTATTGTGCAACCTTCCTAGAAATGTCTCTTGTCTGTACTTTTCCTGTGTGAACACTTCTGTTTTCCTTCAAGAACCAAGGTTGAAACATTTTATTTTGGCTACTGGCTGTATGGCTAGAGGTAGGAGTGTAATGTAAACAATGGCAGCATGGTACAGAAATAACCCAGCCCTTATGGGCGTCAGGCCCGGAGAGGGGCGTGTCAGATGGCCAATAAGAATGCTTGAATGTATCTGTACATATGTGGCAACACCCACCCATATCATTGTATATTAGCAGCTGGCAATAAACAAGAAGGCGCATTTTCTTCAGATGCTCTTCGAGTCTGTACTACACAGTGGTCTCTGTGTCTTATTCACTCTTAGAATAATTTGAACTCTGACAACAGTAGAGTAGTAGAAGCTGTGCCCAATTAGGGTACGGACCCAACAAGACCGTCATGTAGATTAGGTGGGGATAGGTGGTTGCCTGTGTGTGTATATATATGAATACTCTATCTCTATATCTTTATATATAATTCCAAACAGAGGTTGAAAATATATTTTGGACGATTATTTTCCAAGAATTGTTGAAGGAATTTCTTGTTCAATGATGCCCCCTAGTGGTCAATATAGGATGTGACTGAGTAAAGAATCTCCTTAACCACACCCCAGACACGCCCCAAACACACCCCTGGGTGTTATTATTTGTTATGGGTGGGGAAAAGGCCTGGGGTCTTGCATATAAGCTAGGGGCTCATTCATATAGAAACACATCTGAACAACACATCTGGGACAACACACCTGATCTGACATCTGACCAGCATACCTGATCTACAGACCTGACCCAGGACACCAAAGCAGCCATTTTGAAAGCTAGCTTATCCAGCCCTATTTGATCACAATCCAATAATAGTTTTGGTAATGTATTAATTTCGTTTTTAAATCTTTCGAAATTTATATGGCTATATATATTTAAGCTATTGTATTAATGCCCTTTTGGAAGTCTCATATCTGATACCAAGGCCTTTGTCAGATGCTACGCTTTTTAAAAGTGGATATACCATTTTGATAGCTTAAATTAAGCCAGATTACTTATCAATCTCCAATTGGTTATAGACTTTAGGAGCTTTATAAATCCTGGGATAATTATACTGATTCATAATTCCTTGTTTCAAATAATATTATACTGTAGGATTACACACTATTAGTAATTTTATGACTAAAAGTAATGGTCTACTAAAAGTGAGCCATATAGTGGCCAAATATCAAAATTGTGATTAATGATTTTTTTTGTTGATTTTATTGTATATAATACATTTGTTATTTTATTGTTGCATAATTTTGGTTCTGTACATGGATCTCTTCTAAACTTATCAAGTGTTTTTATGTCCACTTGTTTAAGGTTTACCCTGAATTATTTTAACTAATTTTTTTTAATTGGTTAATAATTGATTATCATTTAATGGTTAATTATTGATTAATTAGATAGTATATAGGCTCTGCTTTATATAGCTCGACAAGAGGCAGGCAACCCCTTTTCCATCAAGATGGAGGTTTCAGCATCCAAGCCGTCAAAGCCAGCGTTTGTAAATTGGGATGGCACAGCTGCCCCTAAGTGAGCAGATCTGGGTCCTTGGGCAGGACGTACTGATCTAATGCCAACTGCACGATGTCTGCAAACCACACCCTTCTTGGCCAACAGGGGGCCACCAGGATGGTTGGCACCCCCTCCTGGGCTATCTTGCGCAGCACCCTGCCCAGCAGAGGAAACGGAGGGAACACATAGAGGAGCTGAAAGCTCTTCCAAGACAATGCTAGTGCATCCATGGCCAAGGCCAGAGGATCCTTGGACAGAGAGACAAAGACTGGAAGTTTGTGATTGTGACGGGACGCAAACAGATCCACATCCGGCTGACCCCAGCGAAACACCCTGCTGCTGAGGGACCATTCTCCCAGACCAAGTCCCCCTGCTCAGGGAGTCTGCCTCCAGATTTTCCACCCCCGGGATATACACTGCCAAGATGCAGGGAACATTCTCCTCCGCCCATGACAGAATCAGAGAAACTTCCTTGAGGGCCCTCTTGCTCCAGGTCCCTCCCTGATGATTGATGTAGGCAACCGCCGTCTGGTTGTCCGAACGGATCTGAACAGCCCGACCCCGAAGTTGAGGGGTCAATTGGGCGAGAACCAACCTTACCGCCTTCAGTTCCAGAATGTTGATAGGAGTATGGGCCTCCTGGGGGCCCCACTGACCCTGGAATTTCAAGGACTTCCAGAAACCCCCCCCAACTCGTCAGACTGGCATCTGTGGTTACAGTCTCCCAGCAAGGGGACAGAAAGGTTCTGCCCACCAAGTGGTTCCTTGAGTCCAGCCACCACGAGAGGGACCGTCTGGCCAGGGGGGACAGAGCAAACACCTGATCCAGGGACACAGGGTCCCGATCCCACACTGATAAGAGGTGCAGCTGCAGAGGTCTCATCTGAAACTGAGTATAGGGCACCGCCTCGAAGCAGGACACCATCAGGCCCACCAGTTGCATCCCCTGCCAGATGGAGGGATGAGGACAAGAAAGAAGAAACTGGGCCTGAGCTTGAAGACTCTCCACCTTCTGTTGGGGGAGAAAAACCTTGACCTGAGATGTATCCAGAGTCATGCCCAGAAAGGACCTCACCAGAGACGGTAACAGAGAAGCCGGATGACTCTAGTGTGGTCACCACCACCTGGGTATCCAGCCCTGCCTGGTGGAAGGACTGGGACAAGATCAGAATGTCGTCCACATAAGGGAGAATGCGAATGCCCTGAGCTCTAAGCAGAGCCATCACGCCCGCCGGCACCTTGGTGAATACCCTGGGGGCCGAGGTGATACCGAAAGGCAGTGCCACAAATTGATAATGCTGATCTCCCAGAGCAAACCTGAGGAAATTCTGATGACCTGGAACGATTGGTACATGAAGGTAAGTGTCCTTGATGTCTACTGAGGTCATGAAGTCGCCTGGGCGCAGTGAATGGCCTGCTGAGCGCAGGGTCTCCATGCGAAAATGCTTGAATATGACAAACTTATTGAGACACTTTAAATCCAAGATGGGCCTGAGGAACCCATCCATTTTGGGAACCATGAAGAGATTGGAATAGAAGCCTCTGCCCCTTTCCCTAAAAGGTACAGGGCAGATAACCCCCAACTCCAGAAGGTTTTGGACCGCAAGGCGCAGGCCCTGAGCTGACCGGGGGTTTTGAGCCATCCGGGATCTGAGGAATCTTGGGGGTGGCCAGGCTGCAAACTCTATCTTGTAACTTGAGGAAACCACCTCCTGGATCCATCTGTCTGCTACACGTCGCCTCCAGACGTGAGCAAAGAGCCGAAACCGTCCTGCCACCCAGATGGGTGAGGGTGCCTCCTCATGCCTGAGGGGGCTTAGGGGAGGATTTAGGCTTGGGACCCCAGGAGAGGCCGGGGCGGCCACGTCCTCTGCCCCTGCCCCAATAATCTCCACGTGCTCCAGCAAAGGAAGCTCCTCGACCAGCCCTGGAAGCGCAGAAGGAGGGGAGAGAGGCACCAGTCCCCCGAAAGGGCAGAGAAGGCCTCCTACGTTGAGGTAACCTACCACCCCTGGCAAACAAGTCCAAGCGTTCACCGAAAGGGCGCAGCCCCTTAAAGGGAAAACCAGTGAGAGCCTTCTTAGCAGCGTTATCAGCTACCCACTGACGCAGCCAGACAGAGCGACGTATAGCCACTAATAGAGCAGACGTCCGCCCACACATTCGAATGGCATCATCCATAGCAAATAGAACATATGAAACAAATTCATAGCAAAGCAGAAGAGATCTATACTCCTCTCCTCCCACAACATCAGAAGCCCCCTCTAAGAGACTCTTAAGCAGCCCTTTAATAGCAATAGCTGAAATGGCAGAGGCACAAACCGGGCCCTGCGCAGTCCCCACACAGGCAAAGGCATGACAAGCCATCTGGTCCATACACCGGTCCTCACCATCCCACAGGGTAGTAGTGTCAGGAGAATGCATGACAGATGCATTTGACAACCCCAGAACGGGCGCGTCCACCTCGGAAGGACATGACCAACGCTTAATCACATCAGCAGGAAAGGGATACCTCTTGTCCCAACAAGGCACACCAGGCAGCTTGCTAGGCCGTTCCCATTCCTTGAGCCCCCAGATTATTAAAGTGAGTCTGCTCAGGGAACTCCAAGCGTTGCTTCACTGTATGAAAAAGCTCACCCTGCTGCTGCGGAGCCACGGCAGGAGGGGAAATACAAAGCACCTCAAAAATGTGAGACAACCTATCAGTGTCATCTGAGGACCATTGGTCTTCTCCAATAGGAGACCCGGTATCACCATACACCCTAGGTTGATCCTCAAATGATTCTGAATCAGAGAATAGTTCCCCCTCCTCAAGGGGACCATAACTCGAGATGTCAAAAAATTCCTCAGCCTCAACAGGGAAGAGGGAAACAGCGGGGGATAGATGCCACTTCTTGGCAGAAGCCTTACGCGGGCCTGACCCAGCAATATGCTTTTCAATGCTGGCCACCCGTGCAGCCAAATCCGATTGAGACTCACCGTTAGTATGCCCCTCGCAGGGGGTCAAATGCAAGCGTGGGGGGGTAGGTGAAGCCAGAGGGGGCACCGCACCAGGGCCCGTAGCAGGCGGCCCAGACTGCAGCGCAAGTACCTGCTGGGCGCAGATTACACATACCCTGACATCTTCACTTATAGGGGAAACCCCACACGCAACACACAGCCGGGCTTGTCCCAAAGGAACCCCAAGCACATTGTCCCCAGAAGCCTCCATATGGTGATTTTTACCAAAGTATGCACAATAATCAGAACAGGGACACGGCTAAACAGCCACCCTAATTGGGATGCCCCCCGAAACCCGCTAGGGGAAGTGGGAGATTGCAATAGGCAGGGCCGAGAGCCACAGTCAAGGGACCCGCCAGCAAGACACAATAATGTACACCATAAGCATCCCTAGCCATACAATAATATACCAAAGATAAAAACTCTCGTAAGGGACTCACGGACCAAGCCGGCAAGCGCCCAGATAGGCCGATCACCAACCGCGTCACAGCACCGCAATGGAAGGGCCACAAAATGGCGCCGACACCAGTACCTAGAGGGGCGGGCTGCGGGCGCATGATGCGGAGCGCGTCAACCACGGTACCCGCCCCCCGAAGAGGGCAAAAACAAAACCACGTGACGCACCGGCGCCATGACAGTTAAACAAAAAACACAGTAAAAGCGGCGACCACCGCAGAGCGCTGTACAATGGCCTCCACACACACCAAACACAAGTGACAAAAACCACAGTAGTAAAACACCACAGTGTACTCCCCGGGTGTCCCCTGCCGATCACGCGGAATGCAATAAGGAGTCCTGCACAACCAATAGCATGAAAAGGAGGGAGGGGGGGAGGAGGGATAAATATCCAGAAAGAAAGGGGCTGGGGGCATCCCAATGAGGCTCACCATAAAAAGCCTGTCACCGACTACCCTTTGGTACAGGGTCTTGCGGCCCGGAGCTGAGCTCCTTCAGCACCTGACCCTAGTGCTGTCCTACCTTCACCCGAACCGTCAGCCATGGCTGGGAGGCAGTGGGTCCAGAACGGGTGGAAATAAGCCTGCAGGGCCCTAGGCAAAGCCCACACCCTGCGCAGAAGAGAGCCATCTTCATCTTTGCAGTCCAGACTGCAGAAAGAGACTGGGAATGAGTGGGAGGTTCCTGGCTATTTAAGGGGCCGGGAGTGGCCACAAGTCTTTTTCTGCAGTCCAGCGCCATCTTGTGGATGTATAACCCATGTGTAAGGATTATTCTGGAACAGGACGTGCTGTATACTTGCAATAGAGAATGGTTTCTTTTAAAATCTCCAATGTAACCAGAGAATTCCATGGTGCATGCACACATCAAACTGTGCAGTAATATCCTCCACATTCCAAGCAAACTGCTTACCAGAAAATGAGAGAATAGGAAGCCTTTTTAATATCAAATAAATCCTCAGCCATTTCCTTATTTGATGGTACCCCTTAGTTAGGATAATACTCGTTATGGCAATAATATTCACCTAGATAGTAGAGCAACCCAAAAGGAAAGGAGAAAGAAAGAAAGGACCTAGTGCAACTCTGTATGGCAGAAGGTAAAAACGTTTAATATGAAGATATTGCACTTACAAAACACGAGGTGAACAAAAGCATGTAAAATCCACAGAGATTAAAATCACAGGTGAAGTGTTTCTCGTTTCTCGTCAATCCACCGCAAATAAAAGCCGTCAAATGTATCCAAGGCAGCATATGTAAAAATAGCATAAATGGATCCTTTAACCCTTTAAGTGCCAAGCACGTAACACCTACGTGCTGGCTTGGCTGGGCCTTAAGTGCCAAGCCCGTAGGTGTTACGTGATTGACTTTCCCCCCTTTAATTTGGTGCCATCCGATTCCCCGTGGGGGGTCGGATGGCTCCAGGAGAGCCCCCGGAATAGCCCCCCCCCCGCTTCGGCAGCAGCAGCTGCTAACTGTAAAAAAAAAAATAAAAATGACATTTACCTACCTGAGGCCGCGCTGTCTCCCGATGGGTGTCCTCTTCACTGGGGGGGCCTCCGATCGCCCCCCCAGCCTCTTCCGTGGCGAGGAGAGGGCAGAAATTGCCCTCCCCCCCACTTCCTGGAACGGGTCTGCTAGCCCCGCCCCCTGGGGGCGGATGACATCATTGTTATGTCACCAGCAGCCATCTTAATGCGGGCACCGTGAGACAGACAATCAGTCTGCTCGTGTGCCTGGAGGAGGGCAGATGGGGAGGAGGAGAGGGCTGAGATCGCCCCCCCCCTCCCCAGGCTCTCTCCTTCAAACACACTAGCAGGCTGTCATCGCAGATCGCCGGGGAACACAGGATCGGAGGTGAGTAAAGTAAAAAAAAAAAAAAAATAAAGATCATTTTTTTTCTTATGTGTCTGTCTTTTTTATTTAACATTTAACCCCTTGTGAACTGGTAAGGGGTCCATGAGACCCCTTATACCAGTTCACAAGGCTGGGGGATGGCAAGTCACCCGCTTGCCGAAGCGGGTAACTTGCCATTAACCCCTGGCACCCCCATTACCTGTCTCCCCAAAGTCCGGGGGGGGGCAGAAGAGCCCGGGCCCACACAGGCTATGTGGGCTTGTAGGCTGCAGGGTGGGTGGCCACAAAAGCTGGCCCCTCCACTCTGTTCCTACAAGCCCCCATAGCTGGTTCCCGGGCTGGTAATGCTGGGTAAGGGGGACCCCATTTCAATTTTTTGGGGATTTTTAAGGGAGGGGGGACCTTATGTCATTTTTTTTAATTAACCCCTTATGTTTATAGTGTGGATAGTAGTAGTATTTTATTTGTAAATGTTATAAAGTGCTATTTTCAGTTTGGGGGGTCTCCTGGGCAAGAATGGGGGGGGCTACCGATACATATGTGGCACGTTGTAATCGGGAGAAATTGGGCTTTCACATGCAATATGTTTTTCTCTAATAAAGTAAATGTTTTATTTACAATAAAGAAGACAATTGTCTAAAAAATATTTATTTATTTTTACACAAAAATATTAAAAAAAACTGTAGAAAAATTACAAACAAGACATTTCATGTTCAAGCCTAAACTCTGCTGAAAAATATATATCTATAATTTTCCTGAAAATTCTGGCAAAAATCACGGTTAAACATGGCGCAGAATGGGGAAAAATGACCTGTCAACAGAGGGTGACAAAACTTCAAGTAGGTTGGCAATTAAAAGGGTTAATAGTACCTATGCATGTTGGGTATTGTTCTGCTCGGGGGACCTTGCTCTTTCAGATTTAGCTTGTTTTTTCTTGTTTGCATATTTATATTTTAGGAAAACATGTTATTTATTCAGTTTTTTTATTCATTTTTTTTAGGGAAACTCTGTGCAACCTAAGAATTCTTTGAGGGATTACTTCCAGAAAGGTGAGCCTACTACAACAAGCTGGGTACTCTTAGAAAGCTTAACATGTGTACTTTCAGGGAATATATGGTTTATAGGGGATATTCCAAATGTAAAGGGTTGTTTTGGTTGAAAAATTGCAAGGTGCGCATTTTGTCTGCAGAGCTGAAATTTTCAAGTAAAATTACTGTTATGCGCATGCTTTACTTTGGGGTGTTTGACAACTCTTCCCTTGACAGTACCTATGCATGTTGGGTATCGTTCTGTTCGGGGGATGTTGCTTTTTGAGATTTTACTTGTTTTTTCTTGTTTGCATATAGTTTTTTTTAGGAAAATGTGGCTTGATTCTTCCTTTTTATTCTTTTTTAGGGAAACTTTGTGCAACCAAAGAATACATTGAAGGATTACTTCCAGAAAACTAAGCCCACATAAACAAGCTTGGTATGCCTAGAAAGCCTGAGGTGTGTACTTCCAGAGAATATATAGTTTGTGGGGGGTATTTTAAATGTAAATGGTTGTTTTTCTGGAAAAACTGCAAGGTGCGCATAGCGCAGTTGTATTTTATCTGAAAATCTCCTAAAGCTCTGTTTCAGTTTGGGGGAGTCTCCTGGGCAGGAAAGGGTGTCTACCTATACATATGTGGTATCGCTGTGACTGGGAGAAATTAGGGTTTCACACGCAATACAATTTTATTGACAAACTTATATTTTTTTTTACAAAAAAACACTACAAATTGCAAAAAATTTATATTTTATTTTTTTGCACATATTTCACCAAAAAGTATTGAGAATACACCTAAAAAATGACAAACAAGAGATTTCATGTTGAAGCCCAGACACTCTTGAAAAAAACAATATATAATTTTCCTGGGAAATCCCTGGAAATCCTTTCAAAAATCACAGTTGAACATGGGGAGCGCAAAATAGTGAAACATGGTCTGGCAACAGAGGGCGACAAAAGCTGCAGGTAGGCTGCCAGCGAAAGGGTTAAAATGAAGTCATATCCCGCCTAGCTTCATAGGCGGGATATGGCTTCATTTTAAAGGATCCGTTGATATATCCCATTGGGCCAAAATGATCTCTGTGAGATCCCAGGTCTAGGTGAGTTTAAAACAGCGGGATATCCCACCTAGAATCAGGAAGCCTATAATGGAGGGTTTTACCTGCACCTTGAATAGTTTACACTCTAGGTCTGACTAGCTTCACTGGAGCTTCAAACACAATGAAGCATTACAGAGTGAAAAATAGTAAAAGTTTAGGGATGCAAGATAATATTTAGGTACTATCTTACAGCTACTATGCCAAGTGCTGTGCTTCTTCTCAGGTCAGCACTGTAATGGTGGAAATCCCCTTCCTCATCTGTGGTTCTGGTCACCACCCGCCAATGCAGGCCACCAATGGTCTTCCAATGATCAAAAATGGAACCAGCGTCCCTGACCATTGGTGTCTTGAATGGCGCTCTCTGAGCGGACAGCAGCAGCCATGGGCAGAGTGATAGTTGGAGCTGCAGGCCGGGAGCTGAAAGCCCGATGGGAGGAACAGCAGTAGCACCCGGCTGAGAAGCAGTGGGAGGAGCAGCGGGAGAACCCAGCTGAGGAGCAGAGAGAGCACCTGCCTGAGGAGCAGGAGGAGCAGCAAGAGCACCCACCCAAGGAGCAGCGAGAGCCACTGTCTTGTCAAAAGGAATGGGAGTCCAATGTCACCTAGCAACAGAGAGAGAGAGAGGAATGGAGCACAACCAGGGTGTCTGGAGCTGGAACATAAGCTCTTACAGACCCCGCTCAGTATGCTGATTATTATGCAGCATCACAGCTCCAAAGGCCATGTGCACTTGCTTCATAAGATAAGAGATGAAACTGTAAACCTCAATATCCTGGCCATTTATTTTTCAAAAAAAAAAATTAAAAACAGTTAATGACCCCTGACACAATGGGACAGCAATTGCCTTTTCCTGAAATATCACTTTAAGGACAAGTACTTGCTGTAATGTAACGTATCCTTTTTCTAATTTGACCACATTTTACCATCTCGTGATGACAGCTAAGGTAACAAAAAAAAACAAAAACAAATGGAGCTTCTATTAATTTATAACACATTTGATTAGACTTAACTAACCATATGTAAACCAACAGCTAAGGCAAGGAGGCAGGCCTCAAAAGAAGCAAACATTCCAAAGAGAATTTAGAAAAGAAAAACAATAATTTAATAGCACAGATAAATGATGTCAAATTAATTGGGCTAGACTTCTCTTGGGAATATTGTTCTTCTAAAGTGCACATCAAGAATGACTAATATTTAGAGTACATTCATCTCAGGAGAACATTTCCCAGCTCATACATGAAAAGCATCTAAATGCTAAAATCATATGGCATTTGCTTATTAGAGGAACCATTCTGTATTTTCTCTGCCAAAGCTATGTAATGTTTTTCCTAAGATAAATGGACAATTAATCTACAAAGGCTTTACCAGACATCAGTAATAAACTGCCACAATAAATAAAATGCAGTTGCATATGCATGACAATGGCCCTAATGCTTTAAAGTTTGTTACTAAACCAGTAATATGTATAAAGGACTCCTTTTTACATTCTACTCTACTATTAATTAAATGTGTTAGCACACTCATCTTCAAGAGAAGTATAATGATATGTGGTGCCTGCCTTAGGGCGAGCAAACTTCGAACATTACTGAAACCTGAAAAAATATTTAAAAAATCTTAAAAAAAAACGGTTACATTTGTTTAAAGTACCTTTCTCCAGGGGCTCTCCGATCGGGGGTGCCCCGCTGTGTAAACCCCCCCAGATCGCCGCAGCCAACTCACATCTTCCCGGTCCCACGGTGTGTCAAAAAGCTGTGGCTTTGACGGCTGCATCCTCTGCTTCTCTCTAGCAGTGCGCCAGGCATTTGTGAATTGCCAGCGCGGGCACACTCCCTGTTAGAGGGAGGCGAATGATGCGGCCATCAGAGCCGCTGCTCTTAGACGCACAGTGGGATATTATATAAAATTCTAATTTGTTTCTCCCCAGAACAAAGCCCACCTGGTCTGGATGGATAATCTCCGACAAAGAGGTGTTAAGTCTAGTTGCCAATAGTCTATTGAATACCTTTAAATCCTCATTTATCAATGAGCCTATGACGGTCAGGTATTTCCTAGGGTTTAGCTATAATACCTATGTTGGCTGTTAAGGCATCTGATGGAATTACATTACCTTTTTTATGCTATTATACCACTGCATTAAGTGTGAAGCAAGTATTTGGCCATATTGTTTATAGTATTGACCAGAGAGTCCATCCGGACCAGGTGCCTTCATTCCCCCAATTTCCCCCAATTTGTGGTCTGATCAAGTGCATTCAATAATTGAACAGTTGGACGCTTCAGGGACTGAAGGCTACTGATCTTTTATTTGCAACAGGCTCACAATATCATTATTAGCTGACACGGTTCAAAACAGCACACTAGACACTAGGCAGAAAATGTTGTCCATTAAAGGTAGCCCAAAAGCCAGGATTTTCTATATCACATGTTTTTTGGTATGTACCCTTGGGGCATTCTGATTTGGGATGCCCTGTTGTGTGAAACCTCACTGGTGGCCCATTTTACATACCTTCCCAGTAATCCCATGGTTCAGTCATGGCTCTCCTCCAATCAACCTTTTTGCTTGCGTTCATGAATAAGCAGCTAAGGAAGCTGGAAGGGAATGTAGCCACTTTCGGTGGTGGCATCCACTGCATCTCTCTATGGCTGTGCGCAGCCACTTCAGCTACTCAGTTACGGCAGCTGCGGTCCTAAGAGGCCGCAGTCAGCCTACCCACATCCTATGTTTAACAAGCAACTGGCAAGGTTTCACGCAGCAAGGCATCCAAAAACAGGATTCACCGTGGGTGGGTATTTTTGCGGACCTAGAGTCTTATAGTCTCCGGGTCCAGTTTTAGTGAACTTCAATATTTGGCAGATTTCTGAGAAAGGCAAGAAGTTTATCTACCTACATATCTATCTATCTATCTATCTATCTATCTATCTATCTACATAAAATCAAGGTAGGTGCAATTAGAATGGGGTCATCATATTTCATGTTTGCCACCACCTTTCCCAGCAGATGACACCCATGGTTGTTCTCTTAAATTAACTGTCAATTTTGAATGACTAAAGAGAAAGTGTGGATCCTCTTAACAGCCACAGACATCAGAACATTAGGGTAACCCTAATCCAAGGTATCAGAACTGAAAAGGGATAAAAGTTGCCCTTAAACCGGACCTTCAGCATGATTTCATGAAAAGCCCAAATGCTTAAAAAATGATTCCCCAGCATCTAAAATTAATATATTTTAAGTTTTTAGTCACTTCAGGGGGTGGGTTATAGCCGTGCTTTGCACAGACAGAGCAGATCTGGGGTCAGGAAAAGGACAGCAATCCCACAATGCAGAGCGTCAGAAGACACTTCCTGTTTGCAGGCAGCCTGAAGCCCCCATGAGCCGCCATCTTTGATGTTTAAAGGCTCATAACATTCAGTAGATGCAGGTGGGATGATTTTTAACGTGAGCAATCTGTATGTACAGGGTGTGGGAAACATATAAGATATGCTCTTATTCAGGGTGAAGGTCCGCTTTAAGCCTGACAGGCACTGGATAGGGGAATCACAAAATTGTGTAATATTAAAAATCCATATAAACACATTGAATAATGAGACCATGGGTCACTTATAAACCCAAACTGGATAAAACTCCCGCCAAGCTTGTGGCTTTATCTCTCAAGGAATAAGATCCAGGGGTCACCGGTTTAGTCTATCAGGGATGACAGAGCCTGTCACCCCTGACTTCCTCCAGGCCTGGCTGGATATTTCTTGAAACCGGGTGTATAAGTAATCTCTCCTCCCGCCATCAAGCTTATTGCGCCATAGTAAACATAAACATAATTGTTTCTTATATAAAAACAATAAATGGAGGGATGCCTTGACGCATTTCGCCATGACAGTATTCTCAGAGTAAGTGGTAGCAGCAAGCATTACCATGAGTAGTTGCAAATAGTACCAAGAGGATCTGCAAAACGCTAAACACTTAGACTGGATTCACACCAACACAGATGTGCTGAACACCCTCCAATCACTGACACCGGTGATTACAGGGTTCTCGGCCAAAAGAGCAAGAGCGCCGAAAGTGGCCAGAAGTGAAACCAGCTTTAGAGTAAATTAAATACTGCTTGGATTGGGGTGTAAACACCCAGATAGTATTGCTCCCTGATAGGGATTAAATGGTTAACATTTTGCTATACTGATAGCAGTCACTGATGCCAGAAGACAGGAGAGAGTCCTCTGAGTGTGGGTAGTTGGTGTTACCAGTAGCAGGCTGCTCAGTGAGTAATTACCTGGCAGCAATGGGAACCTAAAACCTTAGCTTTTTTCCTGATAGGCTTGAGTCCTAAAGGTATTCCTGTTTTTCTTGGTCAATAGGACATGTGAATACTTTTTATGTGTTTTATGGGAAAGTGCTCCCTTTTCATGCTTCTCTAATGCTTACTGACTGTAGCGTGGAACATATATCAAAAGCAGCAAGCCCACATTAGTAAAGTAAGACAGAGCCATACATCTCCCATTAGCAGACGTGCGCTTCATCAGTATAGCTTTTGCTGAGATATTCTAAGTAGTAAAGCAGAGAGCTGTGAAATACCTACCGTATTTTTCGCCATATAAGATGCACCTGCCCATAAGACGCACCTCATTCCCATAGGCAGTGTGGGATGACCCCCATCCCATTCCCATGGGCAGTGCGGCATTCCCCCCTTCCTACTCCTCATAGGTAGTGTGGCATCCCCCATCCCATGCCCCATAGAGTCAGTGTGACATTCCTCCCCATTCCCATATAGGCAGTGTGGCATTCCCATATAGGTAGTGTGGCATTCCCCTGCATTCCCATATAGGCAGTGTGGCATTCCCCTGCATTTCCATATAGGTAGTGTGGTATCGCATTCCTTTCCCCATATAGGCAAAAGTAACAAAAAAAAAATGTAAACTCACCTTTTAATCCTCCCCGCTGTCCCCATCGTCTTCACACACAGACACACGGCCTTATACAGCGGTGGGCGTGACCGACACTCGAGCGTTGGCCACGCCCACCACTGTATAAGGCCGTGTGTTCGCTCTGTATGCCGGTGCCGCAGAGAGAAAGCGATGGAGGGAGCTGTATCTGCTGCCTCTGCAGCTTCCTCTCTGCGAGTATAGATGATCACAACAAGCTTAAAGTGGACCAAAACCGCACACCCCAAAGGCCCTGGAATCACTGTAAATCTTCACTATTCAATCTGAAGTCTAACATCACCTAAACAAGAAATAAATGGAGCGTTAACGTGGATTGACCGCCCTGCACATGCGGATTGCTGGTAGATGGGTTCTTCCAGGCAATGCCTTGGCTTGGCATCTAAAATTGTAATGCACCCCTGGGGAGGAACACTATCTGACAGAATGTTGGCAGGGTGCAGTTCCTCTTTAAAGAGAAAAGAAAAAGCAAAAAAAAACCTGAAAAGCAGGGAGGCATGGCAGGGACAGGAAAAAGAATATGCTTTTCTCAAAGGTAGCTGGGGTATCTGAAGTATTTTTAATAAGCATTGCATCCCTGTCTTATTTAAACACCCAATGTTGAGACACAAGAGCAACATTGTATATGCAGTGCAGTGCAACAGGGCAGCAAAGAATAAGCAGGTGGACCTTGTAGGGCAGGCTGGAGCAGCATGCACACTGACAAAATGGTGAGTGGCATACTAGTTCATGGAGGAAGCTTTTAACCCTTTAAAGTGGACCAACACCCAGGGGGGATCGGCCCGGGAATCTATAAGATTCCCGGGCCGATCAGAACCCTCCACGCGGGGCATCCCCCCCAGGACGCACCAGAAATCTTACCTTATCCCAGTTCCAACGGCACATGCGTGGGCTGCGGCCACATCTCGCGCTTCCCTCTAGCCGGGCGCGCACCTGCGCCGGCCGTTTGTGAATGGCCGGCGCAGGCGCGCTTCCTGTTGGAAGGAAGCGGGAGACGTGGCCTCCAGCGCGCTCAGAGCCGCTGTGGTTGTCCGTCCCTTGTACGTGCATACCACAGCAGCTCTGAGCGCTCTGATTGGACGAGCGCTCGCGTAGGAGCGGGGTGAGGTGAGTTATTTAGGGCGATCGGGGGGGGGGTTTCACGCAGAGGGGTTACCCCGATCGGGGTGCCCCGCGGAAGTGGACCAAAACCCAGGATAGTGAAAAATATCATTTTGTGAGTACTCACCTGTAAAATGGATATTGTCAGTGTGTCACATACCCCGCTTCCCCTGTAATTCTGACGATAGGGTTATCCTCCAGCAGGAGGCGACGTTGCAGAGAGAAGTCTTGAAAACGAGCCCCTTCCGGCCTACATATACCTGGGACCTCCCACTTAACACCCAGTGAATTCAAACAGCAGTAAGACAAGGTACCAGGAAATCCAACGGTAACCTCAAAATAAAATAAAGGAAAGCTTCACCATATAGAGGATCCAGGATACCAAAAAAGGGCGGGTGAAGCGGGGTGTGTGACACACTGACAATATCCATTTTACAGGTGAGTACTCATAAAATGCTATTATTCTCAGTGTGTCACACACCCCGCTTCCCCTTTAATTCTGACGATAGGGACATCCAAAAGCAGTGTCCACAAGGGGTGGGAATCCGACAGCAAAATGAAGCATAACTTAAACGACTGCAGTCTGCAGAACCTTGCGGCCAAACACAGCATCCGCTGAGGCCCGCACATCAACCTTGTAAAACTTTAAAAAAGTATGAACAGAAGACCAAGTAGCAGCCTTACAAACTTGTTCAACAGAAGCCTGGTGCTGAAAAGCCCAGGACGCACCAACAGCACGAGTAGAATGAGCAGTGATACGAAAAGGGGGAACCTTCCCCTTGGCCGAATAGGCCCCAACAACCGCCTGACGAATCCATTTGCTAATGGAAGACTTGGCCGGAGCCAAACCCTTCCTAGGCCCACAGGGCACAACAAAAAAGGCATCAGTCTTACGAAAAGGAGAAGTAGTAATCAAATAGTACTTAACACAGCGTACCACATCCAAACAATGCAAAACCCTCTCCTTGTCATTCTTAGGCTTAGGACACAAGGAGGGAAGAACAATATCCTGATTCAAATGAAAAGCAGAAACAACCTTAGGAAGAAAGTCCGGTTTGAAACGAAAGACCGCCTTGTCCTGATGCCTCTCAAAGTAGGGCGCCTGAATCGACAAGGCCGCCAACTCCGAGACACGCCGAACCGAAGTGATAGCCACCAAGAAGGCAGTCTTCTGAGTCAAGGTAGACAGAGCAATATCCTGCAAGGGCTCAAAGGGAGGAGCCTGAAGAGCAGAAAGAACCAAGTTCAAGTCCCAAACAGGGAGCAATGGCTTCCTGGGAGGCCGCACATGCGTAACCCCCTGGAAAAAAGTCTTGACTAAAGGATGAATCGCAAAAGGCTTTTGAAAAAAGATAGACAAGGCAGATACCTGCCCTTTCAGAGTACTCAGCTGGAGACCAGAGTCCAGCCCTGATTGCAGAAAATCCAAAATCCTGGAAACTGAAAAGACCCTACAGGGCAAAGATCTAACCTCAAACCAAGCAATATAGGCTCTCCAAGTCCTATAGTAGATGGTAGAAGAAGACATCTTCCGGGCACAGATCAGAGTCTTAACAACCGAGTCAGAAAGACTCTCCTCCTTCAAGATGAAGGTTTCAGCAGCCAAGCCGTCAAACCCAGCGTTGGTAAATTGGGGTAACACAGCCGACCCTGAGTGAGCAGATCAGGCCGAAGAAGCAGAACGACCTGATCCACCGCCAGCTGAACAATGTCTGCGAACCATACTCGCCTTGGCCCCCTTGGAGCCACGAGAATGGCGGACACCCTTTGCAGAGCCAGCTTCCATACCACTTTGCCTAGCATGGGTATCGGAGGAAAAAGGTACAGAAAACCCAGATCCCCCCAGCTCAGGGACATGGCGTCCACTGCCAGAGCCAGAGGATCCTGAGAGAGCGACACGAAGGTCAGAAATCTGCAATTGTGAGGAGAGGCAAACAGGTCCACCTCCGGTGTCCCCCACCGGAGACACAGAGGCCGAAAAACTTGAGGATGGAGAGACCGTTCCCCCAGACGGGAAGAGCACCTGCTCAATAGATCCGCTTCAAGAGTACTTGGTTTACCGGGTGTTTATGCGCAGCGGTGCAATCCAGATGCACAGAAAACAACATCCCTTTTATAAAAAAGGAGTAAAAAAAAAAAAAAGAACCAATGATTGAAGGATTGAATCTCTGTTCAAAGAATTACATTTTAAAAGTTTGTCTAATTGAGCAAGTTATATTTAGAAATTGGTTATTTGTGTTTGGCCTCAGTCCACCCCCACCTCTAGAGAAATTATAAATAAGATGTTACATAGTTAGTTGTTTGCTATTCAAGAAATCAATAAGTCTTATAACCATAAATCATTTGCAGCCTAAGCATATTGGCTCGCGGTGGTAGGCAAATTGCACCATGGAGTAATACAGTCAGAAGCCATCTTTTTTGCCACCTTCCAGGTCCTGTAGCAAGGAAAAAGTGAAACCTCTGCAAGATGTAGAAGGCAAGTCACCGGCCCACTGCTGAGACTTTTTCAGATAGAATAATGAATGTTAAGGATGTTAGCATTAAAAATTCATAACCTATAGAATATTCCACATATTTAAATGAGCTCAAAACAGCTTTTCAACTTATTTTTCTCAACATCAGCGCATTTTTGCCTTCCTGGCCACCCATGGGAATCGTAAGTATGTCTTCCCTCTCTAAATGATGAAAGAAGCTATATGCCGTTATTTTACAAGAATTAGTATTAAAAGAAAAAACAATAATAATATAATAATAATGTGTTGCTTTTTATCGGTACCTCTCCAGCATTAAATCCTTAATGGACTTTTAAAGATTCACCTTTATGCATCTCCTAAGTCAAGAAGCCAATGATTTTTTAGAGAAAAATAAGGGAGATAAAAGGTGCTTATAAATATGTATATTAAGGTCATAAAACAGTGTGAACAGATGTCGGGCACTGTCTGTGATGTGTTTTTCTAACTATTATACCATTCAGAGACTGATGGATACATTTCATTAGCGAGGAAAAAAAGACCTGGTTCCATTTACATCATTTCCTAATGAGAATGTAGGCATTATTATACCAGATGGTTTAAAGGAAGTGAACATAAGTACATGGCCATGAGTATCCTTTATTAATCATTATATTTCTGGCTTTTGATCTATATCTTTCTTTTTTCTATAACAATGTTTCCCAGAGTTTGTAATGTGTCCTCGTCTTCTAGGAAATTACAGCACAACTTCAGTAACTGTAGGCAAAAAAAAATTTTTTATTACACCTGCCACCCTATGTTAAAGGGGACTATAGGCTTAATGTAGGAAATAGGATACTAACCCACTAACTTACCAACACCTATTTGTATACAACAATACTCCTAATGAAAGGAATTTATGTTACCTTGTTACTTATGATTTGACTATAAATATTGTACTTTTTGAATGCATTAACATAGTATAAACTAATACTGTGTAATAATTCAAAACTCTTGATACCCCCGATCTAGACACTGATCCAGGCCATTCTTTTATCCACCTTCTATTTACAAACAAATTCCTCCCACATTATCACCCTTGGCTAATAAGTAAAATTAGCCATTTCAAAGCAGCTCAACAGCTATAAATACACTATGTATTCTAAGGGAATTCAATGTCTTAACTTGGCTAAGCTGGTAAAGGTTGTGCATCTTAAAGTGTACCAAAACAAGGAATAGTTAAAATCATTGGTCCGTCCACCTGGGGCACCCCTGTTTGGGAAGTCCCGCTGTGTGAAACCCCCAGATCGCCCATTCCACTCAGATTTGTGCTGTTCCCACAGCACATGAGCGAGTGCTCATCCAATAACTGCTTTATGCTGTGCATACTAATATATGGCAAAAAGCCACTGTTTTGAATGACACACCAGCATAGGGAGAAGTGGAGCGCACATCCCTGGCTCCCCTGTGGAGTGTGCCCCCAGCCTATCTGAATAACTGAGAACGGTAGCGAGCACACCTGCAGGGATGCAGCAGCGGTTGGCAATCGCGGAGAGGGCCCGGGACATGGTAAGGAGACTTGCGGGTGATCGGGGGGCTCACACATTGGGGCATTCCATGGTTCTGCAGGCATTAAATTAAAAGGAGTGGGAACTTTGGAAACCTGCTACGACTTCTACCAAGTGCTGCAGGAAATGTACAAGGAACAGGCCTCAGCTAAGCTGCTGTCTGCCTTATTATTGCTGTTGGGTTTAACGTTCCTTAAATATTGTGCCAAATTCTACAAGAATAAGAATGGGAGACAGTGGCTGTGTAAATAGTCATCAACAAAGGCTTCACACTCTGCATTTCTGAGCAAAAAAAAGGAGCGACAAAGAGCAAAGATTTGCATGGCTCCACCCATGCACTAAAAATGATAGGTATAGGTGGTACAATCTTGTTATTCCCTGTTCGTAAGGGCCATGTAAATTTGTTCCGTTTTAAGAAAGCCCACTTTATCTTTAAGCCTTGAACAGGGGGTCTCTTCCGGTCTCGTTTTGCACACTGTATAAAAGTGGACCAAAACCCAGGGATCTGACTATCCCTTGCCCCACTGTGTGAAACCCCCAGGTTCCCTAGTAAAGCCACCTTTCCCCAGTTTTACCGCCATGCACGGCCTCACATCCAATTAGCGGCGCTCGGCTACGCACATCAAAATGGCTAAGACTCGGCTGAGGCTGAGAAGAGCCAATTGCGCAGAGAAGGTGAGTTTACTGGGTGACCTGGGTGTTTTTACAAGGTGGGGCATACCGAATTTTGATGCCCCAGGGAGGAGAGAATCAGACTTTGGTCTACTTTAAACTCAAAAACATACATAAGCTCTGATCATAGTTCCTTTACTCATTTATACTATTGCCTTTCTTATTATTTACAGTAAAATTAATACAGGAAGTGCCTCTATGGGGCTGCAGCCATCACAGCATAAAAATGTATTGACCCTCCCACAGTTTTATAATTACTGTAGGGTCGGTAAAATTGCATCCAATCTCATTTATTCAGCCAGCAAGCCAAGATTTTCACTACCTTGGGTCTAGTTCTCAGCTCCAAATTGGGCGCATCCCAATGTTGAGCTTGTGTTCCATTTAGATTCTCTTTGCAGCCCCAGTCTCAGAGTGGCACGAAGAGTGCGTCTCCCATACCTGTTAACAGCTTGTGTCCATTCAGAAATGTCTGGCCTGCGTAATCTTCTAGGCTAAAGGTGAAGCAGACATGTGGCATGGGATCACTGGTGAGGTGATTGTACGGGGCAATCCTCAGGATACACACAGCCGGGCATCCCAATTCAAGATGCTTCATAAAGAGGGGGATCATCGACCCAACAGTTGATTAACCATGCTGTTCATATTCAGGTTAAAGTAAAAAATCAACATAAATAGTAGTCATAGTAATAGTAATAGTGCACATTTCCACAAGATGTATTTATCTTGGTGGGCATCCCATAATGCACCAATGAGCAGCCATGGACAAAAACTGGTACTTGCTCTTGCCCAGAGAATAAAAACTAGCTACTGTAGTGGGATCACTGTCTGCTGCTGCAGATGATTAGTCTAAACATGTAGAATGCAAAAAAAAAAAAAAAAAAAAAGGAGGCAGCAGATCTCAGCAGGCTACTGCCTCTCAAAGACTTTGTAGCTGGCTAGGGCTGGAGCAGAAGGGGAAAATACAATTCTGTGAAATACTCACCTGTAGAATTGGTATTATAAGCATACAGTACGTCCTGCTCCATATATAATACTTACACGTGGGTAATCCTCCGCCAGAGGGCGCTGTTCACTGCAGACATGCAAAAACAGGCTCCTCCCGGCCCTTCATATACCCAGGGACCTCCCACAAATCCCCAGCATTGAAAAGCAGTGAGAAAAGAAGCCGGGAGAAACCAACCACCAAACTGGTAACAATAGCAATGATAACAATCACCATACAGGGGATCCAGAAAAATGTAAAACCAGGGTGGGGTGGAGCAGGAAGTACTGTATGCATATAATACCAATTCTACAGGTGAGTATTTCACAGAATTGTATTATTCTAAGCATACAGTACATCCTGCTCCTTATATAATACTTACACGTGGGACATCCAATAGAAGTAGGGTGGGATCTCCATAAAAAAAGGCACAGCAGACAGTAAAGATGCTGTCACCTGCAAACCTTGCTACGAAGAGCGACAGGAGCAGAGGCTCTAAAGTCAGCCTCATAAAAAAACCTTTGAAAAGGTATGAACAGAAAACAAGTTTTACAGAAAAGCTGGTGCTGAAGGGCCAAAGGTACCCAAGCACAAATAGAAACAGAATATAAAGAGAAGAAGATTCTTCCCCTTAAAGGAATAGGCCAGAGTAACATCCTGACCGGACCAAATGCAACAGTAGCCTTGGTAAAACTTAGAACTGTCCCCATCGGGGAAATGAAACCTGGTCACCCGCTAGACAGGCGGGGATACTGACCACTACTCTAACAAGGATCAGCAAGAAGCCGAAACCTTTACTCAGGACCAGAAGGACAAATCATCCAAGTAAGACCAGTCCAAAGGGCGCATAGCCCCTGGAAGCAAACGAGATCAGGCGCATACGTAAGGAGGCGCCCGCAGACCCCAAGGGGCATCAGTCCCCCTAAGGGACAAGAAGCAACCAAGGAAAACTTCAACACCTGTTGAGGGAATGTGGACCCCCTTACTTCAGCATTACTAAGAATAAGGCCCATAGGCAGACAAAAAGGACTTAAATAATGATCATAAGACACCACCTTGGGCAAAGGTCCGGCGTAAGGCGGAAAACCACCCCATCATGGTGTGTATATATATAATGAACGAGTGCTAACTAAACAGAGCAACCCTCTCATGCACACGTCTGACTGAAGCAACAGCCCCCGGAAGGCCACTTAAACTAAGAAACAGCTCAGACAGCATCCGGAATAAGCCCCAAGGGAACAACCCGCAAGGCCAACAGAATAAAAATTGATCCCAACAGGGACCATAGAACTACTTGGGAGATGCCCCTGAGCAATCCCCAAGAGAACGCTTAACAAGGAAGACTGAACAAGACTTCTACAGGAAGGCAGACAGGACAGAACCTGAACCTTCAGAGTACCTAGATGGGGAGCCAACCCCAACCCATGCTGTAATAACTCTAGAACCCTGGGAACAGAGACGTCCAACAGGGGAGAGACCAAGACTCATGCCAATCGATATGGGTACACCATACCCCCAATAGACAGAGGAAGAAGAAGAAAAAGAAGCTTCCTCCTAGCCCCCCATAGACCAAGTCACCCAGAAGATAACCCGTCTCCAAAAGGGTGAATTAATCAGCTGTCAAGTCCTCAGACTAGAGCCTGTAAATTGGGGCGACATAAGAAGGAGCCTGACAAGGGCAGAACCGCACTCCTGAGAGAGCGTACAGGTCCGCTGACCTCAGCAGAAGCATCTGCGAACCACAGTCCACTAGGCCACCCAGGGGCCATCAATCTCACGGGTCTCTTTATCAGCACAACCATGCGCAGAACCCCACATAGCGGGGTGAATGAAGAGAAGACATATAATATAGAATGTCTAGACATAAAATTACTAAGCCCCCATGACCAGAGTCAGAATATTCAGGGGTAGTAAAAACAAGGGCAGAGCCCCTATGATATTAGCGAGACCCAACAGAGCCACCCTAGTTGGCTCTCAGAGGGACACCAGGATAGCACAACCTGCCACTGAAGGACATCCATTGGAGCGAATACCACTGAGGTGCAGGGAACGTAGACCCCCACCCAGATCAGGATCAGAAACCTTCCAGGAGAATCATCCTGCTTCAAGTTCCAGACCAATAATAAATAAAGGCCACTGTCCTCCGACAGGCCAAGGGACATCATCTGATCCGCCACCAAGGGACATAATCTGATCCGCCACCAATGGGCCCACCAGCTGCAATCCTGCCTGGTGAAAGTAAGGTGTCAGCAAAGAGGGACAGAGCCCCTGTAACCAGGAGTCCACTTATTGCCCAGGAAGAAGGTTCAAGCCTGAACCGAATCCAAGGAATGGAGATAGCGAATAAGGGACAATGAGGGATTGAGGTGACTGAGCACCCATCCAAATAACTCCCAGAGGACACCGCCGGCCAACTAACCCCCCCCCGGCCTGGCGTAGAGATTGAGGAAGTAAGGAAGGACGATCTGGTAGGTCCTAGTGCGGACACCCGACAGGCATGTCAGAGACATCACCCCCATCCGCGCCTTGGCGAGTAGACTGGGAGCAGAAGAGAGGCCAAAAACAAGGCCCCAATCCGCAGGGTTGTAGTAGTAATGGACTTGGTGTCCAGAAGACCCAGGGGAAACTAAAGGGATCTAGATCTCCACAGAAGGCCAGAAGCCCACCCTTGCACAGGGCGCCTGTGTCCCAAGACAGAGATATCATGCAAGGACTACCTGTGAGTGTAGAATTGCCAATCCTACAATAGGTCAGCAGGGCCCAAACTGCCTCGTTTTGAAGGAAGGAGGAAGGACAACTTAGAGGCCATAGCCCCAGCCTGCTAAGGGCAACCTGCAAGTGAGCCCAGACTCTGCAGGCCGAGTACGGCCTGCACCAACTCCTGAGGGGAAAACAGGGGCTAGAAGCACCCTGACAACCTCTGAGAGGGACCGCCCAGCAAATTCTATCCTGTGTCCAGGGGAACTACCTCCTGGATCCACCAGAAGGAGAAGATACGCTCCCAGATAGGAGCCAGGGGCTGTGGCAGTCCCCTCGCCCAGAAGGGCGAGGGCGTCCCTTCATGCTTGGGAGGTCTTGGCAGATTTGGACTTAGCCCTGCCAGAGGGCCCAGGGCGTTGCCTGCCCACCCTGGAGTGGTAATCCACTCCGAAAAGTTGGAAGCACACCTCAGGTTCGTGCTTGACACTAACGTAGGGAGGGGTGTCCCTGCCCCGAGGAGGCCGAGATGGCCTTCTGTGTAGGGGTGCCTTACCCTTTTTTCCAAAAAGGTCCAAACGGGCCCCAAATAGACGCCGTCCTCTGAAGGGAAGGCCAGTGAGAGCCTTTTTCGTATCATCGTCAGCACGCCACTGTCGCAGCCAGACCAGGCGGCGAATAGCTACCACAAGGGCAGAGGTTCTAGCACACATCTTAATGGTGTCATCCAGCGCTGAGAGGATAAACCTCATAAACACATCACAATCTGAGAGTGCATTAAAGACCTCCCAGGGGAGGTCCTCAGGTCGGTGATCAAGTAGTTTTCTAATGAGAGTCCTGGCGGCCACCGCAGTGATGGCCGCGGCACAGACCGGGCGCAGAGCCGTCCCTGCACACAAAAGGCGTGGGAAGCCAGTCTGTCAATGCGCCAGTCCTCAGCATCCCGAAGGGTACGGTAATGAGGAGCAGTCATGAAGGGGGGGTTAGTAACCCCTATAATTGGTGCATCCACCACGGGAGGTGATGACCAAAAGTTAACCACATCAGGGGGGAAAGGGTACTTCCAATCCCAGACCCCCGGGACCCCTATAAGCTTACAAGGCGATTCCCATTCTTTGGATATAAGATTCTGGAAATGCTCCTGTTCCAGGAATTCCAAGCGCAGCGTCGCTGTGTGGAAACTCTCCTTCTTAGGCTTGGGAGCCTCTCCAGGAGGGGAGATTGACAAAACCTCAAAGATCTTAATAAGTAGTTCATCTGTTTCACACAGGCCCCAAGAACCGGGTCCAGAATCATCACGGCTCCAGGGCATCTCATCTGAGGAGCCCGAATCGGAGAATAGCTCACCTTCATCAGAAGGGTCAAGGTCCTGCATAGCAGCAGATGCATCAGTATCATTAGGAACCAGGGAACCAGGAGGCGTCAGGGACCGCTTCTTTCCAGGGCCTAAGCGCTCCGCCAAACTAGATAGCACCTGCTCAGCCGTAGGCAGCCTGCGCGGCACGTGCTGGTCATCCCCATTTGAGTGAAACTCATCAGGAGTGAGATTTAAGTCCGGGGAGACAGGTGTATTGAAGTGGGGTGCAGCCACTGGCAAACCTGATTGCAGGGTCAGTGCCTGTTCAGCACACGGTCAGCATCAGCATGGGGCTGACCACACACTGTACACAGCCGGTCTTGTCCCTGAGGGACCCCGGGTACATAATTCTGAGATGCCTCCATATGGTGATTATCTGAGCAGTATGCCCTGGATGCCCCAAGACCCGCTAGGAATGTGGGAGAATTTTTTATGTGAACCCGCTATAATATATGTCAGGCCGGGAGAAGCCACCGAAATCTTGGCGTCTGAAAGACATAAGAGGATAAAAAGGGGGGTGTCGGTGCCATGCCCCAGCTGAATGAAAGATCATAGGAACAACAAAAAAACGCCCAGGAGGGCACTTACATGACCTAGGGAGGACGGGGATCGCAACCACGCGCGCGCGAAGACCGTCAAAATGGCGCCAAGCGAACCTCGAGGGGCGGGCCTGATCTGGCGGTGACGCGGGGCGCGTCATGCCAAGTCTCCGCCTCCCCCAAAGAGCGCGAAGCTCTAACCAGCGCAATGACAGCAGTGGATAGGACACACATACAGAATGTAATTAAGGAGATTGCTCTCAAAACTAGAGAATGATGCTGCCACCCGGGCTGCACACTTCTTGTAAATGAAAAGGACACACACGCGCGCAACCAGACAAGGGTTATGTGAAGCAAGGAGCGCGGCACTGACACACAAGTTTAAAGAAAAAAGCAATGGCCATAAACGTGTATAACATTACGCTGGGACCCCCACACACATACCCCCCCCCTTTCTTTTCCCCCGAGCTACGGGAGGAAGCGAGGGAGAAGGCGAACCTGCACCCAGGGTTCATCGCTATGAGGGGCACGGACAGCAATGCGGGAGGGGCATCTATTGGAGGCTCACCATAGGCCTAAACCGCCTACCCTATGGTGGGGGATTGCGGTGGAGCATACCTTCACCCGACCAGTGCAGCCCAGGCTGGGAGGTACATCCTTATCGAAGAGGACGGGTGGTAATAGTCCTGCAGGGCCGCAGGCTGTAATAGCCCCGCTCACCTGCGAGAGAGTTGATACTTCATGTCTTCGCAGTCAGCACTGCAGAGAAATCTGGGGATTTGTGGGAGGTCCCTGGGTATATGAAGGGCCGGGAGGAGCCTGTTTTAACATGTCTGCAGTGAACAGCGCCCTCTGGCTGAGGATTACCCACGTGTAAGTATTATATATGGAGCAGGACGTACTGTATGCTTAGAATACATGAGCTCACTTCCCTACCACCCCAGTCGACGCACGTTGAGCTATCAGAGCTCTCTGATATTTGACATGTAGCCTCCCCCTCCCTTGTGTAGCCACCCCTCTCCCATTATTTATGCTGCTTTGTGAATGCATGCTGCCACCAGACTTGTGCGCATGAACTTTGGGAGTGTGCGTATGCATGCTTGGTAGTGTTGCCTAGCAACAGGGGGAGAGGGAAGAAGCAAGTGCATGCGTGCATGCGATTTAGGAGTGTGTGCATGCACTTTAGGAGTGCGGGCATGCATTGCTTGGAAGATTCGCCTAGCAACAGGGGGGGAGAGGGGAGAAACAAGAATGTTCATGCACTTTGGGAGTGCGCACATGAGCTTTGGGAATGCGAGCATGCGCTTCGGGAGTGCACACATGCAGCCTTGGAAGTGTCGCCTAGCAACAGGGGGAGAGGGGAAAAGCACTATGCTGACTTTTGTGCAGCATCACAGAGGCAAGGGCCAAACCCACTTTTTTCAGACGAGGTAAAATGGTAAAAATCATGCGGTGAAAATGTAAACCTCAATATCTCAGCCATTTCTCTTTAAATTTAAAAATGGGAAACAGTTAAGAACAATGCCAAACGTAGCCAGAAGCAATGGTTTAGCAATCTCCTTTACCTAAAATACGTCTTGAGAAAAATATTAAATAAAATAGCTTCAGCACAACCAAGCTGGAATAGGACTTCACAGGTTTAAAGTGGAACAACACCTAGCCTGATCGGCCCGGGAATCTATAAGATTCCTGGGCTGATCCATTCCCCCCCATGGGGCATCCAAAATCGGGATGCCCCGCTGTGTGAAACCCCCCAGGATGCCCACAAACCTTACCTGATTCCTGGTCCAACTGCGCATGCGCGGGCTGCATCTCACGCTTCTCTCTAGCAGGGTGCGTTCACAAATGGTCGGCGTGGGCGTGCTCCGTTAGAGGGAAGCATGAGATGCGGCCGCCAGCGTGCTCAGAGACACTGAGCTTTGACGCCGCTTTGACGCGCATAGCTTAGCGGCTCCAAGCACGCTGATTGGACGAGCGGCCATGCATGCACCATAGGAGCGGGGTGAGGTGAGTTGAATCCTGCGATCTGGGGGGTTTCACATAGCGGGGCACCCCCGATCGGGGTGCCCCGGAGAAGTGGACCAAAACCCAGGATAGTGAAAATCCTGGGTGTTGGTCCACTTTAACCCTTTCGCTGCCAGCCTACCTGGAGTTTTTGTCACCCTTGGTGCTAGACCATTTTGCACTATTTTACGCTCCCCATGTTCAAATGTGATATTTGAAGGGATTTCCAGGGATTTCCCAGGAAAATGATATATTGTTTTTTTCAGCAGAGTCTGGGCTTTAACATGAAATGTCTTGTTTGTAATTTTTTAGGTGTATTCTCAATACTTTTGGGTGAAATATGTGCAAAAAAATAAAAAAAAATCTATTTTTTGCAATTTGTAGTGTTTTTTTGTAATAAAAAATGTAAGTTTGTCAATAAAATCTTATTGCATGTGAAACCCCAATTAATCCCGGTCACAGCGTTACCACATATGTATAGGTAGACACCCTTTCCTGCCCAGGAGACTCCCCCAAACTGAAACAGCGCTTTAGGAGATTTTCAGATAAAATACAACTATGCACCGCGCTAAGCGCACCTTGCTGTCTTTCCAGAAAAAGAACCCTTTAAATATGAAATACCCCCCAAAAACTATATATTCTCTGGAATTATACACCTCAGGCTTTCTAGGCGTACCAGGTTTGTTGACATGGGCGCAATTTTCTGGAAGTAGTCCCTCAATCAATTCTTTGGTTGCACAGAGTTTCCCTAAAAAAGAATAAAAAAGAAGAATCAAAGCCACATTTTCCTAAAAAAAACTATATGCAAACAGAAAAAAACATATAAAATCTGAAAAAGCAACATCCCCCGAGCAGAACAATACCCAACATGCATAGGTACTGTCAAGGGAAGAGTTGCCAAACACTCCAAAGTAAAGCGTGCGCATAACGGTAATTTTACTTAAAAATTTCAGCTCTGCAGACAAAGTGCGCACCTTGCGATTTTTCAACCAAAACAACCCTTTAAATTAAGAATATCCCCACAAACCATATATTCCCTGAAAGTACACATGTTAAGCTTTCTAAGAGTACTGAGCTTGTTGTAGTGGGGTGGGCTCATCTTTCTGGAAGTTATCCATTGAAGAATTCTTAGGTTGCACAGGGTTTCCCTAAAAACAATTATAAAAAAGCAGAATAAAAACCATGTTTTCCTAAAATATCAATATGCAAACAAGAAAAAACAAGCTAAATCTGAAAGCGCAAGGTCCCCCGAGCAGAACAATACCCAACATGCATAGTTACTATTAACCCTTTTAATTGTCAGCCTACTTGAAGTTTTGTCACCCTCTGTTGACAGGTCATTTTTCCCCATTTTGCGGCATGATTAACCGTGATTTTTGCTGGAGTTTCCAGAAAAATGTTATACATTACATATACATTTTTTGCAGCAGAGTTTAGGCTTTAACATGAAATGTCTTGTTTGTAATTTTTCTACTGTTTTTTGAATATTTCTTCTTAAAAAAACAAAAATATATATATATATATATATATATATATATATTTTTAAACAATTGTCTCCTATATTTTAAATAAAACCTTTTTTTTTTTAATGAAAACCATATTGCATGTGAAAGCCCCATTTCTCCCGATTACAACGGTACCACATATGTATCGGTAGCCCCCCAATTCTTGCCCTGGAGACCCCCCAAACTGAAAAGAGCACTTACATTTATTTATTACATTACAAATAAAATACAACTACTATCCACACTATAAACATAAGGGGTTAATTAAAAAAATAAAATGACATAGGGTCCCCCCTTCCGGGGGGGGGGCATTTTTGGGGGTAATTTTAAGGGTTTAGGGTTAGGCTAACCCTAACCCTCAAAAATCCCCCAAAAATTACGTAGAGGGGAACCCATTTTTTTTTTAAATTTTAACCCTAACCCTTAAAATAAAAAAAAAGACGACGTAGGGTCCCCCTTACCCGTCATAACCAGCCCGGGACCAGCTATGGGGGCTTGTAGGCACAGAGTGGGGGGGCCAGCTTTTGTGGCCCCCCACCCTGCAGCCTACGAGCCCACATACCCTGTGTGGGCCCGGGCTCTTCTGCCCCCCCCCTGGGCTTTGGGGAGGCAGGTAATTGGGGGTGCGGGGGTTAATGGCAAGCCACCCGCTAGTTGCAGGTGGCTTGCCAGACCCCAGCCTTGTGAACTGGTATAAGGGGTCTCATAGACCCCTTACCAGTTCACAAAGGGTTAACATAAATAAAAACACACACACACACAAAAATGTCATTTATTAAAAAAAAAAAAAAGTTTTTTTTTACTTTACTTACCTCACCCGATTGTCAGCTCCTGTGTAGATCAGCTGTCAAATGCCTTGGTGATCGCTGGCCAGAGGAGGGGGGGGCAGGGGATCAGAGCATCCCCTGCCCCTCTACTGCTCTGCCCAGCGATCACCAGGGCATCTGACAGCTGAGCCGAGGAGAGGCAGCAAGAGGCCCGGGAGTGACGTCATAAGCCAACAAGATGGCGGCGCCCGTCGGGAGAGGAGGGGGAGAGCCCTTTCAGTATCTCCCCTGAAGCTGAAGAGGCTGGGGGGGGCGATCGGAGGCCCCCCCAGTGAAGAGGAGACCCGGAGGGAGGCAGCGCGACTGCAGGTAAGTAAATGTCATTTTTATTTATTCTTTTTTTACAGTTAGCAGCTGCTGCTGCCAAAACGGGGGGGGGGGGGGCTATTCCGGGGGCTCTCGGATGGCACCAAATTAAAGAGGAGACCCAGCCGGATCCAACGAGGGGTCAGGTGAGTATTTGTGATTTGTATTTTTTTTACTAGCAGGGGGGAAAGTCAAGCACGTAGATTCTACGTGCTTGGCACTTAAGTGGAGTAGAAGCAAGCACGTAGAAACTACGTGCTTGGCACTGAAAGGGTTAAACAAGCCCAGGCATTTGTACTATTCCAGATTACAAGTGCCACACTTGCAGCAATAACAGCGCAAGAACTATACCCAACCAGATACTATAATAATTCTATATAAAACACTGTAGAAATGTCTAAACCTTGTTGGGATGCAGACTTGGGGGGTATATATAGTCATGTACACCCAGAAGCTGTAACGTGACTTGCTTTTCATGTGGCTAATAGCAGGAACTGACTATATTGTCAGTGGCACATTCTCATGCAGAACCGGGCTGCAGGAGGATATGGTGATATTCACATTGTGATTAGGCACATTCCTTTTTCCCCAATCCTTTAGTGCATTGAGCACTATATTGGTTGAATGATTCCAATTATTTCACCTGGATTGTATGTGCGGATTGTCAGTCACCTACAACTACATTTGAAATGCACAAACCAACCATTTTAAGTGTGCAAATATATGCATAATATCAGCAAAATGGGACATTTTGGTGTTCACCAAGTTTTTTTTTTTTTTTTTTTTTCTTTTGTGGGGGGGGGGTGGGTGGGCAGTGGGAGAAAATGCCTCAAGTGGAACAGCTGGTCAGGTTAATCCTACATCAGGGTGATTGGGAGATGCAGAGGCCACTTTAAGATAATGCTCCAAGTTGCATGAAGAACCCATAGAATAGGGGTCCACAACCATTTTTTAACTTTGAAGCCACATTCAAACCAAGAAATGGTCAGAAACCACATTTTAGGTGGACAGACTGTAGTACTCATGTAAATAGAAACCGTTCGAAAAACCAATGCCTATAAAAAAAATCCCTACACAAATGGAAATGGATTCCTCATCCCCAAAGAGGTTAAATGGAAGAATGAAACCTTGACACCATGGTGGAAGGCTTGGAAACCAGTGCTGAAAGCTGCAAAACAGGTCAACATCCATCTCCTCTTCCCAACTCTGCAATAACCCTACTAATGGCGCTCAGTGTATTCCTCCAGCCTCAATAGTGTGATAACCTTCTGAAGTGCTTTTGTCTAGCTGACAACTGGTGAGCCACACACCAGGGATCCACAAGCCACATGTGCACCCAAGCTTCAGTTTAGGGACCCCTACAATATCCTTTGGGAGCACAAAAATACAATTCTGTGATTACTCACCTGTAGAATTGGTATTATGAGTATACAGCACGTCCTGCTCCAAATCTAATACTTACACTTGGGATATACTCCGCCAGATGGCACTGGACTGCAGAGACATCGAAAATAGGCTCCTCAAATACCCAGGGACCTCCCACAAATCCCCAGCATTGAAAAGCAGTTAATGAGAAGCCGGGAGAATTAAACAATCCAAACTATCAACTATAACAATGATAACAATCACCATACAGGGGATCCAAGAAAATGCAAACCAAGGGTGGGTTGGAGCAGGACGTACTGTATACTCATAATACCAATTCTACAGGTGAGTAATCACAGAATTGTATTATTCTTAGTATACAGTACGTCCTGCTCCAAATCTAATACTTACACTTGGGACATCCAATAGCAGTGTCCATAAAGTAGGGTGGGATCCCCAATAAAAATCAGCAGCAGTTTAAACCACTGCCGCCTGCAAAACCTTTCGGCCAAAAGCAGCATCAGCTGAGACCCTAACATCAACCTTGTAAAACTTTGAAAAGGTATGAACAGAAGACCAAGTAGCGGCCTTGCAAACTTGTTCAACAGAAGCCTGGTGCTGAAAAGCCCAAGAGGCACCAATAGCACGAGTGGAATGAGCAGTAAGGCGGAAGGGAGGATTCTTCCCCTTAGCAGAGTAGGCCTGAATCACAGCCTGACGAATCCACTTGCTGATAGTAGACTTGGCAAACCCTTCCTAGGACCAGAAGGGACCACAAAAAGAGCATCAGTTTTCCAAAAAGGTGCAGTAGCCACCAGATAGTACTTCAGACACCTAACCACATCCAAAAGAGTGCAAAACCCTTTCCTTAGCATTGCTAGGATTAGGGCACAAAGAAGGAAGAACAATATCCTGATTCAAATGAAAGACAGACACTACCTTAGGCAGAAAGTCAGGTTTGAAACAAAACCCCGCCTTGTCCTGGTGTCTCTCATAGTAGGGGGGCTGAATGGAAAGCGCCGCCAACTCAGACACACGGCTGACAGAAGTGATAGCCACCAGAAACACAACCTTGAGCGTAAGAATGGCCAAGGCAGCATCCTGCACAGGTTCAAAGGGAGCACCCTGCAAGGCTGACAGAACCAAGTTCAGATCCCAAACAGGCACCATAGGCTTACGTGGGGGGCGCACATGAGTGACCCCCTGGAAAAAAAGTCCTGATCAGAGGGTGCTGAGCTAAGGACTTCTGGAAAAAAATAGCCAGGGCAGAAACCTGACCCTTCAGAGTACTGAGTTGGAGCCCCATCTCCAACCCATGCTGCAGGAACTCCAGAATTCTGGGAGTAGAGAACACACGACAGGGAAGAGACCTAGACTCACACCAATGTAGGCATGCCAAACCCTGTAATAAATGGAAGAGGAAGACTTCTTCCTAGCTTTAATCAAAGTATCCACAACTGAGGAAGACAGCCCCTTCTCCATCAAGATGGAGGTTTCAACAGCCAAGCCGTCAAAGCCAGAGTTTGTAAATTGGGATGGCGTAGTGAGCCCTGAGTGAGCAGATCTGGCATCAAGGGCAGAGCGTACTGATCTACTGCCAGCTGTACCATGTCTGCGAACCACACTCTTTTTGGCCACCTGGGGGCCACCAGAATTGCTGGCACCCCTTCCAGAGCAATCTTGCGCAGAACCCGGCCCAGCAGGGGGATTGGAGGGAAGACATACAGGAACTGAAAGTCCTGCCATGACATTGCTAGCGCATCCAAGGTCAAGGCCAGAGGATCCCGGGATAGAGAGACAGAGAGACAAAAGCTGGGAGCTTGTGATTGTGGCGGGACGCAAACAGATCCACATCTGGTTGGCCCCAACGGTGACACAGAGATTGAAACACCCTGCTGCATAGGGACCATTCTCCCTGGCGAGAGGTCTCCCTGCTCAGAGAGTCCGCCAGGCGATTTTCCACCCCCGGGATGTACACAGCTGATATGCAGGGGACATTGGCCCCCGCCCAAGTCAGGATCAGAGACGCTTCCTGGAGGGCCCCCTTGCTCCGGGTCCCTCCCTGATGATTGATGTAGGCAACTGCCGTCTGGTTGTCCGATCACACCTGAACAGGCAGGCCCCGAAGGGGAGTAGTCAAGTAAGCCAGAACTAGCCTGATCGCCCGCAGTTCCAAGACATTGATAGGTGTGTGGGCCTCCTGAGGGCCCCACCTCCCCTGGAACCGCAGGGACATCCAGAAACCCCCCCCCCCCCAACCTGACAGACTGGCATCCGTGGTGACCGTCTCCCAGGAAGAGGCAAGAAAGGATCTGCCCCCCAACAGGTTCCCTGAGTCCATCCACCACGAGGGGGACCTCCTGACCCGGGGGGACAAGCTAGGAGGGACTGAGCCTGTGCAATCAGACTGTCCACCTTCTGTTGAGGAAGGAAGATCCTTGCCTGAACTGTATCCAGATTCATTCCTAGGAATGGAGTTACTAAGGAAGGGGACAGTGAGGACTTGGGGTGGTTGATCACCCATCCAAATGACTCCAGAGTGGACACCACCAGCTGAGTATCCAACTCTGCCTGATGTAGAGACTGGGAAGTGATAAGAATGTCATCCAGATATGGAAGCACGCGGACGCCCTGACATCTGAGCAGAGACATCGCGCCAGCCAGCACCTTGGTGAACACCCTGGGAGCTGAAGTGAGGCCGAAGGGCAAGGCCACAAACTGGTATTGTTGATCCATCAGAGTGAACCTGAGGAACCTTTGATGACCTGGGAACACAGGAATATGAAGATAAGCATCTTTGATGTCCACAGAAGTCATGAAATCCCCTTGGCGCAGGGAACTGATGGCAGAGCGCAGAGTTTCCAGGCGAAAGCGCCTGCCCCTGACAAACTCGTTGAGGATCTTCAAGTCCAGGATGGGCCTGAGTGAACCATCTTTTTTGGGTACTGTGAATAGGTTGGAATAAAAGCCCTTGCCTTTTTCTCTTAAGGGGACCTGGCAGATGACCCCCAGCTCCAGGAGGCCTTGCACTGCTTGCACTAGCTCCTGAGCTGACACAGGGTCCTGAGGAATCCGGGATCTGATGAATCTTGGAGGGGGATCGGCAGCAAATTACAACTTGCAACCGGAGGACACTACCTCCTGAATCCACCGGTCTGAGACACGAAGCCTCCAGACGTGAGCGAAGTGCTGCAGCCATCCCCCCACCCGGATGGGTGAGGGCGCCCCATCATGCCTGAGGGGGCTTGGGAGAGGATTTTGCTTTGGGACCCCAGAAGGAGCCAGGACGTCCACGTCCTCTGCCTCTACCCCAGAAATCTCCCCGGACCCCAGGAAAGGAAACCCCCCTTCCCTGTCTTGCACCACGGTAAGGGGAGGAGAAGGAACCCTGACCCCGAAAGGACCGAGATTGCCGCCTGTGCTGGGGTAACCTGCCTCCCTTAGCAAAAAGATCCAGGCGGTCCCCAAACAGGCGCAGTCCTTTAAAGGGAAACCCAGTGAGGGCCTTCTTGGCAGCGTTGTCAGCAGCCCACTGGTGCAGCCAAACCGAGCGGCGTATAGCCACCACAAGGGCAGAAGTTCTGGCACACATTCTGATGGTGTCATCCAATGCTGATAGGACAAAATTTACAAAAACATCACAACTGGAGAGTGCATTAAACACCTCACAAGGCAAATCATCAGGGGCACTATCAAGCATATTTCTGATAAGGGTTCTAGTGGCCACAGCAGTAATGGCAGAGGCACAGACTGGGCGCAGCGCCGTCCCTGCACATGCAAAGGCGTGGGATGCCAGCTGGTCAATGCGCCGGTCCTCAGCATCCCGCAGGGTAGTAGAGTCAGGGGAATGCATGACAGAGGTGTTAGATAGTCCTAGGATCGGGGCATCCACCTCGGAGGGGGATGACCAACATTTAACCACCTCAGCCGGAAAGGGATACTTCCTATCCCAACTTTTTGGAACCCCGGGAAGTTTACTGGGGCACTCCCATTCCTTGAGCACAAGGTTATGGAAATGTGCCTGCTCGGGAAATTCCAAATGTGATTTTGCTATATGGAAAAGATCCCCTATTTGCCTGGGATCCGCAACAGGGAGATAGATGGACAGAACCTCAAAAATCTGGGTCAATAATCTGTCAGTGTCATCCGGGGCCCAGGGGTCAGAGCCAGAATCGTCATGACCCCTTGGTCTCTCATCAGATGAGCCTGAATCAGAAAAGAGCTCCCCTTCATCAGATGGCGTACAGCCACAAAGATTCCAAAACTCCTCAGTTCCCATAGGGAAAACAGTGACATTAGGCGTCAAGTGCCGCTTCTTAGCAGGGGCCTTACGCGCTAAGGACTTAGCAATCAACTGCTCAACAGTAGCCAGTCTAGAAGACACATCAGGCTGAGAATCCCCACTAGTATTATTATTATTATTATTGTTTATTTATATAGCGCCATCATCTTCCGTAGCGCTTTACAAAGTAGTAATTACAGAAACTCAGCAGGAGTGAGGTTTAAGCTTGGGGGAGTAGGTGAAGTGAAATGAGGTGCAGCCACTGGCAGGCCAGATTGCAATGCAAGCACCTGCTCAGCACAGGGTACACAGACCCGTGCCTTGTCAGCATCAGCATGAGGCTGCCCACATGCTACACACAGCCGGTCTTGTCCCGAAGGGACCCCGGTCACATTATCCTGGGATGCCTCCATATGGTGATTATAGCGGTGCTATACGCCGATAGGGAATAACGCTATATAGCAACCCCGGATGCCCCAATAACCCGCTAGGGAAGTGGAAGTATTATTTTTACAAAGCCTACAATTTATATACTAATACAGGGCCGGGAGAAGCCAAAAGGGTTCGCCCCGCCTGAAAGACATAAGCAGACAAGACCTGTAAGCACACAGTAATAGAAGTGAAAGATATAAAGCTGCCCGCGAGGGCACTTACGGACCGCGGTAGGTAGGGGTCCGTCACGCATGGGCCAACCAAGCAGGATAAAGATGGCGTTGGTATACCTCGAGGGGCTGGCCGGAATCAGCGATGACGCGGAGCGTGCCATAGACGGGTCCCGCCCCCCCGAAGAGCGCAAAGCCGAGAACGTGCAAGCAGCCAATGATGGCGCACCAGCGCCTGAGGTAATGCCGCCGCCAGCGCGGCGGCTGACACAAGACTAAACAGAATGGAAAAAAAAAAGTGTAAAACACAGAATGCATAGCATACATATTTGCACCCCCCCCCCCTCTTTTCCCCCGAAGGCTAAAAGGAGGATGAGGGAGGACAGCGGCCACTTAAACAGGGCCCACCGATGGGCAGGGGCAAGGGGGCACTAGTGCGGGAGGGGCATCCAATAGAGGATCACCGTAAGCCTGAACCGCCTACCCTTTGGTGGGGGATTGCGGTGGAGCAGCGCTCCTAAGCACCTAACAGCGGTGCTGCCTACCTGCGCAGCCAAGGCTGGGAGGCATATTACTAGTGGAACGGGTGGGAATAGTCCTACAGGGCCGCGGGCTAATTGCCCCGCTCACCTGCGAGTAGAGAGCCATTTCTCGTCCTTCGCAGCCAGACTGCAGAGAAATTCTGGGGATTTGTGGGAGGTCCCTGGGTATTTGAGGGGCCGGGAGGAGCCTATTTTAGATGTCTCTGCAGTCCAGCGCCATCTGGCGGAGTATATCCCAAGTGTAAGTATTAGATTTGGAGCAGGACGTTCTGTATACTAAGAATAACTAAATTGTCTCTGTTTTATTGCAGTACAGTTTGCTGTATTGAATATCAGAATAAGTAAAAATAAAAATGTGGCAAGTGTTGAAGTCCAAGAACTAATCTATTATGTAGTAAATATGTATCTGGGCCAAAGCAATAAGCCTGAACCTTACAATATTATTAATTATGCAGTACAGATATTCAGCAACTTTGAGGAGTAAGTACAGAAGGCATGCTTATTAGATTTTTAGCTTCTTCATTTTTAGCTGATGTGAATGAAAGGAAGTCGGCTTGATCAATAAATGTGTATTTAGACAAATTTTTATTGATCGGAATCATAACAGTGCCAAAATTCCCAAAAGGAAAAATCCAAATGAATAGCAAAAGAGTTTGTATTTTCCCTTTATTGTGTGTTGAATTGGAAAGTCTTGCAAAACTCAGCCTCTACAAATAAATGTAACAATGCCATTGAGTAACTATTTAAAATAAAATGTAAAAAGAAATCTGCATGTTACAAAACTAATTGAAACTGCTGATAGAATTGGCATTTAAAGTGGACCTTCACTCTGAATAAGGGTCTGGCCTTGATTCACTAAAAGGTAGAAAAAAAAAAACTTAGCGCTTGGAAAATAAATTCACATGCGAGAATTTTTCAAACTTAGGAGCGATTCACAAAGACAGTTGAATTAAATTGGTGTGTGCGAATTTGCGGGTGAATTTTTTTCGTGTGCAATTGAAAATCACTTTACATGTGTGGAGCCAATTCATGGCACCTGAATCACTAGAATTCCTAGTGACAGCGGGCGGCTCTCATTGGACCATTGCCCGCGCATGCGCCATTGGAGCGGGAAGAGGTGAGTGCCTATGGGACCTGCCACAACTGGATGAGTCAGCCCCCTTTGGTCCCTGCCCTGCTCCAATGTCCAAGTTCCGACCCCCTAATCCCCATGCAAAAATCTTCATCTAATGTTTATTTTTTTTATAAAAGCAGCACTCAGCAATCCTGACACAGTGACATTCCACCAGTCTCCGGGTCCCTGAATTTCTGCCTGCTCCTCCATTACCGTTTTACACGGGGGTCTCAGTCTATGAGGTCCCTATCCAGAGGGAGCCAGCAACCCCAGCAGCACCTAGAACAGCTCTCACGCTGGGCGCAGGGGCGTGAACACCTAGATGGTAGCTGAAGTTGCGGTAGCCAATGATCACCACAACGTGAGAGCAGCCAGGAAAAGTAAGTTTACCAGCCACACCAAGGGTTTTACATAGCAGGGCATCCTGCTACAGGACAGGGTTGGGAAATAGTGATATAGGAGGTATATTAAAAAATGGAGATGATTTTATTTGTTGATTATATGACTGCTGTAGTCTTTCCTGAGTTCACTTACTTGTTTTTATCTTCTTAAGCCAAAGTGTCAATTACAAATATTAATAAATCTGTGAATGTCCTTATTCATCCAGGTCCAGGGATGTCAAACTGACCCATTCCTGAGGGTTGATTTTTTCTCAGTACTGAACTTGGCTATGGCCACTTTCCTGAACACAATCACCCTGCAGGAAAGGGTCAGGTTGACGTCTGTGTAGGTCATGGTCTGTAGCAATAAATCAAGGCGAATGGATTGTATTCTGATTTGAGATTTGAACAAAATCGTTCACTCAAGAAGAATTTAGTTGCCTTATGTTCTACTACAGATAAATGCTAATATGCAGCAAATTAAAAATGAAGGCAATAGATATATGCCCTACTAGACCGAAAGTGTAATAAAAATTAAATGTATTACAACATGTCAATTACAGTATGATTTCACAAGAATAATATCTAGTGCATACATTAGTAGTAACTTTACCTGAAATAACACCTGTAGTGAAATTTACAGGAAACCAGTTATAAACACTGAGGCATAAGTTGAAGATAAAGCAAAGCGAGAGACACTGACAGCTAACTTTGATAATATTTTACTTGATCTTGAGGTTGTGTAGGGACTATGGACTGATACCACTCAGAAGTGATTTGACAAAGGAGAACAAAGGAAGATATTCTTGTCTCCTTGGGGGGAATCGCTTTTCTATAAACAGCAGGGCACAGAATCTCCAGCAAATAAATATCATAACAAAATAGAAAACTGATGACAAACGTTTCATAGATGTCTTCGAAAATTACATGGAAATATAGAAAGAGACTTCATTTACATTACAGGTAACCTTCAGATGCATGGGAAGACAGCCACTTGGTACCCTCCCATAACTGCCAACATACCCACATTTTGGTTTAGATATTGTGTTGGTTGAGCCATAGAATTTGGGATTACATGTAGGGACCAGAGTCTATTGAATTTAGTTGAAGGGTTGGCTAAGTTATGGTGTACGTTGAGCCTGGTATCGTGATAAAATAAAGCTTCAGTCTAAACATTTTATTCTATAGGGTCGATTCAAAGAAACATGTAACAGCTTGGATTTTGGTGCCGATCATCCTATTTTTCCCGTACGCTCGTGCGTTCGTATGAACTTGCGAGTGATTCTATAAGCAAATACGTTTCTATCCTAAAATGTACGTCCGTTCGTATGGCAGTTCGGGAATCAGACCTATGTCAGTTTCCATCCTGAATTTTCCGTTTCATTTCTCAGGTTGCAACATTGGTTTTGCCCTTTTTCCTTTTTTGTCTGGACGTAAATCCTTCTGATCTTGTGGCTGCGCACTACAAACTTACCTCATTAAAGTGCATTCTAAATATTTGGTCTTTTATTTTTCTTTATTTCATTCATTTTGTAGTAACCAACCATTAATGAATGCATTTGCATAAGTAAATCTTACTTTGTTTAATTTTTAGTTAACTTGCATTTTTTACTTGTGGATTTATTTTTAATATTTTGGCTTCAAATGGTACAACTTAAAATTTTGTGTGTGGTTACCCACACCCTCTACATACAGATTGCTCTCAAATATAAAAAAACACCCAGCAACTTCTGCATGTTATGAGTCTAGAAACAGCCAAGATGGCGGCTCAGGTATTCTCGGGCAGCCTGCAAACAGAAAGGGCCTTGTGACTGTGTTGCTCTGCATTCTTTGATTTCTGACCTTTCCGTGCCCCCAGCTCTGCTGTGTCTGTGCAAAATACAGCAGTAACCCACATCCTGCACTTTATCCCGCTCTCCTCTCCTCAGTAAGTGTGATGCATCTGACCAAAGATGTGCTTAAATAATTAAACAAAGCAAAGGTAAACAACTACACCAATAAATGCAATTTAAAAATATTATTCTAGTACATCAATTTAAAAATAAATAACAAAGGACATAAGTTTCTTTAATTAACGCAAATATATTGCAAAATAAAGGTTTACATGCAAAGGACTAATTAAGGTCCACATTAAAATGCTTTTATAAGGCATACATGAATCAGGTATGCATTGCCATACAATTTATGGCCTCGGCCATGCTGATACATGCAGTTCATTGGAGCTCAAGACGCGCAGACTCCTCCACATAGCCAAAAAACCTGTTCAAGAACAGCAATCCGACTGCTAAAAGGTGTCGGCAGTGGCTTTCTTTTAAAACGTATTTAGAGGTTTGAAAACTGTTCTCTGAATCACACCTAAACACATTCGATTATCCTAAGTTTTACGTTTTGATCCTAAGTTTTAGGATTTGATCCTAAGTTTTACGTTTTGATCCTAAAATTTAGGAACGAACTTGCGATGATCGTAAGAGCATATACGCATTCGTACGTAGGCTCGTGCGAGTCGGAAATGGCCAAAAAAACAGGAAAAAATGACTAACACCCACCCAAACTTACGATTCTCGATCCGAAATCAATTAACTTTTGCTCTTTGAATCGAGGGGTATGTTTGGGAGGATACACATGCTACAGCACTTGTCTGTTTTGTTATTATTTGATTTACCCTTTCTGTTAGGAGTCACGAACATGTCACTGAGAGTAACAGTAATTTCAGGTAACAGAGCCAATGGTGTCAGAACAACAACAAGTTCAGGTACCTGCAGAACTACGGGGTGTCAAAAGAACAGAAGAGGGGTCCAGTTTGATTATTTCCCTAAACACCTCTTCCAACGTTATAAAAGACAGCAAAATATAGCAAAAAATCCACTGGCACTCTTCCAAGCACCACTGTTATTCATCCATGGTGATGTATAAAATGTGGCCAATATTTAGGGTTCACGTAAAGCACCTTTATCAAGCGAATATAAACTTTAATAGAAAACTTTCATACATCGCCATCAATAAATAACAGTGACGGTATGTCCCTTTTATACTGTACATCACTATGAATAAATAACCTGAAGATTTCATGTGGATTTAGCATTATTTTGTAAGCCCTATGACATAGCCACCACTACCACTACTGCTACACCCCCAACAAATAACCATTGCTGAGTTTCACCTTATAAAATGTAAAAAACAACAGCATGTTATCGTTTTCTATAAGATGTTTATAAGATGCTTACAAATGCTAGAAGCTTGACTAATAAAATGGATGAACTAGAACTGATAATAACAGAAGAACAATATGATATAGTGGGGGTAACAGAGACCTGGCTGGATGAAAGCTATGACTGGGCAGTACATTTACAGGGATACTGTGTGTTTAGGAGGGACCGTAACAAACGCAAAGGGGGTGGAGTCTGCTTAATTGTAAAATCCTCTCTACAGCCTGCTCTGCGGGAGGATATATGTGAGGGGAATGACCATGTGGAGTCTGTATGGGTAGAAATACATGGAGGGAGAAACAAAAATAAAATACTGATGGGGGTTTGCTATAAACCTCCAGATATATCCGAATCCATAGAAAATATGATGCTAAGGCAAATAGATATAGCCGCTAAAATAAATGAGGTAGTGATTATGGGGGACTTTAACTACCCAGATATAGACTGGGATGCTGAAACATGTGTTTCGCAGAAAAGTAATAGTTTTTTATCTAAAACAAAAGATGGCTACCTTTCCCAACAAGTACAAGCTCCAACAAGGGGGAAAGCCATATTGGACCTAATACTAACCAATGTACCAGACAAAGTAATAAAGGTACAGGTTGGGGGACACCTTGGAAGCAGTGATCATAATATCATTAATTTCCAATTAGCAGTCACTAGGGTGCCTTATCAAGGAGTCACAAAAACGCGGGACTTCAAAAAGGCAAAGTTTGACCAACTTAGAGATGCCCTACACTGCATTGACTGGGAAAATGTCCTTAAGAACAAAAGCATGGACGCTAAATGGGATACTTTCAAAGGAATACTTAATTTTCAGTGTGACAGATATATACCTTACAGGAATAAAACTATTAGACACACATGTAAACCGATGTGGCTAAATAAAAAGGTTAAGGGGGCAATAAACAACAAAAAAAAGGCATTTAAACGTTTAAAGCAGGAAGGGACAGCGGAAGCGTTAAAAAACTATAAAGAAGAAAATAAACAATGTAAACAACAGATAAGGGCAAAGTCAAATGAGATTTTTGCGTTTGCAGTTTAATATTTATTACTCAATACATTTATAAAGTAACATACCTACTATAGAATTGACTCTAAATAGGTAAAATGAAATGGGACTTACCCACCAGGCCCGGCGGTAAACACCTAACCTGGGCCACTTTTGAATATGACTTATAGTTTAAGTAGATGAGGATCCCACTCTGTGATGTAGAAAGACGACTTCTTTTATTCAAATTAAAAGTGGAGATGCAAGACAGACCATGGAACGTGCCACAATCAATAATCTGTCAATTGTATACAGCAGTCCCTTTAAAACTTCAGCAGCAGCTCCTCTATGTATATGGTGCTGGCATGAAGTCCCAGGATGTGTATCCAAAAGTTCAGAGCTTGTCTATAAGCTCTACACAGTCCGCCAGTTGATAATAAAATAGTCCATGAATAAAATCCTTTCCAGCTGGTTTCAGCCAGTCAGCACAGTCAGCTGGTAGTGAAGTGTAAAGTCCCGACGCGCGTTTCGATTTCTCGTCTTCAGGAAGACCCTGAAGACGAGAAATCGAAACGCGCGTCGGGACTTTACACTTCACTACCAGCTGACTGTGCTGACTGGCTGAAACCAGCTGGAAAGGATTTTATTCATGGACTATGGTCTGTCTTGCATCTCCACTTTTAATTTGAATAAAAGAAGTCGTCTTTCTACATCACAGAGTGGGATCCTCATCTACTTAAACTATCCCCTCGATTCAAAGAGCAAAAGTTAAGTGATTTCGTATCGAGAATCGTAAGTTTGGGTGGGTGTTTGTCATTTTTTCTGGTTTTTTTGGCCATTTCGTATTCGTACGATCGTTCGCGCATAGACGTATATGAACATACGCATTTCGTACGAGAATCGTATAATTTGCGTTAGTTCGTGTGTTTTTCCCGTCCAAATCGTATTATTTGCGTTAGTTCGTGTGTTTTTCCCGTCCAAATCGTATTATTTGCGTCCGATCCTATTTTTTACGTCCTTCACATGGGCTTGCGCCCAATTCAGAGAGGTGATTGCTAATTGTTTTGAAGCCCATTAAAGAGCTGCTTTACGAAATGTTTGCCGGCAGCTATTTGGCCTCGGGAGTAGGATGGAGCGGAGCGAGTTTGTGGCACATCAAGGGCTTATGCTTTTTGGCATTGAGTTGATCGAGATGTCTGAGAGCAGATTGCCCCTGCGTCGTCGCATGAACATCGATAGCATGAATGATGTTGAGCTGTTCGAGCTGACCAGGCTTAATCGCGCTTCCCTCCATAAATTATATAGTGAGCTGCGGCCATGGTTAGCCCGCACCACAAGGAAGGGGCATGCAATTTCAGGTATGACCAAGATGCTTGGCTGCCTGCAATTTTTGGCGAACGGCTCGTTCCAGAGGCTGGGTGCCCTCTCCGTGGGGATGTCACAGCCTACGCTGAGCCGCGCACTATCTAAATTTTTGGAAGGCATGGCTGCCATAACTCAAAAATATATTTATTTTCCTGATGATATGGCAGCCAGAAACGCCATTAAGCTTGGGTTTTATAATGTGGCCGACATGCCCAACGTTATTGGTGCAATTGACTGCACACATGTGGCACTCGTACCTAGGGCAGCCGACGAGTATATATATAGGTATTGAGATTGGTTATTATGTTGCCCAACGTGTCATGTCACCTGTTTTCCTTTGCGGCAGCATATTTGTTTATCCCTCATTTGTGTAGCTGCTTTATCTCGGCTTTTCATTAGTATTTCCCAATAGAGTGCAGACATGTTTTGTGGTTAATTTATTATTTTGGGTCAAATATCAATTACCCTTTTTGTATGTTTTTGCCTTAAGGAATCGTAAAATGGGACACTCACTTAATGTCCAGGCCGTGGTTGGTCCGGATATGCGGTTTATGAGTGTCCTTGCCGGCTACCCCGGATCGTCCCACGACTCCTATATCCTCCGGCGATCTGGGTTGTTTCGGAGATTTGAGGCAGGTGAATTTTCGGGGGCATGGCTGCTTGGTAAGTGTGTCCTATTTGTGTGTTATTAAATGTGGCATTAATCTTGTATTTGTTGATATGTTTGTTTTGGAAAACTTGACAGAAGCGTCCATCTGCCTTTTTCTTGGCTCATATATTAGGAACTTACCCAAAAAATCCTTGTCTCGCTTTGGCCTTCAGAATGTTTTCCCTTTAGTTAGGATGTCTGTAAGTTCCTTGTGCCTAAATATATTGGTTTGGAGTTTATACCCAAGGATCTTTGACATTTGGCTCCTTTTGTACTATTGGTCGTTAAATGTCAAAGTGGACTTAAACTGCATACATTGTAGTTTCCAGTGAAATGTGGCTAGGGATCTTTGACATTTGGCTCCTTTTGGACTATTGGTCGTTAAATGTCAAAGTGGACTTAAACTGCATACATTGTAGTTTCCAGTGAAATGTGGCTAGGGATCTTTGACATTTGGCTCCTTTTGTACTATTGGTCGTTAAATGTCAAAGTGGACTTAAACTGCATACATTGTAGTTTCCAGTGAAATGTGGCTAGGGATCTTTGACATTTGGCTCCTTTTGTACTATTGGTCGTTAAATGTCAAAGTGGACTTAAACTGCATACATTGTAGTTTCCAGTGAAATGTGGCTAGGGATCTTTGACATTTGGCTCCTTTTGGACTATTGGTCGTTAAATGTCAAAGTGGACTTAAACTGCATACATTGTAGTTTCCAGAGAAATGTGGATAGGCCCTCAGCAGCATCCTAATTGTAACATGTCTGAAAACTACAAATATATGTAAAATACAAATACCCTTGGCCGTGCAGATGTTTGTTAATTAATTGGTATATAGAAGTGCCATTTTTATTTAGGTTATACCTTAGTGCAATTTTTGGGGGCCCTAATGTGCCCTGTTTTTTTTGGGGAACACTTTACCTTACATCATTATGATATCTGTGAATTTTTTGGTGTTGGTTGTGTTGCCTTTTTAATTTTGATTACATTTAATTCTCTGTTTAAGGTGATTCCGGGTACCCACTTCTACCCTGGCTCATGACGCCTGTGCTGCGGCCCCAGGATGCCTCTCAGGAAGCGTATAACCGTGCGCATCGCAAGACCCGGGCTGTTGTGGAGAGGGCCTTTGGTCTGCTGAAGACACGTTTTCGTTGCCTTGACCATACTGGGGGGGCCCTGCAATATGATCCCAAGAAAGTGATCGACATTATAATGGCATGTGCTGTTTTGCACAATTTTGCCATCATGGAACGTGTCCCACGTTATGTGGACAGCCTGCCCTCTTCAGCCGTCGAGGATGAAGCCGAGATTTTTGAGGGGCCCCCCAGTGAGTCTGGCCAATCTGTTCGAGCCAACCTGATCAGCCAGCATTTTAGTTAACTTTTTTCCCTGTCTCACCATTCTGGATGTCTGTGTTATCCTTTTGGAAACATATGTTGTTTTGCCCTAATGTGGCATTACCTCTAAGTAAAACATTTCGACCTTAATTGTTGCCTAATGTATTTCATGTAGTTTCCTTAGCTTTCGCTGTGCATTGTTACACCTCTTCCAACCAAAATTATCTGGTTTAGGCCAAGCTGTTACAAAAGTCTTCCCACTAAAAACGCCACAAGTATTGGAAGTTAAATTTTTGTTTTACTTAGCAAATGAAAAATTATAGTGGTTAACAGAAATCAGTCCACATACATCTGTGGTAACAAATGGATAACATTAAAAAAAACATCGAGCACATCTACACCTGGAAGTGAGTGGCACAACCAAACAAGGACACCCAGTCCAAAGGCCAGCCTAGTCCAGTCATTAATATTGCCTGTGCCCAGGGATATTTGGGCATGGCCATAATGTCACACAAACATGTCTGCAAACAGGAGGAGCACCAACCAAATACATAGGTAAAGCCATAAGTGGCCAGATACACTCCACATAGACCTATGGCATTGGCTAGTGGCCTTAAGCATTACTCTAAGGAGCTATATGGGAGCAAATACAAAACACAACCTGCCAGAGCAACACAAAATGGATTGTTTGAAACCTCAAAGGACAAGTAAATACAGTGGGGGTTAAGAGAAAAGATGTCCCACACACCCATGGCTTAATAGGGTGGCTGCCCATAATACCCAGGTGGAGGTCCAGGTGGAGGTCCATGGGAATGGGACCTAGCCTGGGCCATGGCAGCATTGTGAATTTGAAACTGCTCCACAATGTTTCTCTGCATATTGGTCATCTCAGCCATGGCTGACTGGATGCCATTACTTGCATTGGCCACGTTGCTGTTGAGGGTACGCAACTCCGCGAGGATGCCCTGTAGACTGGTATGGATGTTCACCATGTCGGCATGCCTTTGCTCACGCTCTGTAACGAGCTGGGCGTCATAAGAGTCCCTTTGTTGGGTCCATAATTGAAGCAGGGCACTCTGCCTCCCCTGGGAAATTGTGGGGCGGCGTAATGGCGTCCGCCGCACAATGACCCTGGCTCTTGGGCGTGCCCTGCCGCGTGGTGTCGTACCCTCAACAGCAACCGGCCTGCTTTGCAAATCCTCAGCAGCAGAGTGAACACTGGGGACTGTTGTGTCAGTCTCCCCATGTGCAAGCACAATGGATGGAGATTCACTCTGCTGCTGAGGATTGGCCAGAGAAACATTATCGAGCAGTTCCAAATTGGCACCCAGGGGGAGTTCATCCGACGTGCCCTGTACGGAGACATCATCATCTTCCTCCATGTCCTGGATCTCTTCCATGAGTGTGCGGGTCTGTAGGGACATATCAAAAAAAAAAAGGCTAAGTTTGCGTTCCAATTTAGGATTTCAACAGTTTAACACATTCTTAAGCACTTGTTAGTATTTATGCTACTAAATTAACTTACCGAAAATCTCTGATCTGGGCTCCGATGCTGTACGGACCTGGTAGGCATAACCAAACTGGGGGGTGAGTTTACCCTTGCTGAGGGATCATGCTGGGCTGAAGAAGAGAAAAAAATACCACGTAAACACACACACATAACCTTTTTTTTGATAGGTAATCAAATATAGCTCTATTTGTAATATTATTCAACTCTAGAGCAATGGTGACCTTTGTTCAAACCCACGCAAGTTTACATAGGTGCAATGGCTCGGACAAACTGCTAAGTGACCTCAGTTCTAAGTCATGAAGTGTACCCAGTCAGCATCCAACTTTCATGGCACATTTTTGGATTTAGCCTACCATTCGCTAGGTCCGGGGTACTCAAACAATTGTTTGAAACGCCCATTTAAAGGTATGTGGTGAGAGGTGAATGTCTGGCCATGGTGCTGACGCAGGGGGTGTCTAGTTAAAAATAAAGACACTGGTGGAGGGGCTGGAGCTTTCAAAGTGCCAACTAATAAAGGCTGCTTGCCCTTGCTGGGCTGGATGGGCCAGAGCTGAGGGGACAGGGATTGGATGTCTAAAGGGGGGAGTTAACGTATTGATGGTGATGGGATGGATGGAGCCAATCTGTTACAAATGTATGGGGCTTATGTGGGGGGGGGGCATGGGGGGACTGTGGCACATGGGCCAGAGCAGGGGCAGCGGGACACGATTGTGGCCAGTGAAAATGTAAATAAGTTACTGTGTACCTTGCAATGCCACTTCCTGTGCAGTACTTCATATTGCAATGCTATGTTTCAGGGAGCCATGACATTGGGCAGGAGACCAACCACTACATGGCCGATCAAGGGGGCAGCTCTGAGCACGTCAACACAGAAGTAACTGAGTGCAGGGCTGTCTGGCCAGGGGTCCTTGAATGTGGTGCCAAGGCCCGCATTGGGACCCCGGGCCGCCAGTTGAGTCTCGCTGCTCTTGGTCACATATGTTTGTGGGTGGCTAATTAAATTGTTAACTCAAACACAACTCACACAACCAAAAGGCAACCCATACATAATGATGTGTGTTTTGTGATTGATTCTAAATATCTCACTTATCTTGCGAAACTTCATGACTTTAACAATACAATTGGACATTTGATCTTTGCCATAATGGCTGTGGGCCTAAATGTGTGATTCACAGGGACCAAAAGAGGACACAAACAGCCACAGTAGTGCGAGGCCAAGCAAGGCAAACCATAGGGGCATCCCGTTATCTTGTTACTAGTGAACTGTAGATTATTTAGCAAACAGGCAAACATGCAGATTTAATAGTACTCACCGTGGGTACGGGTCGGGGAGTCTGTGTCCCTTAGACCAGCATGTCCACCGACCGCGACCGGATGGAGAAGTCCAAGCACAATCTCCTCAGCAGGGGTAAACTCCAATTTAGATGGAAAGCCACCTCCAGTTTTCATGCTGAAAAGAGAAAATCGTTTGGTATTCAGAAAAGGGGCATACAGCACATCCCAAACATTATATTTAGCGAAAACATTTATTTACCTGTAATTATGCCTTTTAATTTCTTTTTGCCGTACAGCATACTTCAGATCAGAGATTTACTTCTGAATTTGGGACACATCTTTCCTCTCTTCCCCCGCTGCATTTACTTGTCGGAGGATGGTTTCAAACAATTCCATCTTGCGCTGCTTGGTGGTGTGTTTGGATTTGCTCCCATATAGCTCGTCATAGTATAATGTAAGGCCACTAGCCAATGCCATATTTTGGTCATGGGAGAATCTCCCACTCAACTGGCCGCGGCGCAATGTGCGGCCAGATGGTTGGCTTGGCTGCTCCTCCATGTGTGCAGACACATGTGGTGACATTATGGCCTGGGGCTGGGTAGGGGAATGGCCGGATTGGTGGCTTCCCAATGACTGGACTGGACTGGCCAAGGGACTGGGTGTTCTGGCGTGGCTGGCCACCGAACTTCCAGGTGTAGATGTGGTCATGGTTGCAATTCGGGGCCCTCTTGGGGGGCTCTGTTCCCGGCTGGTGCCAGGTCGGGGGCTCTGTTCCCGGCTGGTGCCAGGTCGGGGGCTTCTGGCCCTGGATGGGGTTCGGGCCCTGTAGGGGCTTCTGGCCCTGGATGGGGTTCTTCTGGCCCTGGATGGGGTTCGGGCCCTGTAGGGGCTTCTGGCCCTGGATGGGGTTCTTCTGGCCCTGGATGGGCTTCGGGCCCCTCTGCGCGGCCTGGATGGACTTCGGGCCCCTCTGCGCGGCCTGGATGGGCTTCGGGCCCTTCTGCGCGGGCTGGATGGACTTCGGGCCCTTCTGCGTGGGCTGGAGGGGCTTCGGGCCCTTCTGTGCGGGCTGGATGTGCTTCGGGCACTGCTGTGGGGCCTGGATGGTCTTTGGCCCTTTCTGCGCGTGCTGGATGGGCTTTGGGCCCTTCTGCGCGGGCTGGATGGGCTTCGGGCCCCTCTGCGCGGCCTGGATGGACTTCGGGCCCCTCTGCGCGGCCTGGATGGGCTTCGGGCCCTTCTGCGTGGGCTGGAGGGGCTTCGGGCCCTTCTGTGCGGGCTGGATGTGCTTCGGGCACTGCTGTGGGGCCTGGATGGTCTTTGGCCCTTTCTGCGCGTGCTGGATGGGCTTTGGGCCCTTCTGCGCGGGCTGGATGGGCTTCGGGCCCCTCTGCGCGGCCTGGATGGACTTCGGGCCCCTCTGCGCGGCCTGGATGGGCTTCGGGCCCTTCTGCGCGGGCTGGAGGGGCTTCGGGCCCTTCTGCGTGGGCTGGAGGGGCTTCGGGCCCTTCTGTGCGGGCTGGATGTGCTTCGGGCACTGCTGTGGGGCCTGGGTTGGCTAAGTGCCCGGCTTGAAAGCATGGGTGGTGTGGGCTCCCTTGGGCGGCCTCTTCTGGGGGCAGAGGTGGTGGTGGCTGCTGTGGCCTGTTTTTTGGCCGCAGGGGCACGTGCCTTTGGGGCCCTTTTTTGGGAAAGGGAGGGTCCAGTGTCCCTTGGTGGGGCCGAGGTGGTACTTGCCTTCTGGGCCTTCTGGGACCTTAGCTTCTTCGGTCGTTGCTGGGACCTGGTTGTTGGGCCCTCAGAGGTCTGGCTTTGCTGGCCGCGTTTAGCTGCTGCCTTTTTTGGTGCCATTTTGTCCAAAAGCTCAAAGAGAATGAGCTTTGGGTGCAGGGACCTTTAAATCATGCGCCCAGCGTCTGACGCCTATGCGCACGACTACGCGCTCGTACGGACGTACGTTCGTGCGGAACCAGGAAACCGCTGGGGTTTCACTTATCTGCTGCCTGGAAGAAGACTAAAGATGGCGCCCACTATCTTCACCCGTCAACAGGAAGAGATCCTCATGCTGGTAAGTGGCTGCCTGTGCATTTTAATAGAATAGTCAATGATGGCCTAAATGTAAATGATGCGTTGGGAACTAGTTTGGGGTCTCTTAATGTTTAATCACTGGCTCCTCACACTTCATCCTCAAGGGCCGAGCCTGGCCACGTTTTCACCTGTCTATGCTGATGTCCTAATTCGGCCAATTGCTCCGGCTTAGCAACAGTTAATTAACCTGTGGAGTAGCGGGGCGAGCTGTCAAACCTGGCCTGTCTCGGACCTTGATGCGGATGTTTGCGGAACACTGTTTTCCTAAGCCATAAAAACACAACGGGAAGCCACACACGTGGGCCAAAAGCCTAAGCATTAGGCTACATCTTGGATCTTTAAAACATCCTAACATGCCATAGATGCAGGTGGCCTGATTGTTGTTGTTGGCTATTATCTGTATGTACATGGTGTGTGATACATATAACATAAGACCAGACTGTCAATCACAGTCAACGTCCTCTTTAAGGCACTCCCCAAAAATGGCGGACACTCGAAATGTGTGTGTTAATGACATTAAATTCTCAACTTGTGATGCAACACATATGGGTCTGTGTGTAAAAGTAAAAGCTCTGTGTCCATTATGTTTTTCAGATCATGCTTCAGCGCCGGTATGACTTCGCGCCCAATGTGTGCGAGAAAAGGGACATCGCCCGGGAGATCATCGCCGAGATCCACCGTGTGACCAGCACCACCTTCACTCACACCCAGATAATGCAGCATTGGTCGGACCTGAAGCGTCTGCACATGCCCCGGGTGCGGAGGTTTTTTGGGATCCATTTCCCAAGTAAGTACAAAGCAATTGCATGGTATATGTTCCAAATGTCTAAGTTATGCCTTTATTTATAATGACTTTTCTTTGGTAGTGTTGGAAATGGATTTCAGAATTCGCCGCACCCGGAGACGTACAGGCCGACCAGTGCTGCATGACTCTGCATCTGTGAGTGAAGGTGGTGGATCTCCCGGGCGACGGACCTACCCCTCCTCTGTGGCCTCCTCAGACCAGCCCCTGGACCTTACCACAGAGGAGGGGCCAAGGCGCGTGGGCGTGGAGTCATACCTGGCCACGCATGGGGAAGGCTCTGGTATGTCACTCTTCATGTATAGGCACAAAGATATACATGGCAGGCCAAAAACTAAGTTATCCTTTATTATGTATTTGTAGAAGCTTCAGGAGCGGGTGAGATAGTGGAGGAGGAGGCAGCAGAGATGCTTGAAGTCGATCCTGGCGAAGGTGAGTGATGTCAGCCAGACTGGGAGCCAGATATGTTGGGAATAGTGACTCTCTACAAGTACTAACCAAATGTCACATGTTTCTCCAGGGACTTCTTCACAGCAGAGCCAGGACCAAGGGCAGCCTGTTGGCCCCAACCAGCCATCTGTCGGCCACCAACTCCGTAAGTCTCCATGCCATTATTCATATTAATGTTTGGTTAGCTAATAACACACACATAACTAAAGGCGTAGCCAATGTGTAGTTCACACTTTAATGTGGGCACTTCGTTAGCTTAAAGAGGACCCTAACTAGTATTAAGAACCAAAGACTTAGCCATCACACTGTACCTACAGATTAGAAACATGGAAAAACACCCTTCACCCATCTAATGCATGTTATTAGACAGAACAAAACCAATATTGGGGAATATGGAATGCGCAATATTTACAGGCAGCATGGGATACAGATTGTAAAAAGGAAGGTGCTGCCATGCATTGTGTGAGTGATGACCTTTCCCTCAACCCAGCTATGCTCTGGATTCCCAACGCACCACTGTAACCTACTCCCCTGTACTTTATCCAACTCTCCACTCCTCATTAAGTGTTATGCTTCAGAGTCCAGATGGCGGCGCTGTAATCCCCAAAAAACCCTAACTAACTTTGAGGTGGTGCAGAATCATTTGTGAATAGTTTTTGGTTTTCATTAAATAATGTTGAAGGTCCGGTTTAAGGAGTTTAAACACTTACCTGTGGGAAATGCATTAACTGTATCCCTTTGAAGAAGGACATATGTCATGCATTTACATGTATTTGATTAACCCTAAATCTATTTCCAGCATACAAACCGGTCTGGGACTCCTATTTATGTTTCTTTCTCTATTGGTTACAGGGATGATCCCCCAAACCTTGGCGGGAAAAAAAAAAAGAATTAAGGAGTTGGTGGCCGAGCTGCTGGCCATACAGGCGACGTTGGGGCCAACAGATGAAGAAGACGAGGAGGATTAGTGCCCTTGGTCCTGGCTCCTTTCTTCCAGTTGTTTTTAAATGGTTCCAAATTTTTAAACTTTTTTTATTGGTTTGGTGAAAAACCAAAAAAGTTGTTTTAAAAAAAAAAAAAAAAAAAAAAAAAAAAAAAAATTTTCCAGTTAAAAAAAAAAAAAACAATTTTAGGTGTTTTTACTTGCCCAAAACCAAAAAAAATTTTACAATTATTCCAAAAAAAAATAAGAAAATATTTTAAATAAATTATATTTTAAGCCTTCCAAAATGTGTCTTTTCTAATATGCACACACCCAAAAAATTACACAAACCAGAAACAACACACTTCGAAACATATAGACATATGTAAATTATGTGATATTCTTACGTTTTAGGGACCGAGAAATGAAGTGGGATGCAGCCGCTAAGGGGTTTAGGTAAGTTTGAGGGACCGAGAACTGAAGTTGGATGCAAGCGCTAAGGGGTTTAGGTAAGTTTGAGGGACCGAGAACTGAAGTTGGATGCAGCCGCTATGGGGTTTAGGTAAGTTTGAGGGACCGAGAACTGAAGTTGGATGCAGCCGCTATGGGGTTTAGGTAAGTTTTAGGGACCGAGAAATGAAGTTGGATGCAGCCGCTAAGGGGTTTAGGTAAGTTTGAGGGACCGAGAACTGAAGTGGGATGCAGCCGCTATGGGGTTTAGGTAAGTTTTAGGGACCGAGAAATGAAGTTGGATGCAAGCGCTAAGGGGTTTAGGTAAGTTTGAGGGACCGAGAACTGAAGTGGGATGCAAGCGCTAAGGGGTTTAGGTAAGTTTGAGGGACCGAGAACTGAAGTTGGATGCAGCCGCTATGGGGTTTAGGTAAGTTTTAGGGACCGAGAAATGAAGTTGGATGCAGCCGCTAAGGGGTTTAGGTAAGTTTTAGGGACCGAGAACTGAAGTTGGATGCAGCCGCTAAGGGGTTTAGGTAAGTTTGAGGGACCGAGAACTGAAGTGGGATGCAAGCGCTAAGGGGTTTAGGTAAGTTTCTGGTTGAGGGTGCGCATGCGCAAGATCTTATATCCAGAGGCTAACGCAAGTAATTGGAAGAGCTTGACGATGGAAGCTGCCGAAAAAACAGGCTGCCGCCGCAACAGGTGAGCACATGAACGTGATTTTTACGATTGCCAACTGACTGAGGCAAGTTCGGGAGATAGCATACGAACGGACGTATCTTTTAGGATAGAAACGTATTTGCTTATTGAATCACTCGCAAGTTCATACGAACGCACGAGCGGACGTGAAAAATAGGATGATCGTGAGCAAAATCCAAGCTGTTACATGTTTCTTTGAATCAACCCATATAAGTCATATTCAAAAGTGGCCCAGGTTAGGTGTTTACCGCCGGGCCTGGTGGGTAAGTCCCATTTCATTTTACCTATTTAGAGTCAATTCTATAGTAGGTATGTTACTTTATAAATGTATTGAGTAATAAATATTAAACTGCAAACGCAAAAATCTCATTTGACTTTGCAGTAACAACAATATTTAAGGATACTTGGAAAACAAGAATAAGATTAAACATCCCATCTTATCACACCTGAGCATCCTACAGAAATTAGCGCGCCTGCAGATAGACTGACAGCCACAGGCAGCTTGTCTGTTGTCTGCTAGATCTATCACCTTTATTGTCTTTTCAACCCCACGGTTTAGCCAACCGGTCAGGCTGCAGCTGAGCATTTCTATAAGCGCTGTTCTTTCTTTACTATTTAACAGATAAGGGCAGCTAAGCTGGAGACAGAAAGACTGGTCGCGAAAGAGAGTAAAACTAACGCCAAATTATTCTTTAGCTACATAAACCGTAAAAGATACAAACCTGAGGGTGTGGGCCCCCTGAAAAGCAAGGATGGGACCCCTATAGAGGGAAATGAGGAGAAAGCTAATTTGCTTAACAACTTCTTTGCTTCTATGTTCACAAAAGAATTTGACATGCCCAGTGAAATGCAGGGGAATAAGCGAAACCCTCCATTAAATGTCACTGGTCTAACCAAGGAAGAAGTCCGGCACCGTCTCAAGCAGATGAAAATCGATAAATCACCGGGACCAGATGACATACATCCTCGTGTTTTAAGGGAGTTATGTACAGTAATAGACAAGCCGTTATTTCTAATATTTGTGGATTCCATAACTACAGGGTTTGTTCCGAGGGATTGGCGCTTGGCAAATGTGGTGCCAATATTCAAAAAGGGATCTAGGGGGGAACCTGGGAACTACAGACCGGTAAGCTTAACATCTGTGGTGGGCAAGCTGTTTGAAGGTTTCTTAAGGGATACTATCCTGGAGCACCTTGGGGAAAATTACCTTATTACTCCATATCAGCATGGATTTATGAGGAATCGCTCCTGCCAGACAAACCTGATCAGCTTTTATGAGGAGGTAAGTTCAAGATTGGATCAGGGGGAGTCATTGGATATCATATATCTTGACTTTTCTAAAGCATTTGATACTGTGCCACATAAAAGGCTGGTACAAAAGATGAGAATGCTTGGACTGGGGGAAAACGTGTGCAGATGGGTGGGAAATTGGCTTAGTGATCGGAAGCAGAGGGTGGTTATCAATGGTACACACTCAGATTGGGTCACTGTTACTAGTGGAGTACCACAAGGGTCAGTTCTGGGACCAATTCTCTTCAATATATATATAAATGACATTGGGTATGGATTAAACAGTAAAGTCTCAATCTTTGCAGATGATACTAAGCTGAGTAAAGTAATTAAAACAAAGGAGGACAACAGGCAACTACAAACAGATTTAGATAAATTGGAAGCATGGGCAGTTAAATGGCAAATGAAGTTTAACACAGATAAATGTAAGGTTATGCACATGGGAAGGAGAAATCTGTGTCATGATTACACACTAAATAAAGAAACACTTGGTAAAACAACAATGGAAAAGGACCTAGGGGTTTTAGTTGACAATAAGCTCAACTGCAGTAATCAATGCCAGGCAGCTGCTGCCAAGGCAAACAGGATCATGGGGTGCATCAGGAGGGGCATGGGTGCTCATGACCAGAGCATCGTTTTACCCCTGTACAAGTCACTGGTCAGACCCCATATGGAATACTGTGTACAGTTCTGGGCACCTGTGCTTAAGAAGGACATATCAGAACTGGAGCACGTTCAAAGAAGGGCAACAAAGTTAATAAAAGGAGTGCGGGGGCTAGAGTACCCGGAAAGATTGTCCAAGTTAGGCTTATTTAGTCTAGAAAAAAGACGATTGAGGGGTGATCTAATAACTATGTATAAATATATTCGGGGTCAATACAAGGATCTGTCCCACAATCTATTTATACCCCGGAGTGTAACCATAACCCGGGGGCATCCACTAAGGTTAGAGGAAAGGTGCTTTCTCCACCGACATAGGAGGGGATTCTTCTCTGTAAGAGCAGTGAGACTATGGAACTCGCTGCCAGAGGAGGTAGTAATGAGGGATACATTAAAAATGTTCAAAAGTGGCCTTGATGCCTTCCTGGCATGTAATAACATTTCCGGCTATGGCTACTAGACCACTGGAAGGAGTTAAACAGGCTGAACTGGATGGACTAAAGTCTTTATTCAGCCTTACATACTATGTTACTATATGTTAGTAATCCCTTCCTACTGGGGCTTTCAGCTTGGGTGACAGGTATAACCTGTCGATTGGGTCAAGAAGCAGATAGAAACATTTAGGAGGACAGGTTGCTCGGCTTGAGTTATGGGTACGAATCATTCGAATTAAATCAGCTCAGACAAATTTGGGGCTGGATTTTTAATTTGCTTCATCACATTTTTGGAGTTACAATTAGCAAAACTCCTGGACAGCGTTGCTGCACAGCAAACCTCCTGGCCTTTCGATAAACCAATTAAAAATGATGATTCTTGTACTCTTAGCAGCGAAACAGGTGATCCCTTCAGCCTGGAGGAAACAATTCATACCCATCGTAAAAGTTACTACTAAAGTTAAAGAGGAACATCAAAAAAGATCTCTCTAAAGATCCCTCCCCTTTTCCTCACCGCCTTTTGGATGTCGGCGTTATCTAAAACACAGACATCTGGCAGCATTCCTGGCCCCTTTGCACCCCCTCCCCCAAGCCATCCCGAGAGTTATTGCAGCCTATGCAGTGACACTGCACATGTGCAAGATTTAAGGTGTGGCACAGAGAACAACGGGATGGCAATATGGAGCTGCCCAACGTAGATGGCGTAGGCCCGAGGGATTTTGGAGTGCGATGCAACCAGACAGGTAAGTTTATAATTTTAAATTGTTAAACCGGAGGGGCAGGGGGCCTGAGAAAGCCAGGTTTGGGGAGTTAATAAAAATACCTTCAATGTTACTCTTTAATGGCTTTTTTATTAATGAGAGGCTATACTTAAATGGATTCCGTAGGCAAAGTGCATAAACTATCATTCAACAGCTCACCTCATCATGGCTGCGCTCTCCCTTACTGTCAGAACACAGCTACTTCTGAAAGCAGAACAAGGCAAAGGCCAGGTGAAGAGCAGTGACACATCCCCTGAATTCCTTTGCCATAGACCACCAATCATAGGGCTAAGCTGGTGGTCTAAAGTTCCCCATCATCAGACTGTGGGTCCCCCCCTTTTGTGTCTCATGATAACGGCGAGGGCGGTACCCTCTGGGTTCCCCACCATGGTAGAGTGGGGAGACCAATTATTGGGGTAACCTTACAGGCTCGGGGTGGGCTGGATGTTGTCATTATAGCCGTCACTGCCACCGCTGTCATATCATTATAACGTCAGTGAACTGACGATTATGATTGGCATTTACTTCTACTACCATCTTTGTAAAGCTTCACCAGTTTTGGTTTTTCTATGCTTGATCTAGTCATCTTCATTGTATACTTAAAGGAGCTGTGGCTCTGTATTATTCTTGCACTGTTTCTTACTGTCTTATATGTATAAAAGTCTATATAAAACTCAATAAAGATATATTGCACAAAAAAAAAAAAAAAAAAAGGAACGGAGGCTGCTATTTGGCTGCGGATAGAAGGTGCCAACATAAACTTTATTTATGATACTGAACTTTCTTGCTTGATAAAAAAAGCTTTAACTATACTCAGCGAACTAAACATATATTCTATACAGTAATGTGACTTGCAAACTAACTTTGTTGTCCATAGACCTAGCATTTTCACCAGTGATTTGGAGTTTACTCACACATGCTCTTCTGCTACCTGCTTATGATTTTCCCAGTCGTTACACATATGCCTTTACTACATATGAGTCCGCATGGAAGCAGTCACCTTAGTACTGCCTCATGTTCCTACGGTTTGCTAATTTCTTATTAGTTGTATCAGCTGCATGTATAAAAATGGAACATGGTGCCATGAAAAAGTGTAACAACTGGATATATACCACACAGTATAGGAAAACAAATCGATCAGAAAAAAAAGTATCCTGAAAGGGAAATAAAATATAATAAGAACATGGTGGTTAGAGTAGAAAAATAATTCTGATTTGGGGTGGTAAATATTATTAGGGTCACTCAGAGGCAATGCATTGTCCCAACGGCATATAGGGGTCAATTTCCAAGCCTAGTGAGAAAACTCCCTCCTTTTTTGGGAGAGAAAACTGCCATTCTACCTCGGGGCCGATTCAAGTACTGTATGTCATTTTTCATGTAGTGTTGAATCAGCTCCAAGATAGACAATGACATTAAATAGCAGTTATATCTCCTAAATAAAAGTGAGTCTTTTAGATTCCAGGGCTTGGACGCAGGGGTTTTTACATTTTTGTTTTTATTTCTCTTAGTTTTAATAAAAAAAAACTGAAATATACAAGGCAATTCAAAAAGAATGGTACTAAATGAAAATACTAATGATTGCTCTAACTCATGTATTTCACAAATACGGATATACCATCAAAGATTACCGTAACTCTTCAAGTTGTGGACATGGACAGATTGACACGGCAGATATCTACATGAAACATAAATATGGATCTGTCCACTAAACTATCCACCTCCAGATGGGTTTGCAAATAAGATGCAGGACTTTCCATTTTCCATGGGATCCCAGAAGAATTTGAGTGAGAAGCCTGGCATGGTGCTTTCTGCACAGCTACACAATGTGGGGTATCCCAAACTGGAATGCCGCCCTAGAAAAATTAGGCAGCAGACCCAGAGTCTGTTTTGATTTACCTTAAAGCGGATAATAGACTGGTAAACACAATGTGTCTATACCACTGTTTCTCAACCTGCTGTATGCGTAGCCCCAGGGGTACACGGCAATCGTCAAGGGTGCACTAAAAAAGGTTTGGTATTTTATTTTAACAGTAAAATATTATTATATCTTGCTTCATAGAGTGTTACAAGGCCAATTACCTATCTATTTTGGTAAAATTAGTAATTGTAGGTACTCTGTTGTAACAAAGCCCCTGCCGATATGCTCTTCTTCGGGTGTAGAACTAGAAATATATTTTGGAAGTCTCAAAAATTAGAAATAGGGAAAATAATTATATTGACGGAGATAAGGTTGTGGCTGACCATCTGAATAGCTACTTTTGTTGAGTATTTTCAGATAGTAGCAGGCATGGCCATAGCACAGCATCCAGTTGGGAGGGCACAGCTACGGAGTTTCTGGAGGCTGATGTCCTATCCAAGCTGGCACATCTAAAGGTAAGTAAGGCAATGGGTTCAGATGGAATCCACCCCAGAGTTCTAAGGGAACTTAGGTTTGTGAATGATTTACTTAACCATTCCCTTTCAACTGGTGAGGTTCAAGATGATTGGAGAATGGCCAATGTCGTACCAATCCATAAAAAGGGGAGTAAGGGGAGTAGAGAAGAAGCCAGTAATTACAGGCCAGTTAGTTTACCATCTATAGTGGTTAAATTAATGGAAACACTCTTAAAAAAAAAGATAATGTCCCATCTAAAATGTAATGACCTATTGGACCCAAAACAGCACGGCTTTACTGAGGGCAGATCATGTCAGACTAATCTTATTGATTTCTTTGACAATGTCACTAAAGTGTTAGATGAAGGTGGTGCTGTGGATATCGCCTATCTGGATTTTAGCAAAGCCTTTGACACTGTACCACATAAAGAGCTCATAGATAAGTTATTGAAGTTAGTCCCTGGATAGTTCAGTGGATTTCCAGCTGTCTGAAGGATCGGTATCAGAGAGTTGTTGTTGCAATCTGAACAAAGGTGAGTTACAAGTGGTGTGCCGCAGGGCTCTGTCCTAGGCCCCATTATTTTTAATATATTTGTAAGTCACATAGGAGAAGACTTGGTAGGAAAAGTTTGCCTGTTTGCTGATGATACCAAGGTTAGTAATAGGGTGGATATTCCTGGAGGTGTCTGCAACATGGAAAATGATTTAGCTTTACTGGATAAATGGTCAAAACTGTGGAAACTAGAGTTTAATATGTCTAAATATAAAATCCAGCACTTGGGTAGAAGGAATCCCTGCTCTGAGTACCGTATGGGCAGCACTGTGTTAGCCAGGACCTCGGAGGAGAGAGATTTAGGGGTACTGATTACTGATAGCTGCAAGATGAGTGGACAGTGTAGCCAGGCAGTGGGAAAAGCAAGCAGGATGCTCGGCTGCATAGCTCGAGGCATCACCAGTAGGAAGAGGGAGGTTGTGATGCCGCTGTATAGAGCCCTGGTAAGGCCACAGCTAGAATACTGTGTGCAGTTCTGGAGACCTTACCTGCAAAAAGACATCATTCAAATAGAACGTGTCCAAAGGAGACCAACAAAAATGGTGGAAGGACTTAAACATAAAACTTATCAGGAGAGACTTAAAGGACTAAATTTGTACAGTCTGGAGGAAAGAAGGGAGAGAGGGGACATGACTGAAACCTTTAAATATGTGAAAGGATTGAATAAGGTTCAGGAGGGAAGTGTTTTTAAGAAGAAACTTAATGATAGAACAAGGGGGCACAACCTGAAGCTAGTTGGGGGGAAGATCAGGAGCAATGTTAGAAAATATTATTTTACAGAAAGAGTAGTAGATGCTTGGAACAAACTTCCAGCAGAGGTAGTTGAAAAATCAACAGTCACTGAATTTAAACATGCCTGGGATAAGCATACATCTATCCTAAGATAAACAGAACATACAGTTACATAAGGGCAGACTACATGGACGGTATGGTCTCCTTCTGCCGTCAACCTTCTATGTTTCTATGATTTTCGAATTGTCCTGGAACACTGTTGTTTTGTTGCTGTCTCTCTCTGTAATATTGCATGGGATCAGTCATCGCATTGCTGTGGCAATGACATAATTACCACACAAAACAGTGGCAATGAATGGAATGGAGGAGGAGCTTTACAGCTAAAACAGACACCATTATCTGGGATTAGAGTGAAGCAGGAGCAGTGAAAATTGGTAAAAGGTTCTCTTCATGGGGGGGGGGGAGCTATTCAAGGGATGCTAGTTAAAAATGTGGGTTTTGGTCCGTTTTAAAAAAGATTGAGAATCACTGGTCTAAACCTTCCACTGCACTTCCCGGAGCAAACATCATCTGTGTTTCTGCAGCGATCTGCTTATTATTATAACAATATTGCTACAAAACAAAGACTGGTGCTGCAAATAACCATAATAAAGGAGCCCTGCAGACTCAATATTGTAGTAGTCTGAAGTATGCTCCCAGGAGGTGGGTTGAGGGTATCGACACATGTGGAGGCACAGTATAACAGATAAAAAAAAGGAAATGCACAATATATTCTACGTGGCATTCATATATCCTATTTATTAGAGTTCTGTAAATGCTCAGTGGGTAGGTACTTTTTACTGTTTTTATGCATGTTAAACCTGTAAGGAAAGCCTCTATGTTATCAGATGTGACAAATGCATTCCTGGCAGAGAAAAAAAACTGTGAAGTTTTAGCTAAGGGTAAAATGGCAGGTGGCCCAAGGCTCTTGTTGTGTGGATCAGTGCATTCCAGCTACTCGATTTGGAAGGGACAGTTACTCCATTATTTTGAATCTTCTGCATAGGGAAGGCTGCCAGCAAACATTCTCCCAGCAACCTTGATAGAATCCAGGCAGATTGAAGTGCACATTCATCCAGATATATGCAAGGGCACAGAAATCTGTCAAGGCATTTTACTTTCTCAGAAATGTTGCTCTCATGGATTCATAGAATAACGGGAAATTATGAGCTTATATTGCTAACAAAGAAATCGTTAGAAAAATACTAAGATAGCTGGAGCCTGAATAGACCCCTTTGCAAATACTTAGATACATGACCCTGGTGATTGAGCTTTAAAACCAGAAGAATGAGGGATAATGGTTTTGCAACATTAACAAAACAGTATCACAAAATTGTGCAATATTAAAAATCCAAATAAATACATCGGCTAATGAGAGGAGGGGTCACTTATACACCCAAACTGAATAAAACTCCTGCCAGGCTTGTGGTTTATTCTCTCATGGTAGGAATAAAATCCAGGGGTGACAGGTTTAGCCTATCAGGGTGACAGAGCTTGTCAACCCGGATGTCCTTTTCCTTTCATTAAAAGAAAGAAAAACAAGCCTGGCTGGATATTTCTTGATGCTGGGTGTAAAAGAGACCCATCCCCCCACCATCCAGCGTATTTATATGGATTTTTATCATTGGGCCATTCTTTCACAATTTTTTCGTGCTCCTTTAAATGTACCTACAATTGATGCACATTTGATTCTAGTATTGTGGTACTGAATTAATGTAGGTCCAGGGGTAGGTTAGGTTTGTTTTTCCCACTCTCACCACCATTCACACCTATGCAGATGCAATCTGATGTTGTGGGAGGCTAGGAATAGAATGCCATAATCGGGGTTTACAATAGGGGAGGGTAAGTGAAAATATTGGGTATGTGCAAATAGCTGAGAGGACTATCAGCAGGTGATGCTAAACAAAATTAGGCAATATCCCCGCTGATAGTCCTCTCAGCTATTTTTGCATTACCAATATTTTCAATTACCCTGACCGTAAACCTTGATTATGGTGTTCTTGTCCTAGCCTCCCACAACAACAGACTGCGACCCATGGGGTGGGCATTTAGAGTGCTTTTAGAGCTTCCGGTAGTGTGCTGCTCGCTTAGGAGCCGAACAACGCTTCCGGAATGCCGGCTCAGCGGGCTTCAGCTTTGCTGGCCCAATCTTCTCCAGGCGGAATACGAATACTTTATTGGTCGCCAAGTATGTACAGAATACAACATGGAATACTTTTTGGAAGGGAGGTTCTCCATAGAGCTTAAACAAACGCTAGACCTACGACTATATACATATATATATCAACAGTAGCTAGTTTTACATCTTTACATATTTACAGTGGAACTATGTACATGCAATGATCCATTAAGTGGCTGGGGATCAGGGGTTTTCCAGGAGTCTTAGAGGTGGTTGTTCAGGGCTTTGACGGCTAGCGGGAAGAAACTGTTTTTATACCGAGAGGTTCTGGTCGAGATGGCCCGGTACCTTCGTCCAGATGGTAGAAGATTGAAGAAGGGGGTGCCTGGATGTGTGGGGTCGCCTACTATTCTCTTTGCCTTTGAGCGGATCCTTTCCTTGAATTGTTCATCTAGGTCAGGTAGTAGACACCCTATGATCCGCTCAGCGGTCCTGGTGATCCTCACTGCAGGGAGGCAGAGAAGACACGAAATCCGCTAACCGGGGGTGGCAAAGACCAAGCACAAAAGGTGTATTTACTTCACATGGCATCGGGTGGATGGGTCCTGGGCCACACAGTGAGTGCATTCATTTATTTTTAGACTGGATAATACTGCCCACTAAAGACTGGTGATATACCAACGTAGAGGAATGTAAAAATAGCAGTAAAGTGCGGTGGAAGATATAAACAAATGTGGAAGCACAGACCTTAACAGTGTATATTTACAGAGACTTTTGCATATTAGAGTCTGTGATTGGGCCATTAATGATCTGCAGCTGGCTTTAAAACTATTTTGTATAGCATTAGCGCCGCTGTCACCATTTGTGTACATATGTAAAAGAAAGCCATTCTGGTTTTAGTGTCATCAGCTTCAGTGCCAATAACGCAAACAAAGTGCTCCCTAGACAGCCTTGAACTTTTAGATTGCTCACAGCTTAATGTTTTGGGAGACCAGAAGTAGTATGGCAAAAAAATTTTGTCAGGCTAAGCAAAAATAGTGATTTTTTATCTTCTCTCCCAGAGAGAGGACTTTTGTCAGGAGAAATTGTCATCCAGATGATGGCGATTTGAGGGAGTACTGCTCATGGAAGCAACCTAATCCCCATAAGGGAGCATACACAGGACCACTTATACAAAAAAAACAACCTTATTGTGTAAGCCAGCCATTAGAGAAGGGTGATAACACAGTTTGATTCCATCTATTCTAACTGAACAAAGCACCAAAATAAATAGTGGGAGATTTTTTTTATTGCTGCACTTTTCAGGAAAGATAGTCTGCACCCTATTAGGCAAATGCATTTTAAATACACTTTAAACATAAGGGTTTAGAAGTGTATACAAGATTATTGAAAAGGATTGCTCTAGCCTACAGGCCTACAGTATTGGAATGACAGTGAGGAAAAGTCAAGGGTGGTCAGCTAATCCTATGGGGCTAACTCATAGCTGAAACTGTGTAGAATAACAAAAATACGTCAGTCGACTGTTAATCCTAAAATGCACACCGACTAATCAGGCACAGAATACATATATTAATCATAATCCTTATTATGGAAATAGCAAATAGGCTATGTAAACTCCCTGTTGGCAGACTAGTACCTAAGGAAATTAAGTGTCTGAGTAAGCACACCAGGATTGCTTTAAAGTGATTCTGTATTAATAATTAGCAACCAAAATGACACCTATGAAAAATGTATGCAGCTGTAATACCTATGGAAGGCAAGGGCACCACTGAAAGCAGGCAAGTATCACTGTGCACCATAGAAGGAAATAAGTCCAAAAATACAACTTACATCTGTGCCAGTGCACGGACAACAATGCAACAGTTCAATTTGTAACAGCAAACTCCTATAGGTATAGCTTCTATCTAAGTATTACCTGGCAACTAGTGTGCCTGGATGAAAGGGGGATTTGCTTGGTGTCTGACCGGTGGAAAGGCTGGAATACAGAGTGCCAGGCGGGGGCAGGCTGTTGGTTGTTGGCAGCCTGATCAAAGACTGGAGCCAGACGCTGAGAGATGTGCAGGTTCACGAGGAAGAAGACAGAGGAGAGAGGGGGGGGGGGTTTAAGAGCTGCAGAGAGAGGCAGCCAATTAGGATGTCTGGAGAGGGAGTGGGGGTGCTTCCATTCTCTGTCCACTAAAGGTTGATTAAAGGACCAGGTCAGGACCAGACCTACTGATATTTATTTTGTAACTTTTTACTTGCCAAACACTTTAAAGCCTAGCACTGGCAATAGATTTAAGAAACCCTAAATACACAAACCCTAAAATACACAGTACAAGTGTCTTATCTCCCTGACAGCTGATTTCAGCTAGTCTGCTTTTTCAGAAGAGAAAAGCTGGGATGATTTCTTGTCTCTTATTAAACAACCATGCCGTAGACCTCTGTGTGTCTATGTGAAAAGCTGGGTCAGATTACTGGGTCAGTAAAGAAAGTCTTAAATTAGCCTGCTTTCTGCTTGACCCATGCCGGTTGTCAGGGGCTGCATCTTTGGTGTATGCTGTTTGATAGGGTTTAATGCCATGCAGATCTTTTGGAAAATATTTGCAGATGTTGCTCATGAACTGCATGAGAACAGCCATCTTGCTACACACCTGAGAGCCCTGCTTACACATGAGCATTGTGCTGTGCCAGCAGTAGCTCACAACATACAGAGAAATATATGCAACCGAAAAAAAAAGGGCAGCATTCCTGTCATGCTATACACACACACACACACACACACACACACACACACAGAATCCACAGATGGCGCAGAAAATGAAGCAGGGCTGTCAGTGTGTGGTAAGATGATCACCCCATTTAGTTCAGGAGCACAGCATCTGCATGCTATTCCACATCTACATCTCAAATAGCTTACATCACAGATCATTAGAGGGGTGCTTTAAAGGAGCAATTTACTATATTTAGATTTTGTGACTGGAGGTCTGCTAAAATTGTGGAGGAGGCCCCTCGCAAGCTACTGTAGATAAATCACTGTCCCCTTGGGACGGGAGCCCTAGTTCACCACACCTTTAATATGATATTTTCCATGCGCTAGAACTTTGCTAATATAATGCTGAATACTATCTTTAATCCAAATGGCGTAGATGGCTGTAATGCAAATTCAGGGTGGCAGCTAAAACTTGAAAGAATCCTATGGCCTTAGGTCCAACTTTTTTTGAAAAATGCTATAGATGCAGCGATGCAGCTGCAGCAATACACTCGAGGAATTTGGAAGCCTTGTTTCACAGTAAAATGGGACATCTTCCCTCTTGGGCTACATTGCCACCCATCCCATCATTTTGCACAAGTTTCCAGATGTGGCCTTTTCTAAGGCATGTACAGATTTAACCCTTTAAGTGGCAGCCTACCTGCAGCTTTTGTCACCCTCTGTTGCCAGACCATGCGCTACACATGTTCAACTGTGATTTTTGAAAGGATTTCCAGGGATATCCCAGGATAATATATATCCCAATAATTATATATTGTTTTTTTCAACAGAGTCTGAGCTTCAACATGAAATGTCTTGTTTGGCCTTGTTTTAGTATATTCTCAATACTCTTTGGTGAAATATGTGCAAAAAAAATAAAAACATTTTTTTTGCAATTTATAGTGTTTTTTTGTAATAAAAAATGTAAGTTTGTCAATAAAATTTTATTGCGTGCGAAACCCCAATTTCTCCCGGTCACAGCAGTACCACATATGTATAGGTAGACACCCTTTCCTGCCCAGGAGACTCCCCCAAACTGAAACAGAGCTTTAGGAGATTTTCAGATAAAATACAACTGAGATATGTGCTATGCGCACCTTGAAGTTTTTCCAGAAAAACAACCCTTTACATTTGAAATACCCCCCACAAACTATATATTCTCTGGAAGCACACACCTCAAGCTTTCTAGGCGTACCAAGCTTGTTTATGTGGGCTTAGTTTTCTGAAGTAATCCCTCAATGTATTATTTGGTTGCACAAAATTTCTGTAAAAAAGAAAAAAAAGGAAGACTCAAGCCAAATTTTCCTAAAAAACATATATGCAAACAAGAAAAAACAAGTAAAATCTCAAAAAGCAATATGCCCGAACAGAACGATACCCAACATGCATAGGTACCGTCAAGGGAAGAGTTGGCAAACACCACAAAGTAAAGCGTGCGCATAACAGTAATTTTACTTGAAAATTTCAGCTCTGCAGACAAAATGCGCACCTTGCAATTTTTCAATCAAAACAACCCTTTACATTTGGAATATCCCCAATAAACCATATATTCCCTGAAAGTACACATGTTAAGTTTCTAAGAGTACCCAGCTTGTTGTAGTAGGCTCACCTTTATGGAAGTAATCCCTCGAAGAATTCTTAGGTTGCACAGGGGTTTCCTAAAATAATGAATAAAAAAACTGAATAAATAACATGTTTTCCTAAAATATAAATATGCAAACAAGAAAAACCAAGCTAAATCTGAAAGAGCAAGGTCCTCCGAGCAGAACAATACTCAACATGCATAGGTACTATTAACTCTTTTAATTGCCAGCCTACTTGAAGTTTTGTCACCCTCTGTTGACAGGTCATTTTTCCCCATTCTGTGCCATGTTTAACCATGATTTTTGCCGGAATTTCCAGGAATAGTATAGATATATATTTTGCAGCAGAGTTTAGGCTTTAACATGATTAATATTTTTGTGTAAAAAAAAAAAAAATAAATATTTTGGACAATTGTCTCCTTTATTTTAAATAAAACATTTACTTTATTAGAGAAAACCATATTGCATGTGAAAGCCCAATTTCTCCCGATTACCACATATGTATCGGTAGCCCCCCCCCCCCCCATTCTTGCCCAGGAGACCCCCCAAACTGAAAATAGCACTTTATAACATTTACAAATAAAATACTACTACTATCCACACTATAAGCATAAGGGGTTAATTTTAAAAAAAATTACAAAGGGTCCCCCCTGCCGGGGGGGGGGACCCCATTTTTGGGGGGAATTTTAAGGGTTAAAAACCCTAAAGAATAAAAAAAAATGAAATGGGGTCTACCTTACCCAGCATTACCAGCCTGGGACCAGCTATGGGGGCTTGTAGGAACAGAGTGGAGGGGCCAGCTTTTGTGGCCCCCCCCACCCTGCAGCCTACAAGCCCACATAGCTTATGTGGGCCCGGGCCCTTCTGCACCCCCCCGGGCTTTGGGGAGGCAGGAAATAGGGGTGCCGGGGGTTAATGGCAAGTCACCTTCTAGCCACAGGTGATTTGCCAGCCCCTAGCCTTGTGAACTGGTATAAGGGGTCTCATGGACCCCTTACCAGTTCACAAGGGGGTAACAGAATAAATAAAAACACTGACACACATAAGAAAAAAAAAGACATTTATTTTTTTTTTTACTTTACTCACCTCCGATCCTCTGTCCCCCGGCGATCACCGATGACAGCTGACAGTTTGCTCGGGTGTTTGGAGAAGAGAGCCTGGGGGGGGGGGGGGCGTTCCCAGCCCTCTCCCCCTTCCCCACCTCTCTCCTCCAAGCACCCGAGCAGACGATTCTTAGTCTCGGGTGCTGGACTTAAGAAGCCGGCTGCTGGTGACATCACAATGATGTCACCTAGCCCTGCCAGGCGGGGCTAGCAGACGTGATCCAGGAAGTGGGGGCGGAGGGCGATTTCTGCCCTCTCCTCGCCACGGAAGAGCCTGGGGGCGATCGGAGCCCCCCTCCCCCAGTGAAGAGGAGACCTGTCGGGAGACAGCGTGGCCACAGGTAAGTAAATGTCATTTTTATTATTTTTTTTTTTTTTCTTACAGTTAGCAGCTGCTGCTGCCGAAGCAGGTGGGCTATTCCCGGGGCTCTCCTGGAGCCATCTGAGCCTCCACGGGGGATCGGATGGCACCAAATTAAAGAGGAGACCCGGCCGGATCCAACGAGGTGTCAGGTGAGTATTTTATTTATTTTTTTAACTAGCAGGGGGGGAAGTCAGGCACGTAGATTCTACGTGCTTGGCACTTAAGTGGAGTAGAAGCGAGCACATAGAATCTATGTGCTTGGCACTGAAAGGGTTAATGGGCTTCCTTCGGTGACAGCTGTCACCCTGAAGGAATGATGTCAAAAAGAACGGGTCCAAAGGCGGGCAATAAAAATGATAAAAGGACTTAAAGTGGAACAACAGTCAAAAAATACCATTTTGTGATTACTCACCTGTAAAATGGGTATTATAAGTATGTCACACACCCCACTTCAGACATTAATTCATTAACATGGGGTACTCACCGCTAGGTGGCGCTGCTTTGCAGAGAAGTCCAGAAAAAGCAAGCCCCTCCCGGTCTATATATACCTGGTATTTACTAACAATTCCCCAGTATTCAAACAGCAATAAAAGCAAGATACCAGGAGACCAAAACACAAAAGTAACCCTCAACTGTGAATAAACACAACTTCACCATATAAAGAGCCAGGATACCAAAGAGGGCGGGTGAAGTGGGGTGTGTGACATACTTATAATACCCATTTTACAGGTGAGTAATCACAAAATGGTATTATTCTAAGTATGTCACACACCCCACTTCAGACATTAATTCATTAACATGGGACATCCAACAGCAGTGTCCAAAATGGGGAGGGTATCCAACCAGGCAATAATGCAGACACACTCAAACCACTGCAGCCTGCAGAACCTTGCGGCCAAAAACAGCATCCGCTGAAGCCCGCACATCAACCTTATAAAACTTTGAAAAGGTGTGAACCGAAGACCAGGTAGCAGCCTTACAAACCTGCTCAACCGAAGCCTGGTGCTGAAAAGCCCAGGACGCACCAACAGCACGAGTAGAATGAGCAGTAACACGAAAAGGGGGAGCCTTCCCCTTGGCAGAATAGGCTCCAACAATCGCTTGACGAATCCATTTACTAATAGAAGACTTGCCCGGAGCCAAACCCTTCCTAGGCCCACAGGGCACCACGAAGAAGGCATCCGTCTTACGAAAAGGAGCCGTAGTACGCAGATAGAACTTGACACAACGTACCACGTCCAAGCAGTGCAACGCACTCTCCTTGTCATTCTTAGGCTTAGGACACAAAGAAGGAAGAACAATGTCCTGATTAAGATGGAAAGCAGAGACCACTTTAGGAAGAAAGTCCGGCTTGAATCTGAAAACCACCTTGTCCTGATGTCTCTCAAAATAAGGGGCCTGAACCGACAGGGCCGCCAGCTCTGAAACACGCCGAACAGAAGTGATGGTCACCAGAAAGGCAACCTTCTGAATCAGAGTAGACAAGGCAATATCCCGCAAAGGCTCAAAGGGAGGAGCCTGAAAGGCAGAAAGAACTAAATTCAAATCCCAAACAGGGAGCAACGGCTTCCTAGGAGGCCGCAAATGCGAAACCCCCTGGAAAAAAGTTTTGACCAAAGAATGGCTTGTAAAAGACCTCTGAAAAAAGATAGATAAGGCAGAAACCTGCCCCTTCAAAGTACTCAGCTGAAGACCAGAGTCCAGCCCTGACTGAAGAAAATCCAAAATCCTGGAAACGGAAAAGACCCGGCAGGGCAAAGATCTAGATTCACACCAATCAATATACGATCTCCAAGCCCTATAGTAGATGGAAGAAGAGGATCTCTTCCTAGCACTAATAAGAGTCCGAATGACCGAATCCGAAAGACCTTCCTCCTTCAAGATGGAGGTTTCAGCAGCCAAGCCGTCAAAGCCAGCGTTGGTAAACTGGGGTAACACAACTGACCCTGAGTGAGAAGATCTGGCCGAAGAGGCAGATCGAGCTGATCCACTGCCAGATGAACGATGTCCGCGAACCACACCCGCCTTGGCCACCTTGGAGCCACGAGAATGGCGGGAACTCCTTCCTGAACCAGCTTTCGCAGAACCCTGCCCAGCATGGGAATCGGAGGAAACAGATAAAGAAACCCCAGATCCCTCCAGCTCAGGGCCATGGCGTCCGCCGCCAGAGCCAGAGGGTCCTGGGACAGAGACACGAACGTCGGAAGCTTGTGATTGTGACGAGAGGCAAACAGATCCACCTCCGGCGTCCCCCACCGAAGACACAGGGACCGAAACACCTGGGGATGGAGAGACCATTCCCCCCGGCGGGACGAACACCGGCTCAGAAAGTCCGCCTCCGTGTTCTCCACTCCTGGAATGTAAACTGCCGAGATGCAAGGGACATGAGTCTCTGCCCAAACAAGAATCAGAGACACCTCTCTGTGGGCACCCAGACTGCGAGTCCCTCCCTGGTGATTGATGTAAGCAACCGCCGTCCGATTGTCCGACCGCACCTGCACCGGCAGGCCTTGCAAATGATGTGTCAATTGAGACAGAACCAACCTGATGGCTCGCAATTCCAGAACATTGATGGGCAAGTGAGCTTCCCGAGGGTCCCACTGCCCCTGAAACTGAAGATCCTTCCAGAAACCTCCCCATCCTGACAAACTGGCATCCGTGGTGACAGTCTCCCAAAGCGGGGTCAGAAACGACATGCCCTTCAGAAGATTGTCCGAGACCATCCACCACAGAAGAGACTGCCGAACCCGAGGGGACATCCGGAAGGACCGATCCAACGACCGCGGTCGCCGGTCCCAAGACGCCAAAAGATGAAGCTGAAGCGTCCGCGTGTGAAACTGTGCGAAGGGAACTGCCTCGAACGAGGCCACCATCAACCCCACCAGTCTCATTCCTAGCCGAATGGACGGGCGAGGATTGGAAAGAAGAAGCTGAACCAATTCCTGAATCAAAAGGACCTTGGCCTGGGGGAGAAAGACTCTGTGCAGGCAAGAGTCCAATGACATCCCCAGAAAAGTCACCACCCTGGCCGGGACCAGAGAGGACTAGGGGTAATTGATCACCCAGCCGAACCTCTCCAACATAGACACCACCAAACTGGTGTCCCCTTCCGCCTGACTGAAGGAAGGCGCCATGATGAGGAGATCGTCCAGGGAAGGTACAATGCGAATCCCCTGAGCTCTGAGCAGGGCCATCACTCCCGCCAACACCTTGGTGAACACTCTCGGCGCAGATGTGAGGCCGAACGGAAGAGCTACAAACTGAAAATGCCGATCCTCCACCACAAAACGAAGAAACCGCTGATGAGCCGGAAAGATCGGGATGTGAAGGTAAGCATCCTTGATGTCTATGGACGTCATAAAGTCCCCCTGCCGAAGTGCACCGATCGCAGACCGCAGGGTTTCCATGCGGAACTTCCGGGGACGAATAAATCTGTTGAGAAGCTTCAAATCCAGGATCGGACGGAACGAACCGTCCTTTTTGGGTACAGTGAAGAGATTGGAATAAAACCCGCGCCCCACCTCTGAAGGAGGGACCGGGCAGATGACTGCCAATTCCAGAAGATTCCTTACCGCCGCCAGGAGCCCCCGTGCGGCCAAAGGATCCGAGGGCACCCGAGACCTGAAAAACCTTAGAGGAGGGCGGGACTCGAACTCCAGCTTGTAACCGGCCGACACCACCTCCCGGATCCACCTGTCCGAGACCTCCTGGTCCCATACCCGGGAGAAGAGTCGCAACCGTCCCCCCACCCGTACGGGTGAGGGCGCCCCCTCATTGCTGAGCGGGCTTGGCCGCAGGCTTGGGCTTGGAACCCCAGGCGTGAACGGGACGGCCACGGCCTCTACCCCTATTCCAGCTGGCGCCCCTGGAGGCCGGGAAGCCCGCACCCCTGCCGGCTCTGGCTCCCCGAAAGGACGGAGTAAAAGAGGCCGTCCCCCGAAAGGAACGGCGAAATTTCTTGCGCTGAGGTAGCTTGCCCCCCTTGGCAACAGAATCCAGCTTTTCACCAAAAAGCCTCAAACCCTGAAAGGGAAGGGCCGTAAGCGATCTTTTAGAATTAAAGTCAGCCGTCCACTGTCTCAGCCACACTGAACGACGAATAGCCACCAGCAGAGCCGTAGCCCTGCCACACATCAACATGGCATCCTCCTGAGCGGCCAGGATAAACGACAAAAAGGATTCACAACGCTTAAGAGCCAGAGACTCCTCACAGGTAGGATCAAGGTCCACACCTAAATCCCTGACCATGGACCTAACCGCCAAAGACAAAAAGGCGGAAACACAAACAGGCCTCAAAACCGAACCCGCACAGACAAAGCCATGACGGGCCAGCTGATCAATCCGGCGATCCTCGCCATCCTTGAGAGAAGTAGTATCAGGGAAGTGAACAGCCGCCGAATTAGACAGCCCCAAAACCGGAGCATTCACCTCGGGGGAAACAGACCACCGCTTCAACAAATCCGTTGGAAAAGGATACTTCTTGTCCCAACAAGGCGGGACCCCGACAAGCCGCGTAGGCTGCTCCCACTGCTTAAGGACCACGTCCTCAAAATGCTGCTGACTGGGAGAGAGAGACAGGAGGGGGAGAGGGGCGCAGACCCAATAACAGCCATAATACAGGCAGCTGGATAGTGCCCCAATAATAAAACATAGCAGACATAGCAGTCCCCCCTCACTGAGCGCTCCTCTAACAGGACGCTCCGACGCTGTACTTAAGGCCAAGAGCCTACCTGAGCCCCCGCGAAATGGCGCCTGGACGGCAAAAGACAGAGAGGAGAGGCGGCGGCCTCAGCGAGCGCGGGACCCGTGTAGCCCCGCCCCTCCCCATCTAACAGGACACTACGCGCTTCTGACAGATACGGCGCGGGCCGCGCTTGGCGCGGGCCCCGCCCCTCAAAACAAAAACGCGCGAGCCGCGGGCGCCACAAGGGAATGGCGCCCGCATAAGCCATCGAGCGGGCCCGCGGCCCACATGCCGCGCGGTCCCGCCCGCCTAAGGCAGGGTCCCCGGCGCTTCCACACAGGCGGGCCGGTGGCGCAGCGCGCCGCCCGGCCCCGCCCACCGTAAAATCAAAGTCTGCCCACCGGCAGACAGGGCATGAAACCGGCGGGTAACAGGCCGGCGGGCACCCCCACCCGACCCGACCCCACCTGGCCAAAATACCGGGGTTCAGGGAGCCCAAGCCCCCGAAAACAGGACGGCCCCATACCAAGACCGCCCGTCCCAGACAAAGAAACATGCACACACACACACACACACATACACACCCAGTATAAGGATTAGGTAAACACTAAGGGGAATATAAGGGCTGGGGCATCCCACGTCCGGATCACCACACCGGATCACCACTATGCCCCATAATATAGGGTCGAGTGGAGGAGCTAATCTCCTAGGCACCAATGTGCCATCTACCCTTGCCCAGCCTACAGCCTAAGCTGGGAGGCTACCATTAAATAAGGGGATAAGGGACCAAAAAAAGCCGGGCAGAAATAGACCGTAGGGGGGGGGCCGGGGTGATACCCCGGCTACCTGCAAGCAGGAGACTTCTTTCTTCTGTCTTGTCGCCACGTTGCAGAGAAGAACACTGGGGAATTGTTAGGAGATACCAGGTATGTATAGACCGGGAGGGGCTTGCTTTTTCTGGACTTCTCTGCAAAGCAGCGCCACCTAGCGGTGAGTACCCCATGTTAATGAATTAATGTCTGAAGTGGGGTGTGTGACATACTTAGAATATTACTTAAACTAGACCAACACAACAAACAGTGCTCATATGCACCCCAGGGCAATTTTGATTTCTGCACATAAAAAATAATTTACCTATTATTTTTTTACCTCCTGCTGTGGTAAAATTAAAAAAAAAAAAAATGGCGGCTCATGCATCTGCAGGCAGGAAATGCTTTTGTTACTGTGCATTGTCAGTTATGTCAGTGGAATCCATGCAGCAGCATAGCTGAGATGCTGGAAGAGGAAGCTCCAAAATGGCCGCTACCTTTCTTTTCCAGCGGTGCCAGGCTGTTGGTCTGGTTTAAACATAAAACAGGAGAGACTTAAAGAACTTAATTTGAACAGAGGAAAGAAGGGAGAGAGGGGACATGATTGAGACCTTCAAATATGTGAAAGGATTGAATAAGGTCCACGAGAGAAGTGTTTTTAAGAAAAAAACTTCATGATAGAACAAGGGGGCACAACCTGAAGCTTCAGAGGGAAGATCGGGAGCAACGTTACAAAATATTTTTTTTACAGAAATAGTAGTAGATGCTTGGAACACACTTCCACCTCAGCATGTGTATTTAAACATGTCTGGGATAAGCATACACCTATCCTAAAATAAAGAGTACATACAGTATACACATATAAGGGCAGATTAGATGTACCATATAGCCCCCCTTTGCTGTCAACCTTCTATGTTTCTTTGTCGCCTTGACCTATTTTTTTTTTTAATGCTTTACTTGCAACCATGCAGCTGCTACAGCACATTCAAGGAATTGGGTGCTCTGTACACAGAAGTTCTTGCACCTTTCACTGCTCCAACGGCGCATGTGTGGGCTAACATCCAACCAAAGGCTCTAATTGTTTACAATGGGGGGCGCGCGCTGCCGCATCCCCTGCACCCCCCAGTGGCATTGACACGCTCACGCCGCAGCCATTCAAATTGGCTTTAGACAATATCCTTAGAAAATAGATTAATAATAAATTCATGTCATACTTCAGTGTTATTCTATTAAGCCAAGCTACTGTAACTTTTTCTACAACATAGCGTAAGTCAGTGGTAATATAGTTAGGATAAAATCCTCCAACATCTTTGCTTCCATTATCAACTGCTAATCCGTAACAGTTGGCTGGAGAGCATGCGGGAACGGGACGCGTCATGGACGGGCTTATAAAGTCATCATCAGCTGCCACTTTAGGCTGGATCTACAAGCTCAGCACACAGTGACATGACGGGCGATATTCTGCTGAAGCTATCATAATTCTGCTAGAAGGAATCCAGCCAGCAGAACTGCACGCAGAGCTGACCAGACAAAGCATTACATTGTTGTATCACACTCTCATTTATATTTCTAGAGATTAAATCGGACCTTCACCCTAAATTAGAGCATATCCTGTATGTTTCCACAACCTGTACATACAGATTGCTCACATTAAAAATCCTCCAACCTGCATCTACCGCATTTTATGAGCCTTTATACATCCAAGATAGGGGCTCCTGCAAACAGGAAGTGTCTTCTGATTGCGCCGCTCTGCATTCTGGGATTGCTGACCTTTTCCTGACCCCAGCTGTGCTCTGTCTGAGCTAAGCGCAGCTATAACCACACCCCCTGTACTTTTGCCCCCTCCTCCTCTCCTCAAAATGTTATGCATCTGAGGCAAGATGGCGGCGCCCGTATCCTAGAGTCCTGAACAGAATTGCAGCCCAGTACGAGGAAAAAAAAAAGTAAGTGACTAAAAACTTAAAATATATTCATTTTAGATGCTGAAGAATATAAGGGTTTGGTCTTTTCATTAAATCATGCTGAAGGTCCGGTTTAATCAAGTGATCTCATTGTATCTGATGATCATTCTGAGCACTACTGTACATATGTGACTATACTGTCCGGTAGTAGCAGAACAGCATCTGTCAAAAGTTCAGAAAACAGTTAATTAAAGTAGTCCAAAACCCATTCCTCCTTTAGCCAATGAGATTCACAGTTAAAGGGCTATTAAAAAAGAACTCACCTGGTCTCAGTTTCATGAAGTTTTATCCATCATATACAGATGCAAACTAGGACATAGCACTATGGGAATGGAATGAATCCCTCATGCGTTTGTAAATTAGACCATAAGTCCATCTTCCTAGCGCCAAAATGTGTTTCCAAACCCTCTCCTTGAGAGTGACCAACAGGTCGTGTTTCGCAGCTCTCCACACAGATACACAGGTGAAGTCATTAGAGCAAAAGCAGGGCTATAGAGCTGCTTGTGTGGGGATCCACAAAACATGAGCTGTTGGTGGCTCTTCAGGAGATGGTTGGGGAACACTGGCCTAGATATAAGCAATTGAAACAAGTGAATATATCTACCTCGTGTCCCTGAAAATAAGCCCTAGTTACAATTAATAATCCAGCTGCCAGGCTTCAGCAGAGGGACAGGAGTGGCTGTAAAGGGGTTTGAGGATTCGTCATGGCTGTAATGGGGGGTGAGTACATATTATGGCTGTAAAGGAGTCACACAGATAAGCTTGTCTATCAGGAGTGAAATGTCTGATCTTGCTGGCTCAAACCCAGCCTGAAGCAATGCCAGGTACATGGCTGAATTGCCCTTTGCCAGTCGGCTCTGTGCATGTACTTTACTGGAGATGCTTTATTTTCACCACCATCTTGCCAGCTGGCTATAAGACACCCCCTGAAAATAAGCCCTAGCACCTATTTTTGGAGCATAAGTTACAGTATTTTCCCCATAATACGCACTTATTTTTCCCCAAAAGTGGGGGGGAAATGTCAGTGTGTCTTATATGCCGAATGTCAAAACAAAATAAAAAGTCAAATCACATTTACGGGCGGCCAGAAGATGGAAGAGCGGAGGGCTCTGTCCCCGTCCTTGCTGTTGCTGTCTCTTCCGGCCAGGGAACGCGCAGACACCAGGCTCCATGCAGAGGGTGGGCATGGCCTTCATCGAGTCGGCGCAGGCCACTCCCACCAGCTGTACGGAGCTGGGTGCATTGAGTCAGCGCAGGCCACTCCCACCCGCTGTACGGAGCCGGGTGCGAGTCGACGCAGGCCACTCCAACCTGCTGTATGGAGCCGAGTGTTTGTATGTGCCCCGACCAGAAGAGGCAGTGACAGCAGACAGAGACAGACCCTGTCGCTCCTCCATCTTCTTCTGGCCTCCTGCAGTGTGGCAGCCTGTCCATCAACGCGGGAAGCATGTAACATGTGAGTGGACTTTTTTTTTTTCATCTTCTTCTGCCGCCTATGGGGAAACGGGAGGGAGGATGCAACAATGCCTATGGGGAATGGCAGGGGAGATGCCACACTGCTTATGGGAGGGGGGAATGCCACACTGCCTATGGAAAAGGGGAATGCCACACTGCCTATGGAAAAGGGGAATGCCACACTGCCTATAGGGAACAGGAAAGGGGGAATGCGACACTGCGTATTGGGAATGGGAGGGGGGAATGCCACACTGCCTACGGGAAATGGGGGGGTGCCACACTGCAAAACAAATGGGAGGGGGGATGCCACACTGCCTATGGGGTATGGGAGGGGGAAATGTCACACTATGGGAAATTGGAGGGGAGAATGCCACACTGCTTATGGGAATGGGAGGGGGGAATGCTACACTGCCTATTGGAGTGGGAGGGGGGAATGCCACACTGCCTATGTGAAATGGGAGAGGGGAATGCCACCCTGCCTATGTGAAATGGGATGGGGGAATGCCACACTGCCCATGGGAATAGGAAAGGGGAATGCCACAATGCCTATGGGAAGGGAGAATGCCACTCTGCCTGCAATTGGAGGATTCTGCACCTTGCCTATTATTTGGTTCACAACATCTGGTTCAGAATATTATTTTTCCTTCTCCAAATCCTAGGTGCATCTTATAGGCACGTGCGTCTTAAGGGAAAAAAAATACAGTAATAAGACTGGTCTTAGTTTTGGGGAAATGCGGTACAAACAAAGTGTCAAGCTGGTTGGACCAATTTATAGACATCCTACAGGACGCCTTAATAACCATGGACTGGGGCATGTTCTGGAACACCTCCAAGAGCACAGATACACCCACAGTCTCAGTGGTTAGTTCCAATGGGAAACTTTAGAGGACTCAGTTCCCAAAGTCATGATCAGGTCCATTCCCAACCAGAAACCATGGATGAACAAGAAAATCTGTGAGGTCCTGAAAGCATGCACTGCTGCATTCAATGTAGTTCTCATGGGAAAATAGACGAGTATAAGGTTGCCTACTACAAGGGGGGCAGGGGGAGTTAAAATTCCAGTCAGCCAGTTCCAGCATCAGTGCGTTCTCCCAGTATGTCTGGCAGTGGCCACAGAAAGGCTTCATAGATTGACATCTCCTGCTTTTTGCTGACTTCAGAAGTGCTTAGGGAACATGTTGGCGGGAATCTCTGAGTTTAAAGCGTCAAGACCTAGTGGAGCTACTGTGAGGGAGAAAAAGGTGAGCATAGGCGTTTATTTTTTTCCTTCAAAGCTGTGGTGAGCCAGCTCGCCCCCATAGCTCAGTGGAGTCATGCTTTGGAATGCTCCACTGCACATACACCATTCACACAAGGTGAACCCTACTGGCAACTAGTGATCACATGCGACCGGTTTCCGGCTTGCAGTAAGTCTATATACAGCAGGGCATCCCCTACTAAGATGGCCCTGAGCTGTCGGGGTGCACGTTAAAGCAGACCAACACCCATCTTCCATTCCTCCGAATGCCGATTTCTCTTACCTACTTCACGCTCACTCAGCAAAAATGGGCCAAAAAGAGGAAAAGGGCTCTAGATTGCATAACTGCTTGTGGCCAATCACAGGACTCTGTTTCAGGGGGGCATAGAGCCGGTTAAAGAAATCTGGGCTTGCAGGGAAGCTTTGTGCAGGGAAGTATTGGCAATTGGGATGCTGCTAGTGTTGGTGCAGAGGTGCAACACCTGGGGTTTCATTCTCCTAGCTATGCAGATAGGTCTAGCTAAATGTAGAGAGGGATCGTGGCCACAACCTGTGCCACTGGATCGCCAGCTAGGTATGTGTATTCCACAATCACCAAGGTTTCACACAGTGGGGCATCTAAAATTAGGATGTCCCAGGAAGAGCACACTGGCCAGCCTTAAAATATTTTCGACTTAAAATGGACCAACACCCTGGGGTGATCGGCCCGGGAATCTATAAGATTCCCGGGCCGATCACCCCCCTCACTGCGGGACATCCGAGATCGGGATGTCCCGCAGTGAGGAACCCCCCCGAAAACCCCCCAAAAACTCACCTCCTCGGCGGCGGCTGCGGGCGCCGCCGCCTCCTGCGCGCCCCTCTAGCCGTGCGCGTACCCGCGCCGGCCGTTTGTGAATGGCCGGCGCGGGCGCGCGCGCTGTCAGAGGGACGTGCGGGAGGCGGCGGCGGACGCGCTGGCTTGTCCGTCGCTGTCAGCGCTTGTCCGTCGCTGTCACCCGGCCACGTGGGAGCGTTTTGAGGTGAGTATTGGGGTGTTTCTGGGGGGTTTTACACAGCGGGGCACCTCTAATCGGGGTGCCCCCCTGAAGTGGACCAAAACCCAGGATAGTCAAAATCCTGGGTGTTGGTCCACTTTAAGGGTCGAACCTAAATGCAGATGTTACTCTTTAAAGGAGGACTGCCACTCTGGAGGTCCCAAACCCTGCAAAACCAGGACCCCCAATACTTACCTCTTCCAGGGATGCTTCCATAGGTGGCTGGTCCTGGACCCGCATGACTGCAGGAGACCAGTTGCTATGGCCCCCCATGGGGACAGCAATTTGCTGCTGGAGGTCACATGGGTCTGAAACCTGGAAAAGGTGAGTTTTAAGGGTAAGGGTTCTGGGGCTTGGGATGGGGCATCACCAATTAGGATGTCCACCGCAAGGCATGAGCAGAGGTGTTGTCCCCAGTGAGGGATCTTTAAAGTGGACCAATCACTGGTCGGCCAACAAAGTACCCCTGGGGCATCCAAATTCAGGATGCCCCAATGAGTAAGCTCCCCCAGATTGCCCACAATCACTTACATTTCCGCTGGTCCCTCGCCACAATTGTGGGTCGTGTCCCTGGTTTCCCTACAGCTGTGTGTGCTCCCGGGTTCAGCTATTCGTTTAGGCTGGACGCGGACAGATAAGGCTGCCCTCTCTCTGTCTATGTCCAGCATAAAGCGCCAATTGGACAAGAGCCCATGCATTCGCTGTAGGAACAGTGGAAAAGTAAGTGGTAAGCGGGATAGCCAACATACTGGGGATTGGTCCACTTTAAAGAGGAGCAATCACCAACTCAAGTGTTAAAGCCTCTTGGGGCAGTGGTCTACCTCTTTTTGGGGCATTCCAAGTTAAAAAAGACCCAGTATGTAGAAACTCAGGAGTCAATCGACTTACCACATCCCAGAGCCCACGCCCCATGTCGGTGCCACAGCCAGATCCCCAGTATACCAGCCTTTCAGGATGGCTGGTACAGGCATGCCCACAGTTAAGAGACTGGAACAGGGATGTGCTCGGTGGGAGGGCTCTGGTGCCCTGTGTGAGACTACAGGATGCCCCACCAAAACTACCGACCTACTATCCCACATGACTACATTTTGCCAAAGTTAAATTCAATAAAGTGCCAACACTGTAAACAATTATAACATATAAAGTGCAAATAGTGCAAAGTATTGTGCAAAGAATAACCGTATCAATATCACTATATTCATGTGGCAATAGGAAAAAGCGCAAGTGCTGAACTACAACAATAAATCAAACAACAATCAAACACATCACCTAAGTGTGGATAATCTGGGTATCCCCCAAAAATGGCCAAGGTCCAGTGGTAGTCCCCCAACGTGTTTCGTGGCCCCCAGCTCACAGGCCACTTTCTCAAGGTGTCTATTCCACATGGTTGCCGGTCGCCACTGAGCATCAAACCTGATGCCAGGCAAAGGTACACACTTGCAGAAGTGTTCCCTAGCCATTGGCTAGCAATTCACTGCCCCATGTGACCACCCATGAGGGATGGTGAACTGGCAGAAGTGGCAATGCAGAAGTGGGGTAGTTCCTCAGGCTAAATGCTAGGACCGAGTGGACCTTTTTTGACTGCCGGCTCTTTTTAAAAGGTACTAAAACCTGTATTTGTCGGGCCTGAAGTCTAAAAGACTCTAAAGCCAGCTGCTTCCCTAAGCCTGGGGCATTCCAATGTGGGATGCCCAACTAAGTGAAACCACCCGGGCATTCCCGGCTTTCCTGGCTGATGAGCTGAAAAAAAAACAGGTATTCCAGCTGCTCCTTACTCTCTCAAAAAGGCCATTAATATACAGCATAGAGTGCTGATTGGATGAAAGCCTGTGCATGTGCCATGGGATTGCTTGCAATGTAGGTATGTTGGTGATTCCAGGGGGTTCCACACAGTGGATCATACCCTGAGGGTAGGGAATCCACTTTAAAGGGCAAAACAGAAAGGAGCAGACACCTCTTCCTTCTGACCTAGCCAAACGTGGGATCCCAGCAGTTCCAATTGGCACCCCCCCCCCCCAAACAAAAAAGGTAAACAGAGTAGGCAAGCGTGCAGCAAACTTGTAAACTGAGTGGGCCAGGAGGGGCTGCTGGCCGGTCCATGGGTTAAAGCGGACCAAAACCCACATTTTTAACTAACATCCCCTGAGTTGCTCACCCCAGGAATAGTAACATGCCTATTTTTACTGCTCTTGTTTTATTTTAATCCCAGATAATGGCGCCTGTTTTAGCTGTAAAGCTCCGCCTCCTCAATTCATTTCCACTACTGTGTGTGGCAATGATGTAATTGCCACACTTATGCAATGACTAATCACCTGCAATCTTACAGAGAGGGGCAGCAAAAAACAGTGTTTCAGGGCGATTTGAAATATCCATTTCTAGTTCTACGCCCTAAGAAGAGAGTTTCGGCAGGGGCTTTGGTCAGATGTATTTCACAAGTTCAGTGGGTTTTGGCCCGCTTTAAGGCATCAGACGGGTCCTGGTGTACGATGGCACACATCACACACCCCAAAGGCTGGCCCTGGATGGCGGCACTCACTCCAATGTGCTGACTGGCTGAGGCCAGGGGATTGCAGGATGCCCCCTACTAGGAGGAACAAAACATAAGTGAAAATCTTGGGTTTAATTCCTCTATAAGTCTAGGGTGGCCCCGTTCAATCGCTACCACATGCTGTGTGAAGACCTACAAGTCTCAGCAGCCCTGTCAGAATGGGCGGGAAGCACAGACCAGCAGGTAAGGCTTGTGGTAGTGGCAGTGCTCCGCTATTAGAGGCGTTACGGTAACGGGGGGGCATGGCTCAGCATGAGCTTTCTGATCTCCGTTCCCGCCTCTGTGAGCAGAGAATTACATTGCCCGGTGCTATAATGGGCAGCTGGGGCCTTATAATGGGGCTCAGAGCTGAGGTGTTAGCTGTGCTCTCTACACGCCCACTGCAGAGAAATGGCCGCTTACCGGCCCTGGCTGCTCTCTGCTGCAGTGCGCGACATGACCGGTCACATACACACATATCAGGCAATAGGGGGGATCGTGCATTGTACACACCCAGCAGGAGGCCGTCCATGTCAAAGATGAGGTGGGTGACAGGCTGCGGAGTGACCGCTGATAGCGCCATGCTCGCTCACTGTAGCCGCCGCGTAGCACAAACTTCAGTCAGCCTTCACCACTAGGAAACGCTGGGCAGAGACTCACCTCAGGGACGACCATGACATAACCGAGGGATCTACTGCAGTTAATGTGTAACGTCGGCCTGGGTGCCATCAGCCACCAGTACAGCAAGCAAATGCTGAACCCTCTCCTCACAGCTGGAGGGACACAGGCTGCTAAAGCAGACCTACAATATAGTAACTACAGCTTTCATTAGAAGACGCACAAGCTGATGACTGGAGGTCTACTGAGGAGGGCCAGGTTCGGAATGGCCCACAGGGTTACCAGAGAACTTCTAGTTGTGCCCCAGGTCTCAGGGGAATAAATAGAACAACATGTAGGAATTTCCCTTCCCGTGTGTTGTTTCTCACAAGTGGCATCCTGAATTGGGTTGCCTCATTCACTCACCTTCCTGCGGCACAGGCTTGGCTTGTCTGAGCTGCCCGCTTGATTTCACTCGCCCCACTTCAGCTAAAGTGGACCAAAACCCACAGAGATCGGCCCAGGAATCGACCCCCCCCCCCCCCCGGGGCATCCAAGATCGGGATGCCCCGCTGTGTGAAACGTCACCCCACACACCTTGTTTCCCGGTCCAGTGCTGCATGCACGAGCTGCGGCTGCATCCCCGCTATTCCTCTAGCAGGGCTCATGCCCGTGCCAGGCATTTGTGAATGGCGGGTGTGGGCACGCTCCCTGTTAGAGGGAGGCGGGGGATGCGGCTGCCAGCACTCTCTGAGCCGCTGGCCTTAGACAAAGGCTTAGACGACGTGATGTCAGCGGCTACGAGCGCCTGTGCATACGTTGTAGGACTGTGAAGAGGTGAGTTGGGCTCGGCAATCTGGGGGGTTTCACACAGCGGGGCACCCAGGAAGTTACCAAACCCCAGGATAATCAAAATCCTGGTTTTTGGTCCACTTTAAAGCTAAGCAGCCGAGCAGAGCCGAATGCGCCACTGGTCGCCTTCCCCGCTAGGAAGGTGTGCTGGAATGTGGCAAGGGCTCTGGGATCAGGTGATTGGATTTAGGGATCCGGGGAGTTTTTCACAGCAAGACATCCCAATTTGGGATGCCCCAAGCAGTGGAACTCGGACAGCCCTGGAGTCTTTTAGACCTCACCTGTGCGTCAGACACACAAATATTACTAGATTACCACAATATGTCTCAAGAATATGTAGTAAATCGAAACCATGGATTTTGACTTTAGTTCCTTGCCTGATTTGGGCTGCCCCCCAGATTGCCTATTATAGCTCACTATTTCCGCACATGCATGGGCTCTTGTCCAAGCATAGCTGTTTGCTGTGCAACTGCCTTTGTTTGTAGCAAATGGAAGCGCAAGTGGCTGCATCCCCAACAGTGGGCACCCGCTCCCTCCCCCAGCCTATCTGAATGGCTGGGGATGGGAGCGAATGCACAGCCCAAAGATGCTGGGGATGTGGCCGCCAGGGTTTAAATAGACAAGGCAGCCAGGAAGAAGGTGAGTTTTGTGGTGCCCCGGAGGAGTTTCACACAGCGGGACATCCCCATTTTGGGATGCCGCAGAGGTTTTGTTCCAAAAACCTAATAAAGGTCCCCCCCCCCACCTGAATACCTTGGGTGCCGATGCTGGCTTGGCAGTGGCCCAGCTTTGGAAAAAAATGTTTTTCCACTGCCCCCGCCATGCTCAATTGGCATTTTTGCGATTGACCATTGACTGTTCTCAAAAATACCCAATGATATGACCTGACTGCTGCCTGTAACTTTGGCTTACCTCTAGCCTGGGTAGCATTCCCTCCCTCCAGCCTATCTGAATACCTGGGTATGAGAGTGCCCCTAAGCTAAAGGGAAGCCAGCGATGCAGGCAGCGACAGCACCATCAGTTCTCTGTTAAAGTGGACCAAAACCCAGGATTTTGGTCCCTGCCCCTGTGTGAAACCCAGGTTGCCCGATCTCACTCTTTCTCGGTCTCACGGCGCATGCGCAGCCTCTCGTCCAGTCAGCGCGCTCCTGCCGCATCCCCTGCTGCCCTTTTACAAATTATGAGGCAGTAAAACTCACTTCTTCCTGGTCCAATAGCGCGGGCTCTCGTCCAATCATAGCTGTTTGCTGTGTCTATGTCATTCAGCAAACAGATCTGATAGTCTGCAATGGGGAGCACAGTAGGCACATCCCCAGCAAGGTCAATTGCCAACCAGTGCTGGTTGTCCTGGGTTTTGTTCCACTTTAATATACCCATAAGCTTCTTATTGATAAGGAAACCATTCATCCTAGAGACCACCTCTCCAAACAGTAAATACTGCTTTCTCCAAGCCTTCGCAGTGGTCTGCTTAGCTGCCAGCCTGCTCTGGTTCCTGGAGAAGACCTGGAGAAGACCTTCTATTTAGCATGCAAAAGGGCAGCTCAAGAGTCTACCAAAAACTTACAAGCAAGATCAAAAACCTTGGACCAGAGCCTTTATGGGCACCAAGTCCGATGCTTCTCCCCCTCAATGTTACATCCCTCTAAAGCAGGGGTTCCCAACTAGTAGTATTCGTAGCACTGGGGGTACCTGAGTGCCGACCATCTGGTACTTGGCAGGGCTGCAAACCAATTTGTACCCCAAATCGACCTGCAGAAGGTACCAAATCATTTAGGGGCCTTTTTTTGTATTTCTCATGGCTTGTCTGTGTTTTTAAAGGAACTCTATAAGTAAAGTGCATAATCTCAGCAGCTCACCTCCTAACAGTTGCCCTCTCCCTTCCTATCAGAATTCAGCTGCTCCTGTAAGTAGAAAAAAGGCAAAGAGTAATGGCACAGCCCTTAAATACTTTGCCATAGACCACCGATCATAGGGTGCTACTGGTGGTCTATAGCTCCACCCCCATTTGTCAGCCAGCAAGAATGAGCACACTAGTAGCCCCAGCCATCAAGAAAAAGAGCGATGTCAGGCATTGGTTCTTTAAACCCTCATTTTATTCAATATGATTAAAATCCCTAATCATCCTTCATAATGCGGCAAGATATGCATAAAATTAATAAATAGGCACAGCTGGACGCGTTTCGGGCACTGCCCTATTTCATCTCTCTTTTTAAAAAAGGCAGCGCCGGAAACATGCCCAGCTTTGCCTATTAATTTTATGCATATCTTGCCACATTAGGGAGGATGATTATAGTTTTAATCGCATTGAATTAATCAAGGATTTTATGGGCCGGCGACGGACATCTCTTTTTCTTAGGACTGCATGCAGTAAGGCTTCCAGGCACGAGCCACTGGTGTGGAACCCAGGTAGGGCTGTGCATTTCGCCTTTCTGTTTAAAGCCTCTGAGGATTATAGCATTAATTAGCATATAAGTATATTATAATTAATTATAATATTATTCTAATTATATTAGCATACCAATCGCCGCCATGTCTAGCATTTGAGGCTGGTTTCACATCGGCACAGCTGTGGGGCATTCAAGCTTTCGGGCCTGTGTCCCGCAGTCGGCTGTGAAAAGCTGACCATAGTAATCTATGGGCGCTTTCCCAATGCTCCGCAAAAGCCATAAATATCAAGCTCTTACAGACCCTGCCTATGATGCACCACTTGATGTCTCGGCCAAACGGAAAACAGTTTAGAACAGTGCCAAACCTAGCCTGACAAAATGGGCTAACAATTGCCTTTGCCTGCTATATACCTTTAGCAAAGTTTTATGTGACTAACAACCCGTATTGTCCACCCAGGGTAATACTGGTAATCATTAGACAATGGAAGGAGATACTTCATGAGAAAGGAATGGGAACTCCTGCCCTAAAGCAACTGCTTGGGGGGGGGGGGGGGGGGGTCTTCTTTAATACCATTTACTTGCAGGGGCTGGCATTATTACACAGTTAAAATGCTTTTCTTTATGCTACAAATTGTACAAAACTGTGTTAATGAATATTGTGCCTCTGATTAAAGCAAGTAAACTTAATAGGGTGTAACACTGATATTTGGTGATTTTGCCGTTCTGTGCAAGTACTGTAAAGCTTAATGATGAGTATATTTGTGTAGATTGTAATTTACCTTTCTGAATTAGTGAGGAGCAATTAGCTAGTTACACTTTCCCTCCCTGAGACAACTGTTTTTACTGTAGAAAGACTTAGTGCCTGATTTATCAAGCACTATCTGCCAGAATACACCACATAGGTGGAAATTAGAGTGGTGAAAAATATCATTTAGAATGTTCTTTCTACACTGGTGAACGTTGCGGCATTAGCGTAGCGGCAACATGCAGAAAAAATATATATATTTTGCAATAATTTCCACCAATGTGGCATATTCTGGCAAATTGTGCTTGCTAAATCAGGCCCTAAATATTATGTCTGATAGACTAAAATAATTGGTACCAGACCAAATAGCCCACTCTCTGATCATTACTAACAGGTGTGCTTTACAATCCTTCCAGCCATCTATTAGATTTAAAAAGAACCAGGAGAAAATGCAAATATATATAGCAAAGAAATCCCCTGTTATAGAATGACCAATAATTGAGGCTGCAAGACAGAGGCGGATATGCGGCAAAGCATGTTTAATGGTGATAAACAGTGATAAGTGAACAGAGCACAATCTAACCAGGCTGCTGTACAGATTTACAAGTGGACATATACACATACATGTGCTGAGGTAACTATACAAGAATACAAGTAATCACTGAGTGCTACAGCTGCTATGCAGAAATATAGGTACACCTGGAAAACATAAACACACTCTGGATGTACATATACACATGTGAAGTCAGGAAACGTACATGCATAGGGTTCCAGAGGAAGTCCAAAGAGAGTTCAGAATTCCAAGGTTCAAGATTCAAAGTCCAGAGTCAGGGTCCAGGTAGACAATACAATGCTGATCCATTGACTGCAAGGGCGGATCAGCTTATAAAGGCCAGGAAGAAATACATGTGATTGCTTATTACCAGCATCTGTGCAGGAGAGGGCCACCTACTGGTGGAGCAGCATATAGCAAAGGAAAAACCAGGAAGTGGAGACAGGCAAGGTCTATACAGGGCAAAAACAGGCTTCCATATTGTGGAGGAACTCTAGACCTGACATATATATTACATGCAATCGCTGCAGAAGAAAGTTTGTAATTGAGCAGTTATTCACTAAAATAAGGCAAATTCTCTCTACCCTTGTGTCAGTCTCTATTGCTCTCTGTCATGTCCAATGCATGCTTTGTCTGTGCCTGGCTGCTATCTTAAAAGAGGAACAACCCCTAAGACATTGATTGCAATCGTTGCACTCGGGATGCCCCGGTAGGGTAAGGACCAAAACCTAGGATAGTCAAAATCCTGGGTTTTGGTCTACGTTAAGATTGTGTATCATAGGGGCATGAGGCTCCCCAGCACAAATTTTACCTGTTCCAGCCATGCTCCTGAATCCAGCTTATGGCCTGTAGGTGGGTGTGTGAGATGTATGAGCCAGAGTCAAGGCACCCATTAAGCCCTATAGGTTGCTCGGAAGAGCTTCATACTGTGCTTCATTTATGGAACTGACTGATTTCAGGGGCAAGAGATTTTCTGTTAAACAAAATAGAAGAAATAGATTTTTTGCACTTTATGTGTGTTGAGTTGCAAGGTCCCATCTTGAGAAGTAGGTGAGTTTCGCACTGAAGATATGTTAATTTGAGATGGCCCCTATGGAAGGGTTTCTACAGGCTTTGGTCCCCTTTAAATATTTATTGTGGGAAAACAGAGAGCAAAATGGGCTTTAAAGTGGCTCTAACGTTATACAAAACTAGATAGAAATTAGACTACTGTCCATCTAACTTCCGCCATTTCCCCCAGTCCTCCACAAACTTGTTAATCATGTAATTTTTACTTGCTGTGATCTCTTCCATCTCAGCCATTTGGGAGGTCTGTTGTATAAGCTCTCCAGCTGAGGCTATTTCAGATGTACGCCATTTTCTAGCTAGCAATACCTTTGCTGAGTTCAAAATATGGATCACCAGGGAATAATCTTTTTTGCTCATCCCTTTAGGACATTACGCTACATACAGTGATCTGAGCACGGAGCTAGGGATGGGAGGTCAGACTACCTCGTAGACCAGGTTTAACGTCCTGGAGCTAAAGAAGTATGAGGAGGGGAGCTTTGTTAGAATACCGCTGTTCTAGTGAGGTTCTGAGGGTCACCATTCATCGTACAACAATGAGAACAAAATGCGCAGCTGCACTTTCCTAAGGGGATTATACTGTGTTTTATCAAGAGGCTTACCATGTTAACGTTTTTAAAAATAAATTAGCTGTAGTATTGCCCTATGTATGTCTGCTTCTTCAGAGCATATATAAATGATGGACAGTTATGGGCCATTTGGATTTCAAATAAGGACTTTGTGGTGACAGGAAATTCACACTGTTAAGTGTGATGGACCCAAGGATCCATTGGAATATTAAACTGGTTTTCCGTTTTAACTGGACCCTGCAAACTAAATTTGAAATAAAAAATGAGCTTTACCTGACCATGCATAACTGCACTTCCTGCCCCAATGGGGTGCTTCCATGTTCTTCACCACCGCCCCTGCTATGACAGCCTAGTCATCCAATCGGTGCTGCAGCAGCAGGGGTTCTGCACACTGATAGGCTGACACGGCAATCTCTCTACTTGCGGATGGAGGAATGGTTGTTCGTTGGCCGGTCAGTTAAGACTCGTTTTTCATTTTAAATGCCCCAACTGAGCACAGACCTGAGGTGGGGTGGGGGGGGGAGTTCACTGGATATCTGCTGTAAGAATATTGGATGCAACAAGCAAAACTAAACTGAGCTCTCTAGAGCCCTAGCATATCCAAAAAAACTTGGATATTTTGGATATAGTAGGGCTCTAGAGAGCTCAGTTTGGTTTTGCTTTTTGCTCTGTGCCACATTAACATATATGTCTATAGTTTGACTTTAGTCTGTGAATACCAATGAGTCCATGAATGAATACATAAAGACTGTCTGTGATATAAGGTGGTTTACGTAGACTTTTTTATGACTTTGAGCACAGATATATTGTTTGTTTTGCTCTTCAAGTAAAAAAGATTCTAAAACTCTAAAAAAAAAAAAAAAAAAAATCAATGCAGTACGTAAGGTGAACGTTGTACAGGCAAGTTTAGTAATAGGGACTGCTCCAAGTACAGTGACACCTTTTTACTTGCCTGGAAACGGTAGAAACTGCTTTCTAATTTAACACATACAGTACCTGTTTTAAGACAATTTTACAATTCAGATTACAAATTACCATAGACCTGGTGGTCTGTCAAAGTCAGCAGCAGTAATAAGGCAGCAAACAGTTTACCTAATGCCTGTCCCATATGTTTCTCCTCCATTTCCTGTAGCGCTGGGTAGAAACCCTAGCAGGGCTCCAAAGTTTGCCCTTCCTTTCAATTTTATTCCTTCAGGACCAATAAATTGGTCTAACAGCCACTCGATCCCTTGGAGCTCTTAGTGTAAGTGAGTGTAGCAAGCCCCCGTGATGACACAGCTGTCCTTAAAGAGACAGTGTAGACAAAGTGCATAAACAATAATTCAATAGCTCAGCTCCCACTCACTTCCTGTCAGCACACAACTGCTCCTGTAACTAGAAGCAAGGCAAAGTGTAGTGGCGCACCCCCTGCATTTCTTTGCTGCAGACCACCAATCATACATCTTGCCTGGTTGGCTATAGCTCCAGCCCTGTTTTTATCAACTCAGCTATCAGCCTGTTTCTCCGCTCCAGCCCCCCACCGCTCATGTCTTTCACCCTCAGCACTGGCCACTGCGACCCCAATTAGCATATGAGTAGTAGTTGAATTAGTGTTTGTTACAGCCACGCCTAATTTGCACTTGAATCACTTGTGGATGGCTCTGTGGTTGCACCATAGTTGTGATTTTGAGACAATGCCTGCACCTTGATCATTGGACTGGTGTGTAGAAACTGATTCTAACCAATGCATTAGGGACATAGGCACTGGGAATAGATTATAAATGCAAATTATCAAATATCTTTGTCATATTTTTTTCCTCTATTGTTTGCCTTATGTTATATAAAAAAAGTGCTTACAGTGTACAGTATATATTACACAATAGCACAGTATCAGGCTCTTACAAACCCTGGTCATTATGCTGATTTCTGTCCAGTATCACAGTGCTAAGAGCCACCACGACCACTTGCTTCAGAGGACAAATCATAATGTGAAACTGTAAACCTCAATATCTCACCCATTTCTTCTTCAATTTAAAAATGGAAAACAGTTTAGGAAAGCGCCATATGTATCCCGACAAAGTTCTAACATGTGCAGAATTCCCCCTACAAGAACCCCTTAATAGGCAATGTGCAGAATCACCCCTCAACCCTCAAAAATGTAACAGGTAGATGCAGAACCCCCCTAAGAACCCCATAACAGGCAGTGTGCAGACCCTCCCCAAAGAACCCCAGTGTGAACCGTATTACATGCAGAATGCCGATTCCCCGCCAGCGCCCCATAACAGGCAGTGCGCAAAAAAAGACCCTAACAAGTAGTGTGCAGAATCCCACTCCCCCTAAGAACCCATTAACAGACAGTGTGCAGGATTGCCCTCCAGGAACCCCATAAGAGAGTGCAGCCCCCCCCCAAAAAAATAAAACTCATAAAACCCCAGCCCCCCAAAAACATAACAGACAGTGTGCAAACTCCCCCCCCCCCAATAACACGATAACAGGCACGGTGCTGCCCAGCTGCCCGCCTCACCTTACCAGCACTCTCATGCCAGCACTCATCTTCCAGCAGCTTATCTTCCTCCAGCAGCCTGGTTTCAGTTGGTAGGTGGGTGTTGCTTGTGTACAGCCATTCTCAATGTTTTCAATGGGGGCAGGCCATACACTGACCCCACCCGCTGGGCTGGTGGTTGTGGCCTGGGTAGGGTGGCGCCCGTTGTGTTCAATGGGGAAGGCTGTACACAAGTCATGCCTTCCCACCAGCCGGTACCAAGGCTGGGGGGGGGGTCGATCAGCTGCAGGAGGATGATCAGAGGCATGGGAGCGCTGGTGAGGTAGTGGACCTTTTTCTTTACCTGTCCTACATAAGCTGCACATACATTTTGTGAGGAAAAGGCTGGTGACCAGACTGCAGTGCTGCCTGGTCACCTGCTGGTGGCATTGTTCCATTTTACTCATAGCTCTCTATATGCTAGTGTCCACTAGCAAGTATGAGTTTTCCAATTTTATCCGTTTTCTTTTTTTCATAACCATAAATATAACACTCTGATTACTATTATTATTATAATTTTTGGGACTGGTGCTTTCAAGTACTTTTCTTGTCACATCAAAGCTGGACGGCATTTTAATTTTCCACATTTTATTTGTGAAAAACAAGAATGATCTAATGCCCTCAGCAACATGGAATTACTTTGGCAGCCTCCAAATGCATAACAACCCCATTATCATTTGCTATAATCATCAACCGTAAAACCAACTTGTCAACAGTTTATATCTTTTTATGGAAGCAACGACATAGCTATTCTAATGATCACCGTGTAAATCCCCTTTTTCTGTGCCCTGAAATTTCACACATAACACGTGTCTGCTTTGATAGCTGGCAACGCGCTTGCCATTTGTTAATCAGCCTTAAATTTATCCATATCCTAGTGGTGTGCCGGACCCGAACTCATCATTTATTAAAATGCTCATCATCCATTAAAAACGCTTCGAGAATGAATATTACACATATAAGCGTAAAATTCTCACTATAAATGAAAATGAATTTGCACTGGCGTGCAGTATGAGATTGCCCTGGCATTTGGTTCATATGGAATGATTTTATAATTAAAATGATTTACTGCATTGCATTTTCTAAATGCACAGGATTATTTCAAATTTTTTTCTTATTTTTAGTGAATATACATTTACAGGCTTTTTTTTTTTACTTGATAATTTTAATGTTTGAGCAGGTGTTGCCACTGGAAATGGTATTGCCACTGGTCCTAGGTTCTGGTGGCACAAGGGCCCTGAGTCAGTAAACTCCACTGGTCCACTTAGCAGGGATACCAAATGCCATTCTCCCAAGACGCATGTGCAGGCTAGCGTCCAATCAGAACAGATTCATATTAATGCCCAGCAATCTATTCTGTATGAAAATGCCTGGGTTCCTCTCTCTGGCTGCTCCCCTTTGGCTGTGCACACCCGTTACCAGCCATTATGACACAGTATAAAAGAATAGCTTGTTCCAAAGGTTCTGTGTTAGGATGCCTCTGTTTCAGCAGGTCATTTAGTGAAATATCTTTACATTCAAAGTTCCACAATAGCCTGTAAGTGGTATTTTTTGAAAAGTGAAATCTTTTAGGAATCGCGATGACTCATGATGTGGCAGACCCTGAGTTAGAAAGTGAGTTTGCTAAGGCTTGAGATGCATAGTGCATATATGCTAGCAATGCTTTGCTGAATTAATAACAGCAGAGGTCAACACCTCACCCACGAATTAACATCAGCCAAGAAATTGCAGTGGGAGCTTCATGACTTTTTAACGCAGAGCAGCTGCATGAAAGCTTCACTTTACCAAGCCCAATTCCTTGTCTTGGATAGAATAGTGTTAAAGCATGCTGTCTCTGGAACAGAGGAAATGTTTTCTGGGGAGGGCCGAATCACAGGGACGACAGGTCTAGGTTTGGTAAATGCCAGGAGGGTATTACCTACCTTACTGCTTTGTGCTTACCATGGGAACAGGGAAGGCAATTGCTGTAAGTAACATGGCAGAAGGGGACCCAATGCAAGCCGCTCTTACAGCATCTGTAGCAACAGCATCCGACCGGGACCACAGCACTATGCAGTGTTGTGCTGTCTACAAGGAACACCATAGTTTCTACAGGGCATATTATTGCCATGGCACTTTTTGTATAGCGCACTCAGGGAAACCATCACCCTAGCAAAGAATGGACTTCATCAGACCCCCACCAGCCAGGTCCCCACTGCGTGCCAACACTGCCTATAACTGCAGTCAGATAACAGTTTCTGACAGTGTTGGACTGGGGTATCTGGGGCCCACCAGAAGAAAAGACACTGGGGCCCGTCTTACAGTCACATGCAAATATTACAGGCTTATTTTTAGGGATCATGCAAACAGGGATTAAATCTAATGTATTGTGCCATAGTGGATACGCTGTCCTCCTCTAAACTCAATATTTGATATCTCCCTTTTGGAGATAGGTGGCCCCCAGGGATTCGCTGGTAGCCTAATGAACCAGTCCAAGCCTGGTCTCTGACTAATTGGTCTACTCCCAAACCAAGGCAAAGTCCATGTACTTCACTGCAGGTATACTACTACTAGGGGTTAGGTCTGTTTTTTTGGGGGGGGCCCACCCTGATTTTTGCTATGGTGCACTGTGAAACCTATGTATGATCCTGGTGCCTGCTGTAAAGTTTAGTGGAGGAGGCATGATGCTCTAGGATTGTTTTTCAGAGTTTGACTTGTGCCCTGTTGGCATGTCAAAACATTTGGGCAATTGTATGCTTTCCACTTTGTGCTAACATTTTGGGGAAGGTCCTTTTGCACAAAACAAGTTCTATAAAGACATAGTGGGTAGAAGAACTTGACTGACCTCAATCCCATCAAACACCTTTTGAATGAACTAGAACATGGATTGTGAGCCAAGCCCTAAAATCTATAATCCGTGTCAGAACTCAAAAATGATCATCCGAAAAACTTGAAAATCCTACTCGCACTCCAAAATCTTGTAGAAAGCCTTCCCAGAAGCAATTTAAGCCACAAGGTAGGGACAATGTCATTTAATGCCTATGGATTTAGAATGTATGAAAGTGTAATGCCTTTTTTTATTAATATAGTGCATGTATTGTATAACTTCCCTTTTTTGGTTCATCTTTGACTCAACACTACTCAATATTTCTGTTAAATTCCAAAGTATAAAAGTCAATTGAGACGTCTAGAAAGGATCGCGCAAAAAGCTCCCCATGTATCACAAAAAGCTTTGGTCTGAAAATCTAATAGGTGTTGTATTGTTACTGACTTCTTGGGAAGAGACGGAATATTTGAAGAGCAGTGTGCCCTGATGTGAGTTAATAGAAAATGTACACGATCAATGTTTCATCGACAATATTTACTTCCCACAAAAGTAAACTTGTATTGTAAAGTTCTTTGTACCGACACCATAAAAGCAGCCCCTGGAGGCTTCCTGCTTTTTTTGTAATGTTATAAATGAGATAAAGCAGCAGTAGCTACTTCCTTACAGAAAGCAATGGATGGTCAGTTCTTTACTTTGTTGTTCAAAGGATATCTGGAACACTAGTTAAAACCTCTAATGGTTCATTGTTCATAATGGCTTAACAACTGTACCAGTTCTGCAATATATTAAATCGAAGGCAAGCTTCTTTTATGTGCATGGAAGTCAAAAGCTTTTGTTCATTCTGTATTTTAGCTAAAGCCACTTAATAACATCAATGGTAGTCAATTATAATATTAACTTCCACAATACGTTATTGTTTATATCCTCTGCCTTTTGTTTCTGTCTACTACAGATTACAAATGCTGCATATGCTTTTTTTAATTGGTAAAATACACTGTGTGCAGTATTGAGAAGCAGCACCATTAGGCAAAGGCAGAGGAACAGAGAATAGTAGGATAGGCATTTATTATTCTAGGATATTTTTTTATTAGGAATATTTTGATTCATATGCTTTTCCCATCCTTGCTTAAAGGCGATCTAGGCCAATAATTGACTAATATAACAAATGAGTGAAAACATGATGTTTGGCAGATGGAGACCTATACAGTCAGGGCCAGAAATATTTGGACAGTGACACAATTTTCGCAAGTTGGGCTCTGCATGCCACCGCATTGGATTTGAAATGAAACCTCTACAACAGAATTCAAGTGCAGATTGTAACGTTTAATTTGAAGGGTTGAACAAAAATACCTGATAGAAAATGTAGGAATTGTACACATTTCTTTACAAACACTCCACATTTTAGGAGCTCAAAAGTAATTGGACAAATAAACATAACCCAAACAAAATATTTATTTTCTCAATATTTTGTTGCAAATCCTTTGGAGGCAATCACTGCCTTAAGTCTGGAACCCATGGACATCACCAAACGCTGGGTTTCCTCCTTCTTAATGCTTTGCCAGGCCTTTCCAGCCGCAGCCTTCAGGTCTTGCTTGTTTGTGGGTCTTTCCGTCTTAAGTCTGGATTTGAGCAAGTGAAATACATGCTCAATTGGGTTAAGATCTGGTGATTGACTTGGCCATTGCAGAATGTTCCACTTTTTTGCACTCATGAAATCCTGGGTAGCTTTGGCTGTATGCTTGGGGTCATTGTCCATCTGTACTATGAAGCGCCGTCCGATCAACTTTGCAGCATTTGGCTGAATCTGGGCTGAAAGTATATCCCGGTACACTTCAGAATTCATCCGGCTACTCTTGTCTGCTGTTATGTCATCAATAAACACAAGTGACCCAGTGCCATTGAAAGCCATGCATGCCCATGCCATCACGTTGCCTCCACCATGTTTTACAGAGGATGTGGTGTGCCTTGGATCATGTGCCGTTCCCTTTCTTCTCCAAACTTTTTTCTTCCCATCATTCTGGTACAGGTTGATCTTTGTCTCATCTGTCCATAGAATACTTTTCCAGAACTGAGCTGGCTTGTTGAGGTGTTTTTGGGCAAATTTAACTCTGGCCTGTCTATTTTTGGAATTGATGAATGGTTTGCATCTAGATGTGAACCCTTTGTATTTACTTTCATGGAGTCTTCTCTTTACTGTTGACTTAGAGACAGATACACCTACTTCCCTGAGAGTGTTCTGGACTTCAGTTAATGTTGTGAACGGGTTCTTCTTCACCAAAGAAAGTATGCGGCGATCATCCACCACTGTTGTCTTCTGTGGACACCCAGCCCTTTTTGAGTTCCCAAGCTCACCAGTCAATTCCCTTTTTCTCAGAATTTACCCGACTGTTGATTTTGCTAATCCAAGCATGTCTGCTATCTCTCTGATGGATTTTTTCCTTTTTTTCAGCCTCAGGATGTTCTGCTTCACTTCAATTGAGAGTTCCTTTGACCGCATGTTGTCTGGTCACAGCAACAGCTTCCAAATGCAAAACCACACACCTGGAATCAACCCCAGACCTTTTAACTACTTCATTGATTACAGGTTAACGAGGGAGACGCCTTCAGAGTTAATTGCAGCCCTTAGAGTCCATTGTCCAATTACTTTTGGTCCCTTGAAAAAGAGGAGGCTATGCATTACAGAGCTATGATTCCTAAACCCTTTCTCCTTTGGATGTGGAAACTCTCATATTGCAGCTGGGAGTGTGCACTTTCAGCCCATATTATATATATAATTGTATTTCTGAACATGTTTTTGTAAACAGCTAAAATAACAAAACTTGTGTCACTGTCCAAATATTTCTGGCCCTGACTGTAGATACACTAAAGTTTTGCGCTTCCCACCCAAGATTTTGAGTGAGGAACAGCTAGCAGAAGCATGGCTATTAGGAGTGGTCAGTGTCGCTGTAGATTTCTCAACTCCTGTTCATGTGACCTCCGACCTTGGCTTTACCTTCTTACTTATGCTTGCTTGCCTCATACCACGGTTTTGACTCCACTTTAAGGACTCACATCTGTTCTTGATATGCCTTTCTGCAGTTTTCCAGGACCATGGCTTTTTGTGCCAGTCTCCATTCTCTGCCTCTTCCAGGACGGAATTACACTGCTCCACAAGCCCAACCTATTTATTGCAATGGAGGGGTGTGCCAAGGCCTAGATCAAAATATTTTAACCTGTGAAAGGTTTAAATAAGGAGCGGAAAATCTGAAAAAATCTGAAACAATATCAAATAACTTTACTAAAAGAGTAGTGGATGCTTGGGACAAACTTCAGTTAAGTGAACTGAAGCATACCTGAGTAATGAACATTTCCACATTCTTACAACCAGAAACTTAATTTTATTGTATTGTATTGTGTAGTTATGTGATAGCAAGTGACTGTCATATTTATTCCAAGTATGTCACACACCCCGCTTCCACTATTCATGACATATGGGTTATGGTCCAGTAGAGGGCGAACTTCTGCAGAGATGAAAGCAAAAAAGAAGCCCCTCTCGGTCCATAAATACCTGGGACCTCCCACACATTCCCCAGTTCCTTCCAGGGCTGTGGAGTCGGAGTCGAGGAGTCGGTGGAAATTTTGGGTACCTGGAGTCGGAGTCGGCAAACAATGCACTGACTCCGACTCCTACTAAATTTTGATTTAGCAAGTTTAAATGTCCCAATTCACAAAAAGTTATAATTAACGACTTCTCTATTGTAAGAATAAAGACCAATGCATGCAGTGCCGCACGTAACCGCAAAACGAACACGTTAAAGTGGACCAACACCCAGGATTTTGACTATTCTGGGTTTTGGTCCACTTTGGCGGGGCACACCGATCGGGGGTGCCCCGCTGTGTGAAACCCCCCAGAAACCCCGAAAAACTCACCTCTCCTCGCTCCCACGTGACCGCCGCTGGTAATCCCCGCCGACGGACAAGAGGGAGGCAGCAAGAGAGTGCACCCGCCGCCGCGGTGGCGAGCCCCGCTGGATCATGGATAAGATAGGGATTTAGGGGTTTCCGATTGGGGTGCCCCGCAGTCAGGGGTCTGATCGGTCCGGGGATCTTATAGATTCCCGGACCGATCATGGGAGGGTGTTGGTCCACTTTAAGTGACCGTGAAGAAGCATGCTTTTCATTTGCTTCACTATATGGCACGCAACGCACAGTTAGAAGCGGCAATACTTATACTTTGCATAGTGTTGTGTTCTGCTGTTACAGGGAACCCATGGGTAACCTAGCCTCTCACTGATAAGGGATTAAGTAAATATGTTTTTTGCAGGACTAGAGACACTTGTATAAGTGAAGGGAATGGAGGATCAATAGTTCAAGACTGAAACTGTACCACTGGAAAAACTGCTGTCATTCAGCAAAAGGCTATAAAAACTTGTAAACTTCGATTGTTAGCTTAAACTTTAAACATGACTATGGGATTCTACTAGGAAAATCATGTTTTATAATAAAGGCCCCTTTCTGGATCCTCCCACTGCCCTATCTTCAGCAGAAGATCAGCACACAGAAAGGAGAAGGCAGCTTCTGCCCAACTACCTCTCTCTGCTAGAAGTAATGACATGTATGTTGCCTTTCTTTCCTTCAAGGAATGTATAAAATACATTCACATATTAATACAGAGGAGTCGGAAGTACAAAAAACTGAGGAGTCGGAGTCGGAACATTTATCTACCGACTCCACAGCCCTGCAGGCCATAACGCGGCAGTCGGGACCCCAGGCGTCTGGGTCAGTGCCGCCCGCCTCTCCTACCCCACCCCGCATCCTCCGTACCCCAAGTGACACTGTCATTAGTGGGGAGTCGCACTCGGATGTATGTGCCAGGCTGGCCAACCTCGAGAAAATTATTTCTAGCTCAGTGAGCAGAAAGGCCACTGCTAAGAAAAGGCATCTGTCACCGGCTACGCCGGTAATTGAATTTGATGATTATGACTCCCCTGATTGGGCTGATTATTCCCCGCTTGAGGAGGGGGAATTGTTTGAGGAATCTGAGACTGAGGAATTGCAGTTCTTTGATTCTGGTGCCGGGCAGGTGCTGGGGGATGCTGTTGATACCCCCAGGGTCCTGACCCATCTGTTAGAGGTTCTGGATATTTCCCCACCAACGGGGCCCCTCCGAAGAAGGGGGAATTCTTTGGGTTCTCTAAGCCCCGCTTGGAGTTTCCAAATCAGGATCATTTTGACAGCATGATTCTTAGAGAATGGTTCCTCAGGGATGGGATAGGAAGTATCCTTTTCCGGTGGACACTGTGAAGCGCTGGTCTTCCCCTCCCGAGGTTGACGCACCCATTTTAGGATTGTCCAACACCTCCATTGTACATACTCCTGACGCCACCACCCTTAAGGATGGCGAGGACAAGCGCATTGATCAGATGGCATGTCATGCCTTTGCCAGCGTGGGTTCTGTCTTGCGGCCTGTCTGTGCATCGGCACTCGTGGCTGTGGCTACCAGGTTGGACATGTTAAATGGGTCCCAGCTTAACCCGGACAGCGTTGAATTCACAGCCCTTAAGAGGTGTGAATTGTTCATGAATTTTGTTTTGTCGGCTATGGACGACACTATTACCATGTGTAGTAGAACTTCGGCCCTGTTGGTGGCCATGCGCCGATCGGTCTGGCTGCGCCAGTGGGCGTCTGACATTGCGGCCAAGAAGTCACTTACAGCTTTGTCCTTTTTAGGAACGTGGCTGTTTGGAGACAAATTGGATTCTGTGGCGAAGGGTGGGAAGCTACCTCGGCGTAAGATGCTGCGTCGCTCCTTTCGGGGGGCAAGCTCCTTTAATCCACCTTTTCCCTTTGCCAGAGGGAGCAGAGGTCTTGCCTACTCTGGCTTTAGAGGTGATTCCTGGAACAGAGGTAGAGGACGTGCCTGTCCAGCCTCTACCTGGGGTTCCATGCCCAAGCCCGCTGCCAAGCCAGCTCAACAATGAGGAGGCGCCCTCACCCTTGTGGGTGGGGGGGCGGCTGCGGCTCTTCTTCCAGGTCTGGGCCCAGGAGGTCACAGACAAGTGGATATTGGAAGTGGTCTCGTCTGGGTCCAAACTGGAGTTCGAGTCCCGGCCTCCTCCCAGATTCCTAAGGTCTTGGGTGCCATCGGCTCCTCGGGCGGCACAGGGGCTCCTGTTGGCTGTAAGGAATCTCCTGGACATGGCGGTCACATGCCCGGTGCCTATTTCAGAGAGAGGCCGGGGCTATTATTCCATAAGACCCATCCTGGATTTGAAGCTTCTCAACAGGTTCATCAGAACCAAGAAGTTCCGCATGGAGACTCTGCGTTCAGCCATCGGTTCCCTTCGTCAGGGGGATTTCATGACATCCATAGACATCAAGGATGCTTACCTTCATGTACCAATTTTCCCAGCACACCAGAGATTTCTCAGGTTCGTGGTGGGAGATCAGCATTTTCAGTTTGTGGCCCTCCCGTTCGGGCTGACCTCGGCACTGAGGGTGTTTACCAAGGTTCTGGCGGGCATAATGGCCCTGCTCAGAGCCCAGGGCATTCGCATTGTGCCGTATTTGGACGACCTACTCATTACAGCTTCTTCCCTCTGCCAGGCGGAGTTGGACACCAGGACAGTGGTGGCGACGCTGGAAAGGTTCGGATGGGGGATCAACCACCCCAAGTCTTCTCTCTCCCCATCAAGGGAGATCTCCTTTCTGGGCATGAATCTGGATACCAGTCAGACCAGTGTGTTCCTACCTCAGCCAAAGGTGCAGAGGGTTCTGGATCTGATACTTGTTATCCTGACCAATCCTCGCCCTTCTATCAGGCTAGGGATGACTCTGGTAGGTTTGATGGTGGCCTCCTTCGAGGCAGTCCCCTTTGCTCAGTTCCACATGAGGTCACTTCAACTTCATCTATTGCTGAAATGGGACAGATGTCCACAGTCCTTAGATCAGTCTTTTCTGATGTCTCCCAGGGTTCGGCAGTCCCTTCAGTGGTGGCTGGAATCAAACAATCTGATGAGGGGCAGATCCTTTCTGGCCCCTTGTTGGGAGACGGTTACCACGGATGCCAGCCTGTCGGGCTGGGGAGGTTTCTGGAAGGATCATCAGTTCCAGGGGTTGTGGGGTCCTCAGGAGGCTCACAACCTCATCAATGTCTTGGAGCTCAGAGCTATCTGTTTGGTTCTGTCACGTCTGACATTCCACCTACAGGGCTTACCGGTTCAGGTTCAATCAGAAAATCGAACTGCGGTAGCTTACATCAATCACCAAGGAGGGACTCGCAGCAGGAGTGCCCTCCGGGAAGTCTCTCTAATTCTGACATGGTCAGAGAGCAATGTTCCTTGCATGTCGGCGGTGTACATTCCGGGAGTGGAGAACACGGAGGCGGACTCCCTGAGCAGGGGATTCTCTCGCCGAGGGGAATGGTCTCTCAACTGCAGGGTATTTCGGGCCCTGTGTCACAAGTGGGGGACTCTGGAGGTGGATCTCTTTGCCTCTCGGCACAATCACAAGCTCCCAACCTTTGTATCTCTGGCCCTGGCAGCGGATGCCTGGAGGGATCTGGGGTTTCTGTACCTGTTTCCCCCCTTCTCCATGGTAGGCAAGGTAGTGCGCAAGCTGGCTCTGGAGGGGGCACCAGCAATTCTGGTGGCCCCAAGGTGGCCAAGACAGGTCTGGTTCGCAGACGTCGTAAGATTGGCGGTAGATCAGTACAGGTTGCCACTGTTTCCGGATCTGATCTCTCTACGTTACCCCAATTTACGCTTGCTTTGACGGCGTGGCTGCTGAAACCTTCATCCTGAGGGAGGAAGGTTTGTCTGAGGCGGTTATTCAAACCTTGATTAGAGCTAGGAATAGGTCTTCCTCTACCATTTACTATAGGACTTGGCGGTCCTATATTGACTGGTGTGAGGCTAGGGCCTTGCCTTGCAGGGTGTTTTCGATTCCTAGGATTTTGGAGTTTCTACAACATGGTCTGGATCTGGGGTTCCAGCTCAGTACTTTGAAGGGTCAGGTTTCTGCCCTAGCTGTCTTTTTTCAAAGGTCTTGCTTTGCATCATCTGGTCAAGACTTTTTTCCAAGGGGTCACTCATGTTTGGCCCCTAGAAAGCCTTTGGTTCCCGTTTGGGATCTAAATTTGGTTCTTTTGGCCCTCCAGGGGCCTCCTTTTGAGCCAATGCAGGATGTGGCACTTTCTGTGCTCACTCAAAAGGTGGCCTTTTACTTTGAGAGACCCCAGGACAAGGTGTTTTTTTGATTTAAACCAGATTTCCTTCCTAAGGTGGTTTCTGCTTTCCATCTCAATCAGGATGTAGTTCTCCCTTCCTTGTGTCCTAAGCTTAGCAATGACAAGAAGAGGGTTTTGCACTCTTTGGATGTGGCTCGTTGTGTGAAGTACTATTTGGTCGCTACTTCTCCTTTTCGTAAGACGGACGCCTTGTTCGTGGTGCCCTCCGGGCCCAGGAAAGGTTTGGCACCAGCCAAGTCTACCATTAGTAAATGGATACGTCAGGCCATTGTTGGGGCCTATTCCGCTAAGGGGAGGGTTCCTCCTTTTAAGATCACTGCTCATTCTACTCGTGCTGTTGGGGCTTCCTGGGCCTTTCAGCACCAGGCTTCTGTTGAACAAGTTTGTAAGGCTCCTACTTGGTCTTCCGTTCATACTTTCTCAAAGTTTTATAAGGTTGATGTGCGGGCCTCAGCGGATGCTGTTTTTGGCCGCAAGGTTCTGCAAGCTGCAGTGGTTTAAATTGGTGCATTTTTTGCTGTATTTGGATCTCACCCATGACAGACACTGCTATTGTATGTCCCATATGTCATGAATAGTGGAAGCGAGGTGTGTGTCATACTTGGAATAATACCATTTTGTGATTATTCACCTTTAAAATGGGTATTATAAGTATGTCACACACCCCGCTTCATCCCGCCCTTTAGTATTCTGGATCTTTTATATGGTGAACCTTTTATTGTTAAGAATGTTTTATTAGTTCTTCCTGGTCCCCTTACTGCTGTCATATACTGGGGAATGTGTGGGAGGTCCCAGGTATTTATGGACCGGGAGGGGCTTCTTTTTTGCTTTCATCTCTGCAGAAGTTCGCCCTCTACTGGACCATAACCCATATGTCATGAATAGTGGAAGCGGGGTGTGTGACATACTTATAATACCCATTTTAAAGGTGAGTAATCACAAAATGGTATTATTCAGCCCCTTAAGTCAATACTTTGTAGGAGCACCTACAGCTACAAGTCTGTTGGGTTATGTCTAAGAAATTGTTTTCTTTTTCTTTGCAAAAAAGCTCTTACTCCGTCAGGCTGGAGGGGAGCATTTGTGAACAGTGGTTTTCAAGGCATGCCACAGATTGGATTGGATTCAGGTCTCCACTTTCTTGACTTCCCATTCTAATATATGAATATGCTTTGATTTAAGCAATTCCATGGTATGTTTAGGATTATTGCCTTGCTGGGCAGTGAACATACCCCCCAGTCTCAAGACTTTTGAAGCCTCTAACAGGTTTTCCTTCAGGATTTAGCTCCATCCATCTTCCCATCAGCTTTCCCGCTCCTTCTGAAGAAAACCATTCCCACAGTATGATGCTGCCACCACCATGTTTCACGGTGGGGAAGGTGTGTTCAGGGTGATGTGCAATGTTAGCTTTCCTCCGCATTTACGCCAAAAAGTTCAACTTTGGTCTACCAGAGCACCTTTTCCACATGCTTGCTAGGTGGATAGCCAGGTCTCTGTTTGCTGTGAGATATTCACAAAGCTTCTGTGTGTTCCTTGGTTTTCATGTTGCTGTTTGTCTACTAATGTCCTTTAACAAATCTTTGAGGCCTTCACAGGCAACTGTAGGTATGCTGGGAATAAGGTACATACAGGTGGACTCTGTTTACTAAGTAGGTCTTCTCTGAAGGCTATTGGTCAAAATTTTTATTTTCCTATTGCATGGCACGGCCTGCTTCAAGAAGTCCTTTCATATGGGATATTCCGCCACAAGGTGGCGCAGTGTACTGCAGAAGAGTTGTGGCTCCTCCCAGTACCATATAAAAATGGATCACCACTAGACCACTCCAGTGTTTCCACTGCAGTGTATACTGCGAAGATATAAGATGGCTCTTTATATTGCGCAGGTGAGTGGGGCAACCAAGCCTGCGGCCCTGCATGGCTATTTCCACCTGTTTCCGGGCCCTCTGTGCCTCCCAGCCTCGGCTGACGGATTGGGTGAAGGTAGAGGAGCACCAGGGTCAGGTGCTCAAGGAGCGCTGCTCCAAGCCGCAGACCCCGTAACACAAAAGGTAGCCGGCCATAGGCTTTATGGTGAGCCTACTGAGGGATGCGGAGTTCTGTCCTAGCTTCTGAGGGGGTGAGTGTTTCAGGGACTGTCTGCCCTTTTTTCTCTGATTCTGGAGTCTCCCCCCCCCCCCCATTCCTGGCCTGGCTCACGCCGCTGCCTGCTCACTTTCTTCCCCCCTCTCCCCGACATGTGTACGGGGGGGGGGGGCGGACGGTAGCGACGAGTGGTGTTTAACAGTGTTGTTTTCGCTGCCATTGTCGCTTTGTACTACGCTCCGTGGCGGGCGGCGCTATATCTGTGAGGCGTTTTTTTGTATTGTGATGGCGCCGGAGCGGTCACGTGAGCTCAGTTTTTCGTGCTCTTCAGGGGGGGCAGGGGATGACGCGTATCGCGTCGCCCCCCGCGGCCCGCCCCTCGAGGTTCTTCTGCCGGCGCCATTTTGAGTCTGCTGCGCGTCTGGGGCCTCTCTTCCTCCCCGGGCTGCGGCGGTGATCTCCTCCTCTGTCGCTTCCTCCTGCGGTCTGGCGGCTTGGTGATCCTTGGTCTACTTGGCCCGTGAGTCCCCTTTGGGGGGGTTTTCTGTTTGCTTGGGGCATGGACTGTGGGATGTTTATGTGCCTTTTTGCTTATGTATTTCAGGCGGGAAAACTGGGGGTTGTGGTTTCTCCCGGTTCTACTCCCCCCTCATCTCCCCCTTCCTGGTCTGGGGGCATCCCTTGGGGGGGCATCCCGTGTGGCTTTTTATTAGCCCTTACCCTGTGCTGGCCTATTGTGCCTGTGTTAATCACCATATGGAGGCTTATGGGGATAGCGTGCTCGGGGGTCCTTCGGGGCAATCCCGGCTGTGTGCCATGTGCGGGGCATCCCCTTTGAGTAACAGTGCCGCGGTGTGTGTGCCGTGCGCCCAGGGTATCGTTGCGGCCCAGGATGGGCTGCCCGCTTCTCTTCCCAGTTCGCCGCCCTCTTCGGCATCGCCTACCCCTCCGCGCCTGCTTTTAGCCCCCAGTGAAGGATCAGATACTAGCAGGGGGTCACAATCTGATTTGGCACTTCTTATGGCTAGCATTTAAAGGCAGCTTGCCAGGCCTGTTCCACGTAAGGCCTCTGGCAAGAAGCGGCACCTGGCTTCCACTCCCTCTCCCTCTTTACTGAGGAGTGTGAGGGAATTGATGCTTTTGGTGGTCGTTACTCCCTAGAGCAGGGGGAGCTTCTCCAGGACTCTGACTCCTTTGGGGACCAGCAGGAGGGTTGCGACAGTGACCCTGGGTCTGTGTCTGTGGAGGACTCATGGTTCCCTGATGACAGATAGACTGTTGGCTCACATTTTTTAAATCTTGCACATTGTTCCCCCTGAGGTGGCTAAGAGGAAACAGGGTGAGCTCTTTCGTCCTGATAAACAGCGTCTGGAATTCCCTGAGCAGAGCCATTTCACTAATATGGTGCTCAAGGAGTGGAAACGTCCTAGTAGATTGCCCACAGTGCCCAAAGGGTTGGATAAGAGGTATCCCTTTCCTGCTGACCTGGTCAAGCGATGGTCGCGTCCCCCTGGGGTGGACGCTCCCGTTCTAGGGCTGTCCAACACCTCGGTCATGCCTTTCCCTGACACTACTACTCTGCGGTACAGCGAGGACTGGCGTATGGATCAGCTGGCCTGCCATGCTTTTACATTTGTGGGGGCTGTGCTGCGCCCGGGCTGCACCGCTGCCATTACAGCTATTGCCCTTAAGAAACAGCTCAGGCGTCTCCTTGATGGTGCTATGGTTGGTAGGAGGGGGAAGGATTATAGGGCCCTCTTGCTTTGCTCTGATTTTGCTGCCTTTGTACTTACTGCCATGGATGATGCGGTACGGCTGAGTGGTAGGGCCTCTGCCCTTTTGGTGGCTATGCGCCACTCTGTTTGGTTGCGTCAGTGGGCAGCTGACGCTGCTGCTAAGAAGGCTCTCACTGGGCTCCCCTTTGCGGGGCTGCGGCTCTTTTGTGAGCGTCTGGATGTTCTAGGCAAGGATGGTAGGCTGCACCAGCGTAGGAGACAGCCTTGGCCTTTTCGGGGGCCCTCCGCTTCCCTCCCCTCCTTTCGTGCTCCCAGAGGAGGTCGTGGCTCCCTCTTCTCGGGTAGCCGCAGAGGTTCTTGGGGCCGTGGCAGATCCCGTTGTCGTCCCGGTCTCTCATGGGGTTCCAAGCCCAAACCTTCTCCCAAGCCCCCTCAGGCATGAGGAGGCGCCCTCACCCATCCGGGTGGGGGGGCGGCTTCGGCTCTTTGCTCACGTCTGGAGGCTCCGTGTCTCAGACCGGTGGATTTAGGAGGTGGTGTCCTCCGATTACAAGTTTGCAGCCTGGCCGCCCCCAAGATTCCTCAGATCCCGGATGTCTCAAAACCCTCTTTCAGCTCAGGGTTTGTGCCTTGCGGTTCAACGTCTGTTGGAGTCAGGAGTCATTTGCCTGGTGCCTTCCCAGGAACGGGGTCAGGGGTTCTACTCCAATCTTTTCACGGTCCCCAAAAAAGACGGGTCCTTGAGGCCCATCCTGGACTTGAAGGGTCTCAACAGGCTTGTCAGGTTCAGAGGACCAGTAGGGGCGAGAATTCAGTTTTTTCTTCCGGCCTGGCAGAAGATCTCTCAGAACCCCTTCATTCTTCAGAGAATTCAGGATGGCCGCCGTCTAGAATTCGTCTCAAGGCCCAGGAGCATTTTGTAGTAACCCACAATTCTAGTTCTTGTGAAAGCACATGCCCTGCTTTTAGTGATTATATAACTAAATGTCATAGAGGAGGTTCCGTGGCACCTGAAACAGACAGGTTTTTACTCCCATGTGTTTTTGGTCCAGAAACCGTCAGCCAAGTTTTGGTTTATTCTGAACCCAGAGCAGTTAAATTTGGGGATCAGATACAAGAAATTCCATATGAAATCAATTTTTACTATCGAAGACATCCTGTTTCAGGGTGTCCGGATGGCCTCTATAGATCTCCCCTAAGATGCATATCTGCATGTTCCTATTTTTCTGGTACACAGTAGTTTTCTGATGTTTGGATTAATGATAGGTGGGGTAACATATCGTTGGCAATTCAGAGCAATGCCCTCTTGCCTCGAATCTTTACCAAGATTCTTGTTGAGGCAATGGCATATCTGAGGTTAAATCAGAGAGGCATTGTGGCATACCTGGAGGATCTCCTTATTTTTGCTCCATTCAAGGAGAGTTTGGAGAACAATGTGAGGATAACATTGTCCATGATTTCAGATCTGGGGTAGATCATAAACAAGGAAAAGTCGAGTCTATACCCTAAGATTTCTTGCATTTATCTAGGGTATCAGATAGACAGCTCCCTAGAGAGAACCTTCCTTCTGTAAACCAAGATCAAAAAAATTGTCACCCTGTCCCCTTTCATTGGGAATTATCCCAGAATCTCCCTAAGGCAGATTTTGGTTCTGATAGGGCTTATGCTTAAGCCCTCCCTGCGATCATTTGAGCCCAGCTACATTCAAGAGCTGTCCAGACTTTCTTTTTGCATGCCTGGAACAGAGATCCAAGAACATCGGATTCTCTGGTTACACCTGCCATCAGGTGGGCCTGGCATCAGGTGGGCCAGATCTTACGACGGACGCGAGTGTGCAGAGTTGGGGAGCCCATAGGCTTAATTGCCAGTTCAGGGTGCATGGTCCCGCACCATGACCCAAAAATCTTCAAACTTTTAGGAGCTAAACAGAGTTCAGCTAGCCCTAAACCATTTTGAGCACATTATAAAGAATCAAGATGTTCTTATTGTTTTAGACAATGCCACAGTCATGGCTTATCTCAACCATCAGTGGGTACAAGATCAATCAAGTTGCTGTCTCTCTCCAAGGCAATCTGTACCAAGATGGAACGATCAGTAGCCTCCTTAAAGTCCACATCAAAGGGGAACTAAATGCCCTGGTGGACCTCCTCAGTTGAGTTCAGCTCAGACAGACAGAGGGGGGGTTAAAACAGAGTACCTTCATGTGACTCATAGACCTCTGGGGCTCCCCCAAGGTGTATCTCTTAACCACAAGAGAAAATTCCAAATGCCAAATCTTTTCCTTTCTTCACAGGAGCCAGAAAGCTTTGGGGGGGGGGGGGGCACTTGGTCAGAATTGGGGGATATTCAATCTATGTAATGCCTTTCCCCCATTCCAGATTCTCTCTCTGGTCATAAGGAAAATCAGGTTAGAAAAGGGCAAGGGTGATCCTAATTGCCTCCTGGTGGCCCAGGAGATTGTGGTTCTCCCTGCTAAGGTAGATCTCAGTAGGGCCTCCAGTAAGACTTCCTCAGACCCCAGATCTGCTTTTTCAAGCACCAGTGTGCCACCCTCAGGTTCAGAGCCTCCATTTGATGGGTCTGCTAAGGAGTAAGGGGCTTTCCAGTCAGGCCATTAAGACCATTCACCAGAGCAGGAAGATATATGGGGTAAAGTCTGGAAGAAGTTTTCTTTATTTTGTACTGCCCATAACCTGATTCATCCTGACCTGGTGTCTATTTTGGATTTTTACAGGAGGGGGGAGGAAATGGACCTAGCCACCAGTACTTTAAAGGTTCAGGTGGTAGCGCTATCAGTAATTTTAGACTGTAGACTTAGACAGGAGGATCTGATTGAAATGTTTTTTGTTTCTCTGTCTAGAGGAAGACCCGGGCCTTCGCTGTTTTGGGGCCTTTCCATCGTCCTGAACGGTCTTAAACGGCCATCTTTTGAGCCCCTGAAAGTGGCAGCAATTACGTTTCTGACTCTCAAAGTGGCTTTTATATTAGCTATTCCTTAGTGATATGCAAGCCTTGTCCATCAAGGATCCATATGTTAGGATTTTTTCACCATCAGACCTGACACACTTTGCCTGCAGAAGATTGCTTCGGAATTTCATAGGTCCCAGGAGGTCTACCTACCAGGTCTCAGACCAGAGGACCTCAAGCACCAGCAGGAGATGCATCTGTTGGATGCCAGAATCATTCTGTTTACACACTAGGATCACACCATGGAGTGGAGGAGATCTGACCATTTGTTGCTTTTGTTTGCAGGGAAAAATAGAGGATTGCAAGCCTCCATCGAACACACTACTAGAGTGGTTTCTGCTTCCTGGGGAATTGTTTAGGAATCTTTTTTGGGAGGAGATTTGCAGAGCAGCAACTTGGGCATCTCTGCACATATTTTTGAAGCACTACAGAGTGGATCGTTCTTCCAACAATAAACAACAATTTGGCTGGAAGATTCTACAAAATATTTCCCCTCCATGAGGTTGGACGGTATTTAGTATTTCTCGCTTATCAGGCATAAAGGACAGGTGAGGCAATTCTCTATGCAACCCAGACTGAAATGGAAATCTGAAAAGCCATCTAACCCTTTCCAAAACTATGCAAAATTAGCCGTTATTTTAAGTGACTTATTTTTGCTAAAAATATAATCAATATATTTTACACTGCCCCCACTTTATTCTTTTTAGATAGCTATGAGCTGATCTCAAGTGCTCCTTTTTTACAGTAATGGCTTGTTTATATCAGAATTGGATCAAGCGAAATTTTAACTGGATTGATTATTATTGGCAATGCACATGCTTGCTTTTATTATATTAACCAAATGTTATGTGACATGAGATAAGACATATGTCACGCCCGGGATATAATTGCTTTGGCTATATTTTAAACTAAAATAACTAGGACATCAATTTACATGTAGATGCTTAAAGAGTGTTACTTCTGGATTCGAGATATTCTAATATGGTTTTATTACTGACTGACATTTTCTTTTTCCCCCAGTAGATTGATGGTCACTGTACTAGAGGAAAATAATTCTAGTTTACAACTGGTAATTCAAAAATTGCGTTCAGGTAAACAGAAGGAAAATGTATGTTTTCCAATATCCATAAATGTAAATAAATTTCAACTAGACTCTGGCTTAAACTTTTCTTTTTAGTTTTACTTTCAGTTTTTGTTAACAAATCTTGACATGTACATATAACAAAATAGGAAATTTTACTGTTCATATGAGTTTTGGAAAGAAGGCAGGTACACATCCATTTCTTCAGACATGTAAAAATCAAGTTGCTTTAAATTATGGTTTTATAAATAAAAATAAATATTTGATTTTACACTTATTTATTTATTTGATTGAGTCTGACTTCAATAGTGATGACAACCCTACCTGTATAGAGCAGTGCCACATCAACTCAATCTAATCCAAAATCGTAGGTATAATGGAGATAAATTAGGGCCATATTCGTACATGCTCTTCCAATCTCTGTAACAAGCCTAAAATTCAGATAAAATTAATATATTCTGATGCAACTCAAATGTGATTGCATGCCTGCAAGTGTCTGTATTCCTATGGGTAACAAATATGTTTTTTTTATATATATATATATATATATATATTTCAAAGGAAATTTCTATAAGTATGTGAGTCGAAGCCTTGACAGAGGGGCAGCTGTAGATATAGTTTTTCTGGATTTAGCAAAAGCATTTGTCGCTGTCCCCCGTAGACGCTTATTGGGGAAATTGAGGTTTTCAGGAGTATAAAATACAGTTTGTAGTTGGATTGAAAACTAGCTGAAGGATCGCATGCAAAGATTTATGGCTAATGATACCTACTCTGAATGGTTATCGGTTGTAAGCGGTGTACCCCAGTGCTGGGCCCACTATTATTCAACTTGTTTATAAAGGAAATAGAAGATTAAATTAAATTAAATGCAATGTCTCTATTTTTGCAGATGACACAAAAATATGTAGTACAGTGCAGTCTATTGAAGATGTTCACAAGCTTCAAGCTGACTTGGACACTTTGAGTGTCTGGGCATCCATTCGGCAAATGAAGTTCAATGTGGAGAAATGTAAAGTCATGCACTTGGGGTCTAATAACCTGAAGGCCACATATGTCCTCGGAGGAGTAAAACTGGGGGAATCACTTGTTTAGAAGGATCTGGGGGTACTGGTAGACCACAGGCTAAATAACAGCATGCAATGTCAAGCAGCTGCTTCCAAGGCCACCAAGATATTATCATGCATTAAAAGAGGTATGGAATCACAGGTTAGGGATGTAATTTTGCCTCTTTAAAAGGCACTGGTTTGCCCTCGCCTGGAATATGCCGTCTAGTTCTGGGCACCAGTTCATAGCAAGGATGCTCTGGCTATGGAAAGGGTGCAGAGGAAAGTCGCCATAATAATAAGAGGAATGAAAGAATGAGGAAAGATTACAAGAATTAAATCTGTTGAGTCTTGAGAGAAGATGACTGAGTGGGAACATGATTAACTTATAAACATATAAATGGGCAATACAAAAAATATGGGGAAACACTATTTCAGGTACAAATCCTCTCTAAAGACAAGAGAGTACTCCCTTCCACTGGAAAACAAGAAATTCAATCTGGAGGCAACAATATTCCTAGTATGTCACACACCCCACTTCCAAATATTCATGACACTTGGGAACCCGGCCTGTAGAGGGCGATCTTGCAGAGATGACATGGAAAAAGGAGCCCCTCCTGGTCCATAAGTACTGGGTTCCTCCCACTATTCCTCAGTCTTTTCGTCTCTGCAGTCGGCGAAGCATTCAGAAGATGACTCTCCTTCAAGCTGCAGGTAGCCGGGTTTGCTCCCGGCCCCTTTTTTTTCTCTATTTCTGTCTGATACTCTTTAAACCTATTTGGTTATATTGTATGCCTCCCAGCCCTGGCTGTATGGTTAAGGCAAAGGTAGATACATACACCTTCTGGTGTATACAGGAGTTTTACTCCTCCGTGAGACCCAAATGTGGGTAGGCAGTTTCCAGGTTGGTGTTCTCGGCATGGGATGCCCCTGTCCCTTTATAATCCCCTTGTGCCTTATGGGTGCATTTCTATCCTCTCTCCTTTAGTTCTCCTTTACCCTGCTGGGGTAAAAAGGAGGGGGGGGGGGGGCGTTATCTGGGCTTATTTGTCACCATGCACACAAATAATAAAAAAAAAAAAAAAAAAAAGATATATAAAATAAATCTTTATTACATATATATTATTATGTATGTTTACTATACTATTTAATAGGATATGTTTTATTTAGATTTTCCTATTTCTGTCTAGGCAGAATTCTTTTGCTTACCTTTTAAAGCTCTTTGTTTTCTGGCTATGTTCAGATTTGAATTTCCCTCCATTCTTGGTCATGTGATTCTGGGGGTGGGCGGGGCTTAGGCACACAGCAATCATTTCATTCTCAAGAGCATCTGGGTGCTCTCTTTGTCTGCCTGGCTTCTGTTGCTTCCCTATGGTCTTCCCTCATTGTGCTTGCTTTGGCAGCACATATACTAAGATTGGAACAATACAGAGAGGATTAGCATGGCCCCTGCGCAAGGATGACACGCAAATTCGTGAAGCGTTCCATATTTAAAGGTGCTGTGAGTACTCCTCAGCTTGTTGAAGGGAGTTTCTGCCATTTTTTTCATGCTTTGTCATTTATTGTATTGTGTGCATTGGTGACTGTTTGTTTTCCTTGTAGGTGGAAACTCTTTATTTTAAAGGGGTTTCTCCTGGTCTTTAGCCCTTAAAGCCTTATTTGGGGGTCCATTTGTGCTACTATCCTCCCACTTGGGACTATTTAAAGGGGCATCCCTACTACCCAACTCTGATCTCCAAGTAGTAGATCCAATAGCAGCTTTTATCGGAGAGGTGTAGCCTCTCCAACAATGTTTTTATATGTTATTTGTTGTTGTCACTCCTCATTGGCCAGGATGAACTTGATTCGCAGACGTGGTCAGATTGATCAATCAGCCACTCTTCCAGACAGACCAGATCTGTTGTCACAAGGTCCACTGTGGCACCCCAGTTCAGTCGCTGGCTTTGACTTTGTGGTGATTGAGTCCAAGGTCTTGCAGGACAAAGGACTCGCCCCATGAGTAATCGCTACTCTGATTTGGGCCAGAAAAGCCTATTCATGCAGAATCTATTGTTGGTCATAGTGGTCCTTCCTCACATGGTGTGAATCAGATAATCTTTCTCCATGGTGCTCCTCTATCCCGCAGATTCTGGATTTTTTTATAGAGGGGTTTGGATGATGGGTTGCAGTTAAGCACCCTCAAGGTACAGATTTCAGACTTGTTCATTCCCTTTCAACATTCGTTAGCGGAGGATTCCTTTGTTTGCACTTTTATGCAAATAAGGGATTGCCCACGTTCGCCCTCCACAAAGGGCTCCAGCACCCACTTGGGATCTTAATTTGGTCCTATCTGCTCTGCAGGGCCCCCCTTTTGAACCCATGGCTGAGGCTTCCTTATTTATTCTATCCCTGAAGGTAGTGTTCCTAGTGGCCCTCACTTTGGTGCACCATATTTCTGGGCTATCTTGCAAGCTGCCTTTTCTAATTTTTTTTACAGAAACAAGGTTGTCCTATGCCTATGGGGGGATTTTTTGCCAAAGGTTGTCTCAGCTTTTCATTTAATTGAGGACATTGTCGTACCTTCCTATTGTCTAAATCCTGTGCATTTGAGCGAGCAGTATTTGCATTCCCTCGATGTAGTGTGTGCTTTGAAATATTATTTAGTAGCAACAAGGCCTGTGCACAAAACAGATGCTTTTTTTGTATTCCCACCGGACCCAATAGAGGGCTGGTGGCCACCAAGCCCACCATCAGCTGGTGGATTAGACATGCTGTTTCCCAAGCCTGTTCAACCAAGGGTAAAGAGCCCCCTTTTTGTTTAATGGCTCACTCTACTAGAGCCAAAGGTATATATTGGGCCTTTCGGCACCATGCTTGTGTAGACCAGGTATGTAATACAGACACTTGGTCATCTGTTCATACCTTCACTTTCTTCTACACGGTGGATGTCCGAGCATCGGCAGATGCGGAGTTTGAAAGAAAGGTTCTGTAGATGGTGGTCCATTCCCCTTCCAGGGAGTGATTTTCTGCATTCTTCGCCAGACTGAATATGGCGCTATGGCACAGTCACTCTTTTTGTTCAAGTGCTTACTTGTGGGGCTATCCCTGCCCTTGTGGAACTGCTTTGAACATTCCATTCACAAGTACTAGGTGTCCCTGACTGGACTACCTGAGAGGGAAAATACAATCTGTGTGTTTACCATGTAAAATGTTTTTTTCCGCAACCAAGGGTGGTGCGACTGTCTTTTGTGTTGATAAAATGTAATTAATCATTTAGGCAATCCTCCCACAGTCCCAGCCTCAACTGCTTTGCATCGGAAAACCTGTAGGCGGGTCTACCCTTATACCAGCACCTGTGAGGAATTAAAGCTCTTCCTGCTTTAGTTCTGCCTTCTGGCTCACTAGTTAAACCATTTGTGAATAATAGGCGTCCCTGTATGGACAACTACAGGAAAACATTTTTACATGATAAGTACAAAAATTTTATTTTTCTAAGTATACAGCACGTCCTTTTCCAGAATATTCCTTACTCTAATACATCCACAAGATGGCGCTGGACTGCAGAAAACAGCTTGTGGCTCCTCCCGGCCCTATATAAGTCAGGGACCTCCCACAAAGATGATAGAAGATAGCTCTCTCTCTCTATGTGGCACAGGTGAGCGGGGCTTATATGCCTGCGGCCCTGCAAAGGCTGACAAAGGTTCGGGTGAAGGTAGGTCAGTAAGCACCAGTTAGGTGCTGAGGAGCTATGCTCCTACCGCAGTCCCTGCTCTGACAGGGTAGGCGGTTTAGGCTGATTGTGAGCCTTTTGGGATGCCCCCCCCCGCTCCATGGGTTTTTGCCAGGTTTTACCTGGACAGTTAAAAACCCTTATCCCCATAGGTGTCCCCCTACACCCTCACTCCTCCCATTGTCTTCTGGAAATCTTTTCTATTCCTGCCTCGCTCTCCCTCTGGGAGATCTCTGGGGGGGGGGGGGGGGGGGACTAGTGGTAAAAAAAAAAAACTGTGTTTTATGTTTAACTTGTACTGTTAAACGCCTTGTACGCCGCCGCCGCGCGCTTGTACAACGCTCCGCGGACGGCGGCGTCATTTACCTCAGAGCTGCCGGGCCGCTATTGGCTGGATCACGTGGGCGTGTTTTGCGCTCTTCGGGGGGGGGGGCGGGCTCTGTGGATGACGATTTTCACATCACATCTCCACGGCCTGTCTCTCGAGGTCTGCGGACGCCATTTTGCCTGTCCTTAGCTGCGTGTGCTGCTTGCTCCCTGCGGTCCGTGAGTAACCCTGGTGGGGTGTTTTTTTCTCAGGATATTCCTTCTGCTGTATTCTTATGGGAATGTTTTGTTATGTCTTTCAGGCGGGTTAAAACTTCGGCACTGTGGTTTCTCCCGGCCATCTCCCCTCACTATCTCCCTCTTCCCTAGCGGGTTCTTGGGGCATCCCAGGTACCTCTTTCGCGTTACTGGCCCTTACTGGCCTGTTGTGCCATTCAAATCACCATATGGAGGCTTTTGGGGATAATGACCCTGGGGTTCCTTCGGGACAAGCCCGGCTATGTGTTGTGTGTGAGGTATCCCCCATAAGTGATGATGTCAGGGTATGTGTATCCTGTGCCCAGCAGGTACTTGCGCTGCATTCTGGGCTGTCTGTTACTGGGCCTGGTGGTGCGCCTCCTCTGGCCTCACCTACCCCCCCCCCCCACGCTTACATCTAACCCCCACCGAGAGGCATACTTGCGGGGAGTCTCAACCTGATTTAGCTGCACGGGTGGCCAGCATTGAAAAACATCTTGCTGGGTCTGCCCCGCGTAAGGCTTCTGCTAAGAAGCGGCATTTATCACCCGCGGTTTCCCTCTTCCCTGTAGAAGATGAGGGCCCTTACTCACTCTCAGGTCCCTACCCCCTTGAGGAGGGGGAATTATTGTCTGATTCTGAATCCTCTGAGGAACAACCTAAGATTTACGGTGGTACTGGGACTCCCTTTGGGGAATACCCGTGGTCCCCTGATGACACTGACAGATTGCTGAGTCACATTTTTTAAGTGCTTTGTATTTCCCCTCCTGCAGTTGCTCCGCAGCAGCAGGGCGAGCTTTTTCATATGGTTAAGCCACGCTGGGAGTTCCCTGAGCAGTCTCACTTTAATAATCTAGTGCTCAAGGAATGGGAACGGCCTAGCAAGCTGCCAGGGGTGCCTAAGAGTTGGGACAAGAGGTATCCCTTTCCTGCTGATGCTGTTAAGCGTTGGTCATGTCCTCCTGAGGTGGATGCGCCCGTTCTCGGGTTGTCCAATGCATCTGTCATGCACTCTCCTGACACTACTACCCTGCAGGATGGGGAGGACAGGCGCTTGGACCAACTGGCCTATCATGCCTTTGCCTGTGTGGGGACGGCGCTGGGCCCGGTTTGTGCCTCTGCTATCACGACTATTGCCATTAAAGGGGTGCTTAAGTGTCTCTTGGACGGGGCATCTGAGAATGCCGGTAGAGAAGAGTATAGATCTCTCCTGCTTTGTGAGGAATTTATTGCATATATTCTTTCTGCCATGGATGATGCCATTAGAATGTGTGGTAGGACTTCTGCCCTCTTGGTGGCTATATGCCGCTCTGTCTGGCTATGTCACTGGGTAGCTGATAATGCTGCTAAGAAGGCTCTCACTGGTTTCCCTTTCAAAGGCCTGGGCCTCTTTGGTGAACGCTTGGATTTGTTTGCCGGGGCCGGTAGGTTCCGGTCCTTTCGGGGGGTGGGTGCCTTTCTCCCATCCTTCCGTAGTTCCAGAACTGGCCGAGGAGTCTCCTTTACTGGGGCCCGCGGAGATCACTGGGGAAGGGGTAGAGGACATGGCCGTCCTGGCCTCTCCTGGGGTCCCAAGCCAAAATCCTCACCCAAGCCCCTTCAGGCATGAAGGGGCGCCCTCACCCATCCGGGTGGGGGGACGGCTCTTTGCTCACGCCTAGAGGCTTCACGGCTCAGACCGGTGGATTCAGGAGGTAGTGTCCTCCGGTTACAAGATAGGGTTTGCAGGCCGCCCCCAAGATCCATCAAATCCCGGATGGCTCAAAACCAACTCAGGGTCTGTGCCTTGCTGTCCAAAACCTTCTGGAATTGGGGGTCATCTGCCAGGTGCCTTTGAGGGAAAGGGGCAGAGGCTATTATTCCAATCTTTTCACTGTTCCCAAAAAAGACTGGTCCATCAGACCTATCCTGGATTTAAAGTGCCTCAACAAATTTGTCAGATTCAAACACTTTCGCATGGAGACTCTGCACTCAGCTGTCAATTCACTACGCCCGGGCAACTTCATGACCTCTGTAGACATCAGGAAAAAAGCCATTTAGATGCTCGTCGCGTGCGCGCGGTAACGGTCCTCCTCCTCCCCTGGTCTGTAAGTGCCCTCGCGGGCGATTTTCATCATTCTTGCTTACTGCGTATGGCTCTGACATCCCTATTCCCATTATGTCTTTCAGACGGTCGAATCCAGTGGCTTCTCGCGGCCCGGTGTAATTGCCAATTGGACCTAGTATAATTACTCCCACTTCCCTGCTGGTCTTTGGGGCATCCAGGGTAGCTTATAGCGTCAATCCCTACTGGCCTATTGTGCCTATTAATCACCATATGGAGGCATCCCAGGATATTTTGAACGGGGTTCCCTCGGGACAAGCCCGGCTGTGTGTAGCTTGTGGGGTCTCACCTATCAGCGGTGACAATGCACGGGTCTGCGTCCCTTGTGCACAGCAGCCGCTAATGGTACTTCCCACCCCTCCTGTGGCTGGGCCTGCACCTCGCCTCACTTCACCTACCCCCCCAAGCCTGAGTCTAACCCCCAATACAAGCGGGGATTCTCATCCTGATGTGGCTACTAGACTGGCCAGTGTTGAAAAATTGCTTGCTAGTACTCTAGCGCACAAGGCCACCGCGAAAAAGCGGCACATAATCCCTGACTCTGCTCCTTTCCCTACGGAGTCTGATGAGTTTTCGCATCTATATGACCATGTCCCTTTGGACGAAGGGGAGCTGCTCTCTGACTCAGAGTCACCTGATGAGAAGTCTAGGGGTCATGACGATTCTGGTTCTGATCACTGGACCCCGGATGATACTGATAAACTACTGCTTCAGATTTTTGAGGTTTTGTCCATCTCTCCCCCTGTTGCGGCTCCCAGGCAAAGGGGTGAGCTATTTCATACTGCTAAGGCTCGATTGGAATTTACTGAGCAAACCCATTTCAATAACCTCGTACTTAAGGAGTGGGAACATCCCAGTAGACTTCCCGGGATCCCTAAGAGTCTGGACAGGAAATATCCATTGGATGATGCTATTAGGCTGTGTACCAGATCTTCCACCTTGGCGGTGGCTATACGCTGTGTGGTATGGCTGCGCCAGTGGGCGGCCGACAATGCTGCTAAGAAAGCCCTTACTGGGCTCCCATTTAAGGGACTACGCCCGTTTGGGGACCGCCTAGACCTCTTTGCTAAAGGAGCTAAGTTACCACAGCGCAGGCGTCAGCCTCGGCCCTTTCGCAGCCAGGGCCCCCTTTCAGCCCCCTACAGAGGCGCTAAGCAGGGAAATGGGGTGTCCTTCGCGGGGGCTCGCGCAGACTCCTGGCATAGGAGCAGGGGGCGACTTCCTGGCTCCTCCTGGGGGACCAAACCCAAAGCACCTCCCAAGACCCCTCAGGCATGATGGGACGCCCTCGCCTGCCAGGGTGGGGGGACGGCTACAGCACTTCGCGCACGTCTGGAGGCGCCTAGTCTCAGACCGGTGGATTCAGGAGGTAGTTACCTCTGGCTACAAGATAGAGTTTGCTGTGCGGCCCCCCTCAAGAGTCATCAGGTCCCGGATCCCCCAGGACCCGGGATCAGCTCAGGTCCTGATGCAGGCAGTGCAAGGACTTCTGGATCTGGGAGAATTGGGAGAAGGGTTCTACTCCAACCTTTTCACAGTAACCAAAAGAGATGGGTCAGTCAGGCTCATTCTGGATTTAAAGATCCTCAACAAATTTGTCAAGAACAAGCGCTTTCGCATGGAAACTCTGCGCTCGGCCGTTGGCTTTCTGCGCCCAGGGGATTTTATGACGTCTGTGGACATCGAAGGTGCTTACCTTCACATCCCTGTGTTCCCGGGACATCAAAGGTTTCTCAGATTCGCGTTGAAAGATCAACATTACCAATTTTGGCTCTACCGTTTGGCCTCACTTCAGCTCCCAGAGTGTTCACCAAGGTACTGGCGGGGGTGATGTCGTTGATAAGGTCAGGGGGCATTCGAGTGCTGCCCTACCTGGACGACATCCTCATCGCCTCATGGCCTCTACAGCAGGCGGAGCTGGACACTCAGCTGGTGGTGTCCACCTTGGAGTCCTTCGGCTGGGTGATCAATCATCCCAAGTCCGCTCTGTCCCCTTCGCCGGTTTCCCCATTCCTGGGGATGATTCTGGATAAGGTTCAGTCACGAATATTCCTTCCCCAACAGAAGGTGGAAGCTCTGACTGCGCAGGTGCGGTCCCTGCTCTCATGCCCCCAGCTCTCCCTCAGACAGGGAATGCAGCTGGTGGGCCTGATGGTGGCGAGCTTCGAGGCGGTGCCTTTTGCTCAGTTCCATTCGAGGCCTCTGCAGCTTCACCTCCTATCAGTATGGGACAAGGACCTCGCGTCCTTGGACGGGGTTTGTGTGCTTTCCCCATTGGTCAGAAGGTCCCTCTCGTGGTGGCTAGACCACAAGAACTTGCTAAAGGGCAGGTCCTTTCTAGCCCCCTCCTGGGAGACGGTCACCACGGATGCCAGTCTGTCAGGTTGGGGGGGATTCTGGAAGTCCCTGAGGTTCCAGGGGAGGTGGGGCCCTCAGGAGGCCCATTTACCCATCAACATTCTGGAACTACGGGCGGTCAGGTTGGTTCTGGAGCAGTTGACCGATCACCTGCAGGGACTGTCTGTTCAGGTGCGTTCAGACAACAGGACGGCGGTTGCCTACATCAACCATCAGGGAGGGACCCGGAGCAAGGGTGCCCTCCAGGAAGTGTTGCGGATTCTGACATGGGCGGAGGCCAATGTTCAATGCATTTCGGCTGTTTATATCCCGGGGGTAGAGAATCTTCTAGCAGACTTTCTGAGCAGGGGGACTTCCCGTCAGGGGGAATGGTCCCTCTGCAACAGGGTATTCCAGTCCCTGTGTTTCCGGTGGGGCCTACTGGATGTGGATCTGTTTGCATCCCGTCACAATCACAAGCTCCCGGCCTTTGTCTCCCTGTCTCAGGATCCTCTGGCCTTGGCCACAGACGCTCTGTCAATGTCATGGAAGAAATTTCGGCTCCTGTATGTCTTTCCCCCGTTCCCTCTACTGGGCAGGGTTCTGCGCAAGATTGCCCTGGAAAGGGTGCCAGTGATTCTGGTGGCCCCAAGGTGGCCAAGAAGAGTGTGGTTCGCAGACGTGGTACAAATGGCAGTAGACCAGTACTACGAGAGACACCAGGACAAGGTGGTGTTCCGCTTTAAGCCAGATTTTCTGCCAAAGGTGGTGTCTGCTTTTCATTTGAATCAGGACATTGTTCTTCCTTCATTGTGTCCTAACGCTAAGGAAAGGGTTTTGCATTCATTGGATGTGGTCAGGTGTCTGAAGTATTACCTGGTAGTCATTGCAGCTTTCAGGAAGACTGATGCTCTTTTTGTGGTCCCTTCTGGTCCTAGGAAGGGTTTGGCTCCTACCAAGTCTACTATTAGCAAATGGATTCGTCAGGCTGTGATTCAGGCCTACTCTGCTAAGGGGAAGAGTCCCCCCTTCCGTCTTACTGCTCATTCTACTCATGCTGTTGGTGCCTCTTGGGCCTTCCAGCACCAGGCTTCTGTCGAACAAGTTTACAAGGCCGCTACTTGGTCTTCTGTTCATATCTTTTCGAAGTTTTACAAGGTTGATGTTGTTTTTGGCCGCAAGGTTTTGCAGGCGGCAGTGGTTTAAACTGCCTGATGTCACCTTTTTGTTGGGGGATCCCACCCTACTTTATGGACACTGCTATTGGATGTCCCAAGTGTAAGTATTATATCTGGAGCAGGACGTACTGTATACTAAGAATAATACAATTCTGTGAAATACTCACCTGTAGAATTGGTATTATTTGTATACAGTACGTCCTGCTCCACCCCACCCTGGTTTTTGCATTATTCTGGATCCCCTGTATGGTGATTGTTATCATTGTTATCATTACCAGTTGTTCTGGGTGGTTTAATTCTCCCGGCTTCTTGTTCACTGCTTTTCAATGCTGGGGATTTGTGGGAGGTCCCTGGGTATTTGAATGGCCGGGAGGAGCCTGTTTTCCATGTCTCTGCAGTGCAGCGCCATCTGGCGGAGGATAACCCAAGTGCAAGTGTAAGTATTATATCTGGAGCAGGACGTACTGTATACAAATAATACCAATTCTACAGGCGAGTATTTCACAGAATTGTATTGTTAGCACATCACCTCCTATGCATTTGGAGAGCAGTTTTAAATGGTTTTCACCCTGCCTATAAAATAAGAAAAAATATTCTAAACCAAATGTTTTGCTAAAACACAGACAGTGTGGCACCCCCCCCCCATCATATTGCCCATATACATTTTGCCATCCCCCCATCACATTACCATAGACAGTGTAGCATTCCCCCATCCTATTCCCATAGGCAGTGTGGCATTCCCCCATCCTATTCCCATAGGCAGTGTGGCATTCCCCCATCCTATTCCCATAGGCAGTGTGGCATTCCCCCATCTCATTCCCATAGGCAGTGTGGCATTCTGCCATCTCATTCCCATAGGCTGTGTGGCATTCCCCCATCTCAATCCCATAGGCAGTGTGGCATACCCCAATCCTGCGCGCACACACTCGGTCCATGCAGCTGGTGGGCGTGGCCTGTGTCAGTGTCCATTAGGGACAATAGACACAGGCCACACCCGTCCGCTGCACAGACCTGAGTGTGTGTCAGTGTGCACAGGCCCCAGAAGCAGCGATGGTGCCTGCAGCAGCTAGAGTGGGCACAGGAGGGTTCAGTTACTCAGACCTCTCCCTGCCCGCCGCTCTTTCTTGGTTGTCCTCCCGGTGGCTGCAGCGCAGGAGCGAGGCTCTTGTAAGTATATCTTTTTTTTTTTTTACTTTTTGTTGTATTTTTCTTTTTTTTTTTTGGAGAAAATAGTGCGTCTTATAGGGTAAAAAATATGGTAGTCTGAATGCCTTACACAGAACTAAGATTCACAGAGTTGAAAAAAAAAATGCCTAGCTGAGAAAATTCAGCTCCTCATATTTCAATCTTCACTTTTGTTTTATAATATGAAAAATAAACGCTACACTTTTGTGTGTGATATGGAGAGTCTCACAGAATTCAGTGCACAGGTATTTATGTAAATGTTTTAGCAGATCTAAAAAAACATATTTTTTTATAAGCATTGCCCCAGTTATACTATACTTTTACATGTAACATTTCATGAAATCTAGTCTTCAGATAGACGGCACTTTAATGGATATGTAAGTTAACAGGCGCAATACATTACTATTCTTCCCATCAAGCGATCAGCAAAAAGTCAGAGACCAACATTATCAATCATGGGCTGACCTTATGGTAATTATTGCTGTGCATTGTTTCCCTGCAAATGAGGTGCTGCCATGTGCACAATTATTTAAGATGCTTCAAACTGCCTTTGTATTTCTTGTTGGCGTCTTATTGAGGACATTTCCAGCATTAATAAGCTCTAGATGAAACGAGGTTTCATTAAAATGAAAATAAGATTGAGAAATTAAAGTTTAACAACGTAGTTAAAATGCTACTTTGTAGAGGCGAAGGAAAGGACTAGATAGTATTCTAAACTTTCACAGATGCCAAATGATGGTATATATTGTTTTTGGGCACCCCTGGAAGAACCCCATGCCCACGGCAATGGGCACTGGGCTCTTCTGCACCCCAGATGCTCCAAATGGGGGTGTGAGTAATGTGTCATTTTACTTGCATGGCACCCGCCAAGCACAGCAGGTGCCATGCTGGCTCTTGACCATGGTGAACTGGTATAGGAGTCCCCTGGACCCCTTACCAGGTCACCCCAGTTAGAATAAAATAGCACACCAAACAAAATATTTTTATTGTTCTGAATTTAACAGATACTCACCTGTCCCTGTCTTCCTTCTTCTGTCTCCTGCTGGGTGCTGTCTTCCTTGAGTCCTACGCCGTGTCTTCATTCTTCAGGGCTTTTGGGGGCCCCTTCTGGCATCTTCAGGTGGCAGTGCCGGCCATCAGAAGCTGACAACCGCGCCGCCATTTTGAGAAATATAGGTTCCCCCTACATTCATCCTTGCTACCCAGCGAGGTATTGAGTTGAGGGCTGGGGGAACCGGCTTTTATACATGGAGGTGCATGTGAAAATACCCCCTAGGCCCTGCTCCTGTGATGTCAGCAATTATGTCAGGGAGATTCGATGGAGGATATGCCTCCAAGTATAAAAGCCATCTCCCCAGGCCCTCACCTCATGCTGGGTAGCGAGGATGATAGAAAGGGGAACCTAAGTTCCCCCTTCCTCCAAATGGGGGTGTAGCCATCAGCTTCTGACAACCGGTGAAGCCACTAGAAGAGGGGGCCCCGAAGAGCCCTGAAAAAATAAGGAGACACGGCATGGGGAAACAAAGACCCGCCAGAGGAGGAAGACAGTGCCAGGCGGGGACAGAAGAATGAAAACCGGGACAGGTAAGTGAATTAAGAATAAAACTAATTTTACGTGGTGTCTTATTTTATTCTAATTGGGGGTGAGCTGGTAAGGGGTCCAGAGGAACTCTATACCAGTTCACCATCTGACAAGGTACCTGCCAGACTCAGTGGGTGCATGTCAGTAAAATTACATTACCATTTGGGGCATCTGGGCGTGGAAGAGCCCAGTGCCCAATGGTGTGAGCACAGGGTTCTTCCGGGGTGCATTGATACCCGAGCCCATACCAAAGGGCATAAGGGCTGGTAACTTTCAGGACCAGAGGCTGCAAATAGTGTGGCCTCTAAAAACCCTGGGTTATGCTTGGTGTCTGGGCTGGTAGCATTTAGGCCCCGCACATTTTTTTGAGTACATATCATAGACTTCCTTATTCTAGTTTGCTAATTATCTGATTGGCTAAGGCATGGGCCACAGGTTTAACCCATTTTGCTGAAATTTAACTTTGGAAGGATCACAGTCTTGTGTTTCATTAGTAAAGGGGTTACTGGTGGGGTTCTCAGCTGGATAGGCCATTGATCTGCTTAGAGTTCACCTGTTACATTGTAAGAATTGTAGTCCATGTTTTTGCTCAAGGCCATGAAAACCTTTTTCCATTTTTTATTATTGAACTCAAGCAGGATTTGTATGATCAATCACCGGTAATGTGGTTGAGGTTGAACAAAAGGTTAAGAGCTCGGGCAGATCACCCTGTCTAGTTAGCAATATATCCTGGTTTACATGATTAATAAAAAGGTGGCTCCCTATAAACATAGTGCCATGGTGTTTCTGTGCCTCTCATTAATCACACAGTGGGCATGAATGGTGCAATCTGAAGGTTCATTTAAATATGTAAATTTCACATTTCAGGAAAGTCAAAGATGGTTTCATACCTCTGTGTGTGTACTTTGTTTCTGTTTATGGTACAAATCATTGAAATGTTATCTACTTAGCTGTAGTTTTAAATGAAACTGATTGTGTATCAGTTTATACTGTAGTTCCATGGCACATATCTGGCAAAACTCTCACATGCAGATGAAATGAGAACCACCTCCTTCCCATCCAAGTGTTCTCCTTCACTTCCAGGAAAGATCACAGCAAATATAGCAAAACAGAGCATTTTTCTACTTGAAAGCTTATAACACATGTGACATTTTGGAAAGCCTCTACCTTTCAGTGTTCAGAAAAGTAAATGTGGTTTCTGTTGCTAAAGCTGCTAATCCTAATGTATGAATGGCAGAAAGGCTGCTGTATACTTAGATTTAGCTTGGCTGCTTTTAGTCCATGAAATCCTAGTAGGTGACCAATTAGACGAAAACCACATATTAGTGTTTTTCTTTCAGGTTAAAATATGTATTAGATAGTAGTTAGGACCTGATTCACCAAGTTTGGCTTAGTAAAGTAAAAATACTTTATTGCAATGAAAGCAAGAAATAAAATATTTTCATTTAATTTTTGGATACCACATTTATGAGCTGCATTGCAATGCGTTTTGGGATTTTCTAAATGCAGCTTTTGGCCACAACGCAGCCCATAGATGCAGGCAGATTCTTACTGGCACCTCCCTGCCCATCGTTGGTCGCCTTTGAGTCATCATCCTTCATTGCCACTTTGTACTTCCACTGCCAGGTCCTCTTGCTGCGCCCCCCCCCCACTAGTTCCTCCTACTGCTGCTGCCTTCTTCATTGGCCCACATGCTACAATGGTGCAGGGTCCTGCCCCTGCTGCTATGTTCTTCTCTTTCCATCGCTCATGCCGGGTCCTCTAGGTGTCATAACTGCCAATGCCATTGTAGGACAGGAAACAATGGAGTGGAGTAGAGGAATGCAGAGCCAGAATGGGACTATGTAACTAAATGTAGGTTGGCTGCCACTGAGCATTACAAATTTTCTGGGAGCTTTCTGAGCAATGATGAGTCATTACAATTGATGGCTATCCATAAGTAATAAGGGATAGTAATAACAGGTGATTTCACGGTACTTAACCCAATGGTGACTGTGAGATGATTTCATTCCACTCCTCCTATAAAAGGCCCCACCCTGTGGTGCCCAGCCGAGCTGCCAGAAGTGGGAGCATGGAACGAATATTCTCCTACCCGCTAAAGGGGTGGGAATCAGATGCCCCCTGGGGGAAGAGGAGACCCACAGCACTGGAAGCAACCATGTGAATTTCATGGACTTTGAGTTAAAAGGGTTAAAGAGATAGTTTGTAAGAAGACCCACTTACCTTCTACTTGCTTATGGTGTGTGAGCGTGGCCTCAGTTCAATGGGCCCCTAATGTACAGAGGAGTCAGTTTAATTCAATAGGGGAGCTTCAGATTGTGATCACACTCCCACACTGTGCAGCAGGTGAGTGATATGCAGCACAGGCATGGGTGAAAGGTAAGCGGACCGTCTCTTGTCTGTTGGTGCTTCTACTTTCTGGTCTTTACCCTTTAATGTGGTATATTGTTAGTATACAGTACGTCCCGCTCCAAATCTAATACTTACAGTTGGGATATACTCCGCCAGATGGCGCTGGACTGCAGAGACATCGAAAATAGGCTCCTCCCGGCCCCTCAAATACCCAGGGACCTCCCACAAATCCCCAGAATTTCTCTGCAGTCTGGCTGCGAAGGACGAGCGGCCCTGTAGGACTATTCCCACCCGTTCCACTAGTAATATGCCTCCCAGCCTTGGCTGCGCTTGTCGGGTGAGGGTAGGCAGCACCGCTGTTAGGTGCTTAGGAGCGCTGCTCCACCGCAATCCCCCACCAAAAGGTAGGCGGTTCAGGCTTATGGTGAGCCTCTATGGGATGCCCCTCCCGCACTATTGCCCCTTGCCCCCGCCTACCCTTTGGTCGGTGGGCCCTATTTAAGTGGCCGCCGTCCTCCCTCATCCTCCTTGTAGTCTTCGGGGGAAATGAGGGGGGGGTGTATGTGTATAGATAGGTATGTTATGCATTCTGTGTTTTTTACACTGTCTTTTCACATGCCTTTATTCTTGTGTCAGCCGCCGCGCCGACTTGTCTTTACTGCATTTCAAATTTGCCGCCGACGGCGGCATTACCTCAGGCGCTGGTGCGCCATCATTGGCTGCTTGCCATTCTGGCTTCGCGCTCTTCGGGGGGGGCGGGGCCCGTCTTTGGCGCGTTCCGCGTCATCGCTGTTACCGGCCCGCCCCTCGAGGTATACCGACGCCATCTTTCCTGCTTGGTTGGCCTATACGCAAGGGTCTCCTACCTACCGCGGTCCGTAAGTGCCCTCGCGGGCGGCTTTATTCCTTCACGTTGGTTACGATGTACTTAAGGTCTTGTCTGCTTATGTCTTTCAGGCGGGACGAACCCTTCCTGGCTTCTCCCGGCCCTGTTTTTTAATATATTACTTATAGGCCTTGTAAAAATTATACTCCCACTTCCCTAGTGGGTTATTGGGGCATCCAGGGTTGCTATATAGCGTTATTCCCTATCGGCGTATAGCGCCGCTATAATCACCATATGGAGGCATAATGTGACCGGGGTCCCTTTGGGACAAGAGCGGCTGTGTGTAGCGTGTGGGCAGCCTCATGCTGACGCTGACAAGGCGCAGGTCTGTGTACCCTGTGCTGAGCAGGTGCTTGCATTGCAATCTGGCCTGCCAGTGGCTGCACCTCGTTTCACTTCGCCTACTCCCCCAAGCTTAAACCTCACTCCTACTGAGTTGCATACTAGCGGGGACTCTCCGCCTGATGTGTCTTCTAGACTGGCTACTGTTGAACAGATTATTGCGAAGTCCTTAGCGCGTAAGGCCCCTGCTAAGAAGCGGCATTTGACACCTAATGTTACTGTTTTCCCTATGGGAACTGAGGAGTTTATGAATCTTTGTGGCTATACCCCATCTGATGAAGGGGAGCTCTTTTATGATTCAGGCTCATCTGATGAGAGACCAAGGGTCATGACGATTCTGGCTCTGACCCCTGGGCCCCGGATGACACTGACAGATTATTGACCCAGATTTTTGAGGTTCTGTCTATCTCTCTCCCTGTTGAGGCTCCCAGGCAAAGAGGGGAGCTTTTTCATACAGCAAAATCACGTCTGGAATTTTCAGAGCAGGCACATTTCCATAACCTTGTGCTCAAGGAATGGGAGCGCCCCAGTAAACTTCCCAGGGTTCCAAAAAGTTGGGATAGGAAGTATCCCTTTCCTGCTGAGGTGGTTAAATGTTGGTCATTCCCCCCAAGGTGAATGCCCCGATCCTAGGGCTATCTAACACCTCTGTCATGCATTCCCCTGATTCTACTACCCTGCGGGATGCTGAAGACCGGCGTATTGATCAGCTGGCATCTCACACCTTTGCATGTGCAGGGACGGCGCTGCGCCCGGTCTGTGCCTCTGCCATTACTGCTGTGGCCACTAGAACCCTTATCAGGAATATGCTTGATAGTGCCCCTGATGATTTGCCTTGTGAGGTGTTTAATGCACTCTCCAGTTGTGATGTTTTTGTAAATTTTGTCCTATCAGCATTGGATGACACCATCAGTATGTGTACCAGAACTTCTGCCCTCGTGGTGGCTATACGCCGCTCGGTTTGGCTGTGCCAGTTGGCTGCTGACAACGCTGCCAAGAAGGCCCTCACTGAGTTTCCCTTTAAAGGACTGCGCCTGTTTGGGGACTGCCTGGACCTTTTTGCTAAGGGGGGCAGGTTGCACCAGCGCAGGCGGCAATCTCGGCCCTTTCGGGGTCAGGGTTCCTTCTCCTCCCCTTTCCGTGGTGCAAGACAGGGAAGGGGGGTTTCTTTCCCTGGGGCCCGGGGAGATTTCTGGGGTAGAGGCAGAGGATGTGGACGTCCTGGCTCCTCCTGGGGTCCCAAAGCTAAATCCTCTCCCAAGCCCCCTCAGGCATGATGGGGCGCCCTCACCCATCCGGGTGGGGGGACTGCTGCAGCACTTTGCTCATGTCTGGAGGCTTCATGTCTCAGACCGGTGGATTCAGGAGGTAGTGTCCTCCGGTTACAAGCTGGAGTTTGCTGCCAATCCCCCTTCAAGATTCATCAGATCCCGGATTCCTCAGGACCCTGTGTCAGCTCAGGAGCTAGTGCGAGCAGTGCAAGGCCTCCTGGAGCTGGGGGTCATCTGCCAGGTCCCTTTAAGAGAAAAAGGCAAGGCCTTTTATTCCAACCTATTCACAGTACCCAAAATGGATGGTTCTGTCAGGCCCATCCTGGACTTAAAGATCCTCAGCAAGTTTGTCAGGGGCAGGCGCTTTCGCCTGGAAACTCTGCGCTCTGCCATCAGTTCCCTGCGCCAAGGGGATTTCATGACATCTGTGGACATCAAAGATGCTTACCTTCATATTCCTGTGTTCCCAGGTCATCACAGGTTCCTCAAGTTCGCTCTGATGGATCAACACTACCAGTTTGTGGCCTTGCCCTTCGGCCTCATTTCAGCGCCCAGGGTGTTCACCAAGGTGTTGGCTGGCGTGATGTCTCTGCTCAGATGTCAGGGCGTCCGCGTGCTTCCCTATCTGGACGACATTCTCATCACTTCCCAGTCTCTACATCAGGCAGAGTTGGATACTCAGCTGGTGGTGTCCACTCTGGAGTCATTTGGATGGGTGATCAACCACCCCAAGTCCTCACTGTCCCATTCCTTGGTAACTCCATTTCTAGGAATGAATTTGGATACAGTTCAGGCAAAGATCTTCCTTCCTCAGCAGAAGGTGGACAGTCTGATTGCACAGGCTCAGTCCCTCTTAGCTTGTCCCCATACCTCCATCAGGCAGGGGATGCAGCTGGTGGGGCTGATGGTGGCGTGCTTCGAAGCGGTCCCTTATGCTCGGTTCCACTTGAGGCCTCTGCAACTTCACCTATTGTCAGTATGGGACAAGGACCCAGTGTCCCTGGATAGGGTCTGTGTGCTTTCCCCCCTGGTCAGGAGGTCCCTCTTGTGGTGGTTGGACTCAAGGAACCTGTTGGGGGGCAGATCCTTTCTTGCCCCTTCCTGGGAGACAGTCACCACGGATGCCAGTCTGTCAGGTTGGGGGGGTTTCTGGAAGTCCCTGCGATTCCAGGGGAGGTGGGGCCCTCAGGAGGCCCACACACCTATCAATGTCTTGGAGCTGCGGGCGATCAGGTTAGTTCTGGCTCGCTTGACTACTCAGCTTCGGGGCCTGCCTGTTTAGGTGCGCTCGGACAACCAGACGGCAGTTGCCTACATCAATCATCAGGGAGGGACCCGGAGCAAGGGGGCCCTCCAGGAAGCGTCTCTGATCCTGACTTGGGCGGAGGCCAATGTCCCCTGCATTTCAGCTGTGTACATCCTGGGGGTGGGAAATCACCTGGCGGACTCTCTGAGCAGGGGGACCTCTCGCCAGGGAGAATGGTCCCTATGCAGCAGGGTGTTTCAATCTCTGTGTCACCGTTTGGGCCAACCAGATGTGGATCTGTTTGCGTCCCGCCACAATCACAAGCTTCCAGCTTTTGTCTCTCTGTCCAGGGATCCTCTGGCCCTGACCTCGGATGCGCTAACAATGTCATGGAAGGACTTTCAGTTCCTGTATGTCTTCCCCCCAATTCCCCTGCTGGGCAGGGTTCTGCGCAAGATTGCTCTGGAAGGGGTGCCAGCAATTCTGGTGGCCCCCAGGTGGCCAAGAACAGTGTGGTTCACAGACGTGGTACAGCTGGCAGTAGATCAGTACGCTCTGCCCTTGGTACCAGAACTGCTCACTCAGGGCTCACTACGCCATCCCAATTTACAAACTCTGGCTTTGACTGCTTGGCTGCTGAAACCTCCATCTTGATGGAGAAGGGGCTGTCTTCCTCAGTTGTGCATACTTTGATTAAAGCAAGGAAGAAGTCTTCCTCTTCCATTTATTACAGGGTTTGGCGTGCCTACATTGACTGGTGTGAGTCTAAGTCTCTTCCCTGTCGTATGTTCTCTATTCCCAGGATTCTGGAGTTCCTGCAGCATGGGTTGGAGATGGGGCTCCAACTCAGTACTCTGAAGGGTCAGGTTTCTGCCCTGGCTATTTTTTTCCAGAAGTCCTTTGCTCAGCACCCTCTGATCAGGACTTTTTTCCATAGGGTCCCTCATGTGCGTCCCCCACGTAAACCTATGGTGCCTGTGATCACTCACCTGTAGAATTGTTATTATGAGTATACAGTACATCCTGCTCCAACCCACCCTTGGTTTGCATTTTCTTGGATCCCCTGTATGGTGATTGTTATCATTGTTATAGCTGATAGTTTGGATTGTTTAATTCTCCCGGCTTCTCATTAACTGCTTTTCAATGCTGGGGATTTGTGGGAGGTCCCTGGGTATTTGAGGGGCCGGGAGGAGCCTATTTTTGATGTCTCTGCAGTCCAGCACCATCTGGCAGAGTATATCCCAAGTGTAAGTATTAGATTTGGAGCAGGACGTACTGTATACTCATAATACCAATTCTACAGGTGAGTAATCACAGAATTGTATTTTTTGGAAATATATGTATTAGACCCCTTTTACACTTCAGGTTGACCAGCACAAGAAACATTAGAGGCTCTAGAGCCTACCTGTATGCTCAGCAGATGGAGCCCAAAATGATTTGGCTGTGTGAGGATTGTCAGTAATAAAACCTGCACAGTGGCTCTAGTGGTCCCATGCAATGGCAGTAGATATAAAGCTTCCTGGTGGCTCCAGAGACCAAGGACTGCAGGAAACATGAAGCCATTTGAAGCTCAGTCTATGCCATATTGCAAAATGCAGTTCAGGTGGAATAAAGCATAGAACACTGCAATAATCCCATGTATGCATTTCACATACTTGGTGGAATAAACTGATAATTGATGCAGCATTTTAAATGCACCTAAATGCCAGCATACAAATGTACATGTGTCCTTTGTTTTTAATTGCAGGATTTTCCCCGTTTTTGTTGGAATTGCACTGGAAGATTTCTAATTTTGTATTTGTGTACATTGCTTTTATATAGGTTGTCCTGGTTGTACCTCTACCTTCAGGGTAGTTTAGATTTATTGACCTTCAAATATTTTTGTATTCAACAACATAGAGCTTTTGTACGTATGTACCTTACCTGTGTGTGTAACTGTTCTTTGCTTTGTTCTGTTTCATTTTTGTACATGGGGACAGTTTAAGAGGCAACATAAAATTGTTAAAAATAATTATTTAAAGAATATTGTGCAGAGTTGTAAGAGGTCAAATAAATAACATTCCTAGGAATGAAGAGTTAAGAATGTTTACCAGTGCCCTGCACGTTTCCACCAATCACAGACATTAAAGCTTAAACACGAGGCAGGAAGCTGTCCCGGCTCAGCTGCATTTTCAACATTTCCCTTCCTGCACTGAGCAAAATAGAACAAATACTGTGTTGAATCAATGAAAGCAGACTATAAGACTAGCTTTTCCAGAAGCTGAACTAAAACTTGTGGTGCTGTTTTCTGAAAACTATACTGTTGATGTGGGAACTGCTGGTAAGTGACTAGGTTAATTTAATCTGATAGAGGGTTGTGCATGTGAAATTCTGGGCCTGGCTGTCAGTTCAGCTGCACACAATGCATGTGATTTCTGTGTCTGAAAAGTAATGTAAAGTGAAATACTCCCTATATTAAAAAGTAGCTATTTTTATGTCATCTAGCCTCATGTGGACTGGCCTTGCATGTGCTGTGCCTTGCACACAGGAAAATACTATAGCCCAGCTTCTTCTAAAATGTTAATCTTAATCATGATAATAATATATATATATATATATCTTACAGTTCAATATTGGCAGATGACTTGACATGCATGTTTATTAGTTCAACAATCTACATTTTACATAATGACCATAACTCAGTTCAGTTTACTACAAGTAATTTGACTTTTAGTTCATCTAGTAGTGCCCATGTTTAGTGCGACCTGAAATGCCAGCAACAGAAATTTCACGTAGCTGCCTCTCCAAAATGCCAGCTACATGAAAATCACATAGTTTACATTTTCCCGTTATAAGATAAAAATAAAATTCTGTGATTACTCACCAGTAGAATTGGTATTATATGTATACAGCACATCCTGTTCCAGAATATTCCTTACTCTTGGGGGTAATACATCCACAAGATGGTGCTGGACTGCAGAAAACAGCTTGTGGCTCCTCCCGACCCTATATAAGTCAGGGACCTCCCACAAATTCCCAAGTATTGACAAGCAGTTAACAAGAAGCCGGGAGAACAATAATAACAAGAATTCAAATATGAACATATGAACAATCACCATACAGAAGGAAACTAAGTATAATGATAACAAGGGTGGGATGGAACAGGACGTGCTGTATACATATAATACCAATTCTACAGGTGAGTAATCACAGAATTGTACTGTTCTAAGTATACAGCACGACCTGTTCCAGAATATTCCTTACTCTTGGGATATCCAATAGCAGTGTCCGTAAGGTAGGGTGGGATCCCCAAAAAGTAACAGCGGGCAGTTTAAACCAATGCCGTCTGCAGAACTTTGCGACCAAAAGCAGCATCAGTTGAGGCCCTAACATCAACCTTGTAAAACTTATAAAAAGACCAAGAAGAGGCACCAATAGCACGAGTAGAATGAGCAGTAAGGTGCAAGGGAGGCTCCTTCCCCTTAGCAGAATAGGCCTGTACCACAGCCTGACGGATCCACTTACTGATAGTGGACTTAGCTGGAGCCAGACCCTTCTTAGGTCCAGACGGGAGCACAAAAAGAGCATCAGTCTTCCTGAAGGATTCAGTAGCCACCAAAATAGAACTTCAGAGTCCTAACCCGCTCCTTAGGGTTACTAGGATTAGGGCATAGAGAAGGCAAAACAATGTCCTGATTGAGATGAAAAGCAGACACAACCTTAGGCAGAAAATCTGGCTTAAAACGAAACACCACCTTGTCCTGGTGTCTCTCAAAGTAATGGGGTTTGATGGAAAGCGCCGCCAACACGCCTAACAGAAGTGATAGCCACCAAAAAGACTACCTTAAGCATCAAAATGGACAAAGGGTCCTCACGCAAAGGCTCAAAGGGAGACCCCTGCAAGGCAGATAAGACCAAGTTCAAATCCCAGACTGGTAACATAGGCTTAGGTGGAGGACGCACGTGCGTAACCCCCCGGAAGAAAGTCTTGACCAGACGATGGTGAGCAAAGGATCTTTGGAAGAAAATGGCCAAAGCAGAAACATGACCTTTGAGGGTACTTAGTTGAAGACCCAAATTCAAACCATGTTGCAGAAATTCCAGAATCCTAGGGATAGAAAACACCCGACAGGGAAGCGACTTAGACTCACACCAGTCAACGTAAGCATGCCATACCCTATAGTAGATGGATGACGAGGACTTCTTCCTAGCCCGAATCATGGTATTAACAACAGAGGCAGGCAGCCCCTTTTCCATCAAGATGGAGGTTTCAGCAGCCAGGCCGTTAAAGCCAGCGTTTGTAAATTGAGATGGCGTAGCTGCCCCTGAGTAAACAGGTCTGGATTCTTGGGCAGGGCATACTGATCTACTGCCAACTGCACAACGTCTGCGAACCACACCCTTCTTGGCCAACAGGGGGCCACCAGAATGGTTGGAACCCCTTCCTGGGCAATCTTGCACAGCACCCTGCCCAGCAGAGGAAAAGGAGGGAACACATAGAGGAGCTGAAAGCTCTTCCAAGACCCTGGGACAGAGAGACAAAAACTGGAAGCTTGTGATTGTGACGGGACGCAAACAGATCCACATCTGGCTGACCCCAGCGGTGGCACAGGGAGCGAAACACCCTGCTGCTGAGGGATCATTCTCCCAGACGAGAAGTCCCCCAGCTGAGGGAGTCTGCCTCCAGATTCTCCACCCCTGGGATGTACACAGCTGAGATGCAGGGAACATTTTCCTCCGCCCAAGACAGTATCAGGGACACTTCCTTGAGGGCCCTCTTGCTCCCGGTCCCTCCCTGATGATTGATGTAGGCAATCACTGTCTGGTTGTTCGAGCGGACCTGAACCGCCCGACCCCGAAGGTTTGGAGTCAATTGGGCGAGAACCAACCTTATCGCCCTCAGTTCCAGAATGTTGATAGGGGTGTGGGCCTCCTGAGGGCCCCACTGACCATGGAATTTCAGGGATTTCCAGAAGCCCCCCCAACCTGTCAGACTGGCATCTGTGGTGACTGTCTCCCAGCACGGGGCCAGAAAGGATCTGCCCACCAACAGTTTTCTTGAGTCCAGCCACCACAAGAGAGACCGTCTGGCCAGAGGGGACAGAACCAAAACCTGATCCAGGGACCGAGGGTCCCGATCCCATACCGACAAGAGGTGAAGTTGAAGAGGTCTCATGTGAAACGGAGTGTATGGAACCGCCTCGAAGCAAGACACCATCAGGCCCACCAGCTGCATCCCCTGCCAGATCTTGACCTGAGATGTATCCAGAGTCATGCCCAGAAAGGACCTCACCATTGACGGTGACAGGAAAGACTTGGGATGGTTGATCACCCAGCCGAAGGACTCCAGTGTGGACACCACCAGCTGGGTATCCAGCTTGGCCTGCTGGAAGGACTGAGACGTGATGAGAACGTCGTCCAAGTAAGGAAGGATGCGAATGCCCTGAGATCTCAGCAGACCCATCACGCCTGCCAGCACCTTGGTGAATACCCTGGGAGCCGAGGTGATACCGAAAGGCAAGGCCACAAATTGGTAGTGCTGATCCTCCAGAGCGAACCTGAGGAATCTCTGATGACCTGGAAAGATTGGTACATGAAGGTAAGCGTCCTTGATGTCTACAGAGGTCATGAAGTCGCCCGGGCCTAGTCGCCTCCGCGCAGCTGAGTGCAGAGTCTCCATGCGAAAGTGTTTGAATCTGACAAATTTGTTGAGGCGCTTTAAATCCAGGATGGGTCTGATGGACCCGTCTTTTTTGGGAACAGTGAAAAGATTGGAATAGTAGCCTCTGCCCCTTTCCCTCAAAGGCACCTGGCAGATGACCCCCAACTCCAGAAGGTTTTGGACAGCAAGGCACAGACCCTGAGCTGACGGGGTTTTGAGCCATCCGGGATTTGATGAATCTTGGGGGCGGCCAGGCTGCAAACTCTATCTTGTAACCGGAGGACACTACCTCCTGAATCCACCGGTCTGAGACGTGAAGCCTCCAGACGTGAGCAAAGAGCCGAAGCTGTCACCCCACCCGGATGGGTGAGGGCGCCCCTTCATGCCTGAGGGGGCTTGGGTGAGGATTTTGGCCTGGGACCCTAGGAGAGGCCAGGACAGCCACGTCCTCTGCCCCTTCCCCAGTGATCTCCGCGGGCCCCAGTAAAGGAGACCACTCGGCCAGTTCTGGAACCACGGAAGGATGGGAGAAAGGCACCCATCCCCCGAAAGGACCGGAGCGGATCCGTATACCAAAGAGGCGCAGGCCCTTGAAAGGGAAACCAGTGAGAGCCTTCTTAGCAGCATTATCAGCTACCCAGTGACGTAGCCAGACAGAGCGGCGTATAGCCACCAACAGGGCAGAAGTCCTACCACACATTCTAATGGCATCATCCATGGCAGAAAGAATATATGCAATAAATTCCTCACAAAGCAGGAGAGATCTATACTCTTCTCTACCCGCATCTTCAGATACCCCTTCCAGAGACACTTAAGCACCCCTTTAATGGCAATAGCCGTGCTAGCAGAGGCACAAACCAGGCACAGCGCCATCCCCACACAGGCAAAGGCATGACAGGGCAGTTGGTCCAAGCGCCGGTCCTCCCCATCCCGCAGGGTAGTAGTATCAGGAGAATGCATGACAGATGTATTGGACGGGCGCATCCACCTCAGGAGGACATGACCAACGCTTAACAACATCAACAACAACGGGAGCCGTTGCCGGGGGAGAAATACAAAGCACTTCAAAAATGTGACTCAGCAATCTGTCAGTGTCATCAGGGGACCACGGGTCTTCAGGGACCTGAGAGTGAGTAAGGGCCCTCATCTTCTACAGGGAAGAGGGAAACCGCCGGTGATAAATGCTGATTCTTAGCAGAAGCCTTACGCGGGGCAGACCCAGCAAGATGTTTTTCAATGCCGGCCACCCGTGCAGCTAAATCAGGTTGAGACTCCCCGCTAGTATGCCCCTCGGTGGGGGTCAGATGTAAGCGTGGGGGGTAGGTGAGGCCAGAGGGGGCACACCGCCAGGCCCAGTAACAGACAGCCCAGAATGCAGCGCAAGTACCTGCTGGTCACAGGATACACATACCCTGACATCATCACTTATGGGGGATACCTCACACACAACACATAGCCGGGCTTGTCCCGAAGGAACCCCAGGCCCATTATCCCCAGAAGTCTCCATATGGTGATTTGAATGGCACAACAGGCCAGTAAGGGTTAATGCTAAAGAGCTACCTGGGATGCCCCAAGAACCCGCTAGGGAAGTGGGAGATAGTGAGGGGAGATGGCCGTTAGAAACCACAGTGCCGAAGTTTTAACCCGCCTAAAAGACATAACAAAACATTCCCATAAGAATACAGCAGAAAGGAATATCCTGAGAAAAACCACTCCACCGGGGTTTCCCACGGACCACAGGGAGCCAGCAGCACACGCAGCTAAGGACAGGCAAAATGGCGTCCGCAGACCTCGAGGGGCGGGCCGTGGAGACGTGATGTGAAAATCGTCATCCACAGAGCCCGTCCCCCGCCGAAGAGCGCAAAACGCTGCCAAGTGATCCGGCCAATAGCGGCCCGGCAGCTCTGAGGTAAATGACGCCACCGTCCGCGGAGCGCTGTAAAAGCGTGCGGCGGCAGCGGCGTACAAGGCGACAGTAACACAATGCAAAGTTAAAACATAAAAACACAGTTCTTCTTAGTATACAGTACGTCCTGCTCCAGATAAGATTCTTTACTCTTGGGTATTACTCCACCAGATGGCACCGGACTGCAGAGACCACGAAATTGGCTCCTCCCGGCCCCTCAAATACCCGGGACCTCCCACAAATACCCAGATTTTCTCTGCAGTCTGGACTGCGAAGAACAAGAAGATGGCTCTCTCTTCTCGTAGGTGAGCGGGGCTATTAGCCTGCGGCCCTGTAGGACTATTCCCACCCGTTCCATTGTTTATGTGCCTCCCGTGCTATTGCCCCTTGCCCCGTCTATCGGTGGGTCCTACATTAGGTGGCCGCTGCCCTCCCTCGCTCTCCCTTGTAGTTCTTGGGGGGGGTTAGTGTGTGTGTGCTTCTGTGCATTCACTTGTATGTGTGCTTGGTTTGCCTTTAGTTCTGTCACTGCACAGACTTTGGTTGCACTGGTTACTTTTTTGAATATGCCGCCGCCACGCGCGCTTCTGCGGCGTTCCGCGGTTGGCGGCGACATTACTTCAGGCTCTGCTGCGCCATCGTTGGTTGCTTGTCACGGGTGCGGCTTCACGCTCTTCAGGGGGGGGCCTGCGGATGGGGCGTTCCGCATCACTGTCTCCGCGGCCCGCCCCTCGAGTTATACTCGGCGCCATTTTTTCTTGCTCTTTGTGCTGCGTGGCGGGCTTCCTACCTACCGCGGTCCGTGAGTGCCCTCACGGGCTGTTTATTTTACCTAATGTCATGTATGCATGTCACGATGTTTTTCGTTTGTCTTACAGGCCGGTCAAACTCAATTGGTTTCTCCAGGCCCTACCCCCTCTATTTAGTTATTAAACTTTTTGAGGCCTAGTGTGCTAATTCCTCCCACTTCCCTAGCGGGCTACTGGGGCATCCCGGGTTGCTGTTATAGCGTGAATCCCTATCGGCCTATTCTGACGCTATAATCGCCATATGGAGGCTTCTCAGGATAATGTGCTCGGGGTTCCTTCGGGACAAGCCCAGCTGTGTGTGGCGTGTGGGGTGTCCCCTAAAAGTCTTGACAATGTGCGGGTTTATGTACCTTGTGCCCAGAAGGTGCTTGCGCTGCAGCTTGGTTTACCAGCAGCTGGGCCTGCACCATGTATGGCTTCGCCTACTCCCCCAAGCTTAAATTTGACTCCCTGTGAGCTGCATACCAGTGGGGAATCTCAGCCTGATGTGTCTACTAGACTGGCTAGTGTTGAAAAGTTGCTTGCTAATACCATGGCGCGTAAGGCCTCTGCTAAGAGGCGGCATTTGACGCCTGATGTCACTCTTTTCCTTATGGAGGCTCTTTGAACTGTCTCGTTATACTCCCCTGGAAGAAGGGGAATTGTTCTCTGACTCAGAGTCATCTGATGAGCGACTCAAGGGTTTTGATGATTCTGGCTCTGATCCCTGGGCCCCAGATGATACTGATGGCTTAGATCGTTGAAGTGCTTGTTATCTCTCCCCCGGTCGCGGCTCCGAAGTAGCAGGGGGAATTGTTTCATAGGGCCAAGCCACGTTTAGAGTTTAATCTCATTTCAGTAATCTCGTGCTCAAGGAATGGGAGCGTCCTAGCAGGCTTCCCGGAGTCCCTAAGAGTTGGGATAAGAGATATCCCTTTCCTGCTGATGTGGTAAAGCGTTGGTCATCCCCTCCAGAAATGGATGCCCCGATCCTGGGTTTGTCTAACACCTCTGTCATGCATTCCTCTGACTCTACTACTCTACTACTACTACTCTGAGGGATAGTGAGGATCGGCGTATTGATCAGCTGGCATCCCATGCCTTTGCCTTTGTGGGGATGGCGCTGCGCCCGACTTGTGCCTCTGCCATTACAGCTGTGGCTATTAGGACCCTGCTTAAAAGTGTCCTGGATGGTGCTCCTGATGATGTGTCTAGTGAAGAGTATAATGCACTCTCGTGCTGTGAGGTATTTGTTGCTTATGTCCTCTCTGCCTTGGATGATACCATTAAGATGTGTGGCAGAGCCTCTGCCTTGGTGGTGGCTAAACGCCGCTCTGTTTGGCTGCGCCAGTGGGCAGCTGACAACACTACCAAGAAGGTTCTCACTGGTTTTCCCTTCAAAGGACTACGCCTATTTGGGGACCGCCTGGACCTGTTTGCTAAGGGAGGCAGGTTACCCCAGCGCAGGAGGCAGTCTCGGCCCTTTCGGGGCCCAGGCTCCTTTTCTTCCCCCTACCGTGGATCCAGACCAGGGAAGGGGGTTTCCTTTACGGGGGCCCGAGGAGATTTCTGGGGAAGGGGCAGAGGGCGTGGAAGCCCTGGCTCTTCCTGGGGCTCCAAGCCTAAGCCTTCCCCCAAGCCCCCTCAGGCATGAAGGGGCGCCCTCACCCATCTGGGTGGGGGGACGGCTTCAGCACTTTGCTCACGTCTGGAGGCTTCATGTCTCAGGCCGGTGGATTCAGGAGGTAGTGTCCTCTGGTTACAAGATAGAGTTTGCTGCCTGCCCCCCCCCCCCCCCCAAGATTCATCAGATCCTGGATGTCTCAGGACCCTATGTCAGCTCAGGCTCTGATTCTGGCTGTGCAAAGCCTTCTGGAGCTGGGGGTCATCTGTCAGGTCCCCTTACGAGAAAGGGGCAAGGGTTTTTATTCCAACCTTTTCACTGTGCCCAAAAGAGATGGGTCAGTCAGGCCCATCCTGGACTTGAAGATCCTCAACAAATTTGTCAGATGCAGGTGCTTTTGCATGGAAACTCTGCGCTCTGCTATCAGTGCCCTGCGTCCAGGGGACTTCATGACTTCAGTGGACATCAAAGATGCTTACCTTCATATTCCAGATGCTTACCTTCATATTCCTGTCTTTCCAGGTCATCAAAGATTCCTCAGATTCGCTCTGGAGGATCAGCACTACCAATTTGTGGCATTGCCCTTCGGTCTCACTTCAGCTCCCAGAGTGTTCACCAAAGTGCTGGCAGGAGTGATGGCTCTGCTCAGGTCTCAGGGCATTCGCGTTCTGCCCTATTTGGATGACATTCTCATCACTTCTCAGTCCCTCCAGCAGGGGGAGCTGGATACTCAGCAAGTAGTGTCCACACTGGAGTCATTTGGCTGGGTGATCAACCATCCCAAGTCTTCCCTGTCTCCCTCCTTGGTGACACCATTCCTGCGAAAGAATCTGGATACAGTTCAGGCAAGGATCTTTCTTCCTCAACAGAAGGTGGACAGTCTGCTAGCGCAGGTTCAGTTCCTGCTCTTTTGCCCCCATCCCCCCATCAGGCAGGGGATGCAGCCGGTGGGCCTGATGGTGTCCTGCTTCGAGGCGGTCCCTTATGCCCAGTTTCACATGAGGCCTCTGCAACTCCACCTCTTGACAGTGTGGGACATGGACCCTGCGTCCCTGGACCAGGTCCTTGTTCTGTCCCCCCTAGCCAGGCGGTCCCTCTCGTGGTGGCTGGACTCCAGGAACCTGTTGGCGGGCAGATCCTTTCTGGCCCCCTGCTGGGAGACGGTCACTACGGATGCCAGCCTGTCAGGTTGGGGGGTTTCTGGAAGTCCCTACAGTTCCAAGGGTGGTTGGGCCCTTAGGAGGCCCACACACCCATCAACATTCTGGAATTGAGGGCGATCAGGTTGGTTCTGGCTCGCTTGACCCAACACCTTCGGGGCCTGCCTGTTCAGGTGCGCTCGGACAACCAGACGGCGGTTGCCTACATCAATCATCAGGGAGGGACCCGGGGCAAGGGTGCCCTCAAGGAAGTGTCTCTGATCCTGTCCTGGGCGGAGGACAATGTTCCCTGCATTTCAGCTGTGTACATTCCGGGGGTGGAGAATCTGCAGGCAGACTCTCTGAGCAGGGGGACCTCTCGCCTGGGAGAATGGTCCCTCTGCGACAGGGTGTTTCACTCTCTGTGTCTCCGTTGGGTCAGCCAGATGTGGATCTGTTTGCGTCCCGTCACAATCACAAGCTCCCAGCCTTTGTCTCCCTGTCCCAGGATCCTCTGGCCTTGGCCACAGATGCTCTGACAATGTCATGGCATGATTTTCAGCTTCTGTATGTCTTTCCTCCTTTCTTTTCTGATTAGGACTTTTTTCCAGGGGGTTACTCATGTGCGTCCTCCACGTAAGCCTATGTTGCTTGTCTGGGATTTGAACTTGGTCCTGTCTGCCCTGCAGGGTGCTCCCTTTGAACCTGTGCAGGAGGCTGCCTTGGCCATTCTTACTCTCAAGGTTGTATTTTTGGTGGCCATCACTTCTGAGTTGGCTGTGCTTTCCATACAGCCCCCCTACTTTGAGAGACACCAGGACAAGGTGGTGTCTGGCTTCAAGACAGATTTTCTGCCTAAGGTTGTATCTGCCTTTTATCTAAATCAGGACATTGTTCTACCTTCCTTGGGCCCTAATCCTAGTAACGATAAGGAGAGGGTTTTGCATCCCTTGGATGTGGTTAGGAATCTGAAGTACTATCTGGTGGCGACTGCACCTTTCAGGAAAATTGATGCTCTTTTTGTGGTCCCTTTTGTCCTAGGAAGGGTTTGGCTCCTGCTAAATCTACTATCAGCAAATGGATCTGTCAGGCTGTGATTCAGGCCTACTCTGCTAAGGGGAAGAACCCTCCCTTCCGCCTTACTGCTCATTGAGGCCTCTTGGGCTTTTCAGCACCAGGCTTCTGTTGAACAAGTTTGCAAGGCCGCTACTTGGTCTTCTGTTCATACTTTTTCTAAGTTTTACAAGGTTGATGTTAGGGCCTCAGCCGATACTGCTTTGGCTGCAAGGTTCTGCAGGCAGCAGTGGTCTGACCTGTCTGCTGTTACCTTTTGGGATCCCACCCTACTTTACGGACACTGCTATTGGATGTCCCAAGAGTAAAGAATCTTATCTGGAGCAGGACGTACTGTATACTAAGAATAATACAATTCTGTGATTACTCACCTGTAGAATTGTTATTATGAGTATACAGGACGTCCTGCTCCACCCCACCCTTGTTTTCATTATCCTTGGATCCCCTGTATGGTGATTGTTATCATTGTTGATAGTTACTGGTTGGTTATGTTATCATTCTCCCGGCTTCTTGTTAACTGCTTTTCAATGCTGGGGATTTGTGGGGCGTCCCGGGGTATTTGAGGGGCCGAGAGGAGCCAATTTCGCGGTCTCTGCAGTCCAGCGCCATCTGGCGGAGTAATACCCAAGAGTAATACAGTAGTACAGAAATACACTACAAAATGTAAAAAATGTATTTATTATTTTTTTTTGCAAATATTTCTAAAAATATTGAGAGTACATTAAAAAAAGAAAACAAAAACAAAAAAATAAGACATTTAATGTTAAATCCCTAAAAAAAAAATATCATTTTCTTTATAATTCCTTCAAAAATCGCAGTTTAACTTGTATAGCTCAAAATAGTGAAAAATTGCCTGGCAACAGAGGGTGACAAAATCTCTACCTACCTACCTACCTGCCTACCAGATGGCACTTAAAGGGTTAAATAAATGTTGACCTGGGTTCATTTGCTGCATTCAAACTATCCAGAGAAGGGAGAGGTAAGCCAATCATTCTCTCGGCAGTTCAGTCTATCCTTTTTCGGTGGTAGCACCACCATACAAAGCAGTACTGGATGAACTTCAGGATGGACACAATGGCTGCATTGTAGAATATACACAGAACCTTTGCTGCCATACCACACTTTGCTCAAGAAGAAGAGCCTTTGTTGAGCCTCCCTCAGAACAATATCAATGTGCTTTTCCGATCCTGGGTTATATGGGTGCCTAGGAATTAGGTATCAGGTACTATCTCAACCTTAAAACCCATGAAAAAATGGCTCAATAGTGGCTCAATAACAAAAATCCATATAAATATGCTAGATGGCAGTGGAGGGGTTTCCTGCCTCAGGAAATATCCGGCCACACTTCTTTTTTCTTTTTATGGAAGGAAGAGGCCATCTCATAGACTTAATCTGTCACCCCTGGATTTTATTTCAACCAGGAGAAGTAAACCACAAGCTTGGTGGGAGTTTTTTTTTCCAGTTCAGGTGTATAAGTGATCCCTCCTCTCATTAGCCAAGGTGTTTACATGGATTTTTAATATTACACAATTTTGCAATAGTGCTCCTTTAAGGATCCTTTACGGCTATATAGAAAGATTACAAGAATTAAATGGCCAATACAAAAGTTATGGAGAAAGGCTGTTGTAGGGGGCACTCACTCCACCTTTTGTAACTATGTAACTATAGTGAACTGAAGCAGAATTTTTGTACTGCATTTCCCTATAACCATTTGTATTATTTTATAAATATGTAGTCCATAAGTGCAAAAAGACTATCCATGTTTACAATATATATAGCTTATTTGTGTACAGCAGTAGTATAGTATTACCCTCTCTGAGCTAGCAGTAGACTCAATTACAGACTAAGTCATGTACTAGGTTGGAAGGATATACGTTTTTTTTAAAGTCCGATTGCAGTGACTTTAAACTTAGACTTAAAAAACTTAGCTTTTAAGTGTCGGAATTTTAAAATTAAAGTGCTTGCATCCTTGCACTGAGAGTGCCGTTCTCCCATCCAACAGTGGCGCGTTTTGGAGGGGGAACCTCCTTTCACAAGCGGATGCCGAGAATGAAAGCAGTCTTCCAAAAATTTTACTCCACATAAAATTTAATTAAATCTGCCTTAAAATGAATGGCACAGCAGTGGTGCTAAAAAAGACAGTGCATTACAGCAATGGAGTCCAATATAATCATTCTGCCCCTCCTTGTAGTTACCTATTGCAATTGAAAAGCTGGTCAACTCTTTTAAAGTGGATGTCCAGTTATTTATTATCCCCCATCCTGCCTCCCTCCCCTGGCACTGTGGTAGGACGGGGGTTCCCCAAAAAATATTCCGCCCGAAATCCAGCACTGAGTTGCAGGCCCTGTTCTGTGCGCTCACCCATTCAAGTTAAGGGGTGGGTGCATAGAGTGTGGAATCTCTGTAGCATCTCCAAGATGGCTGTGCCCAAGGCTGGAGACACCAGGGGAACAGTGCTGTATTCCAGGCAAGGTAAAGTTTTTTTTTCCTGCCTCAGTGCCGGGATGGGGGGGGATGTCCTAACTATCTTGAAGCTCTAGCATGGTATGGTAGAACTAGGCAGGCTAGAGGTCATAGGCAGGTGGTTCATAATAGGTTTTAGGTTTATAGCAAGAGGTAGGGCAGGCAGCTGCACATGGAAGCTAGCAGGAGCAATAAAGATAGGCAGACTGTAACAGAAATGCAACCCGACTATTTCTAAAGGGGAATTTTAAATCGGCAGCCTTCAATCAGAAGGCGTGTCGGATCTGCTGGTGTCTTCTGTTGCCAGGCAAAAGATAAGCCAAGGTCAATGCTGAACCAGAGATTACCAAGTGGGTGGTCTTTACATAAAGTGGCACTTCCTGTGTGAGGTCAAAATAGCTGGGGAACAGCACAGATGTTTCTATTTGTTAAAGCATTATAGTTTTTCTACAGTCTTCTATAGCAGTCCCATCTAAAGAAATAGAGTACCATCAATAGAAGACCATTAGAAGTGTATCCATTGTCATTGACTGACAGAAACAAGATACTTAATGATGAATATATAACCTGTGCATCTGTGTGGTTAGTATTAGTAAGTTTGCCTACTTATTTGACATGACAACTGATTCCAATAGCTTTTTGTTTCAAAGACCTGTGCAAGTGTCGTTGTCGAGTATGTTCAAGATGTGATCGTTCCTCTGACCCTTGAAGCCACAAAGAAAACCATCTTAAACATCTTGAATTGTTCTGTAATTAATGCATGAAGTGCTGTGACATGGCATGGTTAAACCGGACCTTCACCATGATTTATTGAAAAGCCCAAACCCTTATAAAACGATTCCCAAGTATCTAAAATACAGCTATAAAATAGTATCTAAAATACAGCTATAATATATTTAAAGTTTTTAGTCACTTACTTATTATTCTTTCCCCCACTGGGCTGCAACTCTGTTCAGGACTTTAGGATACGGGCGCCGCCATCTTGACTCAGAAGCATCACACTTACTGAGGAGAGTGGGATAAAGTACAGGGGGCGGGTTATAGCTGTGCTTTGCTTAGACAGAGCAGAGATGGGGTCAGAATGCAGAGCAGCACAGTCAGAAGGCACTTCCTGTTTGCAGGCTGCCTGATGTTCCATGAGTCGCCATCTTTGATGTTTAAAGGCTCATAACATGCAGTAGATGCAGGTAGGATGATTTTTAATGTGAGCAATCTGTATGTACAGGGTGTGGGAAACATATAAGATAGACTCTTATTCAGAGTGAAGGACCGCTTTAATAATCTAGTTATTTTGCCTCAACACCATTCTACATTCTAGTGCCACCAGGATATCATAGAACTTCTTGCCATTGGTGTGGGGGATTGTCCTACTTTCCAAGAACACAAATGTTCTGTTCTTCATTTACTGGCCACTGGAGAACAGTGAATGCAAGCAGCATGGGAAAATCTTCTCTACAGCTCTCCTGGAGGCTACACAAAATTAACAAGGGCATATTTTTTAGCATAATTACACAAACCTACATCCCAATTTACCCCTTCATTACCTTAAACATATCTCTAATATGCATCCCCTTTTGAGATGCAGGAGTCGTCTACTGATGTATGCTCCCACCCCAGGCTCTGAATGATGAGGGATGGGGAATAGGTGCACACTGCAATCCAGCATGTCTCTTTCTGGATGAGGTGCAGCTACCACATGAGTACAGCTTTCACCATTTTCTGCCCCCCCCCCCACCTTTATTGGAAAGGTGAGGATCCCCCAATTCTGCCTAATGGTTTGAGGGGGTAGGTTAGTTTTGGTTCCCTGAAAACTAAGACCCTCAAAGAGTTGCCAGAAAGAATGTTTCCTTTAAAAAGTGGAATGTCATTAAATTTGTCTGGACATGGAATCAGACACAGTCAAACTCAATCAGTATTTAGAATTAGGTTAGTTAATATTTGCCCACACTAGGCTAAAGGTTAGAAACACTTTCAGATAGCAGGTAAATAGTCAGTTATCTCACAGTATGTGGCTTTAGAATAATGAAGACAGGTAATCCCCATGAAACAAACAGCTGTAATATAGGATGAAAATTCTAAATAACCTAAAGTTTCTGTTGGCTCATCAATTTTCAGATACAACAGGTCTTATTCAGACCACATACCCAGTGGAAACATTAGAACCGAACTTGTATCTTAATACAGGCTTTATCTCATGCTATCTGCTAAGCAAGGGGCTTTTACCCTCATCACCTAGGGACCAAACTTTGCTAATTACACTGTTCCTAGGTGTTTAACAGATGATGGGGCTATTAATATTATGCATATCGGGACACCCAGAGCAGGGGCCTCTTCTCCATTCTCGGATACCTCTGTGGACGATGCTACGTCTGGTAGTAGTGATATGTATTAATTGAAAAAAAGGCTGGATCAGATATTCATCAAACATTCAAAACTGTACTGTAAAAATGATGAATACACAGCAATAACTGCCATAAATTATATTCAAATCTAATTTGCACAAGTCCTTACCTTTACCTTGTAGATGCAGTTTATTGTTACTGATTTCTTGTGCAGGCCTATGATATTAATAAGGTTCAGCTATCGCTGAAAAAAGATTGTGCAGGGAAAAATGCCCCCTGCCAGAATCAGGGGAAGATTGTGGTGTACAGGTGAGTTGCTTTACTATTTGTTTGCCCAAATTGGGCTTAACACAGGGGAGGGTTGGGGTTACAAAGCCCTCCTACTCTATAATGCCTGGTAAAACCCTATATCTTACCTTTTAAAAGGCCCCCCCCCCCAGATAAATTAAATGCTGGGCTTGATTTCCCCAGGGGGGGTGATTTGAAAGGTAAGATTATGTGTTATTCCTGTATGTTAGAACGCAGGAGGGCACCAGCAATTAGGATGCCCATCCCTGGAGTCTTAGGGAAATTAGGGTTGGTTTTGGTCCTTTTATAAACATGAGCACCATCCCCATTTTGTCTGTGTCATCTATATCACTGTTGTTTGGGTGCACCAACAAGGGAGTTATGGATCTTGAATATTATTTAAACAGTAAAACATTATTCCTTCTTGCTTTAAAAAGTGATACAAGGCCTGTGACCTACTTATTTTGGAAACATTTATAATTGGTCTCATCCTTGTGGGTTGTAACTGCTTTAGGCTAGTGGGTACTTGGTGTGAAAAGGTTGAGAACCACAGCTCTACATTATTGAACAATTAACTTTTTTTATCATTGGCATTTTTTCGGAGCTTTTTGTGAGCTTTGTTTATTGACTTCAAATTTTTATGGCTGAATTGACCACATGACACAACATCAGCTCAATATATATTTTTTACAAACCCTCATTCCATTGTATTATTGTCATTATTCTTATGTAGTGTTTGCTACTTTTTGCCTCATGCATGTTGTGCATTAATCAAAGTGTACCTTTTATGTAGGCCTACTTTTATGTAGGCTATGTAGGGCACCCACCATTTAAATATGTGTTGGTGCACTTAATAAATCACGCCCAACAGCCTTATTTTTCCTTCTGGAGACTATTTTTTGTTATCTGTCAATATTATACTAAACCAAATGCCATAAACTAGGGATTGTCTCATACCTTTCTCGAATCTCGATGTGTTAAAGCGCTCCTTCACTCTGAATAACAGTCTATCTTATATGTTTCCCACACCCTGTACATACAGATTACTCACATTAAAAATCATCCTACCTGCCTCTACTGCATGTTATGAGCCTTTAAACATCCAAGATGGCGGCTCATGGAACATCAGGCAGCCTGCAAACAGGAAGTGTCTTCTGACTGTGCTGCTCTGCATTCTGGGATTGCTGACCTTTTCCTGACCCCAGCTCTGCTCTGTCTGAGCAAAGCACAGCTTTAGATGCTGGGGAATAGTTTTTTAAGGGTTTGGACTTTTCAATAAATCATGGTGAAGGTCCGGTTTAACATTGCTGTTAGGGGACCAGTTGCATAATTAGTGTCAGAAACTCCTTGTAGGGTTTTTGTTTTTGTCTTCGTATTTTCTCCCAGCTAGTCTTCCTGGTTCTAATCCCTGGCTTGGCTGGCTACCTAATCTGTGTTGACCCTCCTACCCTATGGCCTGGTATAGGGACCCCTGGACTCCTTACCAGTTCACAAACAGTTAAAGAAAAAAGACACTACATAAAAATATGTATTCTTAGTATACAGTACGTCCTGCTCCAGATAAGATTCTTTACGTCTTGGTAGTACTCCGCCAGATGGCGCTGGACTGCAGAGACCGCAAAATTGGCTCCTCCCGGCCCCTCAAATACCCGGGACCTCCCACAAATACCCAGATTTTCTCTGCAGTCTGGACTGCGAAGGACAAGAAGATGGCTCTCTGTTCTCGCAGGTGAGCGGGGCTATTAGCCTGCGGCCCTGTAGGACTATTCCCACCTGTCCCATTGTTTATGTGCCTCCCAGCTTTGGCAGCGCTGGTGCGGGTGATGGTAGGCAGCACCGCTATGGGAGCTTAGGAGTGCTGCTCCACCGCAATCCCACACCAAAGGGTAGGCGGTATAGGCATATGGTGACCCTTATGAGATGCCCCTCCTGCGCTATTGCCCCTTGCCCCTGTCTATCGGTGGGCCCTCGCTCTCCCTTGTAGTTCTCGGGGGGGGGGGGGTGAGTGTGTGCTTTGTACATTCACTTTGTATGTGAGCTTGGTTGCCTTTAGTTCTGTCACTGCACAGACTTTGGTTGCACTGGTTGCTTGTTTGAATATTCCGCCGCGTGCGCTTCTACGTCGTTCCGCGGTTGGCAGCGACATTACATCATGCGCTGCTGCGCCATCATTGGTTGCTTGTCACGTGTGCGGCTTCGTGCTCTTGGGGGGGCGGGGCCTGCGGATGGCGCGTTCTGCATCACTGTCTCCGCGGCCTGCCCCTCGAGGTATACTCAGCGCCATTTTTTCTTGCTTCTTCGTGCTGTGTGGCTGGCGCCTACCTAGCACGGTCCGTGAGTGCCCTCGCGGGCTGTTTGTTTTTACTTTTTATGTCATATATGCATGTTGCTTACAGGTTTTTTCCGCTTATGCCTTACAGGCGGGTCAAACTCAATTGCTTTCTCTCGGCCCTACCCCCTCTATTTAGTTATTAAACTTTTTGAGGCCTAATGTGCTAATTCCTCCCACTTCCCTAGCGGGTTATTGGGGCATCCTGGGTTGGTTCTCTCCCCCGGTCGCGGCTCCTAAGCAGCAGGGGGAATTGCTTCATATTGCTAAGCCACGTTTAGAGTTCCCTGAACAACCTCATTTCAATAATCTCGTGCTCAAGGAATGGGAGCGTCTTAGCAGGCTCCCCGGAGTCCCTAAGAGTTGGGATAAGAGATATCCCTTTCCTGCTGATGTGGTAAAGCGTTGGTCATCCCCTCCAGAAGTGGATGCCCCAATCCTGGGTTTGTCTAACACCTCTGTCATGCATTCCCCTGACTCTACTACTCTGAGGGATAGTGAGGACCGGCGTATTGATCAGCTGGTGTCCCATGCCTTTGCCTGTGTGGGGACAGCGCTGCGTCCGGTTTGTGCCTCTGCCATTACAGCTGTGGCTATTAGGACCCTGCTTAAAAGTGTCCTGGATGGAGCTCCTGATGATGTGTCTAATGAAGAGTATAATGCACTCTCGCACTGTGAGGTATTTGTTGCTTATGTCCTCTCTGCCTTGGATGATACCATTAGGATGTGTGGCAGAGCCTCTGCCTTGGTGGTGGCTATACACCGCTCGGTTTGGCTGCGCCAGTGGGCAGCTGACAACGCTGCCAAGAAGGCTCTCACTGGTTTTCCCTTCAAAGGACTACACCTATTTGGGAACCGCCTGGACCTGTTTGCTAAGGGAGGCAGGTTACCCCAGCGCAGGAGGCAGTTTCGGCCCTTTTGGGACCCGGGCTCCTTTTCTTCCCCCTACCGTGGATCCAGACCGGGGAGGGGGGTCTCCTTTACTGGGGCCCGAGGAGATTTCTGGGGTAGGGGCAGAGGACGTGGACGCCCTGGCTCGTCCTGGGGCTCCAAGCCTAAGTCTTCCCCCAAGCTCCCTCAGGCATGAAGGGGCGCCCTCACCCATCCGGGTGGGGGGACGGCTTCAGCGCTTTGCTCATGTCTGGAGGCTTCATGTCTCAGACCGGTGGATTCAGGAGGTAGTGTCCTCCGGTTACAATATAGAGTTTTCTGCCTGGCCGCCCCCAAGATTCATCAGATCCTGGATGTCTCAGGACCCTATGTCAGCTCAGGCTCTGATTCTGGCGGTGCAAAGCCTTCTGGAGCTGGGGGTCATCTGTCAGGTCCCCTTACTAGAAAGGGGCAAGGGTTTTTATTCCAACCTTTTCACCGTGCCCAAAAGAGATGGGTCAGTCAGGCCCATCCTGGACTTGAAGATTCTCAACAAATTTGTCAGATGCAGGCGCTTTTGCATGGAAACTCTGCACTCTGCTATCAGTTCCCTGCTTACTTTCATATTCCTGTCTTTCCAGGTCATCAAAGATTCCTCAGATTCGCTCTGGAGGATCAGCACTACCAATTTGTGGCCTTGCCATTCGGTCTCACTTCAGCTCCCAGAGTGTTCACCAAAGTGCTGGCAGGAGTGATGGCTCTGCTCAAGTCTCAGGGCATTCGTGTTCTGCCCTATTTGGATGACATTCTCATCACTTATCAGTCCCTCCAACAGGCAGAGCTGGATACTCAGCGAGTAGTGTCCACACTGGAGTCCATCCCAAGTCTTCCCTGTCTCCCTCCTAGGTGACGCCATTCCTGGGAATGAATCTGGATACAGTTCAGGCAAGGATTTTTCTTCCTCAGCAGAAGGTGGACAGTCTGCTAGGGCAGGTTCAGTTCCTGCTCTCTTGCCCTCATCTCTCTATCAGGCGGGGAATGCAGCCGGTCTGATGGTGTCGTGCTTCGAGGCGGTCTCTTATGCCCAGTTTCACATGAGGCCTCTGCAACTCCACCTCTTGTCAGTATGGGACAAGGATCCTGCGTCCCTGGACCAGGTCCTTGTTCTGTCCCCTCTAGCCAGGCAGTCCCTCTCGTGGTGGCTGGACTCCAGGAACCTGTTGGCGGGCAGATCCTTTCTGGCCCCCTGCTGGGAGACGGTCACCACGGATGCCAGCCTGTCAGGTTGGGAGGGCTTCTGGAAGTCCCTACAGTTCCAAGGACGGTGGGGCCCTCAGGAGGCCCACACACCTATCACCATTCTGGAATTGAGGGCGATTTGGTTAGTTCTGGCTCACTTGACCCATCACCTTCGGGGCTGGCCTGTTTAGGTACGCGCGGACAACCAGACAGCGGTTGCCTACATCAATCATCAGGGAGGGACCCGGAGCAAGGGGGCCCTCAAGGAAGCGTCTCTGATCCTGTCCTGGGCGGAAGACAATGTTCCCTGCATCTCAGCTGTGTACATTTCGGAGGTGGAGAATCTGCAGGCAGACTCTCTGAGCAGGGGGACCGCTCGCCTGGGAGAATGGTCCCTCTGCGACAGGGTGTTTCACTCTCTGTGTCACCGTTGGGGTTAGCCAGATGTGGATCTGTTTGCGTCCCGTCACAATCACAAGCTCCCAGCCTTTGTCTCCCTGTCCCAGGATCCTCTGGCCTTGGCCACAGATGCTCTGACAATGTCATGGCAGGATTTTCAGCTTCTGTATGTCTTTCCCCCATTCCCCCTATTGGGCAGGGTTCTGCGCAAGATAGCTCAGGAAGGGGTGCCAGCAATCCTGGTGGCTCCCAGGTGGCCAAGAAGAGTGTGGTTCGCAGACATAGTGCAGCTGGCAGTAGATCAGTACGCTCTGCCCAAGGATCCAGACCTGCTCACTTAGGGACATTTACGCCATCCCAATTTACAAACACTGGCTTTGACGGCCTGGCTGCTGAAACCTCCATCTTGATGGACAAGGGGCTGTCTGCCTCTGTCGTTAACACCATGATTAGGGCTAGGAAGAAGTCTTCTTCTTCCATCAACTATAGGTTTTGGCGTGCCTACATTGACTGGTGTGAGTCTAGGTCTCTTCCCTGTCGTGTGTTCTTTATTCCCAGGATTCTGGAGTTCCTCCAACATGGTTTGGATCTGGGGCTTCAACTCAGTACTCTGAAGGGTCATGTCTCTGCCCTGGCTGTTTTCTTCCAGAGATCATTTGCTCAGCATTCTCTGATCAGGACTTTTTTCCAGGGGGTTACTCAGGTGCGTCCTCCACGTAAGCCTATGTTGCCAGTCTGGGATTTGAACTTGGTCCTGTCTGCCTTGCAGGGTGCTCCCTTTGAACCTGTGCAGGAGGCTGCTTTGGCCATTCTTACTCTCAAGGTTGTCTTTTTGGTGGCTATCACTTCTGTTAGGCGTGTTTCTGAGTTGGCGGCGCTTTCCATCCAGCCCCCCTACTTTGAGAGACACCAGGACAAGGTGGTGTTTCGCTTCAAGCCAGATTTTCTGCCTAAGGTGGTATCTGCCTTTCATCTGAATCAGGACATTGTTCTACCTTCCTTGTGCCCTAATCCTAGTAACGCTAAGGAGAGGGTTTTGCATTCCTTGGTTGTGGTTAGGAATCTGAAGTACTATCTGTTGGCTACTGCACCTTTCAGGAAAACTGATGCTCTTTTTGTGGTCCCTTCTGGTCCCCGGAAGGTTTGGCTCCTGCTAAATCTACTATCAGCAAATGGATTTGGCAGACTGTGATTCAGGCCTACACTGCTAAGGGGAGAATCCTCCCTTCCGCCTTACTGCTCATTCTACTCGTGTTATTGGTGCCTCTTGAACTTTTCAGCACCAGGCTTCTGTTGAACAAGTTTGCAAGGCCGCTACTTGGTTTTCTGTTCATACTTTTTCCAAGTTTTACAAGGTTGATGTTAGGGCCTCAGCTGATGCTGCTTTTGGCCGCAAGGTTCTGCAGGCGGCAGTGGTCTGACCTGTCTGCTGTTACCTTTGGGGATCCCACCCTACTTTATGGACACTGCTATTGGATGTCCCAGACGTAAAGAATCTTATCTGGAGCAGGACGTACTGTATACTTAGAATAATACAGTTCTGTGATTACTCACTGTAGAATTGTTATTATGAGTATGAGTATACAGTCTTGCTCCACCCCACCCTTGGTTTCATTATCCTTGAATCCCCTATATGGTGATTGTTATCATTGTTGATAGTTACTGGTTGGTTATGTTATCATTCTCCCGGCTTCTTGTTAACTGCTTTTCAATGTTGGGGATTTGTGGGGTGTCCCGGGTATTTGAGGGGCCAGGAGGAACCAATTTCACGGTCTCTGCAGTCCAGATACCCAGACGTAAAGAATCTTATCTGGAGCAGAACGTACTCCATTTTTCCAAGTATACAGCACGTCGTTTTTCACTAAATTTTTTACGTCTGGGATATCCGCCACAAGGTGTCGCAGTGGACTGCAGAAAAGACTTGTGGCATCTCCCGGCCCTATAAAAGGACAGGAACCTCCCACAAATTCCCAGTTATCTTCTGCAGTCAGGCCTTTCTATATTGCACAGGCGAGCGGGGCTTACCAGCCTGCGGCCCTGCAGGACTATTCCCACCCGTACTGGACCCACTGCCTCCCAGCCTCGGCTGCCTGGTTCGGGTGAAGGTAGGACAGCACCAGGGTCGGGTGCTTGAGGAGCGCCGCTCCAACCGCAATCCCTGTACAAAACTTGGGTAGTCGGTTCAGGCTTATGGTGAGCCTTTGTGGAATGTCCCCTTCCTGCTACCTGTAATTGTGGGTCCTTCCCCCCCCCCTCCACTCCCCCCCCTCCATATGTCTGCCTTGGGTGCCCTTGCCGCTGCTCTCTCCTGCCTCACTCTCTCCCTGGGGAGCTCTCCGGGGGGGGGGGGGGGGGGGGGCGTTAGGCGGTGGTGTCCTGAGTAGTTTTGTCTTTTTTTATTACTGTCTTTATGTGCGCTCGCCGCCGCGGTGCTTTGTACGGCGCTCCGCGGCGGGTGGCGACATACGCTGTAGTGAGTATCTGGGCTGTCATTGGCGCTGGGGGGTCACGTGGCTCGTGATTTCGCACTCTTCAGGGGGCGGGTCCCGCGGATGACGTTTTTTGCATCACACGCCCGCGGGCCACCCCTCAAGGTCCGTTCTGGCGCCATTTTGGCTCTGTGGTATACTGGGGCCCTCGTGTGCTGCTGTGCTGCTGCGCGCTGCCTTTTTTCTGTCCGGATCTCGGTGAATCGGTCTCTTGGTCCGTGAGTCCCCTTCGGGGTTGTCTTCTTGCTATTTCGCCACATTATGGGATTGTTATGTGTGTTTATTATGTCTTTCAGGCGGGATAAACGTGACTGTGGTTTCTCCCGGCCCTCTTCCCTTTTGTCATCTCCCACCTTCCCTAGCGGGTTTTGGGGCATGCCGGGTGGCTCTTGCTAGCCTTAACCCTATACTGGCCATTGTGCCCATTTTAATCACCATATGGAGGCTTCCGGAGATAATGTGCTTGGGGTTCCTTCGGGAAAAGCCCAGCTGTGTGCCGCATGTGGGGCATCCCCTGTGAGTGACGGTGTCAGGGTATGTGTGCCCTGCGCCCAGAAGGTTCTTGCGCTGCAGTCTGGGTTGCCTGCTACGCTGCCCAGCTCTGCGCCCCCTTCTATATCACCTACCCCCCGCGCCTGCATTTGACCCCTAGTGAGAGACATGCTAGCGGGGAATCACATTATGACTTGGCCTTGCGGGTTGCCAGCCTGGAAAGGCATATTGCTGGGCCGGTCCCCCGTAAGGCTTCTGGCAAGAAGCGGCATTTAACTCCCGCTGTTTCCCTTTTTCCTGAGGAGGATGAGGGACTGTTTTCTTTCACTGGCCTGTACCCAGTAGAAGAGGGGGAACTTTTCTCTGATTCTGATTCCTCTGAGGAGCAGCAGGAGATTTATGGTGGTACTGGGTCTCCTTTTGGAAAAGACCCATGGTCTCCTGAGGATACTGATAGGCTGTTGGCTCACATTTTTGAAGTATTGTGTATTACCCCTCCCGTCCCGGCTAAAAGGCAGCAGGGTGAGCTTTTTCACACTGTTAAACAACGCTTGGAGTTCCCTGAGCAGATCCACTTCAATAATTTGGTTCTCAAGGAGTGGGAACGTCCTAGCAGATTGCCCGCGGTGCCTAAGAGTTGGGACAGGAGGTATCCATTTCCTGCTGATGTGGTTAAGCGCTGGTCGTGTCACCCTGAAGTTGATGCTCCCGTGATTGGGTTGTCCAATACCTCGGTCATGCATTCCCCTGACACTTCTACTCTGAGGGATGGTGAAGACCGGCGTGTTGATCAGCTGGCCTGTCACGCATTTGCTTGTGCGGGGACTGCGCTGCGCCCTGTGTGTGCTTCTGTCATCACGGCTCTTGCTATTAAAGGACTACTCAAGTGCCTTCTGGATAATGCCTCGGATGCCAATAGGGGGGAGGAGTATAGATCCCTCCTGCTTTGCTATGAATTTGTGGCATTTATTATTTCTGCTATGGATGATGCGGTCAGGATGTGTGGTAAGACTTCTGCCCTTTTGGTGGCTATATGCTGCTCTGTTTGGCTGCGTCAGTGGGCGGCTGATAATGCTGCTAAGAAGGCTCTCACTGGCTTCCCCTTTACTGGGCTACGGCTCTTTGGGGAGTGTCTGGATCTGTTTGCCAAGGATGGTAGAGTCATGGTTGCGTTGAGGCAGCCGCGGCCCTTTGGGGGGGGCTGGTTCTTCCCTCCCCTCCTTCCGTGCTCCAAGGTCCAGTCGGGATGCACCATTTGCGGGGGCACGTAGAGACCCTTGGTGCCGCGGTAGAGGCCATGGTCGCACCGGTATCTCATGGGGTCCCAAGTCCAAATTTTTCCCCAAGCCCCCTCAGGCATGAGGAACTGCCCATCCGGGTGGGGGGACGGTTGCGGCTCTTTGCTCACGTCTGGAGACTGCGTGTCTCAGACCGGTGGATTCAGGAGGTGGTGTCCTCCGGGTACAAGATAGAGTTTGCAGCCTGGCCACCCCCAAGATTCATCAGATCCTGGATGGCTCAAAGTTCCTTGTCAGCTCAGGGCTTGCGGTCCAAAGCCTTTTGGAATTGGGTGTCATCTGCCCTGTGCCTTCCCAGGAAAGGGGCAGAGGCTTCTACTCCAATCTGTTCACGGTCCCCAAAACGGATGGGTCCCTGAGGCCCATCCTGGATTTGAAGCTCCTCAACATATTTGTCAGGTTCAAGCATTTTCGCATGGAGACTCTGCACTCGGCGGACGGTACCTTGCGCCCGGGCGATTTCATGACTTCTGTGGACATCAAAGATGCTTACCTTCATGTTCCAATCTTTCCAGGTCATCAGAGATTTCTCAGGTTCGATCTGGAGGATCAGCACTACCAATTTGTGGCCCTACCGCTCGGTCTTACCTCGGCTCCTCGGGTCTTCACCAAGGTGCTGGTGGGGGTGATGGCTCTGTTGAGATCTCAGGGCATTCGCATCCTTCCTTATCTGGATGACATTCTGATTGCGTTTCAGTCCTTCCATCAAGCTGAGCGGGATACCCAGATGGTGGTCTCCACACTCGAGTCCTTCGGTTGGGTGATCAACTATCCCAAGTCTTCTCTGTCTCCGTCCTTGGTGAGGTCCTTTCTGGGCATGACTCTGGATACCTTGATCTCAGATCAAGGTTTTTCTGCCTCAGCAGAAGGTGGAGAGCCTGCAGAAGCAGGCACGATCTCTACTTTCTTGCCCTCACCCCTCCATTCGGCAAGGGATGCAGCTGGTGGGCCTGATGGTGTCATGCTTCGAGGCGGTTCCCTATGCTCAGTTTCACATGAGACCTCTTCAGTTGCACCTCTTGTCAGTTTGGGATCGGGACCCTGTGTCCCTGGATCAGGAATTTGTTCTGTCCCCTCTGGTCAGTCAATCCCTCTTGTGGTGGCTGGACTCAAGGAATCTCCTAGTGGGCAGGACCTTTCTGCCCCCGTGCTGGGAGGCTGTCACCACAGATGCCAGTCTGACAGGTTGGGGGGCTTTTGGAAGTCTCTGAAGTTCCAGGGTCAGTGGGGCCCTCAGGAGCCCATGCTCCCATCAACATTCTGGAACTGCGGGCGATAAGGTTGGTTCTTTTCCAGCTGACTCCGCACCTTCGGGGTCGGGCTGTTCAGATCCGCTCGGACAACCAGATGGCGGTTGCCTACATCAATCATCAGGGAGGGACTCGGAGCAAGCGAGCCCTCAAGGAAGTGTCCCTGATACTGTCCTGGGCGGAGGAGAATGTCAGCAGTTTACATCCCGGGAGTGGAGAACCTGGAGGCAGACTCTTTGAGCAGGGGGATGTCTCGGCTGGGGGAGTGGTCCCTCAGCGAAAGGGTGTTTCACTCTCTGTGCCACCGCTGGGGTCTGCCGGATGTGGACCTGTTTGCTTCACGTCACAATCACAAACTTCCATTCTTTGTCTCTCTGTCACAGGATCCTCTGGCCTTTGTCACGGATGCGCTAGCAATGCCTTGGAAGGGGTTTCGGCTCCTCTGTGTCCCCCCCCCCCCGTTTCCTCTGTTGGGCAGGGTGCTGCGCAAGGTAGCCCAGAAAGGGGTGCCAACCATTCTGGTGGCCCACTATTGGCCAAGAAGGGTGTGCAGTTGGCAGTAGATCAGTACGTCCTGCCCAAGGATCCAGATCTGCTCACTCAGAGGCAGGTGTGCCATCCCAATTTACAAACGCTGGCTTTGACGACTTGTCTGCTGAAACCTCCATCTTGATGGAAAAGGGGTTGCCTGCATCTGTTGTTGATACCATGATTAGGGCTAGGAAGAAGTCCTCGTCCTTTATCTACTACAGGGTCTGGCATGCTTACATTGCCTGGTGTGAGTCCAAATCTCTTCCCTGTCGGGTGTTTTCTATTCCCAGGATTCTGGAATTCTTGCAACATGGTTTGGATTTGGGGCTTCAACTTAGTACCCTCAAAGGTCATGTTTCAGCTTTGGCAATTTTTTTCCAAAGATCTTTTGCCAGTCACTGTTTGGTTAAGACTTTTTTCCAGGGGGTTTCTCACGTGCGTCCGCCACGTAAGCCTATGTTACCAGTTTGTTATTTGCTCTGCAGGGTCGTCCCTTTGAGCCTCTCCGTGATGCCGCTTTGCCCATTTTGACTCTTAAGGTAGTCTTTTTGGTGGCTATCACTTCTGCCAGGCGTGTTTCTGAGTTGGCGCCGCTTTCCATCAAGCCTCCTTATTTTGAGCGACACCAGGACAAGGTGGTGTTTCGGTTTAAGCCAGATTTCTTGCCAAAGGTTGTGTCTGCTTTTCATCTCAATCAGGACATTTGGGTTGATTCAAAGAAACATGTAACAGCTTGGATTTGGCTCACGATCATCCTATTTTTTACGTCCGCTCGTGCGTTCGTATGAACTTGCGAGTGATTCAATAAGCAAATACGTTTCTATCCTAAAAGATACGTCCGTTCGTATGATATCTCCCGAACTTGCCTCAGTCAGTTGGCAATCGTAAAAATCACGTTCATGTGCTCACCTGTTGCGGCGGCAGCCTGTTTTTTCGGCTGCTTCCATTGTCCAGCTCTTCCAATTACTTGCGTTTGCCTCTAGTTTTCATTGGTTTTTGGCCTCTTAGATTCGTGCGTTCGTATTTTTATAAGATCTTGCGCATGCGCACCCTCAACCAGAAACTTACATAAACCCCGTAGCGGCTGCATCCAACTTCATTTCTCGGTCCCTCAAACTTACCTAAACCCTTTAGCGCTTGCATCCAACTTCATTTCTCGGTCCCTCAAACTTACCTAAACCCCTTAGCGCTTGCATCCAACTTCATTTCTCGGTCCCTCAAACTTACCTAAACCCTTTAGCGCTTGCATCCAACTTCATTTCTCGGTCCCTCAAACTTACCTAAACCCCTTAGCGCTTGCATCCAACTTCATTTCTCGGTCCCTCAAACTTACCTAAACCCTTTCGCGCTTGCATCCAACTTCATTTCTCGGTCCCTCCAACTTACCTAAACCCTTTAGCGCTTGCATCCAACTTCATTTCTCGGTCCCTCCAACTTACCTAAACCCTTTAGCGCTTGCATCCAACTTCATTTCTCGGTCCCTCAAACTTACCTAAACCCTTTAGCGCTTGCATCCAACTTCATTTCTCGGTCCCTCAAACTTACCTAAACCCCTTAGCGCTTGCATCCAACTTCATTTCTCGGTCCCTCAAACTTACCTAAACCCCTTAGCGCTTGCATCCAACTTCATTTCTCGGTCCCTCAAACTTACCTAAACCCTTTAGCGCTTGCATCCAACTTCATTTCTCGGTCCCTCAAACTTACCTAAACCCTTTAGCGCTTGCATCCAACTTCATTTCTCGGTCCCTCCAACTTACCTAAACCCTTTAGCGCTTGCATCAAACTTCATTTCTCGGTCCCTCAAACTTACCTAAACCCTTTCGCGCTTGCATCCAACTTCATTTCTCGGTCCCTCAAACTTACCTAAACCCTTTAGCGCTTGCATCCAACTTCATTTCTCGGTCCCTCAAACTTACCTAAACCCCTTAGCGCTTGCATCCAACTTCATTTCTCGGTCCCTCAAACTTACCTAAACCCCTTAGCGCTTGCATCCAACTTCATTTCTCGGTCCCTCAAACTTACCTAAACCCTTTAGCGCTTGCATCCAACTTCATTTCTCGGTCCCTCAAACTTACCTAAACCCCTTAGCGCTTGCATCCAACTTCATTTCTCGGTCCCTCAAACTTACCTAAACCTCATAATGTACATATGTCTAGATGTTTCTAACCGTGTTTTTTCTTGTTTGTGTAATTGTTTGTGTTTGCGCATATTAGAAAAGACACATTTATGAAGTATTAAAATATAATTTATTTAAAATTTTTTGGGGGATTTGGTATATTTTTGTCTGTCAATTTTTTGTTTTTATTGGGGTGTTTGGTTTCCAACCCCTTTTTTTTTTGGTAAAATTGGTTTTAATACAAAGATATTAAAAATTTTTTGGCCTTGCCTTAAAAACAGAGTAACATTTTTTTTTTTTTTTCAAAAAGCCAAAACTTTAAAACATTTAAAACCAGAACAAAGTTTGTAAAACTTTTAACCAAAGTAGCCAGGACCAAGGGCACTAATCCTCCTCGTCTTCTTCATCTGTTGGCCCCAACGTCGCCTGTATGGCCAGCAGCTCGGCCACCAACTCCTTCATTCTTTTTTTTTTCTCCGCCAATGTTTTGGGGATCATCCCTGTAACCAATAGAGAAACAAACATAAATCGGAGTCCCAGACCGGTTTGTATGCTGGAAATAGATTTGGGGTTAATCAAATACATGTAAATGCATGACATATGTCATTCTTCAAAGGGATACAGTTAATGCATTTCCCACAGGTAAGTCTTTAAACTCCTTAAACCGGACCTTCTACATTATGTAATGAAAACCACTAACTATTCCCAAATGATTCTGCACCAGATCAAAGTAAATTTGGAATTTTTTTGGATTACAGCGCCGCCATCTGGACTCTGAAGCATAACACTTAATGAGGAGTGGATAGTTGGATAAAGTACAGGGGAGTAGGTTACAGTGGTGCGTTGGGAATCCAGAGCATAGCTGGGTTGAGGGAAAGGTCATCACTCACACAATGCATGGCAGCACCTTCCTTTTTTCAACCTGTATCCCATGCTGCCTGTAAATATTGTGCATTCCATATTCCCCAATATTGGTTTTGTTCTGTCTAATAACATGCATTAGATGGCTGAAGGGTGTTTTTCCATGTTTCTAATCTGTAGGTACAGTGTGATGGCTAAGTCTTTGGTTCTTAATACTAGTTTGGGTCCTCTTTAAGCTAACGAAGTGCCCACATGAAAGTGTGAACTACACATTGGCTACGCCTTTAGTTATGTGTGTGTTATTAGCTAAGCAAACATTAATATGAATAATGGCATGGAGACTTACGGAGTTGGTGGCCGACAGATGGCTGGTTGGGGCCAACAGGCTGCCCTTGGTCCTGGCTCTGCTGTGAAGAAGTCCCTGGAGAAACATGTGACATTTGGTTAGTATTTGTAGAGAGTCACTATCCCCAACATATCTGGCTCCCAGTCTGGCTGACATCACTCACCTTCGCCAGGATCTCCTTCCAGCATCTCTGCTGCCTCCTCCTCCACTATCTCACCCGCTCCAGAAGCTTCTACAAATACATAATAAAGGAGAACTTAGTTTTTGGCCTGCCATGTATATCTTTGTGCCTATACATGAAGAGTGACATACCAGAGCCTTCCCCATGCGTGGCCAGGTATGACTCCACGCCCACGCGCCTTGGCCCCTCCTCTGTGGTAAGGTCCAGGGGCTGGTCTGAGGAGGCCACAGAGGAGGGGTAGGTCCGTCGCCCGGGAGATCCACCACCTTCACTCACAGATGCAGAGTCATGCAGCACTGGTCGGCCTGTACGTCTCCGGGTGCGGCGAATTCTGAAATCCATTTCCAACACTACCAAAGAAAAGTCATTATAAATAAAGGCATAACTTAGACATTTGGAACATATACCATGCAATTGGTTTGTACTTACTTGGGAAATGGATCCCAAAAAACCTCCGCACCCGGGGCATATGCAGACGCTTCAGGTCCGACCAATGCTGCATTATCTGGGTGTGAGTGAAGGTGGTGCTGGTCACACGGTGGATCTCGGCGATGATCTCCCGGGCGATGTCCCTTTTCTCGCACACATTGGGCGCGAAGTCATACCGGCGCTGAAGCATGATCTGAAAAACATAATGGACACAGAGCTTTTACTTTTACACACAGACCCATATGTGTTGCATCACAAGTTGAGGATTTAATGTCATTAACACACACATTTCGAATGGCCGCCATTTTTGGGGAGTGCCTTAAAGAGGACGTTGACTGTGATTGACAGTCTGGTCTTATGTTATATGTATCACACACCATGTACATACAGATAATAGCCAACATCAAGAATCAGGCCACCTGCATCTATGGCATGTTAGGATGGTTTAAACATCCAAGATGTAGCCTAATGCTTAGGCTTTTGGACCACGTGTGTGGCTTCCCGTTGTGTTTTTATGGCTTAGGACAACAGTGTTCCGCAAACATCCGCATCAAGGTCCGAGACAGGCCAGGTTTGACAGCTCGCCCCGCTACTCCACAGGTTAATTAACTGTTGCTAAGCCGGAGCAATTGGCCGAATTAGGACATCAGCATAGACAGGTGAAAACGTGGCCAGGCTCGGCCCTTGAGGATGAAGTGTGAGGAGCCAGTGATTAAACATTAAGAGACCCCAAACTAGTTCCCAACGCATCATTTACATTTAGGCCATCATTGACTATTCTATTAAAATGCACAGGCAGCCACTTACCAGCATGAGGATCTCTTCCTGTTGACGGGTGAAGATAGTGGGCGCCATCTTTAGTCTTCTTCCAGGCAGCAGATAAGTGAAACCCCAGCGGTTTCCTGGTTCCGCTCGAACGTACGTTCGTACGAGCGCGTAGTCGTGCGCATAGGCGTCACACGCTGGGCTCATTATTTAAAGGTCCCTTCCCCCCAAGCTCATTCTCTTTGAGCATTTCTGTACGATGGCACCCAAAAAGGCGATCAGCAAGCGACCCCAGGCAAGCAAGACCGCGGAGGGCCCCACCACAAGGTCCCAGCAAGCTGGCCGAAAACTGAGATCCAAGACTCCCACCTCGGCCCCACCAAGGGACCCTGGACCCTCAGGTACCCAAAAAAGGGGCCCCAAGCCTCGTGCCCCTCCTGCAGCCAAAAAGCTGGCAACTGCAGCACCCACCACCTCTGCCCCCAGAACAGGCAGCACCAGTGAGCCCACACCGGCCATGCCTTCAAGTAGGGCAGTTCGGAAACCCATGCCCCGCAGCAGGGCCCGAACCCCATCCAGGGCCCGAAGTACAGCCAGAGGGCGAAGAACACAATCCAGGGCACGAAGCCCAGACAGGGCCCGAACCCCATCCAGGGCCCGAACCCCATCCAGGGCCCGAACCCCATCCAGGCCCCGAAGCCCATCCAGAGGCCGCAGATCCAAAACCAGGGCCAGAAGCCCCTACAGGCCCAGAAGAACCCAATCCAGGGCCAGAAGCCCCTACAGGGCCCGCAGCTCCCAAACCAGGGCCAGAAGCCCCGACAGGCCCAGAAGAACCCAATCCAGGGCCAGAAGCCCCGACAGGGCCCGCAGCTCCCAAACCAGGGCCAGAAGCCCCGACAGGGCCCGCAGCTCCCAAACCAGGGCCAGAAGCCCCTACAGGGCCCGCAGCTCCCAAACCAGGGCCAGAAGCCCCGACAGGCCCAGAAGAACCCAATCCAGGGCCAGAAGCCCCGACAGGGCCCGCAGCTCCCAAACCAGGGCCAGAAGCCCCGACAGGGCCCGCAGCTCCCAAACCAGGGCCAGAAGCCCCTACAGGGCCCGCAGCTCCCAAACCAGGGCCAGAAGCCCCGACAGGCCCAGAAGAACCCAATCCAGGGCCAGAAGCCCCTACAGGGCCCGCAGCTCCCAAACCAGGGCCAGAAGCCCCGACAGGGCCCGCAGCTCCCAATCCAGGGCCAGAAGCCCCTACAGGGCCCGCAGCTCCCAATCCAGGGCCAGAAGCCCCTACAGGGCCCGCAGCTCCCAATCCAGGGCCAGAAGCCCCTACAGGGCCCGCAGCTCCCAATCCAGGGCCAGAAGCCCCTACAGGGCCCGCAGCTCCCAATCCAGGGCCAGAAGCCCCGACAGGCCCAGAAGAACCCAATCCAGGGCCAGAAGCCCCTACAGGCCCAGAAGAACCCAATCCAGGGCCAGAAGCCCCTACAGGCCCAGAAGAACCCAATCCAGGGCCAGAAGCCCCCGACCTGGCACCAGCCGGGAACCTAGCCCCCCAAGAGGGCCCCGAATTGCCCCCATGACCACATCTACACCTGGAAGTTCGGTGGCCAGCCACGCAAGAACACCCAGTCCCTTGGCCAGTCCAGTCCAGTCATTGGGAAGCCACCAATCCGGCCATTCCCCTACCCAGCCCCAGGCCATAATGTCACCACATGTGTCTGCACACATGGAGGAGCAGCCAAGCCAACCATCTGGCCGCACATTGCGCCGCGGCCAGTTGAGTGGGAGATTCTCCCATGACCAAAATATGGCATTGGCTAGTGGCCTTACATTATACTATGACGAGCTATATGGGAGCAAATCCAAACACACCACCAAGCAGCGCAAGATGGAATTGTTTGAAACCATCCTCCGACAAGTAAATGCAGCGGGGGAAGAGAGGAAAGATGTGTCCCAAATTCAGAAGAAAATATCTGATCTGAAGTATGCTGTACGGCAAAAAGAAATTAAAAGGCATAATTACAGGTAACTAAATGTTTCCGCTAAATCTAATGTTTTGGATGTACTGTATGCACCTTTTCTGAGTCCCAAACAATTTTCTCTTTTCAGCCTGAAAACTGGCGGTGGCTTTCCATCTAAATTGGAGTTTACCCCTGCTGAGGAGATTGTGCTTGGACTTCTCCATCCGGTCGCGGTCGGTGGACATGCTGGTCTAAGGGACACAGACTCACCGACCCGTACCCACGGTGAGTACTCTTAAATCTGCATGTTTGCCTGTTTGCTAAATAATCGACAGTTCACTAGTAACAAGCTAACGGGATGCCCCTATGGTTTGCCTTGCTTGGCCTCGCACTACTGTGGCTGTTTGTGTCCTCTTTTTGGCCCTGGGAATCACACATTTAGGCCCACAGCCATTATGGCAAAGTTCAAATGTCCAATTGTATTGTTAAAGTCATGAAGTTTCGCAAGATAACTGAGATATTTGGAATCAATCACAAAACACACATCATTATGTATGGGTTGCCTTTTGCTTGTGTGAGTTGTGTTTGAGTTAACAATTTAATTAGCCACCCACAAACATATGTGACCAAGAGCAGCGAGACTCAACTGGCGGCCCGGGGTCCCAATGCGGACCTTGCCACCACATTCAAGGACCCCTGCCCAGACAGCCCTGCACTCAGTTACTTCTGTGTTGACGTGCTCAGAGCTGCCCCCTTGATCGGCCATGTAGTGGTTGGTCTCCTGCCCAATGTCATGGCTCCGTGAAACATAGCATTGCAATATGAAGTACTGCCCAGGAAGTGGCATTGCAAGGTACACAGTAACTTATTTAAATTTTCACTGGCCACAATCGTGTCCCGCTGCCCCTGCTCTGGCCCATGTGCCACAGTACCCCCATGCCCCCCCCCACATAAGGCCCATACATTTGTAACAGATTGGCTCCATCCATCCCATCACCATCAATACGTTAACTCCCCCCTTTAGCCATCCAATCCCTGTCCCCTCAGCTCTGGCCCATCCAGCCCAGCAAGGGCAAGCAGCCTTTATTAGTTGGCACTTAGAAATCTCCAGCCCCTCCACCAGTGTCTTTATTTTTAACTAGACACCCCCTGCGTCAGCACCATGGCCAGACATTCACCTCTCACCACATACCTTTAAATGGGCGTTTCAAACAATTGTTTGAGTAGGCCGGACCTAGCGAATGGTAGGCTAAATCCAAAAATGTGCCCTGAAAGTTGGATGCTGACTGGGTACACTTCATGACTTAGAACTGAGGTCACTTAGCAGTTTGTCCGAGCCATTGCACCTATGTAAACTTGCGTGGGTTTGAACAAAGGTCACCATTGCTCTAGAGTTGAATAATATTACAAATAGAGCTATATTTGATTACATATCCCAAAAAAGGTTATGTGTGTGTGTTTACGTGGTTTTTTTTTCTCTTCTTCAGCCCAGCATGATCCCTCAGCAAGGGTAAACTCACCCCCCAGTTTGGTTCTGCCTACCAGGTCCGTACAGCATCGGAGCCCAGATCAGAGATTTTCGGTAAGTTAATTTAGTAGCATAAATACTAACAAGTGCTTAAGAATGTGTTAAACTGTTGAAATCCAAAATTGGGACGCAAACTTAGCCTTTTTTTTTTGATATGTCCCTACAGACCCGCACACTCATGGAAGAGATCCAGGACATGGAGGAAGATGATGATGTCTCCGTACAGGGCACGTCGGATGAACTCCCCCTGGGTCCCAATTTGGAACTGCTCCATAATGTTTCTCTGGCCAATCCTCAGCAGCAGAGTGAATCTCCATCCATTGTGCTTGCACATGGGGAGACTGACACTACAGTCCCCAGTGTTCACTCTGCTGCTGAGGATTTGCAAAGCAGGCCGGTTGCTGTTGAGGGTACGACACCACGCGGCAGGGCACGCCCAAGAGCCAGGGTAATTGTGCGGCGGACTCCATTACGCCGCCCCACAATTTCCCAGGGGAGGCAGAGTGCCCTGCTTCAATTATGGACCCAACAAAGGGACTCTTATGACGCCCAGCTCGTTACAGAGCGTGAGCAAAGGCATGCCGACATGGTGAACATCCATACCAGTCTACAGGGCATCCTCGCGGAGTTGCGTACCCTCAACAGCAACGTGGCCAATGCAAGTAATGGCATCCAGTCAGCCATGGCTGAGATGACCAATATGCAGAGAAACATTGTGGAGCAGTTTCAAATTCACAATGCTGCCATGGCCCAGGCTAGGTCCCATTCCCATGGACCTCCACCTGGACCTCCACCGGGGTATTATGGGCAGCCACCCTATTAAGCCATGGGTGTGTGGGACATCTTTTCTCTTAACCCCCACTGTATTTACTTGTCCTTTGAGGTTTCAAACAATCCATTTTGTGTTGCTCTGGCAGGTTGTGTTTTGTATTTGCTCCCATATAGCTCCTTAGAGTAATGCTTAAGGCCACTAGCCAATGCCATAGGTCTATGTGGAGTTTATCTGGCCACTTATGGCTTTACCTATGTATTTGGTTGGTGCTCCTCCTGTTTGCAGACATGTTTGTGTGACATTATGGCCATGCCCAAATATCCCTGGGCACAGGCAATATTAATGACTGGACTAGGCTGGCCTTTGGACTGGGTGTCCTTGTTTGGTTGTGCCACTCACTTCCAGGTGTAGATGTGCTCGATGTTTTTTTTAATGTTATCCATTTGTTACCACAGATGTATGTGGACTGATTTCTGTTAACCACTATAATTTTTCATTTGCTAAGTAAAACAAAAATTTCACTTCCAATACTTGTGGCGTTTTTAGTGGGAAGACATTTTTAACAGCTTGGGCTAAACCAGATAATTTTGGTTTGAAGAGGTGTAACAATGCAAAGCTAAAGCTAAGGAAACTACATGAAATACATTAGGCAACAATTAAGGTCGAAATGTTTTACTTAGAGGTAATGCCACATTAGGGCAAAACAAAATATGTTTCAAAAAGGATAACACAGACATACAGAATGGTGAGACAGGGAAAAAAGTTAACTAAAATGCTGGCTGATCAGGTTGGCTCGAACAGATTGGCCAGACTCACTGGGGGGCCCCTCAAAATTCTCGGCTTCATCCTCGACGGCTGAAGAGGGCAGGCTGTCCACATAACGTGGGACACGTTCCATGATGGCAAAATTGTGCAAAACAGCACATGCCATTATAATGTCGATCACTTTCTTGGGATCATATTGCAGGGCCCCCCCAGTATGGTCAAGGCAACGAAAACGTGTCTTCAGCAGACCAAAGGCCCTCTCCACAACAGCCCGGGTCTTGCGATGCGCACGGTTATACGCTTCCTGAGAGGCATCCTGGGGCCGCAGCACAGGCGTCATGAGCCAGGGTAGAAGTGGGTACCCGGAATCACCTTAAACAGAGAATTAAATGTAATCAAAATTAAAAAGGCAACACAACCAACACCCAAAATTTCACAGATATCATAATGATGTAAGGTAAAGTGTTCCCAAAAAAATACAGGGCACATTAGGGCCCACAAAAATTGCACTAAGGTATCACCTAAATAAAAATGGCACTTCTATATACCAATTAATTAACAAACATCTGCACGGCCAAGGGTATTTGTATTTTACATATATTTGTAGTTTTCAGACATGTTACAATTAGGATGCTGCGGAGGGCCTATCCACATTTCTCTGGAAACTACAATGTATGCAGTTTAAGTCCACTTTGACATTTAACGACCAATAGTCCCAAAGGAGCCAAAGGTCAAAGATCCCTATCCACATTTCACTGTAAACTACAATGTATGCAGTTTAAGTCCACTTTGACATTTAAAGACCAATAGTCCCAAAGGAGCCAAAGGTCAAAGATCCCTATCCACATTTCACTGGAAACTACAATGTATGCAGTTTAAGTCCACTTTGACATTTAAAGACCAATAGTCCCAAAGGAGCCAAAGGTCAAAGATCCTTGGGTATAAACTCCAAACCAATATATTTAGGCACAAGGAACTTACAGACATCCTAACTAAAGGGAAAACATTCTGAAGGCCACAGCGAGACAAGGATTTTTAGGGTAAGTTCCTAATATATGAGCCAAGAAAAAGGCAGTTGTACGCTTCTGTAAATTTATCCTTAAAAAACATATCAACAAATACAAGATTAATGCCACATTTAATAACACACAAATAGGACACACTTACCAAGCAGCCATGCCCCCGAAAATTCACCTGCCTCAAATCGCCGAAACAACCCAGATCGCCGGAGGATATAGGAGTCGTGGGACGATCCGGGGTAGCCGGCAAGGACACTCATAAACCGCATATCCGGACCAACCACGGCCTGGACATTAAGTGAGTGTCCCATTTTACGATTCCTTAAGGAAAAAACATACAAAAAGGGTAATTGATATTTGACCAAAACTAATAAATTAACCTCAAAACATGTCTGCACTCTATTGGGAAAGACTAATGAAAAGCCGAGATAAAGCAGCTACACAAATGAGGGATAAACAAATATGCTGCCGCAAAGGAAAACAGGTTACATGACACGTTGGGCAACATAATAACCAATCTCAATACCTATATATATACTCGTCGGCTGCCCTAGGTACGAGTGCCACATGTGTGCAGTCAATTGCACCAATAACGTTGGGCATGTCGGCCACATTATAAAACCCAAGCTTAATGGCGTTTCTGGCTGCCATATCATCAGGAAAATAAATATATTTTTGAGTTATGGCAGCCATGCCTTCCAAAAATTTAGACAGTGCGCGGCTCAGCGTAGGCTGTGACATCCCCACAGAGAGGGCACCCAGCCTCTGGAACGAGCCGTTCGCCAAAAATTGCAGGCAGCCAAGCATCTTGGTCATACCTGAAATTGCATGCCCCTTCCTTGTGGTGCGGGCTAACCATGGCCGCAGCTCACTATATAATTTATGGAGGGAAGCGCGATTAAGCCTGGTCAGCTCGAACAGCTCAACATCATTCATGCTATCGATGTTCATGCGACGACGCAGGGGCAATCTGCTCTCAGACATCTCGATCAACTCAATGCCAAAAAGCATAAGCCCTTGATGTGCCACAAACTCGCTCCGCTCCATCCTACTCCCGAGGCCAAATAGCTGCCGGCAAACATTTCGTAAAGCAGCTCTTTAATGGGCTTCAAAACAATTAGCAATCACCTCTCTGAATTGGGCGCAAGCCCATGTGAAGGACGTAAAAAATAGGATCGGACGCAAATAATACGATTTGGACGGGAAAAACACACGAACTAACGCAAATTATACGATTCTCGTACGAAATGCGTATGTTCATATACGTCTATGCGCGAACGATCGTGCGAATACGAAATGGCCAAAAAAAACAGAAAAAATGACAAACACCCACCCAAACTTACGATTCTCGATACGAAATCACTTAACTTTTGCTCTTTGAATCGAGGGGATAGTCTTGCCTTCATTGTGTCCTAATCCTGCTAATTCCAAGGAGCGGACTCTGCATTCCTTAGATGTGGTCAGCGTTCTGAAGTTTTACTTGGTAGCTACTGAATCATTCAGGAAGACTGATGCTCTTTTTGTTCTTCCTTCTGGACCTAGGAAGGGTTTGCCTCCGGCTAAGTCCACTATCAGCAAGTGGATTCGTCATGCGGTGGTGCAAGCCTATTCTACTAAGGGGAAGGAGCCTCCCTTCCACCTTACTGCTCACTCCACTCATGCTATTGGGGCCTCTTGGGCCTTTCAGCACCGGGCTTCTGTTGAACAAGTTTGTAAGGCCGCAACTTGGTCTTCTGTTCATACTTTTTCTAAGTTTTACAAGGTTGATGTTAGGGCCTCAGCTGATGCTGCTTTCGGCCGCAAAGTTCTTCAGGCGACAGTGGTTTAAACTGTTCGCCGTTGTTCTTTGGGGATCCCACCCTACTTTACGTACACTGCTTTTGGATGTCCCAGACATAAAGAATTTAGTGAAACAGGACATGCTATATACTTGGAAAAATACAATTCTGTGAGTACTCACCTGTAGAATTGATTTTGTAATATACAGCACGTCCTGTTTCACCCCTCCCTTGTTATCAATATTCTTGGTTACCTCTCTATGGTGATTTGTTCAAATGTTTGGTTGGGGGTTCTTTTCTTTTTTTTTCTCTCGGCTTCTTGTCTAACTGCTTTGTAACACTGGGAATTTGTGGGAGGTCCCTGTCCTTTTATAGTGCCGGGAGATGCCACAAGTCTTTTCTGCAGTCCACTGCGCCACCTTGTGGCGGATATCCCAGACGTAAAGAATTTAGTGAAACAGGATGTGCTGTATACTACAAAATCAATTCTACAGGTGAGTACTCACAGAATTGTATTATTACTCTAAATTGAACTGCACTCACCAATCCACATCTTCTTCCTTCTGTCCCCTGCTGTCCTCTTATGGTACGCAGGCAAGATAGTACCCCCCCGTCAATGGTGCTGTGGCCATTCTGGGCCTTTTTCTCGGCAGCAGGAAGTGTCCCCTTTCCATGACTGAGCCTAATATGGCCTGCACCACCAACATTGACCCTGACTCATCTGCAGAAAACAAGATGACTGTAATGAAAGTGCCACCAGTGACCTTGGTGCTTAGGGCGATTACCCTGCTCTCCCTCCCCTAGAAACAGTTCTGGGGCTGGGGTGTTCTGATGCCAGTGCCAGCATCTAAAGCAAACACCTTGCTGGTGACTCTTGTTCAGGCGAAAAAAAGCACCCCCCCCCCCCGACATGTTTCTCACATTCTGGCATCTAGCCAGGTATGATGCCAGCCATGGTGGATGGAAATTAGTATAACTTAGAGCCAGTGCTCTGCTTCTGTTGGACAAAAGCTTCTCACCCTGGCACTCGGCATTACCCTTGCTGAGATGCCAAGGAAAGGAGAGGGGGAACCTGTGTCCTCCTTTACTACAGATGCCAGGGTGGCGTCTTCTATTACCGCTGCTGGCGTCAGAAAATATACCTGGCAAGGGGCAGAGGGCACGTATAGTAAAACTAATATAATATATTTTTTGACTACTTGTGATGAGTGGCTTAAAGCGGACCTTCACCCTGAATAAGAGCATATCTTATATGTTTCCCACACCCTGTACATACAGATTGCTCACATAAAAAATCATCCTACCTGCATCTACTGCATATTATGGGCCTTTAAACATCCAAGATGGTGGCTCACGGAACATCAGGCAGCCTGCAAACAGAAAGTGTCTTCTGACTGTGTCGCTCTGCATTCTGGGATTGCTGAGCTTTTCCTGACCCCTCTGCTCTGTCAAAGCACAGCTATAACCCCGCCCCCTGCCCTTTATCCTGCACACCTCTCAGTATTTGTGATGCTTCTGAGGCAAGACGGCAGCGCCCGTATCCTAGAGTCCTGAACAGAGCTGTAGCCCAGTGGGGGGGGGGGGGAAATAAATAGTAAGTGACTAAAAACTTTATTATTTTAGATGCTGGGGAAGAGTTTTTGAAGGGTTAAGACTTTTCATTAAATCATGCTGAAGGTCCAGTTTAACCATACTCACACACTCCCAATGGCCAAGGGGGCGTGGAAGAGTCTGATCTGTGCCAAAGGATCTAAGACCAGGGGCCGGCAATTCAGCCCTTAAACCGGACCAACAGCCTGGCACAGTTGGAAAACAAAGGTAGCGTCCATTTTGGAGCGTCCACTCCCAACTGACATAACTTACAATGCACAGTAACAGGAAGACCAACAGCACTTCCTGTTTGCAGGTGGCCTGCAAATGCATGAGCCGCCATCTTGTTTTTAAAATTGACCCTAGCAGGAGTTAGAAAAAGATAAATTAATGTTTATATGCAGCAATCTAAATTGCCCTGGCGTGGGATGCATATGAGCACTGCTTGTTGTGTTGGTCTGGTTTAAGTAATTTTTGACTATTGGTCCGCTTTAAGCTCTGAGTTACTGGCTGCTGGTAACCTAGGGCTTAAGGGCTAAACTGCTGGTCACTTGCCCTAGCAGTAACCAGGGCATGGCTGGGTTCTTGATGAGGGACACCAAGCTCTTCTGCACCCCCCTCCGGCCATTGAGAGTGTGGTTATAGAGTTGAGGGGTATGAGTAAGCCACACACCACATATCTGATTTGGAGGATTACTGGGGAATTACCTTCTTTTCTTTGGACTGATATAGGGGTCGCCTTACCAGTTCGAGAGCAGTAAACAAAAAGCCAACAACATTTTTTTTAAATAAACTATAGTCCATGTCCTCTGTACTCCACCGGATGAACTTTTCTGATGCTGATGGTGACTTAATCTCTTTAGGCCACTAAATAAGAAACCCACACAACTTGGGTTCAAGTCTCCAGAGGAGTAAGAGTTGTAGTTAGAGGAAGCAGTGTATCTACTGACATTCTGAATGCAGTCCAGGCTACACTGTTTGAAACTAAATGTTCTAGAGAGGAAAGGCTTTTAAACTAAGGTGAGGGGGGGGGGGGGGCAGATATGCTGATAAAAATGAAGCTTTTAACATTTTGCCTACAGATGCCCATGTTTTAATCTGAGCATGGTCTAATTCCATTTCATATCAATTTAGATGAGTTTGGGCAGCGCTCATACATAGTTTATTATTTGGGATCTTATAATATTTAATCCAATCTACAGCTGTTTTACAAGACAACCTTCCATTTTTCCCAAGCTGTTGTTTGTATTTATGACATGTTCCAGTTAGTGAACTTGGCACTTCTTTGAAAACCATTACTGTGAACTCAGGTGGTTATTTTCAGCATAAGAAATAAGCTGTGACCTTGATTCAGCAGCTGATTGATTGCTGTTCCCACTAATGAATTGTCTTTTTTTTTGTTCTAATTTTGCCTTGAAAAAGATTTGTTGGCTTCAAGGCAGCCTAATATTTTTTTTTCAACACACTAATATAATGTATGTCCTGTGAAACATGAACTATCATACACGAGCCATAGAATAAATGTTTTCAAGCACACTGTTATGCAGTTGCAACTGACCGTAGTCCATAGTTTTCCTAACTCTAGGAGGGTTGTTTTTTTCTACTATGCATATATTTAAGTGTTTTCATTTCATAGGTCTTTTTTTTTAAATGGTAGAAAGCAAAGGAATCACATTTTAATGATTTTTGAAGTAGAACTGCATGAGGGTGGTTGTAATAATAAGGATACTGATAACATATACATTTTATTATAAATGTGGCAGAATTACTAGCTCATAGCTGTAAACAGCAAATGCTAGTTGCCGGGGGCAGTAGGGAAGGAAAAAGTGACTTTGCTAAACTATTACAACTTCATTTAAAGAGAATGTCTAAGCTAAAAAATAAAGCCTATGCTCAACTATTGTCCCATCAGCTCCTCTTTGTGGCTCCAGTGTGCCTGCACAGCTCCCATGTCCAGCTTTGGCATATGTATACTTATCCAGCAATTCCACCTCCCTACTCAGTAGCCTCCCTCTACAGCATGCTGGGACCCTTGTTTTTCCCTCCACAAGAATATGCCATTAATTGAAAAGGAGGGGGTGTGCCAAGGTGGGCTTGACATACCCCATCTTGGCACACTCCCTCCCTTGCAATGACTGGAGTAGGCATGTTAGGGGGCATGAATCCAGTCTGATGCCAACATTCTGGAGAAATTGATATTGTCACTTTTTAAGTCATCCTGGAACACTGTCTTTTTTTGCTGTCCCTCTCTGTAAGATGGCAGGCTATTATTACATCGGTGTGGCAATGATATCATTGCCACACACAACAGTGGAAATTAATGGAGGAGGCGGAGCTTTACAGCTAAAACAGATGGCATTATCTGGGATTAGGGTGGAGTAGGGACAGTTAAAATTTGCAAAAAGTGCTGTTCATGGGGGAAGCAATTGAGGGGATGCTAGTTAAAAAAGTGGGTTTTGGTCCGCTGAAGTATAGGATTACGCGCTAGCATGCCCTTATGAATAAGAGGATAATACCCTCAAATGCATAGCAGCAATTTGGATGTCTGGCACTGTCTAGATTGTATTTTTCTATTGCATGGCACGGCCTGCTTCAAGAAGTCCTTACGTATGGGATATTCCGCCACAAGGTGGCGCACTGTACTGCAGAAGAGTTGTGGCTCCTCCCGGCACTATATAAAAACAGGATCACCAATAGACCTCCCCAGTGTTTCCTCTGCAGTGATACTGCGAAGTTAGAAGATGGCTCTCTATATTGCACAGGTGCGCGGGGCAACCAAGCCTGCGGCCCTGCAAGTCTATTTCCACCCGCTTCCGGACCCTCTGTGCCTCCCAGCCTCGACTGAAGGATCGGGTGAGGGTAGAGGAGCACCAGGGTCAGGTGCTCAAGGAGCGCTGCTCCAAGCCGCAGACCCTGTACCACAAAGGGTTGCCGGCCCTAGGCTTTATGGTGTGCCTACTGAGGGATGCGGAGTTCCTGTCCTAGCTTCTGATGGGGGACTGTGTTCTGGTCATCCCCTTGTTTGGTTTGTGGGGGTCCCCCCCCCTACCCTGGCCCGGCTCCTGCCGCTGCCTGCTCGCTCTCCTCTCCCCCCCCTCCCCGGCGTGTGTTCGGCGGCGGCGAGGTGTTTTTAACGTTGTTTTTTGCCGCGGTCGGGCGCCGCTATGGCTGTGAGGCGTTTTTGGATTATGATGGCGCCGGCGCGGTCAAGTGAGCGCCGCTTTCGCTCTCTTCGGGGGGGTGGGGCCGGGGTATGACGCGTATCCCCCTCAAGGTACTTCTGCCGTTCCTGTGTCGCTTCCTCCCGTGGTCTGGCGGCTGGTGATCCTTCGGTCTCCTTGGTCCGTGAGTCCCCTTCGGGGGTTTTGTTTCCTTGGGGCATGGGCTGCGGGATGCTTATGCGCTTTTTACTTATGTCTTTCAGGTGGGACAACTGTGGGTTGTGGTTTCTCCTGGTTCTGCTCCTTACCCCCCCCCATTATCTCCCCCTTACTGGCTCTTCTGGGGGCATCCCTTGGGGGGGCATCCCGGGTGGCTTTTTATTAGCCCTTACCCTGTGCTGGCCTATTGCGCCTGTGTTAATCACCATATGGATGCTTCTGTGGATAGCGTGCTCAGCGGTCCTTCGGGGCAATCCCGGCTGTGTGCCATGTGCGGGACATCCCCTTTGAGTGATAGTGCCGCGGTGTGCGTGTGCCGTGCACCCAAGGTATCATTGCAGCCCAGGCTGGGCTGAGCGCTTCCCTTCCCAGTTCTGCGCTCCCTACCCCCCCGCGCCTGCATTTAGCCCCCAGTGAGGGGGATACTAGCAGGGGGTCACAATCTGATCTGGCACTTCGTGTGGCCAGCATTGAAAGGTAGCTTGCCAGGCCTGTTCCACGTAAGGCCTCTGGCGCAAAGCGGTACCTGGCTCCCACGCCCTCCCTCTTTGCTGAGGAGGATGAGGAAATTAATGCCCTTGGGGCCCGTTACTCCCTAGAGGAGGAGGAGCTTTTCCAGGACTCTGACTCCTCTGGGGACCAGCAGGAGGGGTACGACAGTGACCCTGGGTCTGCGTCCGGGGAGGATTCATGGTTCCTCAATGACACTCATAGACTGTTGTCTGACATTTTTGAAACCTTGCACATTGCCCCCCCTGAGGTGGCTAAGAGGAAGCAGGGTGAGCTCTTTCGTCCCCATAAACAACGTCTGGTGTTCCCTGAGCAGGGCCATTTCACTAATATGGTGCTCAAGGAGTGGGAACGTCCTAATATATTGCCTGCGGTGCCCAAAGGGTTGGATAAGAGGTATCCCTTTCCTGCAGACCTGGTCAAGCGATGGTCGTGTCCTCCTGAGGTGGACGCTCCCGTTCTAGGGCTGTCCAACAACTCGGTCATTCCTTCCCCTGACACTACTACACTGCGGGACAGCGCGGACCGGCGTATGGATCAGCTGGCCTGCCATGCTTTTATATTTGTGGGGGCTGGGCTGCGCCGCTGCCATTACAGCTATTACCCTTAAGTAAAAGCTCAAGCGTCTCACTGATGGCGCTATGGCTGGTAGGAGGAGGGAGGATTATAGGGCCCTCTTTCTTTGCTCTGATTTTGTTGCCTTTGTCCTTACTGCCATGGATGATGTGGTTCGGCTGGGTGGTAGGGCCTCTGCCCACTTGGTGGTTATGCGGTGCTCTGTTTGGTTGCGTCAGTGGGCAGCTGACACTGCAGCTAAGAAGGCTCTCACTGGGCTCCCTTTTGCGGGGCTACGTCTCTTTGGTGAGCGTCTGGATGTTCTAGCCAAGGATGGTAGGTAACCTCAGCGTAGGAAGCAGACTTGGCCCTTTTGCGGGCCCTCCGCTTCCTTCCCCTCCTTTCGTGCTTCCAGAGGAGGTTGTGGCTCCCTCTTCTCAGTTAGCCACAGAGATTCTTGGGGCCGTGGCAGATCCCATGGTCGTCCCGGTTTCTCCTGGGGTCCCAAGCCCAAACCCCCTCCCAAGGCCCCTCAGGCATGAGGAGGCGCCCTCGCCCATCTGGGTCGGGTGACGGCTTCGGCTCTTTGCTCATGTCTGGAGGCTCCGCGTCTCAGACCGGTGGATTCAGGAGGTGGTGCCCTTCGGGTACAAGATAGAGTTTGCAGCCTGGCCGCCCCCAAGATTCCTCAGATCCCGGATGTCTCAAAACCCTCTGTCAGCTCAGGGTTTGCGCCTTGCAGTTCAACGCCTGTTGGAGTGAGGAGTCATTTGCCTGGTGCCTTCCCAGGAACAGGGTCAGGGGTACTACTCCAATCTTTTCACGGTCCCCAAAAAGGACGGGTCTTTGAGGCCCATCCTGGACTTGAAGGGTCTCACCAGGTTTGTCAGGTTCAAGCACTTTCGCATGGAGACGCTATGCTTGGCTGTCAGTACCCTTCACCCAGGCGACTTCATGACCACCGTGGACAGTTTCACATGAGACCTCTTCAGTTGCACCTCTTGTCAGTTTGGGATCAGGACCCTGTGTCCCTGGATCAGGAATTTTCTCTGTCCCCCCTGGCCAGACAGTCCCTCTCGTGGTGGCTGGACTCAAGGAACCTTCTAGTGGGCAGGACCTTTCTGCTCCGTGCTGGGAAACTGTCACCACAGATGCCAGTCTGACCGGTTGGGGGGGTTTGGAAGTCTCTGAAGTTCCAGGGTCGGTGGGGCACCCAGGAGGCCCATGCTCCCATCAATGTCCTGGAACTGAAGGCCATCAGGTTGGTTCTTTCTCAGCTGACCACGCACCTTCGGGGTCAGGCTGTTCAGGTCCGCTTGGACAACCAGACGGCGGTTGCCTACATCAATCATCAGGGAGGGACTCGGAGAAAGCGAGCCCTCAAGGAAGTGTCCCTGATATTGTCTTGGGCGGAAGAGAATGTCCCTTACATCTCGGTCTACATTCCAGGGGGGTGGAGAACCAGGAGGCAGACTCCCTGAGCAGGGGGACATCTCGGCTGGGGGAATGGTCCCTCAGCAACAAGGTATTTCACTCCCTGTGTCACCGCTGGGGTCAGCCGGATGTGGACCTGTTTGCGTCCCGCCACAATCACAAGCTTCCAAGATTTGTCTCCCTGTCGCAGGATCCTCTGGCCTTCGCCACGGATGCGCTAGCGATTCCTTGGACGGAGTTTCGGCTCCTCTATGTGTTCCCTCCTTTTCCTCTGCTGGGCAGGGTGCTGCGCAAGATAGCCCAGGAAGGTGTACCAGCTATTCTAGTGGCCCCCTGTTGGCCAAGGAGGGTGTGGTTCGCAGACGTCGTTCAGTTGGCAGTAGATCGGTACGTTTTGCCCAAGGATCCAGATCTTCTCACTCAGGGACAGCTGCGCCATCCCAATTTTACAAACGCTGGCTTTGACGGCTTGGCTGCTGAAACCTCTGTCTTGGCGGATAAGGGGTTGCCGGCCCCTGTTGTTGATACTATGATTCGGGCTAGGAAGTCCTCGTCCTTTATCTACTACAGGGTCTGGCATGCTTACATTGCCTGGTGTGAGTCCAAGTCTCTTCCTTGTCGGGTGTTTTCTATCCCCAGGATTCTGGAATTTTTACAACATGGTTTGGATCCGGGCCTTCAATTTAGTACCCTCAAGGGACAGGTGTCAGCTCTGGCAATTTTTTTCCAAAGATCCTTTGCCAATCACCGGCTGGTTAAGACTTTTTTCCAGGGAGTTACTCATGTGCGTCTGCCACGTAAACCTATGCTACCAGTTTGGGACTTGCATCTGGTGTTGTCTGCTTTGCAGGGTCCTCTTTTTGAGCTTATCCCTGGGGTGGCGCTACCCATTCTGACTCTTAAGGTGACCTTTTTGGTGGCTATTACTTCAGTCAGGTGAGTCTCTGAGCTGGCGCGCTTTCCATTAAACCTCCTTATTTTGAGCGGCATCAGGATAAGGTGGTGTTTAGGCTTAAGCCGGATTTCTTGCCCAAGGTTGTGTCTGCTTTTCATCTCAATCAGGACATTGTCTTACCTTCCTTTTGTCCTAACCCTGTTAATTCCAAGGAGCGGACCCTGCATTCTCTGGATGTCGTCAGGGCTCTGAAGTTGTACTTGGTTGCTACTGAGTCTTTCAGGAAATCTGATGCTCTTTTTGTTCTTCCTGCAGGACCTAGGAAGGGCTTGCCTCCGGCTAAATCTACTATCAGCAAGTGGATTCGCCAGGCAGTGGTACAGGCCTATTCTGCTAAAGGGAAGGTTCCTCCTTTCCGGGTTACTGCTCATTCCACTCATGCTATTGGTGCTTCTTGGGCCTTTCAGCACCAAGCTTCTGTTGAACAAGTTTGTAAGGCCGCGACTTGGTCTTCTGTTCATACCTTTTCCAAGTTCTACGAGGTTGATGTTAAGGCCTCAGCTGATGCTGCCTTTGGTCGCAAGGTACTTCAGGCGGTGGTGGTTTGAACTGCCTGCTGCTACTTTTTGGGGATCCCACCCTACCTTACGGACACTGCTATTGGATGTCCCATATGTAAGGACTTCTTGAAGCAGGCCGTGCCATGCAATAGGAAAAATACAATTCTGTGAGTACTCACCTGCAGAATTGTTTTTACTATGCATGGCACGGCCTGCTTCACCCCACCCTTGTTGTCGTTATTCTTGGTTGCCTCTTTATGGTGATTGTTCCAAGTTAGTTGGGGTTGTTACCTTTTCTACCTTTTTTACCTTTATTATCTCCCGGCTTCTTGTATAACTGCTTGTTAACACTGGGGAGGTCTATTAGTGATCCTGTTTTTATATGGTGCCGGGAGGAGCCACAACTCTTCTGCAGTACACTGCGCCACCTTGTGGCGGAATATCCCATACGTAAGGACTTCTTGAAGCAGGCCGTGCCATGCATAGTAAAAACAATTCTACAGGTGAGTACTCACAGAATTGTATTTTTATTGACCCTGTGATGAATAAAGCTGGGATTTTATGGATGCTGGTACAGTTTTTATATGCAGTCTTCATGGTATGAGTTACCGGAGCTGAGTACCATTCAAGTGGACACAGGTATGAGATTAGCATGAATCCATTTGCATTATCTAGTGTGCCCTTATGTCCTGTCAAAGGTCACTCCTATCTTGTCTATATAATTTGGATTTCACCCTGGGTTAATCCCGGCACCTGGGTCCCATCCCCTCCTATCGCTAGTCAGTTTCTGCTTGCTCCAGGCATTGTAAAGATGTCTCCCAAATGCGCCTCTATTCATTTTTTGGGTTTTTTTTTAGCGGTACTGTTTGGCACTGTTCAGCACTAATCGAACTGCAGAATAAAATTTGATTAATCGACCAAACCAAATTTTTTTAAAGTTTGTTCATCTATAGAAGTTATAAATAATAGCCTATGGGTAATCCAAATGCTTTGAAAAAGTCTCTCCCTTGTGTTTGAATTCTTCATAGACTGTTGACATTTTGTCTTTTTTTGCGTGCTTCAAAACAAAATAAAAATATTAAAAGTAAAGGGCTCCACATTAGGCAGATCAAACTGATGCACAGAAACCTAGCACAGTATAAGAGACATTAGGCTCAATTCAGAGGCACATTCGTCTGGACTTCCGTAGCTGTCTGTGAAAGTTTTTGTGTGTGTTAGCCATTTTTTTTGTTTTTTTTCGTTCATTTTCCATTCGTACGAATGTTCGGGCGCTTTCGTATATGCGCTTTCAAAGAACGAAACTAAATCAGATCATTTGCGTTAGTTCGGATCATTTTCCCATCAAAATCTGATATTTTGCATTCGTTCAGATAACTTACGTTGTTGGGATGGGCTTGCGTCTGATTCAGAGAGCTGATTGCCGAGGGACCACCACCCTATTAAACTGTTTCATTTGCGATCCACTTACGGGACCTTTGAGGCCTCGGATTGCTATTGTTGAACATGTTTTGCGGCTATGTGGAGGAGTCTGCGCACCTTTAGCTCCAAGGCATTGCATATATCAGCATGGCCGAGGCCATAAATTGTATAGCAATGCATACCTGAATCAATACATTTCATGTATGCCTTATAGAAGCATTTTAATGCTGACCTTAATTAGTCCTTAGCATGTAAACCTTTATTTTCCCACACATCCATATAATTGCTATATTTTTTTAGACTTATGTCCTTTGTGAATTATATTTGGATTGTTGAACTTGAATCTTAAATTTGTTGTAGGAGTTATTTTTTTAGTTGTTTACCTTTGCTTTGTGTAATTATTTTATATTTGGTTGCAGGAACTGCAAGATGTGCCACTCGCACAACATACAAGCAGTGTTTGGTCCAGCTATGCGATTCCTCACTGTTCTTGCAGGGCATCCAGGGTCGTCCCATGATGCTTATATATTGCAGAGCTCCGGCTTATTTCGTCCGTTTGAGTCAGGAGAATTATCTGGTGGATGGCTCCTGGGTAAGTTTGCTCACATTCCATCAATCCATTTTCACTGTATGGCAATGAATATAGTTGATGACTCATGTCTTAACCTATGGCTGTTTTTAGCCCTTGATGACATGTTAAACAATATTGTTGTTTAGAATGTGTATTTTATGTTAGTATTTTTAAATTCTTTCAGGGGATTCTGGATATCCGCTCCTGCCCTTGCTCCTGATGCCCGTTCTTTGCCTGCAGAATGCGGGCCAGGAGTTCTATAATCGGGTCCTATGCAAAACCCGGGACGTGGTGGCGAGGGCCTTCGGGCTTTTGAAATCCAGATTTAGGTGTTTGGACCATACGGGGGGGGGGGGGGGCACTGCAGTATGACCCCAACAAGGTTATACCAAGAATTTAATTTACATTTTTTAACAGGGACTTACACGTGCCAGAGTGGCACAACTGAGTGTCAGGGTCCTTCAGTTGGTGGGCGAGATGCAGGAGCTGCGCGACTCGTTGGGGACCACAGATGAAGAATAATGTTCTGTGGCCATCCATTGCTATGTATTTAGTTTTTTATAGTTGTGAAAATTTTAAATCTTCTATATATTTTAATATTTGATATTTTATGAAGAAAAAAAATGTAAATTTAAAAAAAAAAAAACATTTTCAAAAAAGGCCAAACAAAAATGGCATTTGGTATTCAAAAAAAAAAAACCATGGAAGATGTAGGAAAGCGCAAAGTGGTCTAGCTAAGCATTGTAGTAGAAGTGAGTGACCCAAATATGTAGGCGAGCACTTTAATGAGTTAAGTTTGTAGTGCGCAGGCGCAAGATCGTAAGGATTTACGTCCGGGCGATTATTTATTGAAAAAGGGAAACCGAATCTAACGGGAAACGTAAAGGATTCGTGGGAGGAGACGATGGAAAAAGGGCCAAAAACGAAAGCCGACGTTGTAACATGAGAAAATCAAACGGAAAAGTCACGCTGGAAAATGACACCCTCGCACTCGTACTCTGGCATACGAACGGACGAAAAAATTACAGGATAGCAATGCATGCATAGAATCGCTCGCACACTCATACGAGAGCTGGAAAATGTAAAAAAAAACAGATCGGAACAAAAACGAAAGTCTTTTTTTGTTTCTCTGAATCAAGTATATTGTCAGCTAGACTCCTAGTTTTGTATTATGTTTTGTGGACTTTCCTATCAGACCGTTGGTCAGGCCAAGCAGGCTTATCTGCTTATCTCTGAAACTGGGGGCATCACTGCTCTGCCTTGCCCCCCATTGAGCCTGGCTTCACAGCTTGGGCTGTGGGAGCAGGATAGATACAGTAGACATGGGTGAAAAGTAAATTGTGCATGTACGTCACCCTTGAGCAAGGTTGCTAGTTTCTCAGAAAAAAGAAAATGATATTATTTTGCTATTGATCAGACCCAACTTTTTGACATTGCTCTAATTTATTTTTAAACCAAACCCACATGCTTAAACAACGAGCCCTAATTGGCATCATGATGTCGTTTTACTTCCATATAATTCCATATTTTATTATTATTGGTGAATGTGACAAGGCAGTTAGCTATGTATAAAGAGGTGCAGGTAATATTTCTATTAAGAATATTATGTAATATCTGCCAAAGTGTTACTAAAACTATCACAGCCTCAGGTGTCAATGAGATTATGTAGCGGCAATATGGTCTCTGGTTTGCTGTGTACCTCGCTTTGCTCAATTGATATGCATTTAATTTCACAGTGAATTAATTTCCTTGGCGTGGAAGACCTAAAAGACTGCTACCCTGAAAACAAGACAGTAAAAACCAGATTTGATGACTCTTAACTTTATAAAAAATGTGTATATATACTGTTGATAACCACTCTCTGTTTCCTATCACTAAGCCAATGACTTACCCATGTACTCACCTTTTCCCCAGTCCAAGCATTCTTCTCTTTTGTACCAGTCTTTTACGTGGCACAGTATCAAATGCTTTAGAAAAGTCAAGAGATATGACATCCAATGGCTCACCCTGATACAGTTGTGAACTTACTTCCTCATAAAAGCTGATGAGGTTTGTCTGACAGGAGCGATTCCTGAATCAATGCTGATAAGGAGTAATAAGGTCATTTTCAAGATACTGTACAATAGCATCTCTTAGAAAACACCCTTCATACCACCACAGATTTAAAACTTACCGATCTGTAGTCCCCAGGTTTTCCTTTACAACCTTTTGCATCACGTTTGCTGAGCTCATGTCCTGTGGAACAACCTCCGTCATTATTGAATCTACAAATATTAAGAATAATGGCATGTCTTTACTGTATATAATTCCCTTAACCCACGGGAATGAATACCATCAGGTCCTGGGGATTTGTCTATCAATCTGTTTAAGGTGGCACTAAACTTCTTCCTTGGTTAGACAAGTAACATTTAATGGAAAGTTTGGGATATTTCTCTGCATTTCACTGGGCATATTGTGTTCCTCTGTGAATATGGAAGCAAAGAAGATGTTTAGTAAATTATCTTTTTCCTCATTTGTTTCCATAGTTGCCCCCTCCTTGCTTTTTAGGGGGGGACACACTTCCAGGTTTGTATCTTTTACTGTTTATGTAACTAAAGAACATTTTGGGGGTTTTTTCCGAATTGCCCCACAGTGTGAAACCCCCCAGATACCCAGATCCACTCACCTTCCGAGCCCTCGCCATGTCTCTGCACTGCAGCCGCAACCCTGCTTACCTCTAGCCATGCAGAGGCCCGCCCCGCCTTTTTGAATGGGCGGCATGGGCACGCCATAGCTGCAAGATGAGTGGAGGATGCAGCTTGGGTGCTTAGCCGCCAAAGCCGCCGAAGGGAGCCGAGTGACAGCGAGCATTCTGATTGGCTGAGCGCCAAAGGAAATTAGAAATGTGTAATCAATCTGTAATAGCTTTTACTTTATTAATGGTTATTGCATTTGGACTTTAGTTATTGATTGCATTTTTCCACAGCGTATTGTTTGCACAGTTTCTGATTATATAGCATTTTGTAGCTTTATGAAAAGGAAGTTGTGTGATGTATTATAGTTTATTTTCTGCACTGCCTTTTTGCTAGCTATTGTGGGGGAGTGAGGTCACCCTTTTCTTTGTAATTATATCACAATGAATATTAAGGATTTTTAATAGATCCCATTTAGTGTCCGTGCTTTTCTTTTTGAGGGCATTTTCCTAGTCACTGAGGTTTAGGGCATCTCTAAGCTGGTCAAACTTTGCATTTCTGAAGTTCTGTGTTTTTGTTGCGCCTTGATAAGGAATCTGAATGACTGTGTGGAAGTTAATAATCTTATGATCACTGTTTCCAAAGTGGCCCCCGATCTGTACCTTTGTTACTTTGTCTGGTACTAAGTCAAGGGTGGCCCTCCCCTGTGTTTGAGCTTTCACTTGACAAAAGACGTTAACCTTTTTGAGATCCACAGGTTTCACCGTCCCAATCTATATCTGGGTAGTTGAGGTAGTTGAAGTCCCCCATAATAACTACTTGACTAAAATTAGGGGCTTTATCTATTTACTTTAACAGCAATTTTTCTGTGGATTCCCATATATTTGGATTGTAGCAAACCGTGATCAGTATTTTATTTTTGGTTTTTCCTCCATGTATTTCAGCCCATGCAGATGCCAATTGCTTATTTTCCTCTCATCCTCCCGCAGAGCGGTCTGTAGAGAGGATTTTACACCCACAATTTAGCTTTGCTTTGACAAAAGAAGTTTACCTTTTTGAGATTTACAGGTTTCAGATTCCCAATCTCTATCTGGGTCATTAAAGTCCCCCATAATATCTACTTTACTTAAATTAAGTGCTATTTGCCTTAGCGGCAATTTTTTTTGTGGATTCTGATATATCTGGATGCTTGTAGCAAACCCTTATCAGTATTTTATTTTTGATGGTTCCTCCATGTACTTCAACCCATAAAGACTCCACTTGCTATTTTCCTTCACATACTGTATATCTTCTTGCAGTGTGAGCCGCAGAGAAGATTTTACAAATAAGCAGACCCCCCCCCCCGAAGTTCTTACGGTCCCTCCTAAACACACAGAACCCTGTAGGTTTACTGCCCAGTCATAGCTTTCATCCAGCCATGTCTCTGTTACCCCTACTATGGGGGTGATTCAGAGCCAGATGAGGAAACTCACTCTTTTTTTAGGAGAGAAAACTGCCATTCGCTTTCATTGTCTACCTTGGGGCTGATTTAACACCTGATGAAAATTTACACCCGGTTCTTGAATTAACCCCACGATAGACAATAGGCTCGATTCAGAGAGACAAAAAAAGACATTTTAGTGCCGATCTGTTTTTTTTTTTTAATTTTCCCGCTCTCGTATGAGTGTGCGAGCAATTCTATGCATGCATTGCTAACCTTCAGTAAAGTTTCTGTCCATTCGTATGCCAGAGTACGAGGATGTCATTTTCCATCGTGACTTTTCTGTTTCATTTTCTCATGTTACAACGCCGGCTTTCGTTTTTGCCCTTTTTCCATCTTTTCCTTCCACGAATCCTTTACGTTTTCCGTTAGATTCTGTTTTCCTTTTTCCCTAAATAATCGTCCGGACGTAAATCCTTACGATCTTGCGCCTGCGCACTACAAACTTAACTCATTAAAGTGCTCGCCTACATATTTGCCACCCTCACTTCTACTACAATGTTTAGCTAAATCACTTAGCGCTATCCTCCATCTTCCCTTTTGGACCTTTAAAACTTACCCCAACCACTTAGCACTATCCTCCATCTTCCATTTTAGGCCCCTAAAACTTACCCAAACCACTTCCCGGTTAGGTTCTTCTTCCATTTTAGGCCCCTAAAACTTATCCAAACCACTTCCCGGTTAGGTTCTTCTTCCATTTTAGGCCCTTAAAACTTACCCAAACCACTTCCCAGTTAGGTTCTTCTTCCATTTTAGGCCCCTAAAACTTACCCAAACCACTTCCCGGATAGGTTCTTCTTCCATTTTAGGCCCCTAAAACTTACCCAAACCACTTCCCGGTTATGTTCTTCTTACCCAAACCACTTCCCGGTTAGGTTCTTCTTCCATTTTAGGCCCCTAGAACTTACCCAAACCACTTCCTGGTTAGGTTCTTCTTCCATTTTAGGCCCCTAAACCTTACCCAAACCATTTTCCGGTTAGGTTCTTCTTCCCTTTTGGACCCTTAAAACTTACCCAAACCACTTCCCGGTTAGGTTCTTCCATTTAAGGCCCCTAAAACTTACCCAAACCATTTCCCAGTCATCTGAATCTTCATCTGTAAATATTTAGTTCACCCTTCGCTTGGTGTTAATGTATTTGTGTAAAAAAAGACACTTATTTTGGTTTTGTTATTTTTTAGTAAATGCCCATTTTTTGCACTTTTTTAAGTTTTTTTGGTGTACAAATGTTGAACAAATTAAAAAAAGAAAAATATTACAAATATTTAAAAATTGAAAAAATAAAAAACTATTTACATTAAAAAACACAGTGGCAGGACCTAGAACACTATTCTTCTTCTTTTGTCCCCAACGAGTCAACCAGCTGCTGCATATCGGCCAAGGACTCAAGGACCCTTCTATTCATTTCTTCAACTCTTGCCCATGTGGTCCCTGTATAAAATTTAAAAAAAACATTATTTTGCGACAAATACATGTTTCTCACCTGTGGATGGAATGTTTGTTAGTTGCCAACCTAAATCATGACAACATATGTCAGTCTGCTCAGTCATTAATCTAAGGAAGTGGGCAGAGGTCATTCTGCTCAGTCATTAATCTAAAGAAGTGGGCAGAGGTCATTCTGCTCAGTCATTAATCTAAGGAAGTGGGCAGAGGTCATTCTGCTAATGCCATTGACTATGGCTTGATGTATCTGGGTGATCATGTCAAAAACCACATACTGCAAAGAATGACATTAGAACTTACTTGGTTGGTGGCCGACGGATGCCTCATTGGGGACATCTCTACGTCCTGGGCCCTGCCACTGCTGTGAAGTAGAGGCTGTAGAGACATGGCAAATAGGGTCACTTATAATGTCTTAGTCAACAGTAATCAAATGTCTATTTCAATGTTTGTGTCACATCACTCACCTTCTCCCTGTGCCTCCTGGGCGAGATCTGCTGTATCCTCCACATCTTCACCCGCTCCAGAAGTATCTAGAAAAACAGATTAAGGGGATTAGCTTTGTTGTAAATAGCATGTATGTGTGTGCGGTTACATGAAGAGTCACATACCAGAGGCTCCCGCCTGCGTCTCTGGGTACGACTGCCTGCCCGCCCACGCCGTGCCGCCCCTCCTCTGTGGAAATGTCCAGGGGCTGGTCGGAGGACCCAACAGAGAAGGGGTAGGACCGTTGCCCTGGAGTTCCACCACCTTCACTTCCAGCTGCAGATTCAAGCAGCACTGGTCGGCCTGTGCATCTCCGGGTGCGTCGGATTCTGTAATCCATTTCCAACACTAGAAAAGAAAAGCAATTATAAATTAATGCCTACCTTCTGGATTATTTACATTTGGCATGCAATCGCTAGGTAATTACTAGGGAAATGGAGTCCGAAAAACCGCCACACCCGGGGCATGTGCAGCCGTTTCATGTCCGACCAATGCTGCATGATCTGAGTGTGGGTGAAGGTGGTGTCCGTCTGATGTTGGATTTGCCGAATGATCTCCAGGGCGACGGTGCGCTTCTCAAAAGAGTTGGGCAGGTAGTCGTACCTGCACTCCAGCATGGTCTACAAAACACAAAATAAACATAGGATTTAGTTAAAACTGCATACAAATATCTGTCACCAATCGATCATTTGACTAAATGACATTAACAGACACAATTCTAGTCTAATCCAATCCTTGAAGCTGGCCTCAGTGTTGGTTCGCACGTGTGGGCCCTCACGTCGGTATTGCATGGACTTTTACACACTTTGTAAACAAACCGTTTCTTCCTGCGCATGCATTTAGATAGCAAATCAAAGGCATCAAAAGACACTTACAAGCATGATGATCTCTTTTTCTAGGCGGGTGAAGATTGTGGGCGCCATCTTGCCTCTTGTCTGCAGCAGATAAGTAATGCCCCTGTGGTTTCCGGGTTCCGCACGGCCAGACGGACATCCGTACACACGTCCGTACGCACGCTTAAGCGTCAGACCCTGCCAGTCTTATTTAAAGGGTCCTGGACACACAGCTCATTCTCTTTGAGAGTCTCAACATTATGGCACCCAAAAAAATTTTGCAAAAAGCAGCAAAGGACGCCAGCAGCAGCAGCAAACAGCCATCCAAGCGGCAGGAGCAATGTGCAGGGCCAACAACTCGCTCCAAGATGCCGAAAAGTAAGCTGCAGGCAACCCGCAGTGCTCAGCCGAAGCCTCCTCCAAAAACTAGGCCAAAAAAGGAGCCAGCGGCCAAGAGGAAGCCACAGGCCAACAAGGCAACAACAACGGGTGCCAAAAAAGGTAACAAGAGGGTGCGAAGCCCCAGCCCTCCCAGGTCACCATCACCCCACCCACGTGTCTCCCAAGCCAAGGCTAAAAAAAGGACACACCGGGAAAGAAGCCCCAGCAGCTCTAGCTCGCCATCACCACCACCCGCACGTGGTGGGCCCCAACCCCTCTCCTCCTCGGCCACATTCTCCACCGGCACAGGTGTCAAGGCACTCACCATATGCCACATCTACACCTGCGACTTCAGTGGCCACTCAGCCATGAACACCCAGTCCCTTTCCAAGTCCGGTTCAATCTGCAGCCAGCCAGCAGTCCGTAATTTCATGTTTAATGTCCGCCAAACACTGAGGAGCCAGAACTGCAACCAACAGGGCGCACATTGCACAGAGGCCAGTTTAGTGGCAGGTTTGGGGAGGCCCAAACTCTGGCATTGGCTAGTGGCCTCACCTTGTATTATGATGAGCTATATGGGCGCAGATCCAAAGCTACAAGCAAACAGTGCAAAGCCGAAATTTTGGAGGAGCTCACCAGACAGGTCAGTGCAGCGGGGGAAGAGCTCAAAAATGTGGAGCAGATTCAAAGGAAAATATCGGAACCTTCTTGTATTTTGCTAAATGTGTACAACTATCTTTTGCAGCTTACAAACTGGCGGAGGATTCCCCACTAAACTGCAATTTACCCGAGCTGAGGAGATGGTGCTGGGCCTGCTACATCCTGTGGCCTTAGAGGGACACTCGGCCCGACAGGACACAGACATTCCGACTATTCCTGCAGGTTAGTATGTTAGTGTGTATGTGAAATGTGAGCTACGTGTAAAATGAGGCTCCAAGCCATATATTAACACATGCCCCTAGGGTGTGCCTTGTAGTGGAGGTAACAATTTAAACAGGGTGTGTTATGTGTGTGGACTCATCATTTGCTAATTTGCTTGCCCATACATGAGCTTTGAGAGTCTTGAGGAACACTATTGAGATTAGCAAAGGACTGCCTGTTATGTATTTAGAGTCAATTACATCCAACACTTTCATCTTTATCTGTAGGCCACTTGGGTTGGAGCTGTGCTTTGGTCTGAAAGACTTGATCTGGGGTGCTTGAAAGGTTGACCTAGAAAGAATGGCAACCAGTATAATCTGATGGCAAATGCTATTTGCAAGCTAAGTGTGGTCCCCTAATGGGCTTTTAGGGATGTGTGAAGCCTCAGAACAGTACATGCATGTTTATTTGGGTTAAGGAGACCAATGTGTATGCACTTGTTGACTAATACATCTAACAGATAATGGCATTCATAGTTCTTGGTCCGTTGGGGGAGTTGCCATTCATGCTTGCCAACGTGTTTTAGTGAACCATATGTGTTATTACACATCAGCAATGCATAGTTGTGTGTTAACATGCCTTCTTTTCAACAATGCAGCCCAGCATCATCCCTCAGCTAGTGGGGAATCCTCAGCCAGTTTGACCATGCCGTTAACTTCCGAGCTGCCTCGGACCCAGGATCCGATATATACGGTAAGTGTCTTTTTCTGATTTTGCTTATGCATGTGACTTGCCATGTTTCTATTTGCGGAATTACATATGTATTGCCCAAACTGAACCTTTTTTATTTACTTGTCCCAACAGACCCACACACTGATGGAGGAAATCCAGGAGCTGGAGGAGGATGAAACCTTCATGGGACCTTCTATACAGCCCCCACTGGGACAGAATCTGCAACTGGCCCAACATGTTTCTCCAACAAATCCTCAGCAGCAGAGTGAAGCTGGCTGCATGCAGCCAGCCCATCGTGGACAGCATGCAGAGACTGAGCCTACAGTCCCCAGTGTTAGCTCTGCTGCTGAGGATTTGCCAAGCAGACCTGTGGCTGTTGGTGGACCTAGAGGCCCATCATCTGCCCACCCCACAACCCGGGGAATTGGGAGGCGTAGTCAGCTACGTCGGCCAGTTTCCCAGGGGAGGGGCGCGGCGATGATGGAGTCAGCATGGCACCATGAGAGGCGGTTATTAGCCTACAAAATCAACGAAACCACGAGCATCTTCATGGCTAATTAGAGACATTAAATAACATCTTAAACTCCATGCTGACTGAATTTAGGTCCAACAAAAGCCACATGGCCACCTTATCGAATTATTACAGTGCCATGCTTGAGGAAGTTAGAAATAGCAACAGCCACATGGCCACCTTATCTAACAATCTCAGTGCCATGATGGCTGAATTTCGAACTTCCAATAGAAAGATGTTGGAACAGTTGCAGATTCTGAATGCCACACAGGCCCAGGTGAGGGCCCACCTCCAAGGGCCCCAACCTGGGTTTTATGGGCATCCCCCATTTTAAGGCCTATTTGGCCTGTAACTGCTCCACATCTTTGCTCTACATCCCCACTGTATTGACCTGTCTGGTGAGCCCTACTAATATACCCTTTGGGTATGGCTTTGCTTGTATGCTTTGGATTTGCGCCCATATAGCTCATTAGAGTGCTGAGGTAGGCCACTAGCCAATGCCGGAGGTCAAGCCTCACTGAACCTGCCACTCAAGCTGTTGCGCTGCAGGCTTGGGCCTAATTACATTGGTTCTGGCTCCTCCTGTTTGTAGGCATGATTGGGGGACATTCTGGGCTTGAAAACTACCACTTTTACCCCTGGCTGAGATTGTACAGGACTTGGATTGGGACTGGGGGTTTTTGTTTGAGTGGGCCACTGAGTAACAGTTGTAGATGTGGCATAGGTATGGCTGCTTTACACCTGTGCCTGTGGCAAATGTGGCCAAGCAGGAGAGGGTGTGTCTGTGGGCGTATTTTTTTGGTTAAAAATCTGGACATGCCAATGCTTGTCACATATGTGTTTGTTTTAAATTTTGTATTAAACTTTGGCCTGGAGTGCCTTACTTTGTAACTCCTGCCTGTGGCCAATTGCTATGTGGCCTGATTTGCCAAAAATGACATTTGTAGTTCGACCATGTATTTACATGAACTATGGGAGTGACCATCAACTCCAATGTTTGCTTTTCAAATAAACCCCCAAAATTTTTACTTAACCTGTTGTTGACTAAGTTGATGCCTTTAGGTTTTTGGGGGATAAAGATTACTTAAACTTTGCACTAACAACTTGGGCACAAAAAAAGACATGAGTTTCAAAGCAGGAATGAGGTTTATAGTAATTTATTACTTAGTCTTTGGTACATAAAAAAATAAACAAACCAACACAAAGGGCAACAAACTAAAGTAACAATCAATAAAGTGACAAAACAAACAAAGGGACAACAAATTAGGAAAAATGTGTGGCTATCAAATTTGACCGCACGGCTTGGCCAAACGCACTAGGTGGGCCACGGTAGTCCTCCTCTGGGTCATCGGTAGGTGGAGAGGGGGGCAAATCCACATACCGGGGGACACGCTGCAATATGGCAAAATTATGCAACACTGCACACGCCATGATAATATCTATGACCTTTTTGGGGTCATACTGAAGGGCTCCCCCGGTATGGTCCAAGCATCTGAAGTGGGTCTTTAATAGGCCAAACGCCCTCTCCACCACGGCCCTGGTCTTCCGGTGTGCCCTATTATATGCATCCTGGGCGGCATTCTGGGGCCGGAGGACGGGCATCAGCAGCCATGGAAGGAGTGGATAGCCGGAATCACCTGCAAATATTGTAAGCAAAACACATAAATTACACATTACTCACTAAACTGAATGCCAGAAACGGTCCATCAACATGACTAAGAGGTTAGGTCACATTTGCTAAACAGCATGAGCATACATATTGCACAGGCAAAAAAAAAGCCTAAAAACATCTAATAGAGGTGTGAACAAATTAAACATCAAAGATGGCGGATGATGGCCAATCAGCCAGACTGCTAACAGGTATTGGTTTGGGACTGTGCTGCTCAGCATTCTTGGATGTCTTAACTTTTCAGGACCCCGTATCTGCTTTGTCTGAGGCAAAAACAGCTCTAACCCAGCCCCTGCACTTTATCCCGCTCTCCTCTACTCAGTAAGTGTAATGCATCTAAGCAAAGATGGCGCAGACCCTATCATAAAGTCAAGAACATAATTTCAGCCGAGTGTGGGGAAGACTAATGATTAATTTACTATAAATTCAAATTTAACATTTTGCAAAGGTAGGACAAACATTTGGCAAGGCTTTGTTGTTTGAAAAATGTAATGGTTAAGGTCGTGTTTCACATGTAAACAAGGTGTACAACTAGGCATAGTTTCATACATGGAACACAAACTAAATTCATAGGCATACATATCCAAAATGACGGTATTGGCGTCAACTTACCAAGGAGTCATCCACCGGAAAATTCCCCAGACTCAAACCTACCGTACAATCCAGATCTTCTCAGAATGAAGGCATCATGGGATGAGCCTGGGAACCCGGCGAGCATACTTAGGAACCGCATGTCCGGGGCCACCACTGCTTGGACATTCAGAGAGTGGCCCATTTTGCGGTTCCTGGGAAAAAATAAAAACAAAAACATTAGCAAGGCAAGGAAAACTAGTGAAACTCTAACTAATCACACCCTAAGCAAAACCTGTGGGCCAATACAAATAACACTAACCAAGTACATAAGTATTTTGTACACAAATAAATGGATATGTATGTTTGAAAAAGTAAAGATTAACTTTGAAGTTTCTATTTCAGGTACACCTTACAATGTTTCCCTTTGGAACACATGTGAAATTTTGGAGAAACTAAATACGGTTCATTGTTTCACAGGGACTATTTACAAGGAGGGAATAATTTCAAGGAGGGAATAATTTAAAGGAGGGAATAATTACAAGGAGGGACTTTGTACAAGGTGGGAATAATTACAAGGAGGGGCTTTTTACAAGTTGGGTTTTTAAAAAATGTAAAATAAAAAAAGGAAAAGTAATTGTAAAAATGACAGATTGTACTTGCTTATAGATGTACTCGTCGGCTGCCGGAGGCACCAGGGCAACGTGGGTGCAGTCAATGGCACCCATGACGTTGGGCATGTCGGCGATGTTATAAAATGCCAGCTTAATCATGTTTATGGCTACCATATCCTCAGGAAAACAAATTTTGCAATATTTCCGAGTAATGGTAGCCATGCCTTCCAAAAACTTGGATAGCGCGCGGCTCAGCGTAGGCTGGGAGATCCCCACGGAGAGGGCACCCAGCCTCTGGAACGAGCCGTTCGCCAAAAATTGCAGGCAGCCAAGCATCTTGGTCATACCTGAAATTGCTTGCCCCTTCCTTGTGGTGCTGGCTAACCATGGCCGCAGCTCACTATACAATTTATGGAGGGAAGCGCGATTAAGTCTGGTGAGCTCGAACAGCTCAACGTCATGCATGCCATCGATGTGCATGCGTCGCCGGTGCAATCTGGTCTCGGCCCTCCGGACAATTTCAGTGCCCATGAGCTGCAGATCCTCATGCTCCTCAAATACACTAGAGTCATCCATAGCTGCTAGTCTCGAGGTCAAAATGGTCCCATAAGGGCATTGCAAAGGAAACGGGTTTATAGGGTGGTGAATAGCATGTTTATCTCCTAAAATGGAGTGGTTTTCTCACCTGGCTCCCAAATGATTATAGATATTTTGTATATTGTCCTTAAGCCTGCTACATGTACTCCACCCTATCCACTCCAATTTCATTTCTACACCCACTGTTTCTTTCTTTCCTGACCTCCCCTATTTAATTGTTTATACCCCCCCCCCCCAGTGCTTAGTTTAAATGCTCCTCCAATCTTTTTGAAAGCCTCTGCAATTTTTGACGAGGTTGAGTTTTGAGGGATTTTCCAGCCACACCAAAACATATAAAACACAACAATAAAATACAAGACTTTTTTCAAATCTGCTGTTTAATAGAAGTTTTGGAGAGTGAAATTAAAATATCTCAGGCTCCTCTGCCCCATTACATTCAGTAATAGCATGCCCTGTTACAGTCAGCAAGCCTCATCAGTGTGCAGGATCCCTATTAAAGGCAGTGTGCAGCATTCCTCAATACAGACAGTTTGCAGCGCCCCTCATTACAGGCAGTGTGTGGCATCCCCTGTTGCAGGCAGTGTGCAGTATCCTCCATTACAGGCAGTTTGCACCTATCTGGTGTGTAAGAAGGGAGGGAGAAGGCCCCGTGGGCAGAAAGCAAATAAACTTAAACTTGCAGCCTGCCAGGCCTCCAATGCCCAACACTACACACACACACACACACACACACACACACACGCTCAGGCATACACACACATGCACAGGCATATACACACATGCACAGGCACACACAGAACTCCATACCTTACAGGCTTCTACGCCGCTGATTTTTCTTCTTAGTTTCGGCAGCTGGTCATGATCTATTTATGTCCGGCGTCAGTGAATGGACATCGGTCACACCCACTCACACATAAGCCATGCTCACCCGCTGAAGCTAAGGGCGCGATCAGTGGCATTGGAGCCTGTAAAATATGGCGTCTGTGTGTGTGGGGGGAGCACTGTGAAAGATACAGTATGTGCACATTTGATTTAATAAATATTGATTTATTTAATGTAGGGAAGTTTTAGCACTTTGTGATTTTCTTCTTGTTTTTTTGTGGTCCCATGGTGAAGAATTAAAATCCCTTCTTGTTTGTGTGTCAGAAAAGCTACAGGTGATAAGGTGACCAGAAAGGCATCAGTGGTATCATATATTTTATTCTAGTCACCAAATTCTGGCACCTATATATCCCCGACAATGAAATCTAACCTCCTCCGCATTTCCCCACTATATCTAAAGCCAATGCACAAATGGCTTAAGATTTGGTTTATGTATTTTGCATGTCTTCAGTTTGAGACAATAGTGTTCGAATCATACCAAAAGAAAAAAATATATCACTAGCAATCAAAAGACAGTTTCACACATAGGGGTTGATTTGTAGAAAAAAATATATATATATACATATATATAAATTTCACTGTTAGTGAATCACCAGCAATTGTAATTTTTACTACAGTGTAAAAAGTTCACTACTTGTGATCTACTTTAAAGCTTAACATAACACCTTGCCAGGTTTGGTTCAAATGTGAGGTAGGAAAAGCTATTCAAGTGTACTTTATGGTTATTAGTGTTGATATGCAATTAATTGGTTTGTAAAGAATGATATTGTTGCGATTTATTCTTTGTATATTCCATAGATTATTACTGCTGGAACAATATGTTTACATAAATTGATAGCACCTTATAGGTGTGGTATTGTATTGATTATTTATTTACCTTCATTTCTTCATACTATATTATAACTGGCTTGTGATATGTTTTTTTAATTAATTATATTATGTTTGTTTATTTTGCACTTTTAATTTATTTGGTCTGTCGATGGGCAGGTGATATGTTAAACTTTTGAAAGTTTTGCACAGATTTTTACCCTTGTGGAATCAAGAAAGTATATATTTATATAGCTTTTTTTTTATTTGCTTTGTAAACTGGATATCATGACTCATGTTGGCCAGGCTACTTTTAATGCATATGTGCTGAGAAGAAACTGAAATAAAAGCAGACCGGAAAAGAGACAAGAGCCCCCTTCTTTCCTAAACTTATATGTACATTTTAGGTCTTAGCTTAACATCAGGAGATAATAATCAAGCACCAAAAATCTTTTGAAACAGGAGACTACCAAAACTCATCAATCTTGGAGATTGGAAATGTTAGTCCACCCACCCCTGTATGTCAGTCACTGTGTCTGCACCATGACCTCTCCATTCACTGCAAAAGCGGGAGGGGGTGTAATGAGGGCAAGCATGGCCACTCTATTATAGTGAATAGAGTGGGCGAGTATGTTCCCAGTGAGTGGCGCTAAATGGTGGGGAACTCAATCTCAGCACCCGGTAGGTTTTCACACACCAGAACAGGATGGACTGCTGCAGGGAAAAAAAGTATAGCTTTTTTGTGTGGACAGGAACTTTAAAGTGGACCAACACCCTCCAAAACAACATGATCTCTCTGATCAGTTAAACATAAAAAGACACTTACCTTTTGATGACTTTTGCAGCCTTCTGTCCCTCCCAGCGCCTGTATTCTTTAAAAATCTCGTCCGGAAGTCCCGCTCTCCAGCTCTTGTCCGTTCATTAGCATGCTGTCCGTCTTGCTTGTCCATTCATTGTCCCTCTTCCTTGTCTGTGGATAAGCTTTCCTCCTCGCGCAATTTCAGTTTGTCTTCTCTACGTCATCGGGGGAGCGTGGCCTCTCTCCTCTCTCTGGGTAGGCGATTGACATTATGTGCTCAGCCAGTCTCCGCCTCCTGCCCTACCAGAGTGCGCTCGTGCACGCCCGTACCGAGGTAGGGAAAAAAAAGCGCATGCGCAGTAGCGCTGATTTAGGTCAGGTGAAGCGCCGCTCGCTACCTATGCAAGTGGCGCTTCACCTGACCTACTGCGCATGCGCGAGATTTGCTTTAGGAAGAGGTCAAACGATCTCTTCCTTTTACATGCAAATCCAAGATGGCGGCGAGAGATTCTAAAGGAAGCGACGCAGCGCTGGAGCATTAAAGGTAAGTTATTTTACCATTACTATTGATAACGGGTCCGGCAGCATTATTGGCATATTTTTAAAAGCCAAAAAAAAATGGCAGGGTGTTGGTCCACTTTAAAGTTGCCTGTCCAGAAATGCATTAATTTCCTTTCCCCTTATCCCGCGTGGGAACAGTGTAAAATAAGCCTTGTTAATTGTCATTGATTTTATGTAAGTCTATTTGACGCCACTGGCCCTGGATGCTGTGATCAGGGCAGCCCACCACTCTAGCCACTCACTGCATTGATGGGCCAAAAATTTTAGCCCTGGTGCTGCAAGAAATGGACCGTCCCTGGGCAGTCCCTTTAAGTCATCAAGGAATTTAAGGTAAATGATTCTAAATTCTACTCTAGAAAATTTGAATTATAAACCTTACAGCAGAAAAAAAGAGAAGAGATATGTTTTTGCTTTTAGCTATCTCTTTTGCTTTCATCTGAGCTCTGAGGAAAAGGCAGTAAAACTGATATACTATTTGTGCTATATTATGTATACCACCTATTGCATATATTTGCCTATATTTATAAGTAAATATTCTTCCAATGACATGCTTCTGAATATTATCCAGATGGTATCAAGATGCTAAATATAAAGTTTTAGCAGCTCCAGCAGTCCATTGAATTGACATTTTTCTCAGATGAAGTATAATCTAATCATAGGCTAATCATAGAGTTGCTTTTGTTTCACTTGCTCTTTAGGTTAGGAAACATTGTTTATTGTCTGTATCTTTCTGGCAGTGGATAGCTGATTGTTGTTTAGCATAGGTTGTTCTGAATGTTTGTTTCCTAAAATACTCGTGTTTTTTTTTACACTTCCATAAAATACTTGTGTTTTTTTTTTACACGTCCTTAACCTTTTTAGTGCCAGCTGCGTGAGTCTCATGTAGCTGACTTTAAACCCCCACAGAAAAAAAAGTATAAAAGCAAAAAACTCACCTGACCCCACGTTGGATCGGTCCGGGTCTTCTCTTCACCCAGGGGACATCTGATCATCCCCCCCGGGGCATTTCTCGCTTCAGGAGGGCGCCCGAAATAGCGCCCCCCCGCGCTTCGGACACTGCTGTTTACTGTAAAAAAAAAAAAAAAAGACATTTACTCACCTGTGGCAGCGATCACTCCCGCGGGGTCTCCTCTTCACCGGGGGGCCTCCGATCGACCTCTTCCGTAGTGAGGAGAGGGCAAGAAATTGCCCTCTCACTTCCTGGTTCGCGGCTGTTAGCCCCACCCCTTTGTGGGTAGGGCCAATGACGTCATTGTGACGTCGCCTGTCGGTCAACACCCGCATCTGAGCCGACAAGCTCAGTAGATGCGGGTGATCAGAGGAGGTGATTGGAGGGCGCAGATGGCTCTGATCATCTGCCCCCCCAGCCCAACTCCACTGATCACCTGCATCTGTCATCGAAGCTTCGTAGGACACGATCGCCAGGGGCCACAGAGGATCGGAGGTGAGTAAAGTTAAAAAAAAAAAAATAATGTAATTTTTTTGTGTGTGTGTCTTATTTTCTACTGTTAACCCCTTGTGAACAGGTAAGGGATCCATGAGATCCCTATACCAGTTCACAAGGCTGGGGGCTGGCAAGTCACCTGCAACTAGCGGGTGACTTGCCATTAACCTCCGGCACCCCAATTACCTGCCTCCTCAAAGCCCAGGGGGGCAGAAGAGCCCGGGCCCACACAGGGTATGTGGGCTTGTAGGCTGCAGGGTGGGGGGCCACAAAAGCTGGCCCCTCCACTCTGTTCCTACAGGGCCCCATAGCTGGTCCCGAGCTGGTTATGACGGGTGGGGGGGCCCTACGTCATTTTATAGGGGATTTTTAAGGGTTAGGGTAACCCTAACCCTTAAAATTACCCCAAAAAACGGGGTCCCCCATGTCGTTTTATTTTTTTAAATTAACCTCTTATGCTCTGTCGCCCAGCAGCTATAAAAGGCTTCCAGCAGCGGCAGGAGAGCAGAAGCCAGATTGGTCAGCGTGGGGCAACAGTGCCCAGGGATGGATGGGAGGTAAGTATAAAAAAAAAAAAAAAAAAAAAATATTTTTTTCTCCTCCATCCAGTCCAGGCCTTCCCAATATCTTCACGATTGGGTGTTCGCCCCTAGGGGGCGCTGACTGCAAGATCAAAGATGTAGCTCCTCCCGGCCCCCTATAAAGGCAGCTGCCCGTCTATCATTCCCCAGTTGTTCATCTTGCAGTTGACTGCATAAGATCGTTACTCACTCTCTCAGAACTTGGCAGCAGAGCGGGGCCACCTAGCCTGTTGGCCGCTGCAGGACCCTATTCCCGTGGATCTCTCCTGACCCATCCTTGCCTCCCAGCCCTTGGCTGCTACAGGGATCCGTGACGGTAGGGTGAATGCCGGGGTCTGTGGCGTTCTGACAGAGCACATGCTCTGGACTACAGACTTTCATGCTAAAATGTAGTCGGCCACAGGCTTTATGGTGAGCCTGATGGGCAACCACAGATGTATATTTTTGTGTATATGCCCTCCCTGCCAACTTGCTTTATTATGTGTGTGCTGCTATGTTTGGTGCGACTTGGAGCTTTGAGAGCTCCTCACTGTGCAGCGAGGAGCGGTCTCCGCTCTTCACTTTGCTTACCTCCCTTCGTTCCCCCGCCGGCTCAGGCCAGGGCACGTGCCGCATGCCGGCAGGCGCGCCCCGCGGGTCTCCTGCCCGCACTGCGGTGTGCGGTCTCTTGCTGCGATGGGGGATGCGGGGGGGGCACCTCCATGACAGGTGGCGCTCGTGCTAAGCTGGGCAGATGGGGGGCGGAGTCCGGCGCCGGCGCGTGGCTGACGTCGCGTGGCTGACGTCGCGTCGGTGACCCCCCCTCGGCGGATCATTCTGGAAACGCTGCAGTGCGCTCGCAGCGCTGCTGAGGACTCTGTGCTGAAGGAGACCAGGTTTGCAGTGTCTCCCGGGGTTGTGCAGCACCTGGCAGTAGTCCCTCCGTGATCTGGCGGTGTCATGAGTCCCTATTTTTTTGTGCTTTTATGCTGATTGCATGTATTCCTATGTCTTACTGGTAATGCATGACAGGGGATCATGTTGTAATTGCTGTCTTTCACTTTTTATTTTAGACTGTGGGCTAAGGTTGAGGGTTGTGGTTCCTCCCGGTCCCCATTATTAATTAGAGGGATCGGCTATTAGGCTTAGGCCGTTAGTGTCTAGTAGCCTTATTGAATATTACTATTCACAATCACCATAATGGAGGCATCAGGGGATAGTGAGCCGGGCACCCCATTTGGGCAGGACAGGCTCTGACCCTTGTGCAGACGGAATCGCTCTGACCCTTGTGCAGATGGAATCCCCTGGGCGGATTCAGCACTATTTGTCCCACTTGCGCCAGAGGCATTGCTTTGGACCATGAGCGGGCGGTCGCTCCTGACCCTAGCCCTGCGTTACCGTCAGCCTCTCCGGATCCTCCACTGCTGCATTCAGCCCCTAGTGAAGGGGGAGCCAGCAAGGGATCTCATGTTGATTTTGCGCACAGGCTGGCTAGTCTCGAGAAACAGATCTCATTGACAGCCCCTAAGAAGGCCTAGAGTAAGAAGCGGCATCTGAAGCTGATTTACTCGGATGACGATTTCTTTGATTTCTTGGGATCTGCGGAGGAAGGTGAGTTGACAGATGATTCACTCTCAATGGTGGAGCCTTCCGCTGGTGACGACAGCATCTCTGGTTCCTCCTCGGATGAGGATTCTTGCCTCCCGGATGATATGGGTTTGATACCTTGCACATTGTCCCTCCCAGAGCGGCTAAGAGGAAGCAGGGTTATTTATTTCGGCCTGAGAGGCAATGGCGGGTCTTTCCTGAGCAGCCTCATTTTTCTAACATGATTCTTAAGGAATGGGAAAGGCCCAACAAATTACCAGCGGTCCCTAAGGGCCTGGATAGGCGGTATCCTTTCCCTGCTGAATTGGTTCGGCTATGGTCTCACCCCCCCTGAGGTGGACCCTCCGGTGTCAGGCTTGTCCAATACCACTGTTATGCCGTCGCCTGACAATGCTTCATTACGTGACCCTGCAGACAATCGCATGGATCAGCTGGTCTGCCATGCTTTCACCTTTGCGGGTGCACTCTTTCGCCCTGCGTGTGCCTCGGCAATTGTTTCACTAGCCAACAGGAGAAAGGTTAGACACCTTGTGGCTAGGGCTAAATCTCGCAAGCAGGAGGAGGAGTATAAGGAACTCAAGGCCTGCTTGGACTTCATTGGCTTTGTTGTTACTGCCATGGATGATTTGGTCAGGTTTGGTGCCATAATTTCGGCTTTGCTTGTTGCTTTACGTCGCTCGCTCTGGTTGAAGCAGTGGTCGGCCGATGCCACTGCCAAGAGGTCCCTCACAAGTCTACCTTTTGTGGGAAGCCGGCTGTTTGGGGAGTGCCTGGATCTTTTGGTCAAGGATGGTAAGCTCCCTCAGAGAAGAAAGCCTGCTCAGTCCTTTCGGAACTCCTCTTCTTATCGGTCCTTTCGGGGAGGAAGAGGATCTTCATTTCCAGGTGCCCGCAGAAAGACCTGGGGCAGAGGTAGGTCCCGCAGTCGGCCCAACCCCTCCTGGGGAGCTAAGCCCAAACCCCTGACCAAGCCTACTCAGGCATGAGGGGGCGCCCTCACCCATATGGGTGGGGGGACGGCTTCTGCTGTTTGCTCAGATCTGGAGACGTCACATCTCGGATCGGTGGATTCAGGAGGTGGTGTCCTCCGGTTACAAGATAGAGCTGGCAGCCAGGCCACCCAAGAGATTCCTATGTTCAAGAATATCTCGAAACCCGCTAAAAGCTCAGGCTTTGAGACAAGCTGTTCAACACCTCCTGCGGATAGGGGTGATTTGCCCTGTGCCCCGACAGGAACAGGGTCAGAGGTTCTACTCCAACCTGTTCACGGATCCCAAGAAGGACGGAACGCTGTGGCCGATCTTGGACCTGAAGGGTCTTAACAAATATGTAAAGATCAGACATTTCCGCATGGAAACGTTGCAGTCGGTGGTGAGATTGCTTCGGCTCAGCGACTTCATGACCACGGTGGACATCAGGGACGCTTATCTGCACATCCCGATCTTCCAAGGACATCAGAAGTTCTTGAGGTTTGCACTGGAGGATCAACATTATCAGTTTGTAGCACTCCCATTCAGCATATCCTCAGCTCCCCGTGTGTTCACCAAGGTGCTGGCGGGCATCATGGCTATCCTGAGGAGTCAGGGTATTCGCGTGTTACCCTATCTGGACGACCTGCTGATTTCGGCCCGGTCCCTTCAGGAGGTCGAGAGCGATGGCCGATCAGACGGTGCTGTCAACACTGGAGGCCTTCGGTTGGGTAATCAATTGCCCCAAGCCGTTTATCACACCTTCAACAGTGAGATGCTTCCTGGGAATGACGATAGACACCGCGCAGGTCAAGGTTTTTCTACCACAGCAGAAAGTTTTGGGACTCCAGACGCAAGTGCAGGCATTGCTGGCTTGTCAACAGCCATTGATGTGTCTGGGGATGTGACTGGTGGGCCTAATGGTGTCTTGCTTTGAGGCAGTACCCTTCGCCCAATTTCACATGAGGCTTCTACAATTGAACCTGCTGACCCGCTGGAATCGGTCGCAGGAATCTCTGGAACAGGGGTTTTCGCTGTCCCCTCTGGCCAGGCAGTCCCTCTTGTGGTGGTTGGACTCCCGGAACCTGCTGGTGGGCAAGTCCTTTTTGACTCCCCATTGGGAGATAGTTACCACGGATGCCAGTCTGACAGGCTGGGGAGGTGTTCGGCAGACCCAGAAGATCCAGAGTCAGTGGGGTCCGCAGGAGAACCGGTTACCCATAAATCTCTTGGAGCTGAGAGCAATCTGATTGGTTCTTCTACACTTGACTCCCCATTTAAGAGACCATGCGATCCAGCTCCACTCGGACAATCAGACAGCTGTGGCCTAAATCAACTACCAGGGCGGGACTCGGAGCAAGAGATCCCTCAAGGAGGTAACCCGGATTCTGACTTGGGCAGAGGAGAATGTTCCCTGCATCTCGGCGGTTTACATCCCCGGGGTGGAAAATCAGGAGGCAGACTCCCTGAGCAGGAGTTCCTTGCGCCTGGGGGAATGGTCCCTCAGCAGCGAGACCTTTCAGGCTCTGTGCCTCCGCTGGGGTCAACCAGACGTGGATCTATTTGCGTCCAGGCACAATCACAAGCTTCCAAGGTTCGTCTCTCTCTCAAGAGATCCTCTGGCCATAGCAACAGACGCTCTGGTGATCCCTTGGACGGAGTTCAATTTTCTGTATGCATTCCCTCTGTTTCTGCTCCTGGGCAGAGTGCTGCGCAAGATAGCCCAGGAGGGGGTGCCAGCCATCCTGGTGGCTCCTCGCTGTCCGAGAAGGAGTTGGTTTGCAGACATAGTTCAGATGTCAATAGATCACTTCATCACACCCGACGATCCAGGGCTTCTCACACAGGGGTCGCTGTGACACCCGAATTTACGGCCGCTGGCTTTGACGGCCTGGCTATTGAAACCTCAATTCTGACGGAGAAAGGTTTATCGGCCACAGTCATTCACACAATGATTCAGACACGGAAGAAGTCTTCTTCCATGATATACTACAGAGTTTGGCAGGCCTATATCGCACAGTCATTCACACAATGATTCAGGCACAGAAGAAGTCTTCTTCCATGGTATACTACAGAGTTTGGCGCGCCTATATCGCTTGGTGCGAGGCCAGGAGCCTTCCTTGCCAGAAATTTTCTATATCTAGGATTCTGGAGTTTCTGCAACACAGTTTAGACTTGGGCCTCCAGCTGAGCACCCTCAAGGATCAGGTCTCGGCCTTAGCCATTTTTTTTCCAGAGATCCATTGCCAATCATAGATTGATCAAGACTTTTTTCCAGGGAGTCACTCATGTCTGGCCACCGCATAGATCAGTCTTACCGGTGTGGGATTTGAATCTAGTGCTGTCTGCTCTCCAGGGTCCTCCCTTCGAGCCATTGAATGATGCTGCATTGTCTATGCTGACTCTCAAGGTGGTCTTTCTGGTGGCGATCACTTCGGGGCGTCGTGTATCAGAGCTGGCCGTGCTTTGTATGAAACCACCCTACTTTGAGTTGCACAGAGATAAGGTGGTTTTTCATTTTAAACCTGATTTTTTGCCTAAGGTCGTTTTTCCTTTTCACCTTAATGAAGAAGTTGCCTTACCTTCATTGTGTCCAGCACCGGCTAATTCCAAAGAACGGACCCTCCATGCCTTGGATATGGTCAGAGCCATAAGGTATTACCTGGCTGCGACTGAATCCTTCAGGAAATCGGATTTGCTTTTTGAGGGTTCTAGGAAGGGATTGCCACCAGCCAAGTCCACTCTCAGTAAGTGGATTAGACAGGCGGTGGTACAAGCCTATTCTGCCAGGGGGAGGGAACCCCCTTTTCGGATCACAGCTCATTCTACTAGGGCTATTGCTGCCTCTTGGGCTTTTCAGCATCAGGCATCAGTGGAACAAGTTTGTAAGGCCGCCACTTGGTCTTCTGTTCATACTTTTACAAAGTTTTAGAAGGTGGATGTCAGGGCCTCAGCTGCCGCTGTTTTCGGCCGAAAGGTGCTTCAGGCGGTAGTTAAATGAACTACATGCTGTTCCGCACTGGGGATCCCGCTCATATGGACACTGCTTTTGGATGTCCCAATCGTGATGATATCGGGATGGCCTGGACTGGATGGAGGAGAAAAATACAATTCTGTGAAACTCACCTGTAGAATTGTTTTTGTATCCACCCAGTACAGGCCGTCCCACCCCGCCCTTGTGTTCATTATGTCCTGCATGCCTGTTATGGTGATGAACCATTTTTTTGTTTATAGGACACTAGTTTTTTCTAGTTTTTGCATTCAGAGAGTACTAGAAGAGGCTATGTGAGGTAACATGGTCTCTCATGTTTTGTTTGGGCCTCCCGGCCTGCCCTTTTGTTGAGTACTGCCCTGGTAAGGCCACAGCTAGAATACTGTGTGCAGTTCTGGAGACCTTACCTGCAAAAAGACATTATTCAAATAGAACGTGTCCAAAGACGGGCAACGAAAATGGTGGAAGGTAGAACAAGGGGGCACAACCTGAAGCTAGTCGGGGGGAAGATCAGGAGCAATGTTAGAAAATATTATTTTACAGAAAGAGTAGTAGATGCTTGGAACAAACTTCCAGCAGAGGTAGTTAAAAAATCAACAGTCACTGAATTTAAACATGCCTGGGATAAGCACACATCTATCCTAAGATAAAGAGTACATACAGTATACACATAAGGGCAGACTAGATGGACCGTATGATCTCCTTCTGCCGTCAACCTTCTATGTTTCTATGTTAAACCACTGTGGAATGATAGACGGGCAGCTGCCTTTATAGGGGGCTGGGAGGAGCTACATCTTTGAGCTTGCAGTCAGCGCCCCCTAGGGGCGAACACCCAATCGTGAAGATATCGGGACGGCCTGGACTGGATGGATACAAAACAATTCTACAGGTGAGTTTCACAGAATTGTATTTTTCTCCATGTGTCTGTGTGTTTATTTTACACTTAACCCCTTGTGAACTGGTAAGGGATCCATAAATCCAAAAATCACCGTTAAACATGGCGCAAAATGGGGAAAAATTACCTGTCAACAGAGGGTGACAAAACTTCAAGTAGGCTGGCAATTAAAAGGAAAAATCGCTGGAAGGTCAGCATTTATTTGGATCCTCATCTATGATTAAGGACCATAACGGCGTCCGAAACGCGTTAGACCGCTGCTTGGGTTGTTGATCTTCATCTTTTAATGCTGTATTGGATTATATGCTTTTTAGAGGATCCAAATAAATGTTATATTTTATGGAGTGCTGACCTTCCAGCGATTTTTTCAGTGCTCAAGGGGTGTGGGATACCCTGGTCTTTGCACCCACCGTAATTTTTTGACCACCAGTGTGCACCCACTTTTCTACTATTTGCCTGCTCTGGCAATTAAAAGGGTTAATAGTACCTATGCATGTTGGGTATTGTTCTGCTCGTGGACCTTGCGCTTTCAGATTTAGCTTGTTTTTTCTTGTTTGCATATTGATATTTTAGGACACATGTTTTTTATTCAGCTTTTTTAAACATTTTTTAGGGAAACCCTGTGCAACCTTAGAATTCTTCGAAGGATTACTTCAAGAAAGATGAGCCCACTACAACAAGCAGGGTACGCTTACAAAGCTTAACATGTGTACTTTCAGGGAATATATGGTTTATGGGGGATATTCCAAATGTAAAGGGTTGTTTTGGTTGAAAAATTGCAAGGCGAGAAAGTGTGCATGCGCGCGGAGCGGTGATGGACGCGGTCTAGGCTGGCTCCGTGCCCGACAGCACTCGACGGGAAGAAAAGGTGAAGCAGAGCGCGCTGCGGAGCTTGGGGACGGGTGAGAGAGACACCGCTGACGCTGTGGAGCCTTGGTGCGGCGAGGACAGAAGCTGTGGGGATGTGTGGTGGCAGCGGGAGTTATCTCCGCCCGGGACTTGTGATTCCAAGATGGCGGAGGAGCTATCTGCTGAAGACATCGAGGAAATAGAGTCCTCAGAGGCGTCTTTCCTGGACAGTGAGAGGGAGAAGATGGGCCAGCCAAGCGTGAGTGCACAGATAGATGTAAGCGCTTCTCTGATGAATCAGTTTGATGACATGCTGCCAAAGGCTTTATCTGTTAACACTAGATTGATTACAGAGCACCTCCTCAAAGAGCTAGAGAGGGTGACATGTGGGCTGAGCACGCTGGAATGCAAACTGAGAGATGTGATCGTTACACAGGAGTCGCTTGATTCAGATGTAATTCAGATGAAGAAAAATAATTATCTGCTATTCTCTAAACTAGAGGACTTTGAAAATAGAGATAGAAGATCTAATCTCTGATTTAGGGGACACCCTGAGCAGAGATGTTAGCTCAGTCGTCACAGCTTTATGTCAGGAGTTAATGCCTGGGATCCCTATTGAGCATCTTGAGCTTGATAGAATGCACAGATCACTGGGCCCGCGCAGACATCCAGGAGACCCACCCAGGGATATAATTGCTAAATTTCATTATTATCAGACAAAGGAGATGATTCAGAAAAAGGCACGGGACATGTCTAATTTATCTTTCCAAGGTCATAAATATCTGATTTGTTAAGATTTGTCAGCAATCACAATGGCTCGGAGGAAGGAGATGAGACCCCTGCTCCTGCTGTTACAAGAGCATAAGATAAAATATAAGTGGGGCTTCCCTTTTCGCATTTCTTATTCTATTAAAGATGTCTCCTATTCGGCAACATCAATGGAAGAGCTCCGTTCCCAAATGGAATCTGCAGGTGTTTTAAGGCAGATACCTACAAAATCTCCAAGAAGCTTGGAAGTATCCCCAAAAGTGCAATGGGCGGACAAAAGAATGAAAAGAGGCAATCGTCTGATGGGCCGTGGCACCGCTTTGGACTATGACATCACCTGACTGGGTATCCAGTTTTCTTTTTCCATTTTGTGAGATCGAAGCTCAACACAACACTTCGCTCCTAAGATCTTTTACCGTTGATGGTTCCTGTCTGCATAATTCAACCTGGAACTTTTTGCTTGGTTAAGAGCTCTTTTTACATGTGGCGAGGCAATGGATTCCTTCCTATTTTTTTTTTTTTTTTTTGGTGAGTGTATTTTAGTATTCGAGACTCTCACCCTCCATCCCCTGTCCCTTGTTTAAGGTGGTGGTTGAGTCCAGGGTTGAGGGTTGGAGGCTGGTGTCCTTCTCATTGCTGATGTGCATGTATTATGTAGCAAGATGATTTATCTTCTAGGTTTACGCTTGTTCTTCTCGTTACAGTTATATTTGATAGTATAATAAGTTATTTACTAAGTGCCCGGGTGGCGCGCTTTGCTTATAAGCTGTGTTTTATTTGATTGACCCCCGTCCGGCCGTCGGCAATATCATGCCGCACTCCTTTTGAACCAGAGGGTAAATATCCTGTGGTTTTCGTCTTGTTTTCCCCACAGAGGTCCTATCATCTGTCCTTTCCTGCTCTTTTAGAGTGGGTAAAGTTTGATCGGACACCATTGCGTTGATAGACCTCTGGTACGGAAATTTTTGTTGAAATGTGTTTAAAGCTTAATAGAAGTACAGGTGAACTCCAGCAGGATCGGGGAGGGTTAACAAGCCGACTTGGTGGAGCCTTTAGTGAGGTGGAGTTGGGGCCGCTGATTTTCAGTTAGCCTCTGGACAGATTATATCTAGAGGGGCTTGGCCAGCATCGGAGTAATCTGCGTCTGGAGGAGGACCTCGATCCTGCTGGAGTTTCACTTTTTTTTTTTCATTTTGGTGGCAATATAATTGCATTATCTACCCCCTATTTTTTCCCAGAGATTATCCCCCCCACCTTATTTAGGCGCTTACTTTGTTTTGTTGTTTATATAACTATCCCTTTTTTCCCCTCCTCTCCTTTTCCTCCTTTTTCTTTTTTTCTTCTCTCCTTTTTTCCCTTAGATCTGCCCCTCAAGATACATTTTAAGGAGGGGCGGAGCTCGCCATGGTTCAGTGAGGACACGCGGGCGGACTGCTCCCGGCAACTGCAGCAAATCCTAGAGCCTTGTGATTTCTCCATAGACTTTGTAGCTCTTCTAACATGAGAAAACCCGCCTGACTCACCTTGATGCGGGGGAGGTGGTGGCAGTGAAGCGGTGGGTCCCTGCGGCTTGAGAATGGAGCTGACCGGGATGTGAGAAGGCGGGACGGTGTTTGCCTCTTTGTGTGCTCCCGACAGCTGAGCTACGTGGATTGGAGGCGGTGGAGGAGTGTATCTGGGTGGCGGATCTTTGGCTCGGCGGGGCGCCTGTGCTGCGTACGTGAGTGCGGCTGGACTGCCCCGGTTCGTAGGCAGCGGGGCGGTGGATTCGCGAGACCGGGGGTGAGCTTGATCGAGACGGGGGGCGGTGAGGCTGCGGCTGCTCCTTCCCCCTGCACCTTGAATGTGCTAAACGGCCTGGTGGCGGAGGAGACCGGGGACAGACGGTGGACTCTGCGCAGCACCGCTCCCGTGACACGTGCGGGAGCCTCAGAGGGCTGAATCTCAGGACCTGAATGCTGAGCGCGGATCCTGGCGCTCACTGAGATCCATCGCCATTGTAATTGTGCGGTGGCTGGAGGCAGAGGCATCCAGAAGAAACGGAGAAATAGCAAGTAACAAACTCTGAATACTTTAACTTATGCTACTGTGTTTGATACATTTAGTTTCAGAGAAACAAAAATAGTATCCACTAGGGTATCTATCTGTTTTATATATCTGCAATGATGAACTGATACTAACTTTTAGACACTAACTTGCTGATGATATTATTCTGATTCAACTCTGCTTAACGCAGCTATTATCATTAGCTGAAATAGAACCCAGACACTCCATATACACCAGCTAATATGTATTGAATAGCCTGGCCGGTATTGACTCATTAACTCGCCTTACTTTAGCCAGTCCGTCTTGCATCAGCTGGTTGGTATACTCGCCTCATGGAGTTATTAATGGACAGATATAAGATACTATCAAATATTTTTTTTTCAGAGCTGCAACAGCTAGTAGTCAGACTGCCCCGGTTCTAACAGTAGTCAGACTGTCCGGGGTCCAACTAGCAGATACATTAACTAATTGAGTGGCACCAGTGACGGAAAGACATAATAAAATTGTCAATACACCTAAGTGGAATACTCCCTTTTTTTGCTCTAAAGTGGAAAGCCCTCAATCAGATAAAAAGAGGAAGGCCTCCAACCAGATAAAAAGAGGAAGGCACCTAACTAGATAAAAAAAAAGAAGGCCCCCAATCAGATAAAAAGAGGAAGGCCTCCAACCAGATAAAAAGAGGAAGGCCTTTAACTAGATAAAAAGTAAGGACCATCTATAAGGGGAGATGGGGCCCATGTAATCCTTCAACCAGAACTGGATGTATTTGCTCTATCAAATCCCCAACTATATATAGCAGATATGGCGCAGACCTGGAAGAGAATTAAATTCTATAACATCTGAGATCTTTATTATGTTATTCTTTTTAGCCTCTGTTTTATTTTGTGATTTCTAGAGGCATTATCTGCTACTGTCCCCTATTTTTGTGCCTAACGTCTTTGGCTATAAATTGAAATTGAAATTGAACTTGAACCTGGACTAAGAGCTCCAGAAATGGGGGGAGGCTCTAAACCTAAAGATAAAGGTCAGACGACCAGAAGCACAGCAGCCTCTACCCAAGGAGACTTAAATCGATACATATCAAAACCTACAGAAACTACTCGAGATTTGAGCTTTATTGGAGGGACTCCACGGGGGGGACGCACGAAAGATTTGGCAACTGGGGAAGAAGAACTCACGAATCCAGGCTGTTTAGCCCCCGATAATACTCTATCTGATATTTGGGCATTTATGCGGTCTATGCCGACAAAAGAGGACCTTTCCTCGATCACCCGCTCCATTGGTGAGAAGCTGTCTGAAGAGGTGGGCCTCTTACGCGGAGACCTTAAACAGTTGGATGCCAGGATCGCTGGAGTTGAACAGCAACGTGAAGAGGATAGAGTTACTATTCAACATCTTACACAACGCCTTCAAGTACAAGAATCTGTAACTGCTACACTGGCTCTCCATTTGGAGGATATGGAAAATCGTAACCGGCGTAATAATATACGCATAAGGGGACTTCCTGAAGCCACACGGATGGAAGAGCTTCTCCCCACTTTACAAGGAATTTTTTCCACACTATTGGAGGAGCCAACAGGCAGTGATGTAAAAATAGAAATTGATAGAGCTCATAGAGCAAATATATCCCCTCCTCGCCAGAACGAGCCACCAAGGGATGTTATATGTAAAATCCACTACCCCCAAGAAAAAGAAGCAATTATGGCAGCAGCCAGAAGAAAGGGCTCACTGGATTTTGATGGGGCAACTCTCCATTTTTATTCAGATCTTTCAAAAGCCACATTGGCGAGACGAAGAGCTTTACGACCATTGCTCGAGGTCCTTAAGCAAAATAACATTACCTACAGATGGGGATATCCCTTCGCCTTAACGGCTGCTAAGCATGGCAGGACTTTCACTATTCGCAAATATGAAGACCTCTCAGGCTTACTTAAGCATTTTGATTTGCGTCCTGTTCATGTACCGGACTGGCTTACTTATCCCCCGGAAATTAACTCTTGGCGATCTAGAAGAGAAATGGAACCTCAATCTAGTGACTCATAAGAAAACTTGATCAGATATGGAAAACTCGACAACTGAACTGAGAATATATCTTCCCTTAGATCCACCTTCCCTCTTTTCCTTTCCCATCCTCCCCCCCTCCCCCCCCCTTTTTTTTTTTTTTTTTTTTTTCTTATGTAGTGTTAATTAATTAAGTGTTCATTATTTTTTTATATTAATTGTTGATGTCTGCTGTTGTCTGATGATCAGTGACCGATGGTTGTTGATTATTGATCATCAATGATCCTGCTGATGTATAAGCTTGGATGACTTAGTATATATAACTTGTATATATAATTTGTAATTTAGTATATATAATTTGGTTAGATTGGTGAGGAGGCTACGCCTTATAATTTATCGCAGTGTGGACCCTGCACGTGTGATGCATGGGCGTCTCGACCCACAACGGGACTGACATGGTTGGCCGGGTCTTTGGGGGCTTGGGGGGGGCTGGGATGTGGGGGGCTGGGCTTGTCTGGTCCAGGAGCCGGGTATTATTTGGGGATTGGAAGGTATGAAATGGAGTGGGGGGGCTGGCGGAGATCGTGGAGTGGATGACCGAGGAGAGAACTATAGGGTTTGGTTGGTTTTTTAATTTTATTTTTTATTTTTTAAAATTATTATTATTTTTTTTTTTTTTCTCTTCTTGTTAGTCACTTAAGATAATTACACGTACTCACCTATAGACATATATAATTTCTAACAGTTGGCATAGATTGCCATCCTTTCACTGTAAATAATCCCCTAATATATTGATCACTAATATAACAAAATAAATAACACTTCACTTATAGTTTATTAATAAGATTGCACTTGATGTTGCACCTGGAATGTGTAGGCCACAAGGATGGGGGAGGGCCCCCCCCCCCTTTTTTTTTTTTTTTTTTTTTTTTCTTCTGGATCATTGCCCCGTACCCCCCGCTGACCCCCTTGATTGGTTGATGTGGGGATTGAGTGATGGGAGATGGGCTCTTGGACTGGACACGCACGGCAACTACTGATGCTTCCCTGCCGCTTCCTCGCTCCTTCTGGTCCTCTGGGAGCGTGGGGTGGCCACGGAATAGCATTGATGTTGGCCCGGTTTTGTGTTGAGGCGCCGGTGGCCCTTAGTGCTTAGGAACTGGATGGGTGATACTCGTGGTGCAAAGTATGCAGATGAGCAACCTCGGTTTTGAGCACAGGGAAATGGTTCTTGGGCCCCCTCTCGATGGCATAAATAGGTAGTAAGGCTCCTCCTTATAACCCCCCTTTTTTTTTTTTTTTTTTTTTTTTTTTTTTTCTTTTTGTGCGTCGGTTAGTTGTCGAAATACGACCATAAAGTTACTCTGTACTTGCCCCTAGGGGAATGGGCGCAATATTAGTAGCGCCACATCGAAAAGAAATATTCCTGAAATTTGAACATGTTAGGGAATTGATACGAGTAGGAGTTTCTTTTTTTTTTTTTTTTCCTTTTTTTGGTTAGATGAGTAGTAGAATAGATTATGGATTGGATAGGTGATAAGTCATAAGTTTTTAGGATTAATAGATAATAAATGTCCTAAGAGTATATATAGCAGTTTGCGAAATGGATTGGTTGCCGGGAGCGGGCACTGGTTTTGTATCAGTAAATTATTTGATCACCGCCCGGGTCAGTAGTGTTCCTGGACCGTGGTTTCTTTGTCCCTACAATTTCTACGGGTGACGGGAATCGAAGACCGGAATCAGATGGTCGGTTACGGCCTCGATCTCCCGGTAAGCCCCTAGAGAAATTTCGTCACGGGCAGTGCCCGTCTCGGTGATCAACGAATAGTTCTTTAAATAAAGAGGGTGTTCCCTCTTTTCTTTCTTCCTCTCTCTCTTTCTTCTGTTTTTCTATACCTTTTTTCCTTCTCCCCCCCCCCCCTTTTTTTTTTTTTTTTTTTTTTTTTCTTTCTTTTCCTCTTCCTTCTTTCTCTCTCTCCCTCTCTACTTTCTTTTTCTTCCTTGATTCTTCTCCTAGTACCAGGGGGTACTCCAATTTAAATTATCAAGATGTCTAGCAATAGAGGTAGTCTACGAGGGGCTTGAACGACCAAGGATCTGACACCTTGTTTGGCGCAAAACTTTAAAGCAGTATCGATTAATGCAAAGGGGTTAAATACCCCATTAAAAAGATCTAAATTGTTTCAAGAATTAACTAGACTTAAAGCAAATATTGCATTCATCCAAGAAACGCATTTTAGGGGAGGAGGGGCCCTGAGATTGTCCTCTAGATTTTTCCCCCAGTCATTTACAAGTAATGCGCCGGATGTTAAAGCAAGAGGAGTGGCGATTTTGATCGCCAAGAATACCCCCTTTCGGGTTCAGGACAGAATAGCAGATGAACAAGGGAGGTACTTGATTCTCAAGGGTTCCCTATACAATAAAAAATATACTCTGGGCGTGGTATATGCCCCTAATTCAGGACAGGTGACCTTTATTGAGGTCTTTTTGAATAAACTTATGGAAGTACAGGAAGGCCCTATTATTTTGGGGGGAGACTTAAACATGGCATTAGACCCATTACTGGACTCCTCAACGGGGCGGTCAGCAATGACATATGGGGCCTTAAAGAGAATTAAGAAAGCCCTCCATAGGGCTCAACTTTGTGACTCTTGGCGTATTAAGTATCCTAGTGTTAAAGATTATTCTTTCTACTCCCCAGCACATGCCACATATTCTAGAATTGATTATATCTTGATATCTCATAGCCTCCTGCCCCAGATAGTGAATTCTAACATAGAGATCATGGCTATGTCCGATCATGCACCAGTGACCCTTACCTTAGCTTTAACTGGAGGCTCAAAAGGAGAGTGGACATGGAGACTGAATGACTCTTTATTACAAAACGAAATGTTAAATCAAAAATTCCAGAATACGATTAAAAACTATTTTGAAATTAATAGAAGTTCGGACACGTCTCCATTTAATAACTGGCAGGCCCATAAGGCAGTAATCAGAGGTGAGTTTATCAGATATGCAACTGAGAAGAAAAAGGAACGAGAGCAAGAGCTACAGAAACAAATAGAAAGAGTTCAGAAATTAGAAAAAGCCCATAAAGCATCATTGGCAAAAAATAATCTTTTGGCACTTACTGAGGCTAGACTAACACTGAACTCACTTCTGTCCGTAAGGGCGGCTTATATCATAAAGCGATGTAGAAGGTTTTATTTCGAATGGGGTAACAAAAGCAGCGCTTTATTGGCAAGGGCGCTTAGGAAACAGCAAACTTTAAATTTTGTAGAAACCATTGTTGATGTACAACAAAAAAAGTTGCATAATACACCAGATATAGCTAAGACCTTCCAGCTTTTTTATCAGAAGCTATATAATATCCGCCCAGATGGATCAGCTTTAGCACAAGACCATATGGCATTGATAAAGAAATATATTGAGGAGTCTGGGATGCCTAAGATTGGAGTGGACGAGAGAGAGAGATTGGAAAGTCCTATCTCTATAGAAGAGCTAAAAGCAGCAGTTAAGGGTTCTCCAAATGGAAAAGTGCCGGGGCCAGATGGATTCACTATAGCATATTATAAACAATTTTTTTCACTACTGGCCCCGCACTTTCTTTTGGCGTTTAATTCTTTAACTGCAACTCCTGTTCAGAATAGGATTCCAAGTGAGGCATTATTGGCATATGTGACGATAATTCAGAAACCGGGAAAGGACCCGCTTTCATGCGGAAGTTATAGGCCAATTTCATTATTAAATGTAGATTTAAAATTATACGCGAAAATTTTGTCAAGTAGATTATTAGGGATGCTCCCGAAGCTAGTGGATGGGGACCAGGCTGGATTTATACCAGGTAGAGAAGCTCGTGATAATACAACTAGAGTACTGAACTTGTTGCATAAGGTCAAGCAAACTAAAGAACCGGTCATTTTTTTGTCTACTGATGCCGAGAAGGCATTCGACCGGGTAAATTGGCAATATATTAGAGCAGTTCTTGAGCATATTGGGCTAGGTCCCAAGGCTACACAGATGATTATGGCTCTATATAAGGACCCTACAGCTAGGATTAAAGTCAATGGCACCCTCTCAGAACAAGTTGATATTAGAAATGGTACCAGACAGGGCTGCCCTCTTTCTCCAGTAATCTTTGTTTTATCTATGGAGCCTTTTTTATGCAGGATCAGGGGGCAAGGAGATATACGAGGAATTTTAGTAGACTCACATGTACATAAGATCTCAGCCTATGCTGATGATCTTTTATTTTTTCTTGCAAATCCGATAGTCGGTCTACCAATTTTGTTGAGGGAATTTGAGCATTTCGGTAGGCTTTCTTTTCTGAAAATAAACTACGATAAATCAGAAGCCCTAGGGCTAAACCTCCCTCCAGAAACGGAGACTCAACTAAGAACATCATTTCCCTTTAAATGGCCTTCTTCGGCTATTACATATTTAGGCACAAAGATTACGAAAACGGTAGATGAGATCTATGCAGCAAATTTCGGGCCTCTCTTCTCCAAAATTAAAAATGATTTGACAAACTGGGATTTACCCACTTTCACATGGTTAGGGAGGATTAGCATTCTTAAAATGTCCGTATTGCCAAAAATTTTATACTTATTGCAGGCCCTCCCGATTTGGATCCCCAGAGCATATTTCAAGTCCTTTAATTCAATATTCAGTAAATTTATCTGGAGGGGACGTAAACCCAGATTGAAACTCCGGGTTTTATTTAGAACTAAACAGTCAGGAGGGCTTGCTTGCCCGGATTTGTTGCGATACTGGCGAGCGATTCATCTTCAACGAATATTAGATTGGCACCATCAAACTACAAAGAAGAAATGGGTAACTCTTGAGGCGTCTTGGTTTCACACCCCTTTAAAAGAGGTACCGTGGGCGACTAGAGCAGGGAAGAGTCTGTGTAAAGATCATCCACTTATTTCAACTACATTAAAAATTTTTGAAAAATTAAGAGATAGAAAAGGAATATCGCCTTGGCCAACCCCTTTGACGCCATTGATTCATAATCCATCTCTCCCTATAGATATACTTCCAAGTCTTCGTAGGAGCTTTGAGGAAAAGGGTGTTCCTAGAGGACTACATATCATCCAATCCTCTGGATGGGCGCGATTGGATGATCTGAGAGATAAATGGGATGCGCCATTATTCGATCAGTGGCTTCTGTTTGTCTTCCAGAACTTCCTCCTGAGCCTAGGACCCAGACAGGCTTACCTTAGACCCCTCACCCCATTTGAACGATTGGCAAGAGAGGGGGATTCCCCCACGCATTTAATTTCTAAAATATATGCTCTGTTGGAAGAAGATGGGGAAGATGAAATATTGCGTTTTTGTACAAATTGGGAGAGGGATTTGGATAAGCAACTTACGATAGATCAGTGGAAGTATATTTTCCTGGCTACACATAAGACTTCAGTTTCATCTAGAATCCAGGAAACTAATTATAAGTACCTCACAAGATGGTATTATACCCCGAAGAAATTACATGGTTTCTCCCCGACTCATCTCGCTGAATGCTGGAGATGTCAAGGAGCAGTAGGAAGCTTTCTCCATATTTTCTGGGACTGCCCAAAAGTTGCTCCTTTTTGGCAGGCAGTAGCTGACATCTCTAGCGAGATCCTGGGGAGATCGATAGCTCAAGATCCCTCTTTATTTCTTCTACATCTGTCAGATATGCCCTTGAAGACCTATAAAAGATCTCTTATGAGACATCTCATTAATGCAGCAAAGATAATGATACCTAGGTTATGGAGATCTGAAGCAGTCCCATCGGTGAAAGAGTGGATGGGAGAGATTAATCATATTATGGAGATGGAGGAACTTATTGCTGCGGTCCATGAGACCAAAATACAACATCAACAGGTTTGGTCGCCATGGCTCATTTTTAAAGAGACAGTAAGATTTGAGCAACTAATGACTGCTGAAGCTCCTCCTTCCCATCCCTCTCAGCCCCAGGGACTAGCTGATGAATGATATAATCTAACTTAAAGAGATAGAATCTTTATAGGAAAATTAGAAAGCAGAAACAGGTTTTTGAATATGCTAGAACATAAATTCAAGGTAGGATCTATCCCCCTGGATTATTATTTCCCTCCTTCTTTTCCCTTCTTTTTTCTTTCGTTTGTCTACTCTTTCTCTCTTTCTCTTCCTTTTTTTAATTTTTATTATTTTATTTTATTTTATTTCTACTATATTCCATTTCCTCTCCCTATGTCATATCTTTGACATAGTAGATGAACTATCTTAGTTTAATGATAAAAAAAAAAAAAGTCTTTTAACATGAGACTTTAGCGAGTTTAATAGAAAACAAACAATTTCGTGTATAGACCTGAGCTTCTTTTGTTTTTTTAGAATATTAGTTGGTTTAGTTTATGTTGATTAGCGATATATGGTAATTATGAAATATGTTTAATGACTAAGATATTGATGATTGTAACATATATTTATATATGTGTATATAAGAATAAGATGAGGAAAAAGAAAAAAAGAAGAAAATAAAGAATTTGAAAAAAAAAAAGATACATTTTAAGGGCCTTATTTTATATTGGTGATAGCATGACTTGTATATTTTCCTTAAATGTGCAGGAATTTAATTCCCCCAATAAGAGGAGTTTAGCATTCCGGAAGCTGAGATAGTTGCACCCAGATGTGATTTGTCTTCAGGAGACCCACTTCTCAGAATCCTCCAGACCCAAGTTCCTTGATGCAACCTTTCCACAGGTATATTTGACTTGCGCTAAAACTAAACAGAGGGGGGTATTGAACGCATTTAGGAGGAGTGTACAATTTCAATGCCAGAGAGAAATAATCGATCCAGAGGGAAGAGATTTGATACTGATAGGTTTTTTGCAGGATGTTGAAATAACTATAGCAACTTATTATACTCCTAACGTAAACCAGATACCTTTTCTCACTGATTTATTTGAGCTGGTTACTTCAGTGGCGCATGGTACGACGGTGATCTGTGGAGATTCAAATTTGACTTTAAACCCTTATTTAGATAGACAATCTCCTAAAAGCCCTTTAGTGACGGCTCATTCTGGGACCGCCTCCAGAGCATTTAGGAAGTTGCTGGATTCTTATTCACTAGCAGATTGTTGGAGGGAGGCTCAGCCAGGTAATCAAAATTTCCCCCACTAGTCACATCCCCACAATCTATACTCTAGAATAGATAATATTTTCCTTACTCAAAGATCGTTGCCCCTAATGAAATATAGTAAAATTGTGCCAATCTCATGGTCTGACCATGATGGCCTACTAATTAGATTTGAGACTTTGATTACCAGACCTTTTGGGTTTTCGTGGTCCTTGAACTCATCACTTTTGTCAGATCCTGCGGTGGTTTCGATTATTTCTGATGCTTTGGTGGAACATTTTAAGCATAATGAAGCTCCGGATATTTCACATACTTTATGTTGGGAGGCTCATAAACCGACTATAACAAGAAACCAAGACCTGATGGGTTTTTAACGTCCTACTATAAGACCTTCTCTGAAATTTTGGCCCCTAAACTTGCTGCTCTCTTTAATAATATCTGGGACGACGGCAAGTTTTCTCAGGAGTCTCTTACGGCCTCGATAAGTATGCTTCCAAAGCCAGATTCAGATCACTCGGTCTGGTTTAATTTTAGGCCAATATCACTTATAAATCTTGATGTTAAAATTTTCACAAAAATCCTGGCTGATAGAATGTCTGAACACCTACCTACTATAGTTTATAAAGACCAGGTGGGCTTCATCCCAGGGCGACAGGCAGGGGCAATATTGGAACGGTGGTACAGCTTTCCTATTTGGCTAAAGAACGGAATATACAAACTATGCTGCTGTCACTTGATATCAAAAAAGCTTTTGATTCAGTATCTTGGGAATATCTTTTTTTCTTATTGGAAAGATGGGGGTTTGGCCTGAAATTTTTAAGCATGATTAAGACTATATACGCTAATCCTGTGGCATTTATAAAGTATAATGGGTATAAATCAAGTGTATTTCCGTTATCTAGAGGTACTAGACAAGGCTGCCCCTTATCTCCCCTTCTATTTGCCCTGGTTATGAAGCCCTTGGCCCAAGTGATTAGGGAATCTGTGGATGTAACGGGGGTGAGAGTAGGTGATGCACATCATAAACTATGCTTAATCGCAGGTGACGTGCTTCTCCTGATCTCCAATCCGTCTATTTCTCTGCCTAACATTATGCGAATCTTGGCAGAATTTTCTGAAATATCTGGGCTTCAGGTGAATACAGGTAAGTCAAAAGCTTTAAATATTAATGTTACGGATGGGCAATGGGATCTCTTGAAGACCTAATTCGCTTTTCAGTGGGAAGCAGGAGTGGTTAAATACTTAGTGTTAACTTAACAAGTAGTTATGAAAATTTAAATATCATATACACAGAGCAAAGTGTTCTTAGTAGTAATTACTGTTAAACTTATAGCATGTTTAACTGTGTCTGGTGTATCCAGTACAAGAACTAAAAAGTTATTTCAATAAGTCTTTTTGTTGGAAGGACAGCAGATGGTCAATATGCCTTCAATACCGCTAATGAGTGGAACCGCACAACTCTTCACCAAGTGCCCGCCACCTGAATCAAATACCCTTACCAGACAATTACATCTATTGGGCGTTTCAATTTAGGTCCACAGCTTTTCCTCGTTCTGGTTCTCACAAAACTTCTTCCACAAAAGCGGCCAATTTAACCCTCCAGGGTATTAAAGCTCAAATATATGAGCATAAAGGTGTCTCCTAAGGGGAACTTTCCCAGAGGTACATAGGAGAAAAGACACAGCAGGCGTATCGGGAGATGGGCGCTGGGGACGAGAGATCAGGAGGGAGATGAGGCAGATGCTGGACCTGTGCAGATATTATTGCTGCAGCCACAACACCATAATGGATCAGCCGGGGAGAACTGATGACTTTGCCCGTTCCCGCAGGTCACAGTGCGGGACAGGATCGCAGTTCACTCTGACACTGATCGGCATCTGGCCAGAGGACAACGTGATAAGCGACAGAAAGACTTTGTAACCTGTGTGTGATAACGGGCAAAGTCATCAGTTCTCCCCGGCTGATCCATTATGGTGTTGTGGCTGCAGCAATAATATCTGCACAGGTCCAGCATCTGCCTCATCTCCCTCCTGATCTCTCGTCCCCAGCGCCCATCTCCCGATACGCCTGCTGTGTCTTTTCTCCTATGTACCTCTGGGAAAGTTCCCCTTAGGAGACACCTTTATGCTCATATATTTGAGCTTTAATACCCTGGAGGGTTAAATTGGCCGCTTTTGTGGAAGAAGTTTTGTGAGAACCAGAACGAGGAAAAGCTGTGGACCTAAATTGAAACGCCCAATAGATGTAATTGTCTGGTAAGGGTATTTGATTCAGGTGGCGGGCACTTGGTGAAGAGTTGTGCGGTTCCACTCATTAGCGGTATTGAAGGCATATTGACCATCTGCTGTCCTTCCAACAAAAAGACTTATTGAAATAACTTTTTAGTTCTTGTACTGGATACACCAGACACAGTTAAACATGCTATAAGTTTAACAGTAATTACTACTAAGAACACTTTGCTCTGTGTATATGATATTTATGTTTGCTGCTTTGAACTTGATGGAATAGTTAAGTTTTTACACGTCGAGCATTTAATAATTAATTCATTTCTATATAAAGAAGAGCTATTTAAAAACTTTATAAGTAAGTTAATAGCGCGGGTGTATATATATATTGTTACAGTTATGAAAATTTGTTTACAGCAAATTATGTCCCTCTACGTCAGAAATTGGATTATTAAATCAATGGCAGAGTTATGGATTGTCATGGCTTGGCAAGATAGCAGCAATTAAAATGACTCTGCTTCCAAAATTTCTTTATCTGGCCAGGGCCCTTCCGATCAGAGTTCCCCCGCAATATTCAAAAACTCTACAGAATAAAATTGTAACATTTATATGGGGTAATAGACGTCCGAGAATAGCTAGTAACGTTATTATGCGCTCTAAATTGAAGGGTGGCCTGGGAGTCCCTAATGTGACTAAATATTATCAGGCGGCCCAGATCGCTCAGTTGCTGTCGTATCATGCTGCCACTGAAGTCCCTCGATGGGTCCAAATAGAAGCTGATCTGTGTCATCCGCTACCAGTGCAGAATATTATGTGGATAACTCTGAGGCACAGGAAATGTATACAGAACCCAATTATAGTTCATTCTTTACGAATTTGGGATGACTTTAAATATTCAGGAGGATTTGCGTTCCATTACTAGGAGGAGTATGGAATAACCCAATGTTTCCACCAGCATATATGGATCCGGGCAGGTTCTCCAGGTGGAAAGGGGCTGGTGTTTCTTGTCTTTTTAACTGCTTACGAGGTTCAGGGATCGCTTCTTACCAGTACCTTAGGGACACATATCAGCTACAGTCTCAGGATTTCTTTGGCTATTTACAGATTTCAAATTTTATTAGGTCAATTATTAGAGGGGCAAGTAATTTGGAACGCATGACCTCATTTGAAAGGAGGTGTAAAGAGGATCCGAGGGGGAAGGGAGCGGTGTCTGAAATCTATCAGCAGTTGTGTGAGTGTATAGGCAATAAAGGTTTAACATATAGGCAAAATTGGGAATTTGACTTGAAGGCCAAGAAAGAGTATAAAGATTGGCAGAGGATGTGGCTGAATTCATTCGGAGCGGGGGCTTCAGTTATGGCTATTGAAGTTAATGTGAAGATGGCCATGAGGTGGTATTGGGTCCCGGAGCGGCTTTGTCATTTTGATGAGACATCTCAGGGGCACTGTTTCAGGGGATGTACATTGAAAGGGACATACCTCCATATGTGGTGAAGTTGTGATAAGGTTCAGAATTTCTGGAAATGGATCTTCAAGGTCCTAAGTAAGATCGCAGGTAGAGCAATAGAGCCAGACCCATAGATAGCACTACTCAATGAGCCAATAGGGAAGATCTCTAAAATTCGTAAACTTTTGATATACCATATTTTGACGGGGGCGAAATTTGTAATTGCGAAGGCCTGGAAAACCGTGAATCTGAGTTTAAGAGATTTAAAAAATAAAGTTAACTTCATCATGACAATGGAGAAGATGTCTGCAGTAAATGGAGCGGGTCTGGAGAGATTCCGAGAGGTGTGGTCTTCGTGGATTTAGAATCATTTACCGGCAGATCTTAACTGGGATCTTGTATCGGTATGAGGGTGGGTAGTATTTGATTATATAGCATTCTTTCTTCTTTCTAGTATTCCTCCTCCTCCCTTTTTTTTTTTTTTCCTTTTCTCTTCCCATGTCCTACCCCTTTTTCTCCTTCCCTGTTCGTCCCTATTGTTTTCCCCTTTTGGTTAACCGCAATGTTTGACTCAAATCCCCATTGTTGAGTTGGGTGGGGCAGGGCTCTAGGATATTTGAAGGTTATTCTGAGTTTTTTTCAGACCTAAGAGCCTATAGGCTAACTTGAATCAAGCCCATAACATGGTTTTGTATTATGTGCAGATAATCAAATTTATGTAAGGGTATGCCGGGACTGCACAACTAAGAGGCTTGTACTGAAGTGTTAACCTATTTTTACATTTTGTATGAGTACGAGATTTGTCTTGTTGATAACTATTTTCAATAAAAATATTGAACAAGAAAAATTGCAAAGTGCGCACTTTGTCTGCAGAGCTGAAATTTTGGGTGTTTGGCAACTCTTCCCTTGACAGTAGCTATGCATGTTGGGTATTGTTCTATTCGAGGGATGTTGCTTTTTCAGATTTTACTTGTTTTTTCTTGTTTGCATATAGTTTTTTTAGGAAAATGTGCTTTGATTCTTCCTTTTTATTCTTTTTTCGGGAAACTCTGTGCAACCAAAGAATTGATTGAGGGATTGCTTCCAGAAAGCTACGCCCACATCAACAAGCCTGGTACGCCTAGAAAGCTTGAGGTGTGTACTGCTAGAGAATATATAGTTTGTGGGGGGTATTTCAAATGTAAAGGGTTGTTTTTCTGGAAAAACTGCAAGGTGCGCATAGCGCATATCACAGTTGTATTTTAACTGAAACTCTCCTAAAGCTCTGTTTCAGTTTGGGGGAAGTCTCCTAGGCAGTAAAGGATGTCTACCTATACCTATGTGGTACCGCTGTGACCGGGAGAAATTGGGGTTTCACATGCAATAAAATTTTATTGACAAACTTACATTTTCCAATTGCATGGCACGGCCTGCTTCAAGAAGTCCTTACGTATTGGATATTCCGCCACTAGGTGGCACAGTGTACTGCAGAAGAGTTGTAGCTCCTCCCGGTACCCTATGAAAACAGGATCACCAATAGACTTCTCCAGTGTTTCCTCTTCTTCTGCTGGTGCCATTTTTAGTCTACTGCGCGTCTGGGGCCCCTCTTCCTCCCCGGGCTGCGGCGGTGATTTCCTCCTGTGTCACTTCCTCCTGCGGTCTGGTGGCTTGGTGATCCTTTGGTCTACTTGGTCCGTGAGTCCCCTTGGGGGGTCTTTTGTTTACTTGGGGCATGGACTGCGGGATGTTTATGTGCCCTTTACTTATGTCTTTCAGGCGGGACAACTATGGGTTGTGGTTTCTCCCGTTTATACTCCCCCCCTCATCTCCCCTTTCCTGGTCTTGGGGCATCCCTTGGGGGGGCATCCCCGGTGGCTTTTTATTAGCCCTTACCCTGTGCTGGCCTATTGTGCCTGTGTTAATCACCATATGGAGGCTTATGGGGATAGCGTGCTCACGGGTCCTTCGGGGCAATGTCTCTGTCTTTGGTGAGGTCCTTTCTGGGCATGACTCTGGATACCTATCAGGTCAAGGTGTTCCTGCCTCAGCAGAAAGTGGAGGGCCTTCAGAAGCAGGCACAGGTTCTGCTCTTGTGTCCTCATCCCTCCATCTGGCAAGGGATGCAGTGTCCATCAATGTTCTGGAACTGAGGGTGCTCAGGTTGGTTCTTTCTCAGCTGACCACACACCTTCGGGGTCGGGGTGTTCAGATCCGTTCGGACAACCAGACGGCGGTTGCCTACATCAATTATCAGGGGGTGACTCGGAGCAAGCGAGCCCTCAAGGAAGTGTCCCTGATACTGTCTTGGGCAGAAGAGAATGTCCCTTGCATATCGGCGGTCTGCATTCTGGGGGTGGAGAACCAGGAGGCAGACTCGCTGAGCAGGGGGACCTCTCGGCTGGGGGAATGGTCCCTCAGCAATTAGGTATTTCACTCCCTGTGTCTCCGGATGGGGACCTGTTTGCGTCCCGCCACAATCACAAGCTTCCCAAATTGGTCTCCCTGTCGCAGGATCCTCTGGCCTTCGCCACGGATGCACTAGCAATGCCTTGGACGGAGTTTCTGCTCCTCTATGTGTTCCCTCCTTTTCCTCTGCTGGGCAGGGTGCTGCGCAAGATAGCCCAGGAGGGGGTACCAGCCATCCTGGTGGCCCCCTGTTGGCCAAGGAGGGTGTGGTTCGCAGACGTCGTGCAGTTGGAAGTAGATTGGTACGTCTTGCCCAAGGATCCAGATCTTCTCACTCAGGGACAGCTGCGCTATCCCAATTTACAAACGCTGGCTTTAACGGCTTGGCTGCTGAAACCTCCATCTTGATGGATAAGGGGTTACCGGCTTCTGTTGTTGATACTATGATTCGGGCTAGGAAGAAGTCCTCGTCCTTTGTCTACTGCAGGGTCTGGCATGCTTACATTGCCTGGTGTGAGTCCAAGTCGCTTCCTTGTAGGGTGTTTTCTATCCCCAGGATTCTGGAATTTTTGCAACATGGTTTAGATTCGGGCCTTCAACTTAGTACCCTCAAGGGACAGGTGTCAGCTCTGGCAATTTTTTCCCAAAGATCCTTTGCCAATTACCGGTTTGTTAAGACTTTTTTCCAGGAAGTTACTCATGTGCATCCACCACGTAAGCCTATGCTACCGGTTTGGGACTTGAATCTGGTGTTGTCTGCTCTGCAGGGTCCTCCCTTTGAGCCTATCCGTGAGGCTGTGTTGCCCATTCTGACTCTTAAAGTGGACTTTTTGGTGGCTATTACTTCGGTCAGGCGAGTTTCTGAGCTGGCGGCGCTTTCCATCAAACCTCCTTATTTTGAGCAGCATCAGGATAAGGTGGTGCTTCGGCTTAAGCCGGATTTCTTGCCTAAGGTTGTGTCTGCTTTTCATCTCAATCAGGACATTGTTTTGCTTTCTTTGTGTCCTAACCCTGCTAATTCCAAGGAGCGGACCCTTCATTCTCTGGATGTTGTCAGGGCTCTGAAGTTTTATTTGGTTGCTACTGAGTCTTTCAGGAAATCTGATGCTCTTTTTGTTCTTCCTGCTGGACCTAGGAAGGGTTTGCCTCCGGCTAAATACACTATCAGCAAGTGGATCCATCAGGCAGTGGAGCAGGCCTATTCTTCTAGGGGGAAAGTTCCTCCTTTTAAGGTTACTGCTCATTCCACTCGTGCTATTGGTGCTTCTTGGGCTTTTCAGCAAAAGCTTCTGTTGAACAAGTTTGTAAGGCCGCGACTTGGTCTTCTGTTCATACCTTTTCCAAGTTTTACAAGGTTGATGTTAAGGCCTCTGCTGATGCTGCCTTTGGTCGCAAAGTACTTCAGGCGCTGGTGGTTTGAACTGCCTGCTGCTACTTTTTGGGGATCCCACCCTACCTTACGGACACTGCTGTTGGACGTCCCATATGTAAGGACTTCTTGAAGCAGGCCGTGCCATGCAATAGGAAAAAGACAATTCTGTGAGTACTCGCCTGTAGAATTGCTTTTACTATGCATGGCACAGCCTGCTTCACCCCACCCTGGTTATCATTATTCTTGGTTGCCTCTTTATGGTGATTGTTCCAAGTTAGTTGGGGTTGTTACCTTTTTTACCTTTATTATCTCCTGGCTTCTGGTATAACTGCTTGTCAACGCTGGAGAAGTCTATTGGTGATCCTGTTTTTATAGGGTACCGGGAGGAGCCACAACTCTTCTGCAGTACACTGCCCCACCTTTGTGGCGGAATATCCCATACGTAAGGACTTCTTGAAGCAGGCCGTGCCATGCATAGTAAAAGCAATTCTACAAGTGAGTACTCACAGAATTGTCTTTTTTTATTACCAAAAAAACACTACAAATTGCAAAAAATAGATTTTTTAATTTTTTTTTGCACATATTTCACCCAAAAATATTGAGAATGCACTAAAAAAGGCCAAACAAGACATTCATGTTGAAGCCCAAACTCTGCTGAAAAAAACAATATATATTTTTCCTGGGAAATCCCTTCAAAAATCAAGGCTGAACATGTGTAGCGCAAAATAGTGAAACGTAGTCTGGCACTTAAAGGGTTAAGGGGCTGTATTGTGAAATTTTGTAATAATAAAAACCCATATATCGTATTTTTTTGCCGGTGCCCGCTGCCTCCGTAGCCGCCGCAAGTTCAGAGCGAGCCGGCCCCCAAGTGGGTTGTGGCCCGTGAATCGTGCCAGCGCCCAAAGAAGGCCACGCCCCACCCGGCGGCCAGCACCGCCTCGCTCTGATCTGGCAACGGAAGTGGCAGCCATGGAAGCGGGGATCAGCAGCCACATGTTCAGAGCAGGCCAGCCTTGGCCCCTGGATAGGAGCAGCCCATGACTCCCGCCCACGTAATTGGACACTGGCATGAGTCATAGGCCTTGCCCCACCCGGGGGCTGGAACCGGCTTGCTCCGAACCCGCGGCAGCTATGGAGGCGGCAAGCAGTGGATGGAACGTCAGGAAATGTACGTTTTCTTTGCTTGTTTTTGGGGCATGCTGCACACTGCCTCTATTTGGGATGTCAGCACATTGCCTGTATTTTGGATGCCTGCGCATTGCCTGTATTTGAGATGCCTGCACACTGCCTGTATTTGGGATGCCTGCACACTGCCTGTATTTGGGATGCCTGCACACTGCCTGTAATTGGGATGCCTGCACACTGCATGTAACTGGGATGCCCGCACACTGCCTGCAATTGGAATACCTCACACTGCCTGCAATTGGAATACCTCACACTGCCTTCGAATGGGATGCCATGCACATTGCCTGTGTTTGGGATGCCCTCACACTGCCTGTAATTGGGATGCCCGCACACTACCTGTAATGTGGGGTCTGTTATGGGGTGATGGGGAGGATTCTGCACATTGTCTTATGGGCAGGTCTATCTTATAGGGCAGAAATACGGTAAACACATCGGCTAATGAGAGAAGTTACTGAATAAAACCAACCACCAACCTTGTGGTTTTCTTTTCATTGGTAACAGGTTTGAGGGGGGTCACGGAAGCTGTCAACCCAGATTTCCTCATCCTGCGATTAAAAGAAGGAAACAAGAGTGACTTGGTATTTCTTGATGCTGGGTGTATAATTGACCCCTCATCCGACCATCCAGCATACTTATATGGATTTGTATCATTGGGCCATATTTCTGCAATAAAGCCCCTTTAAATAAGAACTTAAAATTAAATATTCTTACAAGTTATTTGTATTTTATGCTCATAGCAGTGTAATTAGAGATGAGCGAACTTTTGAAAAATTTGATTCGACTGATTCGACGAATTTTCCGACAAAAATCGTTTCGCTATTAAAAACGGCTATTTCTGAGCCTCCTAGAGCCTCAATAGGGTTGTAAACTATTCTGCCTTGCTGTAACACGCATAGGATGCATGCTGGGTTAGTGAAACAATACTGTAAATAATTATCACATGCAGATCAGAGGCATCACTAATAGAATCGCAGAGCGGCACAATTGCAGCAAGTCGAAGTGGCATCACTATGAGGGGCCCCTATAGTGCCTGAAAAACACACCCTGGAGCTGGCAGCAGCAGGAGCCCAAAATTAGCTGAATCACACCCCGGAGTTGCAAGCAGCAGCAGCAGCAGCAGCAGCAGCAGCTACAGGAGCCCGAACATTGTTTTAAAGAGACACTAGAGTTGGCTGCAGGAGGCCAAAAATTGGATGAATCACACCCTGGAGTTGCAAGTAGCAGCAGGAGCACAAACATTGCTTTAAAGAGACACTGGAGTTGGCTGCAGGAGCCCAAAAAATGGATGACTCACACCCTGGAGTTGCAAGCAGCAGCAGTAGCAAGAGCTCAAACATTGCTTTAAAGAGACACTGGAGTTGGCTGCAGGAGGCCAAAAATTGGATGAATCACACCCTGGAGTTGCAAGCAGCAGGAGCAGGAGCTCAAACATTGCTTTAAAGAGACACTGGAGTTGGCTGCAGGAGCCCAAAAAATGGATGACTCACACCCTGGAGTTGCAAGCAGCAGCAGTAGCAGGAGCTCAAACATTGCTTTAAAGAGACACTGGAGTTGGCTGCAGGAGGCCAAAAATTGGATGAATCACACCCTGGAGTTGCAAGCAGCAGGAGCACAAACATTGCTTTAAAGAGACACTGGAGTTGGCTGCAGGAGGCCAAATATTGGATGAATCACACTCTGGAGTTGCAAGCAGCAGCAGCAGGAGCCCAAACATAGCTTGAAATGGACACTAGAGTTGGCTGCAGGAGGCCAAAAATTGGATGAATCACACCCTGGAGTTGCAAGCAGCAGCAGCAGCAGGAGCCCAAACATTGCTTTAAAGAGACACTGGAGTTGGCTGTAGGAGGCCAAAAATTGGATGAATCACACCCTGGAGTTGCAAGCAGCAGCAGGAGCCCAAACATTACTTTAAAGAGACACTGGAGTTGGCAGCAGGAGGGCAAAAATTGGATGAATCACACCTTGGAGTTGCAAGCAGCAGCAGCAGCAGTTGCCGAAACATAGATTGAAAGAGACACTGGAGTTGGCTGCAGGAGCCCAAAAATTGGATGAATCACACCCTGGAGTTGCAAGCAGCAGCAGGAGCACAAACATTGTTTTAAAGAGACACTGGAGTTGGCTGCAGGAGCCCAAAAATTGGATGAATCACACCCTGGAGTTGCAAGCAGCAGCAGCAGCTGAAGGAGCCCAAACATTGCTTTAGAGAGACACTGGAGTTGGCTGCAGGAGTCCAAAAATTGGATGAATCACACCCTGGAGTTGCAAGCAGCAGCAGGAGCCCAAACATTGTTTGAAAGAGACACTGGAGTTGGCTGCAGGAGCCCAAAAATTGGATGAATCACACCCTGGAGTTGCAAGCAGCAGCAGCAGCAGGAGCCCAAGCATAGCTTGAAAGAGACACTGGAGTTGGCTGCAGGAGGCCAAAAATTGGATGAATCACACCCTGGAGTTGCAAGCAGCAGGAGCAGGAGCACAAACATTGCTTTAAAGAGACACTGGAGTTGGCTGCAGGAGGCCAAATATTGGATGAATCACACTCTGGAGTTGCAAGCAGCAGCAGCAGGAGCCCAAACATAGCTTGAAATGGACACTGGAGTTGGCTGCAGGAGGCCAAAAATTGGATGAATCACACCTTGGAGTTGCAAGCAGCAGCAGCAGCAGCAGGAGCCCAAACATTGCTTTAAAGAGACACTGGAGTTGGCTGTAGGAGGCCAAAAATTGGATGAATCACACCCTGGAGTTGCAAGCAGCAGCAGGAGCCCAAACATTACTTTAAATAGACACTGGAGTTGGCAGCAGGAGGGCAAAAATTGGATGAATCACACCTTGGAGTTGCAAGCAGCAGCAGCAGCAGTTGCCGAAACATAGCTTGAAAGAGACACTGGAGTTGGCTGCAGGAGCCCAAAAATTGGATGAATCACACCCTGGAGTTGCAAGCAGCAGCAGGAGCACAAACATTGTTTTAAAGAGACACTGGAGTTGGCTGCAGGAGCCCAAAAATTGGATGAATCACACCCTGGAGTTGCAAGCAGCAGCAGCAGCTGAAGGAGCCCAAACATTGCTTTAGAGAGACACTGGAGTTGGCTGCAGGAGTCCAAAAATTGGATGAATCACACCCTGGAGTTGCAAGCAGCAGCAGGAGCCCAAACATTGTTTGAAAGAGACACTGGAGTTGGCTGCAGGAGCCCAAAAATTGGATGAATCACACCCTGGAGTTGCAAGCAGCAGCAGCAGGAGCCCAAGCATAGCTTGAAAGAGACACTGGATTTGGCTGCAGGAGGCCAAAAATTGGATGGATCACACCCTGGAGTTGCAAGCAGCAGGAGCCCAAACATTGCGTGAAAGAGACACTGGAGTTTGCTGCAGGAGACCAAAAATTGGATGAATCACACCCTGGAGTTGCAAGCAGCAGCAGGAGCACAAACATTGCTTGAAAGAGACACTGGAGTTGGCTGCAGGTGCCCAAAAATTGGATGAATCACACCCTGGAGTTGCAAGCAGCAGCAGCAGGAGCCCAAACATTGCGTGACAGAGACACTGGAGTTGGCTGCAGGAGGCCAAAAATTGGATGAATCACACCCTGAAGTTGGCAGCAGTGGGAGCACAAACATTAGCTGGAAGGCACACCCTGGAGTTGGCAGCAGCAGAAGCAGGAGCCCAAACATTGCTTGAAAGACACCCTGGAGTTGGCAGCAGGAGGCCAAAAATTGGCTGAAAGGCAAACCCTGAAGTTGGCATCAGCAGGAGCCCAAAAATTAGCCTAAAGACATAAATATGTTTTGCACCATGCTGAATCTAGTCGCATGCATCAGCCATTGGTGGGTGGAAATCCTGGCTGATCCATCCCTGATTCATTTTGACAAAGGTGAGTCTCTCCACATTTTTAGTTGACAGACGAGTTCTCCTCGCCGTAACTATGGCCCCCGCCGCACTAAACACCCGCTCAGATGGCATGCTACTGTCCGGGCAGGACAGCTTTTCCAGGGCAAACTCTGCTAGTTGCGGCCACAGGCCAAGTTTGGCTGTCCAGAAGTCCAGCGGATCCTCAAGGTGTGTTGGCATTTTCATGTCAAGGTATGACATGACCTGCTGGTTGAGGTCCTGCTCCAGGACTTCCTGCTGCTCATGAGTAGCCTCACTATGCGGGTGTAGAAAGCTACTCATTAGCGACTGAAGACTGAGGCTGCTGCTGATGGAGCTGCTGCTGCTGCTCCTGCCAACCCCCCCAGCAGGCATGGCAGTGGAAGGTGAGCGCAGAGGTCCCCTCGAGTCAGACCTGCGAGAGTATGGACCATGGCGCAGATAGGCATCGGCCAACTGACTACGTAGAATGTCTTTGTAGTAGTTCAGTTTGTCCTCCCTCTCGGCGGGTTTAAAAAATGCCCCCATTTTGTGCCGGAAGCGAGGGTCCAATAAGGTGAACAGCCAGAAGTCATCCCGGCGACAAATGGAAACAATTCTGGGGTCACTACGCAAGCACATGAGCATGCTTCGTGCCATTTGCACAAGTGACTCGGAGGGACTACCTGTCTCCATCTCCACTGCATACTGCCACGGTGTGTCCGGGTCCTCTGTCTCGCCTTCCTCACAACCCTCTAGCTCCTCTGGCTGCTCCTCCTCTCCTGTCCGCTGACTAGATAAACCAGCCATTTCGCCAAGCCTAAACTGTGCTTCACTGTGCCACTCCTCCTCCTCTTCCTCCTCCTCCTTCAGTTCAGCTCCAACAGGGTTCATGTGGCCGTAAGATGTAGACGCCATGTCTCCCAGTGCCCTGACCAGCCATGGTTTCCAACATGTGCTGTAGTACATGAAGCAGTGGAATCACGTCGTTCATCCCGTAATCCTGCCGACTGACAAATAAAGTGGCTTCCTCAAAGGGCCTGAGCAAACGGCAGGTGTCACGTATGAGCTGCAACTGGTTTACATTGAAGTTACACAGGGGAGTCCCCCTATCCGCTTGGAAAGCCGTGATGGCTTTTCTCTGTTCATATAATCGGTCCAACATGTGAAGGGTGGAATTCCAACGGGTGGAAACATCGCAAATCAGACTATATTGAGGGCTACCATTTTGATGCTGTAGCTCAAGAAGGGTGTGTTTGGCGGTGTATGAGTGGCTGAAGTGTATGCAAAGTTTCCTTGAAGTTGTTAGGATGTCTTGCAGATGGGGGGAACACTCCAGAAACCGCTTGGCAACAAGATTGAAGATGTGAGCCATGCAGGGGGCATGGGTCAGGCTTCCTTGGCGCAGCGCAGACAAATTGTACTTCCCATTGTCGGTAACCATGATTCCCATTTTAAGTTGTCTTGGAGTAAGCCATGTTTGGATTTCGTGATGAATACATTTAAGCAGTTCCTCCCCTGTGTGACTCCGTTCGCCAAGACAAACCATGTGAAGCACAGCGCGACACCTCCGTGCCCTGCACACATGGTAGACTGGAGGGGCACTGAGACTTGAGCCTACAGTGGAGGGTGAGGAGATGGCGGAGGATGAGGAGGCCGAGTCGCACGGTGTCACAGGCACAACGGCCAGGGAGCGTGGAGGCCGAAGCGGCGTGACCTGTCCAAGTTGCTGCTGCTGCAAAGGGACCACATTCACCCAGTGGGCCGTAAACGACATGTACTGTCCCTGACCGCAGTTACAGCTCCAGACATCGGTGCTGCCATGCACTTTGCTACACACCGACAGGCTCAAGGACTGGCCCACCTTCTGTTCAACAAAGTGTGCAGCGCTGGTATTGCCTTCTTGGCAAAGAAATTATGGCTTGGGACTCTCCACCTCGGTTCGGCACAAGCCATCATTTCTCTGAAAGGTGCAGAGTCCACCACCTGAAATGGGAGCGACTGCAGCACCAGCAACTTGGACAGGAGCACATTCAGCTTCTGCGCCGTAGGATGAGTGGGCGCATACTGCTGTCTCTTGGACATGGCTTCGCTGATGGATTGCTGGCGGGATGCATGACTTGGAGGAGGAGCAGGAGCATCAGGAACGACAGAGGATGGGTATGACGCACAGCTGCCTTCGGCTGAGGTGCTGGAGCCTTGGCTGGCAGAAATTGGGAGCGGCGTGCCACTTGGTGAGGAAGCAGGCTGGACCACCTCTTCGGAGCCTCGGTTCTCCCAGGCCGCTTTATGGTGATGCATCCTATGTTGACGCAGGGCCGTGGTGCCAACATTTGTGCCCTGGCCACACTTCACCTTCTGCCTACATATCTTGCATGTGGCCATGTTACCCTCCTGCGGATGCTTCAGGAAAAACTGCCACACTGCCGAGTAGCTACTTTTCCCACCAACAGGCCGCACTGATTCACTGCTACTGTCGCCAACTCCAGGAACCCCTGCTCAACTACCTCCCGATAAGGTAGCCTGCCGTGCAGCAGGTGCTCTACCCCGACCCTGGCCTGTTTGACTCCAGGCTTTACAACTATGCTCCCATGCTGACTGCCAACCATGCTGCTACCACCTTGCTGCCTCAGCTGCTGACTCCGGGGCAACCTGCACCCCTCTTCTCCTGATGATGACGATGAAGCCCCTTCTGCACCCGGCTCCCAAGTGCGATCGGCTTCATCATCATCATCACCGAGTTGTGGCTGCACGTCACTGATGTTCTCAGTTTCCTCAACAGTGTCTGGCGCAGGAGCTGGAATGCTCGCAACACCCATGACACTCTCCACATCACTATTTGCCTGCCTAGCTACATAAGCCACCTCCATTTCTTGGCTGGGCAGTAGCTGCTGACTGTCCTCTATCTGATCGTCCTCCTCACTAAAGAGTGGAGCTGAACCCAAAGCATAGGATAGGGACTGCTCTCGGGGCATGCCAACTCAGGGTTGTGTCAGAGGAACCTACCGACCCTAGACTGGGGGTCTCAGATGTAACTTGTGATGATGTGGATGACCGCGTTAACCAATCTACCACGGCAGATGCGTTACTGGTGGAGACACGACCGCTAGCAGATACAGGCAGATCAGGTCTCTCACCGTGACTCCTGCTGCCACTCGCCCCTAGTCTGCTGCGACCTCTGCCTGCTGAATCTTGGCCTCTGCCACTCCTCTTTGAACATCCTGGCACTTGTCTGCCTGACATTTTTATGTATTTGAAATGCGCAATAGGTACGTTAGAAATGTGTTTACTTTAAAAAGCAGAAGCTAAATAAAGTGAAGAACTGCTTCTCTGCACCAGATACTATTAAAATTGGCAATATGGGATACCCTGTGACCTAGTGTTTTGACAGCAGGACAAAAACCAATTCAAAATGTAATAGCTTGATTAAGCTGAGGATGAACAAGTGTATTTAGTATAACAGGCTGCTACGTGCAGGTTTGGGATACCCTAGTGATTTGGCCTAGTAATTTGGCAGCAGACCAAAAACCAATTCAAAATGCGATAACTTGATTAAGCTGAGGATGAACAAGCGTATTTAGTATAACAGATAGGGTGCTACGTGCAGGTTTGGGATACCGTGCGGCCTAGTGTTTTGGCAGCAGGACAAAAACCAATTCAAAATGCAATAGCTTGATTAAGCTGAGGATGAACAAGCGCATTTAGTATAACAGGGTACTAAGTGCAGGTTTGGGATACCCCGCGGCCTAGTGTTTTGGCAGCAGACCAAAAACCAATTCAAAATGCGATAGCTTGATTAAGCTGAGGATGAACAAGCGTATTTAGTATAACAGATGGGGTGCTACGTGCAGGTTTGGGATACCCTGCGGCCTGTTTTTTTTTTAAAAGCAGGACAAAAAACAATTCAAAATGCAATAGCTTGATTAAGCTGAGGATGAACAAGCGTATTTAGTATAACAGATAGGGTGCTATGTGCAGGTTTGGGATACCCTGCGGCCTGGTGTTTTTTTGACAGCAGGACAAAAAACAATTCAAAATGCAATAGCTTGATTAAGCTGAGGATGAACAGGCGTTTTTAGTATAACAGATAGGGTGCTACGTGCAGGTTTGGGATACCCTGCGGCCTAGTGTTTTGGCAGCAGGACAAAAACCAATTCAAAATGCGATAGCTTGATTAAGCTGAGGACGAACAAGCGTATTTAGTATAACAGATAGGGTGCTACGTGCAGGTTTGGGATATCCTGCGGCCTAGTGTTTTGGCAGCAGACCAAAAACCAATTAAAAATGCAATAGCTTGATTAAGCTGAGGATGAACAAGCGTATTTAGTATAACAGATAGGGTGCTACGTGCAGGTTTGGGATACCCTGCGGCCTGGTGTTTTTTTTTTTAAAGCAGGACAAAAAACAATTCAAAATGCAATAGCTTGATTAAGCTGAGGATGAACAAACGTATTTAGTATAACAGATAGGGTGCTAGGTGCAGGTTTGGGATACCCTGCGGCCTGGTGTTTTTTTGACAGCAGGACAAAAATCAATTCAAAATGCAATAGCTTGATTAAGCTGAGGATGAACAAGCGTATTTAGTATAACAGATAGGGTGCTACGTGCAGGTTTGGGATACCCTGTGGCCTAGTGTTTTGGCAGCAGGACAAAAACCAATTCAAAATGCGATAGCTTGATTAAGCTGAGGATGAACAAGCGTATGTAGTATAACAGATAGGGTGCTACGTGCAGGTTTGGGATACCCTGCGGCCTAGTGTTTTGGCAGCCGGACAAAAACCAATTCAAAATGCAATAGCTTGATTAAGCTGAGGATGAACAAGCGTATTTAGTATAACAGGGTGCTACGTGCAGGTTTGGGATACCCTGCGGCCTAGTGTTTTGGCAGCAGACCAAAAACCAATTCAAAATGCAATAGCTTGATTAAAATGAGGCTGAACAACTCTTATTTAGTATAACAGATAGGGTGACATGTGCTGGTTTGGGGTGCCCATGTGGGCTGGTGTATTTAAAGCAGACAAAAAAAGATTAAAACTAAATTAAAACTAATCCAGTTATGAGAAATGCTTGTGTGTAACAGATAGGGTTAAGTATGCCACTGCATAGATGGGATGCACAGTGCCAAGGCAGGTTTACAGCACAAAGAACTGAAATTGAATTGAAAACTGATCTGGCTAATGAAAAAAAAAAACATTTCCCTGTCACTTCAATGCTGTCCCTGCCTGGATCGTTCAGGTTTTCCCCTATCTTTCACTATCTTTCCCTGGCTCTCTCTACCTCTCTTTCTGCCTCTCTGTCGGTCTCTCTGACTCTCCCTACCTCTATCTAACTCTGTCCCTGTGTGTAACAAGCTGTGCTCTGGCCGCAATAGAACGCTGAACTGCGCACAAGGAAGATGGCTGACGTTTATATAGCACGGTGACGTCACCGGGCTTCCTGGCTGCTGATAGGCTGCATGTGACTTTCCCATGATACCTTGCCCCAGGAAACATGTCCGGACATGTGCTTCCACCATTTTAGAATGCCTGTAATTGAAATAAATGGAGTTGAAAATGTGTTTATTTAAATAATAAGGGCTAGATGGAGGTGGCCTCTTTACCTTTCCTTATTGTTATGTGATGTCAGGTTGTTGAATGACATACTGCAAGAATGAAAAGTAGCCAGATGGGGAGGCTGCATATCATATCCATTAATCACATAGACTTACAGTCTATAGAAAACTGGGCCCATAAATATTCAGTTTTATTAAACAACAGAGAGGCTACATGGGCCAACAACAGTTCTAATGGTAAAACATACAATATTTATTTCAGTCATGTTAAGAAACATATGATGAATAGCTGCAATAAAGCACTATACATTGCATCAGCTTTAGTTAGTAAAGTTCTCACATCTAAACACAAAATGTATATCCCTCAAGAAGCATAGAATTTGCAATCTTGCAGATAAAAAAAACTTTTTTTTATAATTGCTCCCCCCTGTGTACCACATGCCCACACTAACCACATATTGCATTTATACTGCTGACATATTAATCAAGAAAGAATCATAAAAATCCTGTCCAGGATTTAAAATCAAAACTTTGTGGCCATCTGAAGCTTAAAAACATGATTTTAGGACACCAGTCGACATGACATCCTGATACAGCTTATGATGTGTTTGCCATGACACTTAGGCTTTTATCAGTGCCTACCCCATGTGTTGCATGTAGTTGAAAAATGGGGCAGCCTGATCACGCACCAGGGGACCTTGCAGCGGACTACAATATCCAGTGTGTACTCGCTCAGCGATGCCTCTGGTGGCTCAAGGATTGACAGTGAGATGGTTGCCTGAACAGCGAAGTTGATATGGCAGAAGCGGTGGATACGCATGTCCAGGGTTGGAGTCACAACCAGGCTTTAGTCATGCTCGCATAGAGACAGCGAGTGGAGTGGATCAGGGCACTGACATGTCCGATCCCAGCTTTATCCAGCTTCCTGCAGCCGTGATCCAGGCTTAACCCTTTACTGCTTAGCAGGATCCCATCAACAGCGGGTCTGTCAATGGTAACAAAAAATTCAGGCAGCATTCATGCCCTAGTCTCAGCACATAATTTGGGCAAATTGGGTACAATAATGCACAGAATGGAATAAAAGTACCATTTATTTTAGCACTGAGTCTAAAGTAGTGTAATAGTACACTTAGGAATAATCTAGAAGCAGATATATTTATTTACAGAAAATGTATAATTCCTGCATCTATGTTTAAGCCTCTCGAGTGTAGAGTCCCAAGCTGGTAAATCCAGTGGCTTTCTAGTTTTAATAGTGTTTTATCCACATATCCACCTCATGATCTGTGTTTTAGGTGAGCAATATCACAGGCTAACATGCCCTGTGGGATGCCACCATGCTTTTCCTCAACTCTTTATCTGCCAGCCATGTAAAATGTACTTGGCTGCCTCCCCTGCACTTAAACGCCAGCTACGTAAATTTTACATGCCTGACTTCCCCCCTCGCTAGCACCCTAAAAGTTACCTGACCCCACGTTCAATCCTTCAACCAGTCTCCTTTTCACCCAGGGGACCTCCTATTCCCCCCCTGGGCTCCTCCGGCTTCAGGGGAGTGGCCGGAATAGGACGCCCCCCCCCCCCCCCCGCTACAGCCGCTCTGACATTTTCTGTAAAAAAAACAAAAAAAAAACAAATGGCTGGCACGGGCACACTCACTGTTAGAGGGAGGAAGGGGATGCGGCCATCAGAGCTGCTGCTCTTAGACGTGGGACCAGGAAGAGGTGAGCTGGGTATGGGCACCCCCGATCGGGGTGCCCCAGGGAAAGGACCAAAACCCAGGATAGTCACTTAAGAGACAGGCCCAAGCTAGATCTTCCAGCATAAGATTAAATTTGGTGCCAGTGGCTTAACTAAATGTGACAGAGCCCTGGTACAAACTTAAAATTGGGCCCTTTCAAGGCTTATAGCGTGAATTCTTTTCTGTCTTGTAATCCGATTTGATGCAAGTGAACAACTAAAAACTGAAACAGCAGAGACAAATGGTGCTTCCTTTCTGTAAATTATGCCAGGTGAGCGCAAAAATGATTTGGTGGAGGAGCAACAATGATTGAGCCCCAGTGCGGTCACACCCCTTATAGTTATGCCCCTGTCTGTGGCTGTTTCTGTTAGATGGATCCCCTGTTCAAGAATTGAGGCAACATTTCCAAATAGGGTTTTCCAAGGTGTTATGGGTGGCTAAAAAAATGAAACAAGCAGCCTTGCACAAAACAACTTCCCAAAACTCCCTTGCCCCATCTGCATGCATTATACTGAATGTTTGTCAGCACTTACATTTGCCCCTGCATCCACTCTAAGCTGAAAGGGTGCTTCACCAATTTTCTCCTGGTTGTGGCCATCTTGAAGCTACAGAAATGTTTCCTTTGCTAATATTTCAGCCATGCTGCTGTCTGGATTTCCCCGACATAACCCACAATGTACAATGACAGAAAACCCAGCAGCATTTCCTCTTACTACTGGTAAGTCCATATGATGCCACTGATGAGGGAAAATGACCATGGCAGGAGTTTCAAATAGGTAAAATATTTTTTATATGCAGCAATCTTAATTGTCATAATCCTCATGCTACTCTTTAAAAACTGAATACTGTATGGGTTGGGGTTTAGCTTTAAACTAATCTCAAACATTCCCAACTTATTTCATGAAGTGCTGTACCACTTCCACATATTGTAATTGTCACAATACCACATACATATTTCCATTCAATGTTATAGGTCTACTTCAAAGAGGATCTATGCTGTCCTGTACTATTCTTGGGCTCAGCACAGGATTCCCTGTTAGCAAATTTGGTACCCTCAAATGCTGTACGCTGCAGTCTAATGACTTCACCCCTTCACCATTCCATGTAAGTCTTTGCTCACAAGTGGCCCTACACCCTTCCTAATGTGATGCCTCCTAGTGGCATATTCTCTAGTAAAAGGCACTGGCTGCTACAATGTCTGCTGCATCCTACTTGTTTTTTGTTTAACCTCTTTTGATTGAAAATAATTATACACATATATGGAACTAAAAAACAAAAGTTGCATTTTATTGTAAACCAATATACCAAGAGTATACACATAAATACATAAATCTGCCAAATCTCCTTACGTTCTTACATATTGCGGCGTTACTATTCATGTTGCATATTAGCAGTGTCTTAAGGCTGATCTTGCCTTGCTTAACCCGATAGCTGTGCCATGATTTTAAGTTGTAAGGCAAATACAGGTAGCATAACAGTGCATACAATTAACCTCTTGGTGTAATTCTAACCAATTCAATTGAACCTTTTAAGTAAATGACGAGGAAAACAGTAGAAAAAGAAAGAAGAGCAGGCTACATGCAAAATGTCAATCTTTTCCTTCCTGCCTCCCCACTAATGTATTTCAATCTTTCAATAAAGTTAGTCTCACTTCCAACTTTTGGAAGACTATCTAGCTTATCCGGGTAAGTAATTATTTGTCTGTGGTCTTTCTCGTCTCCGCCATTAACTCCATGCATAATCTTGTTTAGTTCTACATACCACTGTGCTATTGTGGGAATGTTAGGCGATTTCCAGTGGCGGGGGATAACCATCATCGTGGCCAATACAAAATGTTGTGGTGACCCCCTCTTACAACTGCCTTTTCTACCTGGGAATATGGAATGCAGCGTCATCCGTGTGGGTTAGGGGTTTTAACTCTTTGTAAGCTTTGCTGTGGAGCGTCAATGCTTTGCCCCTGAAGCCCTTGATGGTCAGACACCTCCACTACATGTGCAAGATTGTGCCTCTTGCCTCCCCACATCTCCTGCATGTCTCAGGTATCTCAGGGAATATTTGGTGGTACTGGGCTTCTGTACCATCTAGATATGAGCGTATAGTTTTTCCTTTGCACTGCATGAGGTAGCCATTTTATGAGTCAAGTAAAAAGGTTTGGCCCAATCTGTTCCCTGTCCCAGCTATTGCTCCCAGTCTTGGGTAAAGTATATTTTTTGGGGCATATAATATCAAGCACAATGAAGCTCTAAAACATGGGTTGGCATGTCAGATGTCAGCAAAGTTTTTTCAAAGTAATTAGGAACTTTGGACAGAGCTGTCATGTCTCCTAATTTGGTCTGTAATGTCCTAAGTTGGTTCATGGCTAGCCAAGACTCCTGTTTCACACTTCCCAAGGGCTAGAGAGCCGATATCGTGAGAGGTTCCCCTCCGATTAAAGTGTGGATTTCATCCCCAATCTCGACGGGAATGCTACATTGTTGAACAAAGAGGTCATCTGGCTGATTATCGTGGACAGGGATCATTTTTATTGCTGTCATCCCAAACCCTTAGTAGGATTTGTGTCAGGTATGGCAAGGAGTATTCCTTGGGCGGTAGGCCATTGTAGTGGATGGTGGCAGATAAAGACGTAACCTATTCCACTATATGGAAAATGTGCATCAGAGAAGTATGTATAACCTTTTTCTTTGGGGTGTCCCAGTTTCCATATATACACTAGCTGCCTATCAAACAGCATTTTCTTGAAAGCCTTGAGTTTGGGATAGGAAATAGCAGACCTGTCAGAGGAGGTAAATCCCCTCCAATAATCAAAACTCCTTCAGCGAACCCATCTAGCTCTGTCTAATATGTCTGAGCACATCTGGTTTGATATGCGTTAGGCAAGTATATGTTTGTGAGAGTAAATGTTCTATGTCAGATGGAGAGTTTAAGAAAGATAAAATGCCCCCCAAGGTCAACTTTACTGTCTAAAATAGTGTGTGGGGTATTTCTGTGGAAGGATATAGACACCCACTAGACTCGGGGTTAAGTGCATGATACCAGTGTGTGTAATGTCTATATCTACAGTTAGGTTTTCGATATTATTATTTCGATATTACACTCACCTTTTGTTTGTGGAGATGGCTGAGTAACTGGGATCTCTTGGATTGTTGAGGTTTTTAATGAATTGTATGCAAAAAGCATAAGAGGAGGAGCTGACCCTGTTCTGCTTGATACACTCACACCAGCGGAGAGAGAATAAGCAAAGAAAAAAAAATTACCCAGCAGGGTTTTAGAAATTAATGTGGCTGTGCTTTTCCCAGTGTCCTGTTCAGGTCGCTCTATTTCTGACAGGTGGGTAATCCGCCACAAGGTGGCGCAGTGACTGCAAGATGAAAATCGAAGCTCCTCCTGGCTCACATAAGGCAGCTGTCTCCCAAATACCCCCAGAATTCTTCTTGCAGTCTGACTGCGAAGATCGTTGAAGACTCTCTCTCAGATAATGGCAGCTGAGCAGGGCCACCTAGCCCATCGCCGCTGCGAGACCTATTACCACGGATCCCATCTGACCCTCTACTGCCTCCCAGCCTCTGGCTGCTCGAGATTCATGAAGGTAGGGTGAACGCCGCATGGGTCCTTGTGCGTTCGGCAGAGCACATGCTCTGGGCCGCAGACCTCCCATTGAGAGGTAGCCGGTCGCAGGCTATGGTGGGCCACCTTTTTTTTTACTATTTTTATGCCCTCTCATATGTGTGCCCACATGCTTTATTGGTATGCTGATGTGCGTTAATGTGACACTTCTCGCCTGGCTCCGTGTTGGCCCTGCTGGGGCTTGAAGCTTGTGAACTACTCACCTCCCTCGCTCCCTCTGATATGGGGGTTGTGTACCCCGCGGGCGCTTCGCCGCCGGGCAGCTCTGTCTGTGACAGGGGGGGCACCGCTAGCGCGGCGCTGGCAGCACGCTCGGGGACCGCCGTGTCCCCGCGTCCATTTTGATCTGCTGCTGCCTTTGGGCAGCATCGTTGAGGATGGGCGGGCGTGATCTCGCGCCACCGGAGGGGGCAGAGCCGCGCTCCGCGTAATCAGGCGCGCCCGCCCCCTCGCGGAGCACATCTTTCTTCCTCTGCGCTGGTTGCGCTCCACTGCTGCTGCTATTAGGCTGCGGACACCGCAGTGTTTTTCCACTGCTGCTACTGCTATTGGAGGTCTTCTTCCATGATCTCCTGCTGACGCTGCGGGGTCTGGGTCTTGAAGGGTCCCTATACCACTGCAACTGGGGGATTTTCGGCATCGGAGGCATTGCTGTCCCTCTGTTGGGTCGTGAGTCCCTCTTTTTATTATGCTGCTTGCTATTTTGGCTTGTGTGATGTGCCTTTGATCTGGGCCTTGTCACCCCTTTTCTTTGTGCTAGTCATGGGCTTGAGATTGAGGGTTGTGGTTCCTCCCGATCCCCCTTTGTGAGGGATCAAAATACAGGTTGGGTCGTTAGTGCCTGTGACCTTTTTTTCCAATTGTGCAATTTTAATCACCATAATGGAGGCTTCAGGGGATAGTCAGCTGGGGGCCCCTATTGGGCAGGACAGGCTCTGCCCCTTGTGCTGTGGGAATCCTCAGAGCGGATTCAGCACTGTTGTACCATTTGCGCTAGTAACTTATTTTGGAACATGAAGGGGCGGGCGTCCCAGCCCCTAGCCCTGTGCTGCCATCGGATTCTCTGGTCCCTCTGTTGCTGCTCTCAGCCCCCAGTGAGGGGGGAATCAGCAGGGGGTCCTATGTAGTCTTGGCATTAGGGTGGCCAGTCTCGGAAACAGATCTTGCAAACGGGCCTTGAGTAAGAGACGGCACATCGAGCCATGTACTCGGATAGTTGTAAAGGGGGGTACGGGATGAGTGGCTCCCTGCTGTTACGGAGACGAGTCTCCCGGAGCAGGCCCATTTTTTCTACCATGACTTTCTAAGCGTGGGAAAGGGCATAACAAGTTACCGTCGGTGCCCTAAGGCCTGGACAGGCGGTTTGCCTTTTCTAAGGAGCTGGTCAGGCTATGGTCCCGTCCTCCCGAGGTGGATGCCCCCGTGCGGGTCTTTCCAACACTACGGTCTTGCCTTCCCCGACACTGCTTTCCTATGTGATCCAGCTGACAAGCGCATGGATCAGCCGGTTTGTCTTGCCTTCACCTTTGCCGGTGCTGGATTCCGCCGTGTGTGTGCCGCGGCATTTGTCTCCCTGACCATCAGAAAGAGGGTGAGACGTCTCTTAGATATTGCTAAGGCTTTCAAGCGTGCGGAGGAGTATAGGGACTTCAATGCTTGTGCGGAGTTTATTGCCTTCATTGTTGTAGCCATGGAGGATGGTGTCCTGCTTGGTGCCAGGGTCTCGGCCCGGCTTGTTGCGCTTTGCCGCTCGCTTTGAGGGCGGCAATGGTCGGCTGATGCCACGGCCAAAAAGTCGCTCACTAGTGTCCTCTTAGCGCGCCATAGATGGCTCAGGAAGCGTCTGGGCCTCCTGCTCTAGGACGAAAGACTCCCTCAGCTTTGGAGGCCTGCGCAGCCTTTTTTTCTGTCTATCGCTCCTTCAAGGATGTGGAGGATCTTCATTTCAGGTACTCGCAGGGATTCCTGGGGACGAGGCAGGTCCCGCGGCCAACCCAATTCCTCCTGGGGATCCAAGTCCGAGACCCCTGCCAGGGCCCCTCAGGCATGAGGTGACGCCCTAACCCATCCAGGTGGGGGGTATGGCTTCTGCCTTTTGCTCATAACTGGAGACAGCGCATCTCGGATCGGTGAATTCAGGAGGTGGCGCCCTCCGGTTACAAATATAGAGCTGGCAGTCAGGCCGACCTCAAGATTTCTTCGGTCACGGATATCCCTGGACCCGGTAAGGCACAGGGCCTGAGTATGGCCGTGCTACACCTCCTGCTGTTACGTGTGATTTGTCCCGTACCCCATCTGGAACAGGGTCAGGGCGTCTACTCCAATCTGTTCACGGTTCCCGAGAAGGACGGAACGCTGGGGCCTATCCTGGACCTGAAGGGTCTCAACAAGTTTGTCAGAGTCAGACATTTTCGCATGGACACCTTAAGGTCCGCGGTGAGTTCGGCCCGGGGACTTCATGACCACGGTGGTTATCAGGGATGCTTACCTGCACATCCCTATATTCCAGGGACATCAGAAGTTCCTGAGGTTCGCGCTGGAGGATCAGCACTACCAGTTTGTGGCATTGCCATTTGGGATTCCTCAGCCCCCCAGGTGTTCACCAAGGTTCTGGCGGACGTTATGGCACTTCTGAGGAGTCAGGGCATCCGTGTTCTTCGTTACCTAGACGACTTACTGATTGTTGCTCAATCTCTTCAACAGGCCGAGAGCGACACCCAGACGGTGTTGTTCACTCTCGAGGATTTCGGCTGGGTGATCGATTACCCCAAGTCTTCGATCACTCCCTCATTGGTGAGGTCCTTCCTGGGCATGACACCTCTCAGGTCAAGGTTTTCCTCCCCCAGCAGAAGGTGGAGGGTCTTCAGATGCAGACGCGGACCTTACTGTCGTGCCAGCGACCATCCATCCGTCTGGGGATGAAGCTGGTGGGTCTCATGGTCTCATGTTTCGAGGCTGTGCCCTTCGCTCAGTTCCACATGAGGCCTCTTCAGTTGAATCTTTTGACCATTTGGGACCGGACACAGGAGTTGCCGGAGCGTGAATTCTCTCATGTCTCCTCTGGTCAGGCGGCCCCTTGCATGTGGTTGGACTCTGGAAATCTTCTTGTGGGCAGGTCCTTTCTGACTCCTTGCTGGGAAATTGTCGCCACGGACGCCAGTTTGACCGGCTGGGGAGGTTTTTGGCAATCGCTGAAGTTCCAGGGCCAGTGGGGCCCGCAGGAGGCTCATGTGCCTATCAATCTCCTAGAGCTGAGACTGATCCAGTTGGTCCTGTTTCATTTGACCCCCCATCTACGTGGTTGTGCGGTCCAGGTCCGCTCGGACAATCAGACGGCGGTCGCCTACATCAATCACCAGGGCGGGACTCGGAGCAAGCGAGCCCTCAAGGAGGTGACCCAGATCCTGACTTGGGCAGAGGAGAATGTTCCCTGCATCTCGGCGGTTTACATCCCTGGGGTGGAGAACCAGGAGGCAGACTCCCTGAGCAGGGGGGTCTCTCATCTGGGGGAATGGTCTCTCAGCAACAAGATCTTTCATGCTCTTTGTCGCCGCTGGGGTCAGCCGGACGTGGACCTGTTTGCGTCCCGACACAATCACAAGCTTCCAAGGTTCGTCTCCCTGTCAAGAGATCCTCTGGCCTTCGCCACTGACACTCTGGCAATTCCTTGGACGGAGTTTCGACTCCTTTACGCCTTTCCTCCATTTCCTCTCCTGGGTCGAGTGCTGCGCAAGATAGCCCAGGAGGGGGTGCCAACCATTCTGTTGGCCCCTCGTTGGCTGAGGTGGTGTTGGTTCGCGGACATAGTTCAGATGTCAGTGGATCGCTACGTCATGCCCGACGATCCCGGGCCTCTCACTCCGCTACGCCACCCCAATTTACAAACGCAGGCTTTGACGGTTTGGCTGCTGAAACCTCCATCTTGATGAAGAAAGGGCTGTCTGCCTTGGTCGTGTGTACCATGATTCAGGCTCAGAAGAAATCCTCCTCCATGATTTACTACAGAGTTTGGCATGCTTACATTGCCTGGTGTGAGTCTAGGGGTCTTCCCTGTCACACATTCTCCTTTTCAAGGATTTTGGAGTTCTTACAAAATGGATTGGACTCGGGTCTCCAGCTGAGTACCCTCAAGGGTCAGGTTTCGGCCTTGGCTATTTTTTTCCAAAGATCTTTCGCCAATCATAGACTTATCAAGACTTTTTTCCGAGGAGTTACTCATGTACGTCCACCGCGTAAGCCTATGTTACCGGTGTGGGATTTGAACTTGGGGCTTTCTGTTCTCCAGGGTCCCCCCTTTGAGCCTTTATGCGATGCTACCTTATCCGTTCTGACTCTAAACGTGTTTTTTTTTTTTTTTTGGTAGCTATCACGCGTAGCGTTTCAGAGCTGGCGACGCTTTGTATGAAGCCTCCTTACTTTAAGCGGCATCAGGATAAGGTGGTTTTTTGACTTAAACCTGATATTCTACCTAAGGTTGTTTCTGCCTTTCATCTCAATGAGGACATTGTCTTGCCTTCCTTGTGTACCGCGCCTTCTAATTCTAAGGAGAGAACCCTCCATGCCTTGGATGTGGTCAGAGCCCTTAAGTACTACCTGGTTGCTACGGAATCCTTCAGGAAATCGGATTCTCTTTTTGTCCTCCCTGATGGGCCTAGGAAGGGCTTTCCTCCAGCCAAATCCACTCTCAGCAGGTGGATCAGACAGGCGGTGGTGCAAGCGTACTCTGCCAAGGGGAAGGAACCCCATTTTCGGACCACAGCTCACTTTACCAGAGCTATTGGAGCCTCTTGGGCTTTTCAGCACCAGGCTTCGGTTGAACAGGTTTGTAAGGCCGCTTTTTGGTCATCAGTTCATACTTTTACAAAGTTTTACAAGGTTGATGTTGGGGCTTCAGCTGATGCTGTTTTTGACCGTAAGATGCTTCAGGTGGTAGTGTCATGAACTATGTGCTGTTGCTCACTGGGGATCCCACTTGTCAGAAATGGAGCGACCTGAACAGGACACTGGGAAAAATAAAATTCTGTGCGTACTCACCGTTTTGGTAGTGTCCTGTTCAGGTCGCTCCATCCCACCCTTGTTCTGTTATCTCCTTTTCCTGTTATGGTGATTATTGTTGTAGTTGTTTTTTTTTTTTTTTCTTGAGAGAGTACATGCTTAAGCTACGTGATGTAACATGGTTTCCCGGCATGTCTCTGTTTTACTGCTTTTGAACCACTGGGGATTTTGGAAGACAGCTGCCTTATGTGAGCCTGGAGGAGCTTTGATTTTCATCTTGCAGTCACTGCGCCACCTTGTGGCGGATTACCCACTTGTCAGAAATGAAGCGACCTGAACAGGACACTACCAAAAACAATTCTACAGGTAAGTACTCATAGAATTGTATTTTTGAGGTCATTGTGACTGACTGTCTCAGGGATTCCCCCCTAATTCCACATTGTCCCTTTCACTCCTGTTCTCAATGTTGTATACTTAAAGTTTTTCCTAACTCAGTGATCCTCTGATTTGTTGCTTCATGTAAACACTCCACACTGAACACCCTTGCATCCAAAAAGGCAGTTTGCTGCTGCAGCCCCCCTAGTTCCTTCGTCATTGAATTTTCTATTTCTAGAGCAACAGATTTGTCTTTAGTGACCAAAGATTTAAAAATCATCTCTGTTACCCACTTTTTTAGAATAGTTTGGAGTTCTGGCAGAATAGCGTCAGTGTCTGGTAATGGGAGCAGGGATGACAGTGGACTCTAGGTCCTCTAAAGTTCCTGGGGGAGAGTCATGCCCATAGCCTGTCATTGTCATTCCCTAACTAACCACTGAGCTGCAGCTAGAGGGGGAGAATGCTGTGGCATGGAGATTAGGCCAACTAGCTGTGAGGAAGTGACAGTCCTGACTGTGCTGGGTTACTCCAGGGCTGGACTGCTTCTTGTTGCTTCTAAGGACAGATAGGGGGAACAAGCCACATCGCACTCACCCATCATGCTGGAACTCCCCAGCTGTTGCTCATGTGAGGAAGTGACAGTCCTGACTGTGCTGGGTTACTCTAGGGCTGGACTGCTTCTTGTTGCTTCTAAGGACAGATAGGGGGAACAAGCCACATTGCTCTCACCCAGCTGTAATTTGTGTAATTTGGAACTACACAATTTACACAAGTTACAGTCTAGTAACTATAGTATAAGTAACTGTTGTGCACAATACAATTTCCTTTTTATACTATGATAACGTGATTTCTTTTCTCATCTATAACCGTAGAATATTTTTATTTTTAATGCATAGATGGCCATTGTATGCTTGCGCACACATAGGAATTCGTCCTTCACATTTAACCCATCCGTGCAGTGAGTGAGCTGCCCTAATTACGGGGGGGAGCGGTTAGGGGGGGTTAGGTGCCTTGCTCAAGAGCACTTCAGTCATGTCCCAGGAACGGGATTCGAACCTGTCACCCTCCGGTCACAAGTCTGCTCCCTTACCTCTAGGCCACAACTGCCCCTATATATATATATATATATATATACAATATAATAATTGTGTTAATAATTCATTAAAATCTTACAATGAGATCACATTGTTAAACTATATCTGTCTGGAGAAGGGCCCAAAAAACATTTCCAAAAAGGCAAGTAAAATAGTCCAGAAGGCCAAAAGGTCTTCAGCATTAAAGGAGAAAGACAAATGCTTGTAAGCGTTTTCTTTTAAAGAGAAACATCCAAACTTCCTCTGCTTTGCAGAAACCTACTTTGTGGTTGCCTCATTCTTGAATTGTTATGGTTGATAAAACATAGGTTTACCATGATGATCTTAAGACCAAACAAAAGTCCATGCAGTGGAAGCACAATGGATTACTAATGATCAAAGAAATGTTGTGTGCAGAAGCTGGAAAAGTTTTTTTTTAAGATACAGAAGGTTTTTTAAGACTAAAGTAAACAAAAAAAAAAGACAAATCATTGCCAGCTGTCATTTTCATTGACAAAAACCATGCTGGCTGTAGTGGTGTGACTTTTATCAAGTATCATGTAAATTGGCACATGAGGAGCAAACGTACATATGGCTTGGGTGCACATACATTATTAGGGTGCCTGCAATAGCACACGGACATCAGGAAATTGCAAGCCTCTTGTGTTTATAATCAGGGTAAAGAGCATGGATCCTAGACATCTGCCTGCTGCATAATATCTGTGATATTGACACAAACTATGTGAAAATGGATGGATTTTATTGTGGAACTATTCACGAAATTTGAGAAGCACAAGCTTTAATGTGATAAACTTTTATTCAAAATCATTGAATTACCAGCCTAATGACTGGTACATTCCCATAACTTGGCATTTAAAACATGTGACAGCTTGCTGGTGCATACATGTGAACACCAACATGACATAACAAACATGGATACGACTGTTTATGACCTACTGCTAAATCAATCCATTTCAAATACCTTATCTGTTTTATTTGTTTTTAGAGAAATGAAAAGCTGAAATCGAATTCATTGTTTTGTGCAGTCGAGTTTTGCTTCTGCTTCATGTTTTCAGCTTTCATTACTAGGTCCCACAGTAAAGTCTCCCATAATAAATGGGGTGCCACTCAATTCTCACTGACCATTGACATAAATGCTTATCTTGTCCGATCCAACCATTACAGTTCTAGATTGTATTATTTCCCAACTATCCTATAATTGAAAAGGAGACAGGAAAACTGTTTCAGGGATATGGTGAATCCATTACATTTTAAGGCTTGTCACATAGAAATGGCACCTGATATTCTGACAACTCTCACAACTATATTTTTGGTTCACCTTATTCATCCCTACACCTTATAAGAAGTAAAAAGCAAAGAGATTCTTCAATCATTTTCTCCTCAGTGCATAAGCCTTTAGATTAAGGGCATTATGGGAAACTATCTGTAGTGTACTTCTAGACATTATGGGCAGGGGCGTAACTTGAGGGGTGCAGGGGGTGCAAGTGTATCATATTTGTGCTCACTTAGCGTCATTTTAAAAAGGGGAGCAGCTTTTGTCTCTTTTGTTTCAGTCTTTAGTTGTCTAGATGCATACAATAGAGTTAAAATACAAAAAAAGGTTACTGTATGAGCCGTAGAAAGATCCCATTTATTGTTCACACCAGGAGGCCAGTCACATTTAGTTACACCACTGATTACGGGCTTTAATGATGTGCTCTATTTGTCATAGACCATTAAGCATCCACTACTTACTATGTCACTTATTGAATTTTCTGTTTAAATGTGACATTCAGATTCTTCAGATTTCCGTTTTGGTTCTTCCTCACTACATTTTCCTTCATGATCTCTTCATTCACTATTTTTACCCTTGTTATGTATGGATAGTCTTGTGTATCTGATATTTGGTTCTCCTGATTGCCTAATGCAATGACTCCATCTCCCTCTACCATATAAACTGGTATATGGTGTTTCTTGGACTTATCAGTCTATCTTCTTCCCAAATCTGAAGCTCATCACTAGTTATGTATTACAGTTCTCAACTCAGTCAAATCACTTTCATCTGCTTTGCAGGCATTGAGATTGCATGTCCTTATCCTGCATTGTTCCACTACAATCCTCACTCTATACCAGTCTTGCTGTTGTGTATAATTCTTTCAATAATGCAGGGAGAATGCTAGGAAACTTTTGGTCATTGGGGGATATATGAACTTTGCAGACTAATGGACAGACACCCAATCCTCTCTGCAATGTTTGTACCTCTCTGCAATGTTACTACAGTAGCTTACCACATAGTCTAATAAATTAAATATTATTAAACATTTTACATATTAGTTTTATATCATGTCAAAATACCTGACACAATTTGCTATGCCCGAGAATTAAATTGTGTTGCCACTAGTGCTGGCATGCTTAGGAACAAGTCATTTTAATAACAAGACAGCTCATGTCTACTTAGTTCCTTCTAGTGAGCTGTACATGTCCTTTAACAATTTGAAATTAACTGACCAGGAAGCTAAGTAAGATGCTTTTTGATGCTGCTATCGATTTTGACATCAGTTTTCTTGTTGACGTATATAGGAAATTCAATCTGGGAAGGTTAATCTACCCTTATGCCTCCTCATAGTGTCATTACATTTTAATTTCATATACTGTACGTCCATTTACTTTTATTGCCATTGCAGTGATGTCATGTTATTACAATATATACCATTTTCATTGGACACATTAATATAAGCTAAAAAGGATTCTGTCACTCTATTAAGTGCCTTGATCTATTCTATCGGCGGAGTAAACACTACCTGACATTTCATTTGATGTTTTTCCAAGTGCACATGTACAACATGAACAACATAGCTCATGGCCATTAGAGTTTTATTTTGATGCTATTTTAAAATAAGTCTTCAACATTTTGCATTATGTAATTTTTTCCCTATACACCAAGGGATGTATCTAACTCCTTGGTACCTGTATTATATGATAATGGCAAAATGCAAAATGTTAAGAAAGCTCTCTAAAAACTAAAATTTGCTTTACTGCAAAAGAAAAAGAAATAATGCTGAGTTAGTGAGGACTGATGCATACTTTTACTTAAGTAAAATATAATGGTATGCACAGAAAAAGTCTTCCAAACTGCCCAGCAAAAATTAAAAATGATATAATTGTTTTAATAAAACATTTGGATGCAATTTGTTACGCCCTTAAGTCCTCCAAGAAAAGTCTGTGATTCTCAAAGGCTATGTCCATTTTGATTTTTGAAAGGGATTTTTTGTGTCAAAACTATGATTTCATTATCTGTAATCTGTTGCTTTTGGTAACATTCACTGTGAAGGAACGATCCAACTTAAGTGCAGAAACCTCACATATCCAAGTCTGGAGTTCCCCTTTAATTCCCCCTGTTATAAATGCACAGGTCCTTATCTCTTCAGGAAGAGAAATTAGCATTTATGTGTTGGACAGCGCAGATCACAGACCCCCCCCCCCCCCCCTGCTGATTGTCACAACTCTAGTCTGTGGAGAATCTGCTGGGTCTGCAGCTGGCTTGACCCCTGGCTGTGAATTAGTCACATGAAAGAGGGGAGCTGCAGACAGCCGGCACCAACATAAATCGGACCATAGCTGCGCCCCCATGCGTCCCAGCACCAAACCAGGTACAGAATCAGAACCGGCTCACAAAACCGCACATGGTGATAGGTAGCTGCAGGCTCAGCAATAAAGGAAAACCCAGAAAACGGAGATCTAAGGTTCTGACCCGCTTAGGAACCCCATTTCTGGAATCATCGGATGCCCGGCATCCAGCCCAATTGTTTGATACCGCTTCCAAAGCCATACGACCCCCCTGCTCAAAGTTATAGCCCCTAAAGGGTTGTAGGGGCTGAAGTGAGCCCCAGAACAGTGGGAGGTAACAACCTGTCCCACAGAGGGGAGGGGGTGGAGGGGTCTCGCTGCATAAATAGGGTAACCCTGAGCCAGGCATTGGTCATTCTCTGTGGAAGTCACGAGTCACACGTGCTGGAGGTGCCCACCCACACAGCTTGCCACTTACCTCTTGTGGAAGCCATCATCACCACTACTCTGCAAACTGCATACTAAGGTAACTGATTATTGTGTCTCTGTGTAACTCACTCAGAACAGCATATTTGTATCATTGTATCATTTGTATCATTTCATATTACATCATAGCCAAATGCTTGTTATCACTGCCTAGTGTGCTTATAGCATTAAAACTTACATTTTAACTTGAGTGATCTGATTGCCTTAAACCAAGAATCTGTGTGTCCGCAGGCTTTGGGCCTGGTATTCCTGATAGGAGCACAAGGGTTTCTTGGGAACGCAGTCTGTGTGTCCAGAGGTCCCTGGTTGATAGTGGGATCATGTGACCCGCGGTTCCCTGACATTCACCAAGAAGAGAGAAGTGATCCCTGTACACACATTGATGCTATAGCTACTGCTGAGGTGAAGGAGCTCACTCAACCAGCAGCAGTGTTTTGTGCAACTATGTGTAAACAAGAAAGAAAAAAGGTGGGTATAGGTCAAGCCCACACAATTGCAACCTCCATGTGCGACCGCGCCATTAGTACAAATTAATTCTGTCATACAAGATATTTCATGAAAAAAGACTTTATTTTCTGCTCTAGTGACAGCTATTAAAATAGGTATTTAAAAGGTAGCAGGAGGGGCAAAACCAAGTTAACCCCTACTGCCCCAATTGCAATAGTTTCAAAGCATTATTATGGGTTTCCAAGGCCCATAATATAAAGTTTCATACAATATGTAATGACATGATTAGTACAGCCCTCACAGGCAACGGACACAATCCATAACAAACAGCAAGTGATACAGAAACCTATTATGACATCTACAATCTGATTGCATAATATACGTCACAATGTGATTACTGTAGAAATTATTCTGGGTTCACATTCATGAATAACAATGTGTAATCTGTTGCTATTGGCAACCTTCACCAAATCTGCAATTGGTGTACTTTGCCAATAGCAACAGATTGCCTATAGTAAAAACTGCTTCCATAAAACCTACATTTGCTAACATTGTAAAAAAAAAATAAAAAAAATACTAAAGCAGCTCAGCATCTTCAAAGCGGGACGAAACACAGATCTTTTACTTTCTTAGGTTTTTTTCCGTGTCCGTGTTTTATGCCCCAATCTGGGATGCCCCACTTTTTGTGAAACACCCCAGTTTGCCCAGGAAAAGTCATCTCTCCAGGCTCCAACAGCGCATGTGCAGGCTCTCACTCAGTGAGTGCTGCCTGCTGTGTCAATGTTATTTGGCAGGCGGCTCTCATTGATTTGAGCGTGCGCTGCCACAACCCCGGCCATGTCTGAACTCTAGCCCCATCTGAATGAGCAGCAGAGATTCAGGGGATGCACTCCCCATTGTAAACAATGAGAGCTGTCTGCTAAATTACACCATAGGACGAGAGGTCGTGCATGCTCCATTGGACCAGGGAATGGTAAGTGTGTATGGGCACCCTAGGGGGTTTCACACCGAGTAGGGATGCCCCAGGATAAAACCATCTGCTGGTCCTGGCCGGTGCTGGGTTTTGTTTCGCTTTAAGACATAATTTTGCGACACAAAATATACACCTTCACCAATACAATCAAAAGGGGATTTACCAATTAAACCGGACCAACACCTGTTTTTTCTTTTACCAGTGTTGGTCCCACAGACAGCTAATCCAAACAAGGTCAGGGGGTGGGAACTCCTGTAATCCTCACCTTCACTACGAGCCAGCGCCAGGTAAGGAGTCCTGCGATTGGCCACCGGTGCGCACATGGGCCATGATCCCGTCCTTGGTGTCGGCCACCAGAGCTACCTGCCCCTGTGGCCGCCCACTGGCCAATTGCAGCACTACGTTCCCTTTGCTGGCTCATAGTGAAGGTGAGGATTACAGGCATTCTGGGGGCCCCCCCCCGAGCTTGTTTCAATTAGCTGTCTGCGGGCTGCAGGACCAACACCCGAAAAAGGACGTTGGTCTAGTTTAAATTTCCTGCTTCAAGTGTGCATGAAATGAACTAATATGTGATGGTTTGCTACACTTCTACATTATGATCGATATTGCTTTGGAATCTGTTTTACTATGATTCTATTTTCTGCCATTAGGGGACCAATACTTTATATTACTTGCAATCACATCTGTAAAACCAGCTACAATAATAACCAGATTATTTGTAAAATGTGTTCCTCACACATAAATGTATATATTGAGATTTCTTGGCATATACTATATGACAATATAGTCATATATAGTATACTATATGTCATATACATATGCTTTTTTAACAGTGATATAAATTATATACCTGCATTGAAGACCTAAATCAAAAACATCCAATACATTATAGAAGAATCCAAAAATAGAGTAAGTATTTTCAAAAAGGCAACACTTGGCATTTCTCTTTCTGGACCAGAATGAATCCCATATTATCAAATAACAGAACACGTGGGGGAAAAGTAACATCAAAAAGCTACTAGGTTAACAGTGGTCAAGTTTATGCTATGCTGTATTTCCAACCCTTACATTTATGTTGTCTGTCTGGGCCTGAACTGATAAAAGTGGATCCCTACCTATCATTCTTGAGATACTAGGTAGTGTTCTTAACAATACCTTGGGTTTAACTTTTTATTCATGGGACTAGCAGTACATAATGGTAAAAAAACTTAAAGCGGGCCAACAGTCAAAAATGACTTAAACCAGACTTACACAACAAACAGTGCTCATATGTATCCCTCTCCAGGGCAATTTTGATTGATGCACATAAAAATTAATTTACCTTTTTCTAACTCCTGATGTAGTAAATTTTAGAAGAGCTGCTGGTCTTCCTGTTACTGTGCATTGTCAGTTATTTCAGTTGAATCCAGTCAACAGCATGGATAGATTTGAGTTACTTGTGTGAGCTTAAGATATACTTGTCCTATTAGTTACAATTAGAGATGGGCGAACCCCAACTGCAAAGTTTGGGTTTGTACCGAACTTCGGGAGTACAGGTTTCCAAACCGGAACACAGACTTCAGCCAGAAGTCCGTGTTCGAGTTCGGCATCCAGCACGAACATGGAAAAAGCTGGTTGATGGGCTGCTGAGCAGCTGTACTTGCCAGACCTGAACTTAGTTCCCTAGTTACAATATTGTGATATATTTTTCACCTTCACCTAGTATTTAATACCTATTTTGTTTCATCCTTACTAACGTATTGGACAAATATGCCCTATAGCCCATCAGCAGATTAAACAAACATGTATCCAAAAGAGCTATGTTGACTTTCAGAGAGGGCTAGGTCATTTTACCTTTTCTGTTGGTCCTATCCTCATTATGTTTTATCATTTGTTTTCCTTAAAGTATCATTTTTACATTTACAAGCAGTAAAAACATGTTTTCAAAGAGGATATGCCTTACTGCATAATGAACAGCCTCAGATAAAGCCAAAACAGGAGATCTGAGAAGTTCTCTTGGGCTAAATTTATGGATAAGCTCTGCGTGCGGAAAATACAATTGTGCAAAATGTATATTCATATCATTCATTTCCTTTCCATCGGCTTGTGAAACCTGCTTCTATAAAAGCACATTTGCTAACATAAGAAAAATCAATACTAGATAAGCACAGCACCTTGAGGCCATCTTTTTTGGCACGAGTTGACCTTCCCTCAAAGTACCTGTCCAGGCACACATTAACTTTTATTGCCCATGGGAACTGTTTCAAATGAGCCATTTCAAAGCATCCCCAAATCTCCAATTTTATGTAAATAGCTTATGTATTCTAAGCGATGCTGCTATTCTTGCCTCAATTTCTGGGTCCTGGCTGAGCTGGGAAGAGCATGTAATGGGGCAGCTTTATTAGTCATATGCATGCTCTGCTTGTGGATAGAGACAGCTGCAAGACCACAGGAACATGCCAAGTCATCTGTTTATTACCTTTACCCTTATAATTTTATTATGATTTTTTAATTCTAATGCTCTTTGTATAATTTTTACCTCTTCAAGATTTATTTCTTTTATTATTGAAAATATCATGGCTTGTGTCATGGGATATTAAGAGTTTCTACTATCAGTTATCTCGATGTGGTTGTTTCATTGTACATTTGTTTTTGCAGTACACTTAATTTACCGATGCTTTACCTATTCATATTTATTTTTCTATTCAGCATTATGAAGCTGATGACACTTATGACATCTCTGTTCAGTGCACATGTTCTATGTGCTAGAGAATCAAGGCCCAACTTTGTGCTCATTATGGTGGATGACCTTGGGACTGGAGATGTAGGATGTTATGGAAACAGCACACTCAGGTTTGAAACATGTTTTTGTATTTATCGATGTCATCTTTACAAATCACTGTAAAAAAACAAACATGAGAAATGGTAACGTGTGCACCACAGCCCTGAAAATATCAAGTCATTTTCTTGTTTTTTAATGCATACACTAAATGACAGTTTGCAGTTGGAAAAAGCAAAATATGACATAGGCCTAAAAAGCTGGTAAAAAATAAGGCCAAGCTTTTAGTAACCTCCAGCTACTCCCTCCCCCTGTGCTATGCACGATTTGGGTGTTAAAATAAAAAGACAATTCACCTGACTGCCGAAATCCGCCCCTGATGCTGGTGGGGGGGGGCTTTTATGCACACTGCTGCTGGGCACTGGAAGCGTGAGTGAGCTCCCTTATCTCTGCAACTGCCATACAAGCAGTGATCTGCGTGTACAGGGCTCACATCTCTCTTATTTTAGATCTTCGTATACAGACTTGGTGTACAGTTGCCAATAACAACAGAATGCAGTTGACATGATTTATATAAAACACACATTTGCTAAGATAGGAAAAAAATAGACAAGCGCAGCACATTGAAGACAACCTTTTGGCACAAAAAAATATACACTTTCGAAAATGTCATTAAAAATCTATATGACAATCTATCTAAAGATCTGCAGCCCTAAGGTATACCCATTTTAGAGTTCAGTTAAGCACACAAAGAAAGATTCTGGTGTTCACCTTTATTTAAACAGGGCCAACACCCATTTTTTCTTTAATGGATGTTGGTTCTGCAGACAGCGAATATAACAAGCTTTGGGGGCATCCAGAATGCTGGTGCCCTGAACATAACCCCCCCCCCCCAAATGCCCCATTTCCTCACCTTCAGCTTCGGGAAAGGAGACCGCAATTGGGGCGGCGCCCAGGACGCAACCATGGCCCATGTGACCGCCCAGAGGCCAATCGTAGGGTCTCTTTTCCCGAAGTTGAAGTTTAGGAGATTGGGCGTTCTGGGGGGGTTATGTTCGGGGGGCTCCAGTATTCTGGATGCCCCTCGAGCTTGTTCTTATTCGCTGTCTGTGGGACCAAGACCCGTTAAAGAATATACGAGCATTGGTTCGGTTTAACTAGTAGTACAGTTGCATTGAAGTAGCCTAGTTAGGTAGTGTCAGGTCTGTTCATCCACCAATGACTCTGGCAAGATATTGATCTCAACAGACTAGAGGTAGCATATTCTTCGATCATCCAAAGAGGACTCTGTAGCCAAACTTTTTGTAACTACATCCACCCTTACCTAGCTTTAAATTAGGTTCAACTTTCAGCAAGTTCTTGTGATATGCATTCAATACACTAACATGATACAGTTTCTAAAAAAGCCTCATAATCACCAGCTGGCCTTCCATAAGCTTTTCAGTAAGAAATCTGTGCAGCTCATCCCTCAGGATGTCCTCAGTGCAGTGCAATCGTCTTTATACTGGGGAAGTGTCCTTATCATTATCTGCACCTTGCATTGCTTACCTCAATGAAGTCCTTAAGACTATAGTGTTCGGATCATGGAAAAATAATTATTCTGAATTGGATAATACTGTACATTTGTTCGATTTGTGCTATATTTCCTGTCTAATTGAGGGCCAGTTGTGGTTTGTCACTACAGATTTGGAATGAGGCTTATTTTTGAGCGATAAAGGTGGTCAGGTGAGAGGAACTTATTCAGAAGTTTTTTGTTTCTTTTTGTAAGGGGGGTAGGAGTTTAGATAAACTTAAATAGTGTCAGGGGATGAAGACCTGGACAAGCACTCAATGTATGAGATATTAATCTTGTGTTGAAACAGGGCTAGGTGAAAGGACTGAAAACATGAGTAGAATTTATTAGTTATGTCTTAAGGAATCATAAAGCATATAACGTCTCTATCAATGCAACAGATAATTGTAATATGCTGTATTCTGAAACGTGTATGTGAAATGCTATGTTTTCATCAATATGTAAAAAGAACCTTTTTAATAAAGAGTTAACGGGCATAAAAGTTGACATGCAGACTAGAGAATCTTACAGTCTACAATCATGTTTGTTTTTAGTTTTATGCAATCACTATTACGAACCTAATTACAGTAAATTAAAATTCAGGTCCTTTATTTGTCTTTTAGAACACCAAATATAGACAAATTAGCAATGGGAGGAGCCAAATTTACTCAACATATAGCGGCATCTCCACTATGTACACCAAGCCGAGCAGCATTTTTGACAGGAAGATACGCTGTGCGATCAGGTACACTTTAACTTCTTGAATTATATATAGCAGACTACTTATTTCATTATTGTGCCTAAAAGCTGCATATTTTATTGGCATTGCATATTATAATACACAATGAACGGTGCAACTGTTACAAAATAACTCTTATTTTATTGTTCTCTTGATTTTCAACTAAAAGATTAAAAGATAGGCCTTGATTCAATAAAGGTAGAAAAAAAATTCTCATGGTAGTAAAATATTCAATTCATGACAAAAAAGTCTGAGTAGGAAGTTTTGCCTCACTTTGTTATCCTCTTTTTTGTTTTATTTATTGGCAGTTAAATGGTGGAGACCTGTTTTTATGATATGTCATTCACTACACTACATGATAGGTTATCTCGTTGCCCTCCACTGTTAATTATTGTGTTTATTATCGCTTTACTTCCCTTATTTATAACCTTCTCCTGGTGATGTAACTGGATATGACAATTTGGTTTTGGTCACCCCAGTTTTACTTTATAGTATCTTCATTTGCAAGGTGGATCTATTGCTGGTGCTCAAAACATGCTCACTCTCGCTTCTTTCTCACTCTGTTTTCAGGGTTATAGAAACATGCAGCGCTAAATGGAAATAATTGTCCCAGCGCTTTGGAGGGCGTAAGCCCTCTATTTTCTTTTTTTTCTTCTTTTCTCTTTTCCTTTTTTTCTCTCTCCCTCCCTGTTTTATTGGCTCCTTGTTTTTATTAATTCTTCGACTTTCTTCTTCTTCCTCCTTTCTCTGCTGCCTTACTCTGCACTTATCTATTGCCTTCCTCTGACTGATGTCTTCGCTCAAATCTTCACCTTTTCTCTCCCGCTCCCTTTTCTTTTCCTCTATCTCTTCCTGTCTCCTTCTCTCTTTACTTTCCCTTTATTCTTCGCATTCTTCCCTCTTATTCATCCTCAGTCTAGCACTATCCTTTTGGCCTGAACTCAGGAACAGCGGCCAATTGAGATATGACTGTTAAAATAGTTTTGCTTAACATACAGGGGCTTAATGTCCCTCAAACAAGGTTTAAAGCATTCAGGCAGATGTGTTCCCTGCACACAGATGTCTGTTGTCTGATCTCGAAGGTAGATATTTGAAATTAGTAGGCCATCTGCAAGATTCTCTGGTTACTCTTGTAACTTATTACGCTCCCAATGTGAACCAGAATGATCTTTTTCAGTAGAGATGAGTGAACTTTAAATTAGATTCGACTGATTAGCCAAATTTTCAGACAAAAATCGTTTCGACCCGAATTTATTTGCGACGAATCGCTATTAAAACCGGCTATTTTTGAGCCTCCTAGAGCCTCAATAGGGTTGTAAACCATTCTGCCTTGCTGTAACACGCATGGGACGCGTGCTGGGTTAGTGAAATAATACTGTAAATAATTATCACACGCAGATCGGAGGCATCGCTAATAGAATCACAAAGCGGCACAATTGCAGAGAGTTGAGGTGGCATCACTATGAGGGGCCCCTATAGTGCCTGAAAAACACACCCTGGAGCTGGCAGCAGCAGGAGCCCAAAAATTAGCTGAATCACACCCTGGAATTGCAAGCAGCAGCAGCCGCCCAAACATTGGTTGAAAGAGACACTAGAGTTGGCAGCAGGAGCCCAAAAATTGGCTGAATCACACCCTGGAGTTGCAGGCAGCAGCAGCAGCAGCCCAAACATAGCTTGAAGGAGACACTGGAGTTGGCAGCAGGAGCCCAAAAATTGGCTGAATGACACCCTGGAGTCGCAAGCAGCAGGAGCCCAAACATAGCTTGAAAGAGACACTGGAGTTGGCAGCAGGAGCCCAAAAATTGGCTGAATGACACCCTGGAGTTGCAAGCAGCAGCAGCAACCCAAACATTGCTTTAAAGAGGCACTGGAGTTGGCAGCAGGAGCCCAAAAATTGAATGAATCATACCCTGGAGTTGCAAGCAGCAGCAGCCCAAGCATAGCTTGAAAAAGACACTGGAGTTGGCAGCAAGAGCTCAAAAATTGGCTGAATGACACCCTGGAGTCGCAAGCAGCAGCAGCAGGAGCCCAAACATAGCTTGAAAGAGACACTGGAGTTGGCGGCAGGAGCCCAAAAATTGGATGAATCACACCCTGGAGTTGCAAGCAGCAGCAGCAGCAGCCCAAACATAGCTTGAAAGAGACACTGGAGTTGGCTGCAGGAGGCCAAAAATTGGATGAATCACACCCTGGAGTTGCAAGCAGCAGCAGCCCAAACATAGCTTGAAAGAGACACTGGAGTTGGCTGCAGGAGGCCAAAAATTGGATGAATCACACCCTGGAGTTGCAAGCAGCAGCAGCCGCCCAAACATTGCTTTAAAGAGACACTGGAATTGGCAGCAGGAGCCCAGAAATTGGCTGAATCATACCCTGGAGTTACAAGCAGCAGCAGGAGCCCAAACATTGCTTTAAAGAGACACTAGAGTTGGCAGCAGGAGCCCAAAAATTGGATGAATCACACCCTGGAGTTGCAAGCAGCAGCAGAAGCCCAAACATTGCTTTAAAGAGACACTGGAGTTGGCAGCAGGAGCCCAAAAATTGGCTGAATCACACCCTAGAGTTGCAAGCAGCAAGAGCCCAAACATTGCTTTAAAGAGACATTGGAGTTGGCAGCAGGAGCCCAAAAATTGGATGAATCACACCCTGGAGTTGCAAGCAGCAGCAGAAGCAGCCCAAACATAGCTTGAAAGAGACACTGGAGTTGGCAGCAAGAGCTCAAAAATTGGCTGAATGACACCCTGGAGTCGCAAGCAGCAGCAGCAGGAGCCCAAACATAGCTTGAAAGAGACACTGGAGTTGGCTGCAGGAGGCCAAAAATTGGATGAATCATACCCTGGAGTTGCAAGCAGCAGCAGCCGCCCAAACATTGCCCAAAAATTGGCTGAATCACACCCTGGAGTTGCAAGCAGCAGCAGGAGCCCAAACATTGCTTTAAAGAGACACTGGAGTTGGCAGCAGGAGCCCAAAAATTGGATTAAATCACACCCTGGAGTTGCAAGCAGCAGCAGGAGCCCAAACATAGCTTTAAAGAGACACTGGAGTGGGCAGCAGGAGCCCAAAAATTGGATGAATCACACCCTGGAGTGGCAAGCAGCAGCAGGAGCCCAAACATTACTTTAAAGAGACACTGGAGTTGGCTTCAGGAGCCCAAAAATTGGACGAATCACACCCTGGAGTTGCAAGCAGCAGGAGCCCAAACATAGCTTGAAAGAGACACTGGAGTTGGCAGCAGGAGCCCAAAAATTGGCTGAATCACACCCTGTAGTCGCAAGCAGCAGCAGCAGGAGCCCAAAAATAGCTTGAAAGAGACACTGGAGTTGGCAGCAGGAGCCCAAAAATTGGATGAATCACACCCTGGAGTTGCAAGCAGCAGCAGCAGCAGCCCAAACATAGCTTGAAAGAGACACTGGAGTTGGCTGCAGCAGGCCAAAAATTGGAAGAATCACACCCTGGAGTTGCAAGCAGCAACAGCCGCCCAAACATTGCTTTAAAGAGACACTGGAGTTGGCAGCAGGAGCCCAAATATTGGATGAATCACACCCTGGAGTTGCAAGCAGCAGCAGGAGCCCACACATTGCTTTAAAGAGACACTGGAGTCGGCTTCAGGAGCCCAAATATTAGATGAATCACACCCTGGAGTTGGCAAGCAGCAGCAGGAGCCCAAAACATTGCTTTAAAGAGACACTGGAGTCGGCTTCAGGAGCCCAAAAATTGGATTAATCACACCCTGGAGTTGCAAGCAGCAGCAGCAGCAGCAGCAGCAGCCCAAACATAGCTTGAAAGAGACACTGGAGTTGGCAGCAGGAGCCCAAAAATTGGCTGAATGACACCCTAGAGTTGCAAGCAGCAGCAGCAGGAGCCCAAACATAACTTGAAAGAGACACTGGAGTTGGCAGCAGGAGCCCACAAATTAGCTGAATTCCACCCTGGAGTTGCAAGCAGCAGCTGCAGGAGCCCAAACATTGCTTTAAAGAGACAGTGGAGTTGGCTGAAGGAGCCCAAGAATTGGATGTATCACACCCTGGAGTTGCAAGCAGCAGCAGGAGCACAAACATTACTTTACAGAGACACTGGAGTTGGCTTCAGGAGCCCAAAAATTGGATGAATCACACCCTGAAGTTGCAAGCAGCAGCCCAAACATAGCTTGAAAGAGACACTGGAGTTGGCAGCAGCAGCAGCAGGAACCCAGAAATTGGCTGGAAGGCACCCTGAAGTTGGCAGCAGCAGGAGCACAAACATTGCTTTAAAGAGACACTGGAGTTGGCAGCAGCAGCAGGAACCCATAAATTGGCTGAACCCTGAAGTTGGCAGCAGCAGGAGCACAAACATTAGCTGGAAGGCACACCCTGGAGTTGGCAGCAGCATAAGCAGGAGCCCAAACATTGCTTGAAAGACACCCTGAAGTTGGCAGCAGAAGCAGCAGGAGGCCAAAAATTGGCTGAAAGGCACACCCTGAAGTTGGCATCAGCAGGAGCCCAAAAATTGGCTTGAAGGCACAACCTGAAGTTGGCATCAGCAGGAGCCCAAAAATTGGTCTAAAGACATAGAACAAAGAAATATGTTTTGCACCATTTGGAAAGTGTAAAACGTGGCACCATGCTGAATCTAGTCGCATGCATCAGCCATTGGTAGGTGGAAATCCTGGCTGATCCATCCCAGATTCATTTTGACAAAGGTGAGTCTCTCCACATTTTTAGTTGACAGACGAGTTCTCCTCGCCGTAACTATGGCCCCCGCCGCACTAAACACCCGGTCAGATGGCACGCTACTGGCCAGGCAGGACAGCTTTTCCAGGGCAAACTCTGCTAGTTGCCGCCACAAGCCAAGTTTGGCTGCCCAGAAGTCCAGCGGATCCTCAAGATGTGTTGGCACGGTCATGTCAAGGTATGACATGACCTGCTGGTTGAGGTCCTTCTCAAGGTCTTCCTGCTGCTCATGAGTAGCCTCACTATGCGGGTGTAGAAAGCTACTCATTAGTGACTGAAGACTGAGGCTGCTGCTGATGGAGCTGCTGCTGCTTCTCCTGCCAACCCCCCCAGCAGGCATGGCAGTGGAAGGTGAGCGCAGAGGCCCCCCCGAGTCAGACCTGCGAGAGTATGGACCATGGCGCAGATAGGCATCGGCCAACTGACTACGCAGAATGTCTTTGTAGTAGTTTGTCCCGGGTTTAAAAATGTCCCCATTTTGTGCCGGAAGCGAGGGTCCAATAAGGTGGACAGCCAGAAGTCATCCCGCCGACAAATGGAAACAATTCTGGGGTCACTACGCAAGCACGTGAGCATGCTTCCTGCCATTTGCGCAAGTGAATCGGAGGGACTACCTGTCTCCATCTCCACTGTATACTGCCACGTTTTGTCCGGGTCCTCTGTCTCGCCTTCCTCAAAACCCTCTAGCTCCTCTGGCTGCTCCTGCTCCTCCTCTCCTGTCCGCTGACTAGATAAACCAGCCATTTCGCCAAGCCTAAACTGTGCTTCACTGGGCCACTCCTCCTCCTCTTCCTCCTCCTCCTCCAGTTCAGCTCCAACTGGGTTCATGTGGCCGTAAGATGTAGACGCCATGTCTCCAGTGCCCTGACCAGCCATGTTTTCCAACATGTGCTGTAGTACATGAAGCTGTGGAATCACGTCATTCATCCCATAATCCTGCCGACTGACAAATAAAGTGACTTCCTCAAAGGGCCTGAGCGAACGGCAGGTGTCACGTATGAGCTGCCACTGGTTGACATTGAAGTTACACAGGGGAGTCCCCCTATCCGCTTGGATCATCAGGAGATCCGTGATGGCTTTTCTCTGTTCATATAATCGGTCCAACATGTGAAGGGTGGAATTCCAACGGGTGGAAACATCGCAAATCAGACTATGTTGGGGGCTACCGTTCTGACGCTGTAGCTCAAGAAGGGTGTGTTTGGCGGTGTATGAGTGGCTGAAGTGCATGCAAAGTTTCCTTGAAGTTGTTAGGATGTCTTGCAGAGGGGGGGGAACACTTCAGAAACCGCTTGACAACCAGATTGAAGACGTGAGCCATGCAGGGGGCATGGGTCAGGCTTCCTTGGTGCAGCACAGACAAAATGTTCTTCCCATTGTCGGTAACCATGATTCCCATTTTAAGTTTTCTTGGAGTAAGCCATGTTTGGATTCCGTGATGAATACATTTAAGCAGTTCCTCCCCTGTGTGACTCCGTTCGCCAAGACAAATCATGTGAAGCACAGCGTGACACCTCTGTGCCCTGCACACATGGTAGACTGGAGGGGCACTGAGACTCGAGCCTACAGTGGAGGGTGAGGAGATGGCGGAGGATGAGGAGGCAGAGTCGCACGGTGTCACAGGCCCAACGGGCAGGGAGCGTGGAGGCCGAAGCGGCGTGACCTGTCCAAGTTGCTGCTGCTGCTGCAAAGGGACCACATTCACCCAGTGGGCCGTAAATGACATGTACTGTCCCTGACCGTAGTTACAGCTCCAGACGTCGGCGCTGCCATGCACTTTGCTACACTCGGACAGGCTCAATGACCTTCTGTTCAACAAAAGTGTGCAGCGCTGGTACTGCCTTCTTGGCAAAGAAATGACGGCTTGGGACTCTCCACCTCGGCTCGGCACAAGGCATCAGTTCTCTGAAAGGTGCAGAGTCCACCACCTGAAAAGGGAGCGACTGCAGCACCAACAACTTGGACAGGAGCACATTCAGCTTCTGCGCCATAGGATGAGTGGGCGCATACTGCTGTCTCTTGGACATGGCTTCGCTGATGGATTGCTGGCGAGATGCATGACTTGGAGGAGGAGGAGCAGGAGCGACAGAGGATGGGTATGATGCACAGCTGCCTTCGGCTGAGGTGCTGGAGCCTTGGCTGGCAGAAATTGAGAGCGGCGTGCCACTTGGTGAGGAAGCAGGCTGGACCACCTCTTCGAAGCCTCGGTTCTCCCAGGCCGCTTTATGGTGATGCATCATATGTTGACACAGGGCCGTGGTGCCAACATTTGGGCCCTGGCCACGCTTCACCTTCTGCCTACATATCTTGCATGTGGCCATGTTACCCTCCTGCGGATGCTTCAGGAAAAGCTGCCACACTACCGAGTAGCTACTTTTCCCACCAACAGGCTGCACTGATTCACTGCTACTGTCACCAACTCCAGGAGCCCCTGCTCCACTACCTCCCGACAAGGTACCCTGCCGCGCAGCAGGTGCTCTACCCCGGCCCCGTTTGGATCCAGGCTTTACAATTGGGCCCCCATGCTGACTGCCAACCATGCTGCTAACACCTTGCTGCCTCAGCTGCTGACTCCGGGGCAACCTGCGCCCCTCTTCTCCTGATGATGATGAAGCCCCTTCATCACCCGGCTCCCAAGTGCCATCGGCTTCATCATCATCACTGAGTTGTGGCTGCACGTCACTAATGTTCTCGGTTTCCTCAACAGTGTCTGGCGCAGGAGCTGGAACACTCGCAACACCCACGACACTCTCCACATCACTATTTGTCTGCCTAGCTAAAGAAGCCACCTCCATTTCTTGGCTGGGCAGTAACTGCTGATTGTCCTCTATCTGATCGTCCTCCTCACTAAAGAGTGGAGCTGAACCCAAAGCATAGGATACGTCGCTGGGGGAGGACAGAGGCAATGGGAGGACAGGGACTGCTCTCGGGGCATGCCAACTCAGGGTTGTGTCAGAGGAACCTACCGACCCTAGACTGGGGGTCTCAGATGTAACTTGTGATGATGTTGATAAGCATGAACCAATCTACCACGGCAGATGTGTTACTGGTGGAGACACGACCGCTAACAGATACTGGCAGTTCAGGTCTCTCACCGTGACTTCTGCTGCCACTCGCTCCAAGTCTGCTGCGACCTCTGCCTGCTGAATCTTGGCCTCAGCCACTCCTCTTTGAACATCCTTGCACTTGTCTGCCTGACATTTTTATGTATTTGAAATGTGCAATAGGTACGATAAAAAATGTGTTTACTTTAAAAAGCAGAAGCTAAATAAAGTGAGGGACTGCTTCTCTGCACCAGATACTATGAAAATTGGCAATATGAGATACCCTGCACCCTAGTGTTTTGGCAGCAGACCAAAAACTAATTCAAAATGCAATACTTTGATTAAGCTGAGGAAGGATGGACAAACGTATTTAGTATAACAGATAGGCTGCTAAGTGCAGGTTTGGGATACCCAGGTGGGCTGGTGTTTTTTTTTGTTAAAGGTAGACCAAAAACCAATTCAAAATGCAATACTTTGATTAAGCTGAGGAAGGATGAACAAGCGTATTTAGTATAACAGATAGGCTGCTAAGTGCAGGTTTGGGATACCCAGGTGGGCTGGTGTTTTTTGTTGTTAAAGGCAGACCAAAAACCAATTCAAAATGCAATACTTTGATTAAGCTGAGGAAGGATGAACAAGCGTATTCAGTATAACAGGCTGTTAAGTGCAGGTTTGGGATGCCCTGCGGCCTGGTGTTTTTTTTGTTAAAGGCACACCAAAAACAATTCAAAATGCAATACTTTGATTAAGCTTAGGAAGGATGAACAAGCATATTTAGTATAACAGATTGGCTGCTAAGTGCAGGTTTGGGATGCCCAGGTGGGCTGGTGTTTTTTTTGTTAAAGGAAGACCAAAAACCAACTCAAAATGCAATACTTTGATTCAGCTGAAGAAGGATGAACAAGCATATTTAGTATAACAGGCTGCTAAGTCCAGGTTTGGGATGCCCTGCAGCCTAGTGTTTTGGCAGCAGGCCAAAAACCAATTCAAAATGCAATACTTTGATTCAGCTGAAGAAGGATGAACAAGCGTATTTAGTATAACAGATAGGCTGCTAAGTGCAGGTTTGGGATACCCAGGTGGGCTGGTGTTTTTTTTGTTAAAGGCAGACCAAAAACCAATTCAAAATGCAATACTTTGATTAAGCTGAGGAAAGATGAACAAGCGTATTTAGTATAACAGGCTGCTAAGTGCAGGTTTGGGATGCCCTGCGGCCTGGTGTTTTTTTTGTTAAAGGCAGACCAAAAACCAATTCAAAATGCAATACTTTAATTAAGCTGAGGAAGGATGAACAAGCGTATTTAGTATAACAGATAGGCTGCTAAGTGCAGGTTTGGGATTCCCTGCAGCCTAGTATTTTTTGTTAAAGGCAGGCCAAAAACCAATTCAAAATGCAATACTTTGATTCAGCTGAAGAAGGATGAACAAGCGTATTTAGTATAACAGATAGGCTGCTAAGTGCAGGTTTGGGATACCCAGGTGGGCTGGTGTTTTTTTTGTTAAAGGCAGACCAAAAACCAATTCAAAATGCAATACTTTGATTAAGCTGAGGAAAGATGAACAAGCGTATTTAGTATAACAGGCTGCTAAGTGCAGGTTTGGGATGCCCTGCGGCCTGGTGTTTTTTTTGTTAAAGGCAGACCAAAAACCAATTCAAAATGCAATACTTTAATTAAGCTGAGGAAGGATGAACAAGCATATTTAGTATAACAGATAGGCTGCTAAGTGCAGGTTTGGGATGCCCTGCGGCCTAGTTTTTTTGTTAAAGGCAGTCCAAAAACCAATTCAAAATGCAATACTTTGATTAAGCTGAGGAAGGATGAACAAGCGTATTTAGTATAACAGATAGGCTGCTAAGTGCAGGTTTGGGATGCCCTGCTGCCTAGTGTTTTGGCAGCAGGACAAAAAAAAATTCAAAATGCAATACTTAAGCTGAGGAAGGATGAACAAGCGTATTTAGTATAACAGATAGGCTGCTAAGTGCAGGTTTGGGATGCCCTGCGGCCTGGTGTTTTGGCAACAGGACAAAAAATAATTCAAAATGCAATACTTTGATTAAGCTGAGGAAGGATGAACAAGCGTATTTAGTATAACAGATAGGCTGCTAAGTGCAGGTTTGGGATACCCAGGTGGGCTGGTGTTTTTTTTGTTAAAGGCAGACCAAAAACCAATTCAAAATGCAATACTTTGATTAAGCTGAGGAAGGATGAACAAGCATATTTAGTATAACAGGCTGCTAAGTGCAGGTTTAGGATGCCCTGCGGCCTGGTGTTTTTTTTGTTAAAGGCAGATCAAAAACCAATTCAAAATGCAATACTTTGATTAAGCTGAGGAAGGATGAACAAGCGTATTTAGTATAACCGATAGGCTGCTAAGTGCAGGTTTGGGATACCCAGGTGGGCTGGTGTTTTTTGTTGTTAAAGGCAGACCAAAAACCAATTCAAAATGCAATACTTTGATTAAGCTGAGGAAGGATGAACAAGCGTATTCAGTATAACAGGCTGCTAAGTGCAGGTTTGGGATGCCCTGCGGCCTGGTGTTTTTTTTGTTAAAGGCAGACCAAAAACCAATTCAAAATGCAATACTTTGATTAAGCTGAGGAAGGATGAACAAGCATATTTAGTATAACAGATAGGCTGGGAATATTTATGTGGGAGAGTGGCGCTTAGTATGGAGCTGCAACCTGGTCAGGAGGCTAGTCTGACAGAACAAAGGTTAAAGGGTTTTGGTGTGCTTGAGGGGGGTTCACCTAGGGTGTAGACCTTGGTTTTTCCCTCTCACACTTTTCCACAGGTGCGCTACTTGTTTAGAAGCCCGAGAAGGATGGTATCTCAATGAGTATGTGATTCCTCCTTCTCTTCTTCTAATGCAAACAATTAATATAGGCTGCAAGATTGTTGATGAACAAAGGTTGCTGCCAGTTTGGCACAAAATTGCAAAGTATTGGCTCAGGAAAGTATGTTGAGACACTTACCCGCCTGGCCCGGGGGTGCAAGACCTGCCCTGGGCCACTGAGTGTGATGCGCTGAGTGATGAAACGTTGCACTGCTTGTGGAGCGTCTGGAGGTTGGTTGCTTCTTTAATAAATTCCAGTCGGATAAAATAAATCCAAAGCTTTATTAATAGGAAAAGGGGGGTGAATACAAAAGGGTAGGAGTTAAAATAGGGGGTCAGGCAGTCCGTGCTTAGTGCTGCCTAGAGGGTTACTCCTCGCTGTAAAAGAGTCCTCAATGGCGCTAATGAAAAGCGCTGTGCTTCTCTGCGAATGCAGTGTAGCGTCCATTAGAAGGTAGATGCGGCTGAGTCCATGCCGTATTGCGTTAAGAAAGGGGTACTCTGTACTGGTTACCGATGTTGAAGCAGCTGCTGGAGCGGTCCGGGTCAGGAAAGGTTCGTTCCGTGCTGCTACTGTAATGTCTTCCCCAATTAAGTGTGCTGCTGCGGCTTCTGGCGGGGTCCAACGCGCGTTTCGTTGTTTAACGTTTTCAAGGTCCCTGGTGTGCCTGCACAGCTCATTCCCTTTTTTAGTGGTGGCGGGCAGAGAGGATTCTGGGTGATGTAGTTTTCAAGTGTAGTTCATTGAATATGCACCTGCTTGTCTTCTCTGAGCTCGCTGCGCTGTTTATAAGCTGAAGGCATGACAAAGAAGAAAGGGCAGTTTCTTTGCAAAATAAATGATGTTGCATGTAAATAAAAGATACGTATATATGTAGGGAATATTTATGTAAAAAATTACAATGTCAAGTAAAATAAAAGTATCCATAAAAATCCTAAATAGAGTATTATCAATGAATGTTGGTTAAAATAAATATGAAATAATGAATATATAGATGCGAGAAAGTATTTAGTTAAATAAAGAGGATGCGAAGTATTAATAGTTATAATAAAAACACAATTAAGCTAAGAATGGGGATGGGTAGAGAGCATTAATTAATAGGACAGTTAAGTAAAAGAGTGAAGTCTTAATAGGAACAAATAAATAAATAGAAGACGGTAAATATATTGAAGTATATGTATGTCGATGTATAAACTAATAATGTAATTGAATGGTACTTTGCAGGTCTGAATAAAATAAATGAAAGGTTAATGTATATGTATAAAGATGCAGATTGGAAGTGGACCTGATGCGGGAGACTGTGTTAGTAAAAGGGAATGATAATTTATTTGTTTTCAAGAAAACAGTTCAGGTCTATTTCAATATTCAGTCCAGTAGGCTCTAACGAATTTAGATCAAAAATCCATCTTGTCTCTTTTTTAGATAATTCGTTTTGGATATCCGCACCTCTCCAATTAAGCTGTATTTTTTCCAGTATCCAATATTGTATACTTTTTGGGTCTCCATTATGTGTTGAAGCAAAGTGGGCTGAGACACTATGTGTTGGTAGTCTTCTCTTGATATTCCTCATGTGCTCTGATAACCTTGTTTTGAAAGGTCTTTTTGTGCGCCCAACATATATCAAACCACATGGGCATTGCAGACAGTATATCACACCTGATGTGTTACAGGTGGTACTGTCCCTAAGTTTGTACGTTGTGCCGGAGGAAGGATTAATGAATTCTGTGCGTCTTCTAGGAAAAGTGGTATTGTTAACCGTTATTTTGCAAGCAATGCAGTCCATGCATCTGTGGAAGCCTGAAAGGCATGTCGTAGATGCTTTTCGTTCTGGAGGGTTGATGTGGCTACTGGTCAGTTGTTGCGCTAGTGATGGAGGTTTGCGGTATATAAATCTTGTTTTTGTCCCAACGATTTTTCTTAAGGTGGGATCTGTTTCCAATATTGTCCAGTGTTTGCTGATGACTTTCTCTATATCCCTATAATCTTTGTTAAACTCCGTGGTGAAAGGCACTTCTTCCATTATGGAATTGGTTGTATTTTTGGGGTGGTTGATTGAGTTATTTTCGGAATTGTTTTTCTTGGTTTCGTCATTGACTTCTTTAACTGTTTGATTGAGAGATTCTTCAGTGTATCCTTTTTCCATAAATCTTGTTGTGATCTGTTTTGATTGTTCTTGGAAGGCCTTGTCATCTGAGCAATTTCGTCTAATCCTCTTCAGCTGTCCTTTGGGAATGTTTTTGATCCATAACGGATGGTGGCAACTGTCCACAGGTATGTAACTATTGCGATCGGTTTCCTTAAAATGTGTTTTGGTTTTAATTATGTTGTTCTCTTTGTATACTGTAATATCTAGGAAGTGGATTTCCTGTTCCGCTATTTCATATGTGAAGGAAATGTTCCACTCTTCTGAGTTCAGTGATTTCAAAAAGGTTTCCAAGTTTTCTCTTGTGCCGTTCCATAGCAGGAAACAATCGTCGATATATCTGTTATAGTATATCAGTTCTTGCGGGTATCTTGTGGCCAGTACTTTATCTTCCCAAAGAGCCATGAAAACTAACAGATAGGCTGCTAAGTGCAGGTTTGGGATGCCCTGCGGCCTGGTGTTTTTTTTGTTAAACGAAGACCAAAAACCAACTCAAAATGCAATACTTTGATTCAGCTGAAGAAGGATGAACAAGCATATTTAGTATAACAGGCTGCTAAGTGCAGGTTTGGGATGCCCTGCGGCCTAGTGTTTTGGCAGCAGGCCAAAAACCAATTCAAAATGCAATACTTTGATTCAGCTGAAGAAGGATGAACAAGCGTATTTAGTATAACAGATAGGCTGCTAAGTGCAGGTTTGGGATACCCAGGTGGGCTGGTGTTTTTTTTGTTAAAGGCAGACCAAAAACCAATTCAAAATGCAATACTTTGATTAAGCTGAGGAAAGATGAACAAGCGTATTTAGTATAACAGGCTGCTAAGTGCAGGTTTGGGATGCCCTGCGGCCTAGTTTTTTTTGTTAAAGGCAGGCCAAAAACCAATTCAAAATGCAATACTTTGATTAAGCTGAGGAAGGATGAACAAGTGTATTTAGTATAACAGATAGGCTGCTAAGTGCAGGTTTGGGATGCCCTGCGGCCTGGTGTTTTTTTTGTTAAAGGCAGACCAAAAACCAATTCAAAATGCAATACTTTGATTAAGCTGAGGAAGGATGAACAAGCGTATTTAGTATAACAGGCTGCTAAGTGCAGGTTTGGAGTACCCAGGTGGGTTAAAGGCAGACCAAAAAATATTAAAACAAATCCAGTTATATTATGATTAATGCTTGTGTGTAACAGATAGGGTTAAATAAGCCACTGCATAGATGGCATGCACTGTGGCAAGGCATATTTACAGCACAAAGAACTGAAAGTGAATTGAAAACTGATCTGGCTAATGAAAAAAAAAAACATTTTCACTGTCACTTCTAAGCTGTCCCTGGCTGGATGGTTCCGGTTTTTCCCTATCTTTCTCTGGCTCTGTCTACCTCTCTGTCTGTCTCTCTGACTTTCCCTACCGATCTCTAACTCTCTGTCCCTGCCTGTAACGAGCTGTACTCTGGCCGCAATGCAAGGCTGAAATGCGCACAAGCAAGATGGCCGCCGCTTTATATAGCACGGTGACATCACCGGGCTTCCTGGCTGCTGATAGGCTGCATGTGACTTACCCATGATACCTTGCCCCAGAGGATATGTCCGGACATGTGCTTCCACCATTTTAGAATGCATGTAATTGAAATAAATGGAGTTTAAAGGAAAACTTCGATCGATCGAATCGCGGGAAATTCGGTTTCGTTCAGAATCGAATTTTTCATGAAATTCGGAACAAATCCGGGTTCGTCCGGATCGATTCGCTCATCCCTATTTTTCAGACATTGTTGGGGAAAATCTCTCAGGGTCTGCTTATCCTTTACAGTGACTCCAATCAAGTTATTTACCCTCACATAGATAAGTATGCTCCCCCTAGGATCTTCCACAAAGCAAGCTCTTGACACTTCCCCTCCTAGACTTTTTCGTGTTCTACTTGATTAACATACTCTGACTAATGCCTGACATGAATGCCACCCCACTAGACAAGATTACACTCATAATTCACATCCTCACAACCTTTTCTTGCAAATAGACTAAATTTTCACACAACATTTTAATCTCCTTCAGCAATTATACCAATAGCATGCTCAGATCATGATTTCTAGTATCCCTAGCCTGTAAAAATATATAATGGAAGCTAGACAATTAATTATTAAGCAAAAATTGCAGAAGCGCCTATGGGAATATTATGACCTTAATTCTAGCTCAGTTTCTTTTTTGATGATAGTGTGGGAGGCGCATAAAGCAGTAATTTGCATCCATCTGACCCAAGTAGCCTCTCAGAAGAAGAAAACAAGACTTAAATTGGAAGTAGAGCTCTCTCTGATGCTTTGCCAAAATAACTTGCCTATGACTCCTATTAATAAAACTATCAGTTAGCCAAGCACATGCTGGATCTCTGTTTATCTGACAGAGCTAAGAGACAAATTAAGTGGTCAAAATGTAAATGTCATTGCCAAAATAATAGCATAGGTACGGCTTTTGCTAAGAATTTGGGAAGGGAATCTGGAGGGCATCTAAGCCAATCTTTTAAAAAACTTCAGATGATCTTATCTCTAGTGATCCCCTGAATAGTGTAGACACTTTTAGAAAATGTTTAGCCAAACTGTACAAGTCAATAGGTCCATATGTGTCTGAGGCTGGCAGCCTACTGCAAGCCCTAAATCTGCTTTCTCTCCTCCTTCAGGCAAAATAAGTGTTGGATGCAGAAATCACACCAGAGGAGGTCTCTTTAGGGATTAGATGATAAAAACAAACAATCAACATGGCCCACATGGGCTATCAGCATCATATTATAAAGAGTACTCTCCCCTGTTGTTCCATTTCTAACAGCAATGCTTTACTGAGGGGAGAAAATTGTGGTCCTACAACATTAATGCCGGCAAAGACCAGGATACCTAATGCATGTTCTGATTTATCGTTGTGGTCCAATCATAGACCCATTTTCTTTTTTAATCTTGGAAGTAAAAATTTCAGCCAAAATTCTAGCCCCCCGCCTTAACCTTTTTATTGGGGCACTTGTGGGTAGATAACAAGTAGGTTTTATCCCATTCAGGCAGGAGGGTTATAATGTTCAAAGGATGACTTGCATAATTAATATCGCCAAAGCTAAAATGTTGAAAGCCATGTTAGCGCTCAATGTAAGGAAAGCCTTTCACACGGTGTCATGGGATTTTCTATGCCACATCTTGTGTCCTTGGGGCTTTGGTGATTCCTTCATTAGGTGGGTTGATTCTCTCTTCACAGCACCAGCCACCTTGAAATACTTTGGTCATCAGTCAGATAACCAGTCAGGCAAGGGTGTCCCCTCTCTAGATTACTCTTTGCTCTGGAAGTTGAACCTCTTTCCCTGTGGATCGCTCGAAGTCCTAACGTAAGGGCCAGTTTCTGCAATCTTTACAAACCAAAATCATTAAGTTTATTTGTGGTTCTACTTGTCCACGGGTGTCCAAGGCAACTCTTTACAGACCTATAGGTCAAGGTGGGATAGCATGGCCATGCCAGATAGCGCCGTTTACTGCATACCATGCAACTTCTGATATACCACTATAGGTGGTAATCGAGGATGAAGAGCTTTGTTCCGTTTTCATTAAAAATCTTCTTTGGGTAAAATTATATTTGTATAATCCCTCTGATAACCCAATTATACAGCATTATAAACTTATTTTGGAAGAAACAAATAGGATTTGCGATTTAACCTTGTCTTATAAACCACTCCATTTCCTTGGCAATCCATTGTTCCCAGCAGGTATTAAATCCCCTCTAAACTTTATGTGGTGGAACGCTGTACAGATGACTAGGATTATAGATCTCTTAAAAGGAGAGGAATTTTAACTCTCTGAAGGCCAAGCTTATGATAAGCAATAGCAAATTTTCCACTATTTACAGATCCAACACCGGAATGGGACAAGATGAGACCTGTGCCGCTGGATCATGGCCCCAGGTGAGTGGCTTTATCCCTTTCGCTGCCAGCCTACCTGGAGTTTTTGTCACCCTTGGTGCCAGACCATTTTGCACTATTTTGCGCTCCCCATGTTCAAATGTGATTTTTGAAGTCAAGACATGAAATGTCTTGTTTGTAATTTTTTAGGTGTATTCTCAATACTTTTGGGTGAAATATGTGCAAAAAAATAAAAAAAAATCTATTTTTTGCAATTTGTAGTGTTTTTTTGTAATAAAAAATGTAAGTTTGTCAATAAAATCTTATTGCATGTGAAACCCCAATTAATCCCAGTCACAGCGTTACCACATATGTATTGGTAGGCACCCTTTCCTGCCCAGGAGACTCCCCCAAACTGAAACAGCGCTTTAGGAGATTTTCAGATAAAATACAACTATGCATCGGGCTAAGCGCACCTTGCGGTCTTTCCAGAAAAAGAACCCTTTAAATTTGAAATACCCCCCACAAACTATATATTCTCTGGAAGTGTACACCTCAGGCTTTCTAGACGTACCAGGTTTGTTGACATGGGCACAATTTTCTGGAGGTAAAAACTCAATCAATTCTTTGGTTGCACAGAGTTTCCCTAAAAAATAATAAAAAAGAAGAATCAAAGCCACATTTTCCTAAAAAAAAACTATATGCAAACAGAAAAAAACAAGTAAAATCTGAAAAAGCAACAACCCCCGAACAGAACAATACCCAACATGCATAGGTACTGTCAAGGAAAGAGTTGCCAAACACCCCAAAGTAAAGCATGCGCATAACGGTAATTTTGCTTAAAAATTTCAGCTCTGCAGACAAAGTGCGCACCTTGCGATTTTTCAACCAAAACAACCCTTTAAATTTAGAATATCCCCACAAACCATATATTCCCTGAAAGTACACATGTTAAGCTTTCTAAGAGTACTGAGCTTGTTGTAGTGGGCTCATCTTTCTGGAAGTAATCCATTGAAGAATTCTTAGGTTGCACAGGGTTTCCCTAAAAACAATTCTAAAAAAGCAGAATAAAAACCATGTTTTCCTAAAATATCAATATGCAAACAAGAAAAAACAAGCTAAATCTGAAAGCGCAAGGTCCCCCGAGCAGAACAATACCCAACATGCATAGGTACTATTAACCCTTTTAATTGTCAGCCTACTTGAAGTTTTGTCACACTCTGTTGACAGGTCATTTTTTCCCCATGTTGCGGCATGATTAACCGTGATTTTTGCTGGAATTTCCAGAAAAATTATATACATTACATATACATTTTTTGCAGCAGAGTTTAGGCTTTAACATGAAATGTCTTGTTTGTAATTTTTCTACTGTTTTTTGAATATTTCTGCTTAAAAAACAAACAAAAAAAAAAATATTTTTTTAAACAATTGTTTCCTTTATTTTAAATAAAACCTTTTTTTTTTTAAATGAAAACCATATTGCATGTGATAGCCCCATTTCTCCCGATTACAACGGTACCACATATGTATCAGTAGCCCCCCCATTCTTGCCCTGGAGACCCCCCAAACTGAAAAGAGCACTTTATTACATTTACAAATAAAATACAACTACTATCCACACTATAAACATAAGGGGTTAATTAAAAAAAAAAATGACATAGGGTCCCCCCTTCCGGGGGGGGGGGGGCATTTTTGGGGGTAATTTTAAGGGTTTAGGGTTAGGCTAACCCTAACCCTCAAAAATCCCCCCAAAAATGACGGTCCCCCCTTTTTGGGGGGAATTTTAAGGGTTAGGGTTAGGCTAACCCTTAAAAATAAAAAAATATACAAAAATAAAAATTCCCCCCAAAAAATGGGGACCCCCCATGTAATTTTTTTTTTTTTTAAGGGTTAGGGTTAGCCTAACCCTAACCCTCACCCTTAAAAAAATGTTTTTATTTTTTTTTAATTTTAAGGGTTAGGGTTAGGCTAACCCTAACCCGTAAAAATAAAAAAATATACAAAAATAACAATTCCCCCCCAAAAATGGGGACCCCCCCGCCTGTCATTTTTTTTTTTTTAAGGGTTAGGGTTAGCCTAACCCTAACCCTCACCCTTAAAAAAAAATTTTAAAATATTTTTTTGAATTTTAAGGGTTAGGGTTAGGCTAACCCTAACCTGTAAAAATACAAAAATATACAAAAATAAAAATTCCCCCCCAAAAAATGGGGACCCCCCCCCATGTCATTTTTTTTAAGGGTTAGGGTTAGGATTAGCCTAACCCTAACCCTCACCCTTAAAAACATTTTTTTTTCATTTTTTTGAATTTTAAGGGTTAGGGTTAGGCTAACCCGTAAAAATAAAAAAAATGACGTAGAGGGGAACCCATTTTTTTTTTTAATTTTAAGGGTTAGGGTTAAGCTAACCCTAACCCTTAAAAATTAAATAAAAATTACGTAAGGTCCCCCCTCCGGGGGGGGGGGGACCCATTTTTTTTTTAATTTTAAGGGTTAGGGTTAGGGTTAGGCTAACCCTAACCCTAACCCTTAAAATTAAAAAAAAAATGACGTACGGTCCCCCTTACCCGTCATAACCAGCCCGGGACCAGCTATGGGGGCTTGTAGGCACAGAGTGGGGGGGCCAGCTTTTGTGGCACCCCACCCTGCAGCCTACGAGCCCACATACCCTGTGTGGGCCCGGGCTCTTCTGCCCCCCCCCTGGGCTTTGGGGAGGCAGGTAATTGGGGGTGCGGGGGTTAATGGAAAGCCACCCGCTAGTTGCAGGTGGCTTGCCAGACCCCAGCCTTGTGAACTGGTATAAGGGGTCTCATGGACCCCTTACCAGTTCACAAAGGGTTAACATAAAAAAAAAGACACCACACACAAAAGTGTCATTTATTTAAAAAAAAAAAAAGTTTTTTTTTACTTTACTCACCTCACGGGCCTCTTGCTGCCTCTCCTCGGCTCAGCTGTCAGATGCCCTGGTGATCGCTGGCCAGGGGGGGGGGGGGGCAGGGGATCAGAGCATCCCCTGCCCCTCCACTGCTCTGCCCAGCGATCACCAGGGCATCTGACAGCTGAGCCGAGGAGAGGCAGCAAGAGACCCGGGGGGCGGGGCTTAACAGCAAGATGGCGGCGCCTGTCGGGAGAGGAGGGGGAGAGCCCTTTCAGTCTCTCCCCTGAAGCTGAGGAGGCTGGGGGGGGCGATCGGAGGCCCCCCCAGTAAAGAGGAGACCCGGAGGGAGGCAGCGCGACTGCAGGTAAGTAAATGTCATTTTTATTTATTTTTTTTTTTTACAGTTAGCAGCTGCTGCTGCCAAACGGGGGGGCGGGCCTATTCCGGGGGCTCTCCTGGAGCCATCCGACCCCCCACGGGGGATCGGGTGGCACCAAATTAAAGAGGAGACCCAGCTGGATCCAACGAGGGGTCAGGTGAGTATTTGTGATTTTTATTTTTTTTACTAGCAGGGGGGAAAGTCAAGCACGTAGATTCTACGTGCTTGGCACTTAAGTGCAGTAGAAGCAAGCACGTAGAAACTACGTGCTTGGCACTGAAAGGGTTATTATATTTTTTGCCGCAAGCAGGGAGAAATGCCAGGCATGTAAAATTTACATGGCTGGTATTAACTGTAGGGGAGGCAGCCATATAAATTTTATGTGGCTGGCGTTAGAAGGGTTAAGGACTTGTCCAGCCTACTTTGCTGCTTTGGCCTCTGTTTTTTACAAGCCAAATACCTAGTGATTGTGGCCGAGCTCCAGAAATTTTTGCTTATTCTTAGAACATTACTAGGAGGTTTACTTTCCAACATTTTGCTGGCCGCTGAACTTTTCCTCCATCAATAAATGGGAAGGCCAGAGGTGGCATACAATGTTATTTTCTTTTGCAAAGCATTCCTTTAGAAAAATATCTATTCACTCATATTGTTTATTACTGTGCAGTCTATTTCAACAAATAGTGCTAGAAGCATAGCACATAGTGTGGTCACCCGTAGCAAGTCATGACAATTTACTTTATCAAAGCCAGGCCAGTACAATATAATTGGTTGCCGTGGGTGTACAAAAATGATTGTTTTTAAGTTTTTGTTTTTATATGTATGTTAAATAATATTCACATCTATTTTCCTTTACTAATTGCTCTCTTTAAATTGCTGATTACGTTTTAATAAGAGAAAGACCAAAACTCTGCTAGTTACTACCAGTAACTAAAACTGTTAGCAATTTACATTAAGAAATACATTAAACATGGAAAAAGCTCGAATGACAGCTGAGAGTTCAGCCGTTATTGAAAAAGAGTTTCATTTACGCCTTCATTATGTTATTCCAGAAAGCTATTTCTGTATCTCATTTGCTTAGCATCATTCCAAGGTGTTAATTAGCATAAGCCTGCTAAGCATAAGCTGCCACGTTCTAGCAGAGCTGATCTTGTATTAATCATATCCAAAACTACAGAAGGGTTGTTGATAAAAAAAACAGTAGTAATTGTAATAATAACAGTAATAATGTAATTATTTAATATTTTTTATAACGATTAATAAGGACAGCAGTATATTAAACAGAAAAGTTTTGCACATAGTAGTATTTTTTTTCAATAAAAAAAAAATACTTTGCTCGTTATCTGCTCAATGTTTGTGATGGCTTATGATTTATTTCACTGATAATTTTACTGAAAATGTTCTTTAAAATATTTAAAATGTAGCACAGCTGCAAAACTGCTTTTTAAAAAAGTCTCGGTTGTCTACCCCATAATAAATTATATGCAATTTCCCTGACAACCTCAGAAAAGGGGTGGTAAATTATTAGATATTGGCTACCTAGCCTGAACTTCTTTCATCACGGTAAGTGTAGGCGCAACTCAGAATTGTTTTTAGCTGTGCATATTATTCAAACATTTGGAAAGCTATAAATGGTGCTGAATTGCACCAAGGAAAAAAATCAAGATCCATTTTTTCTCTCACAAAATAAGGGAGAAAAAAAATTCTCACGGTGCCGAATCAGCCCTTATGTGCAGAAGTAATTGGGAAGACATTACACTATTCTTTTTGGTTTGGGATGCCAGAGAAACATTGCTCTATATGTATTCTGTGTGGTTACAGTATTGAACTCTTGATAGAGGAGGGCCTCCCACAAAACCTTTTCCCATTTGAACATGTAGGAGAGTTTGCCTGTGGTCGTTGTGAAAAGGACTCCCAGTCCAAAAGAATTGGAGATCCTTTCACCTCAGGCACCCCTCTCATGTCCTAAAACTAAAAAAAAAGGATCCAAAATGAGGCAGACCTACTTCCTGGTACAAGGTACCTCTCATGACCTCTGGGGACCAATTGGGCTTGCAGACTCTGTAAGGTTCTGCTTACCTAGTGTTATATAATGTAATAGGCATGTAACTTTATACAGTTTGGAATTGAGAGATACACAAACAAATTATGATGTAGGCAAAATACTTGTTTCTTAATTGTACACAGTGTAAATTGGAATACCAATGGAGAAGGATTGTCCTCATGCTACCCACAAAACGAAACTTTCTAGTCATGGTGTGACCTGTATGAATAAAACTATATTCACTAAATTCAATGACCTGGGTGCAATTGTCTAGTTTAAAAGGGTAAAACATCCTAAGTGTTCTATGGTTTAATTGGTGCAATCATCTGGCTTATTTTGTCTGAAAGTCACAGCCAGTATATGTACCATATTTTTTAGAGAAAAAGTTTTAAGAATTCAACTGTTTTCTGTTTTTCAAATTAAGCTTAATATGCTTATGTAAAAAAAACTAAAAAGCTAAGTTAGATTAATTTTTCATGGTCCATATGCATATACACTATGGAGAAACTACAAAATTGCCTGATTTATGAAGCATCAGCGCCACTCTGTCCCACTTTTTTTGCCTCTGTGGCACTCCGTGTGCAATGAAAAAAAAACAAAAACTGTCTGCCAAAACAATGCAGCCATCAGATAGCGTCTTATTTAACACTAGCGCTGTATGGGTCTCGGCGCCCGGTGCTCTGGATGAAGCAGCGCCAGTTTATAGTGGCACTATAGGTCAAGTGTTTTTTGTTCATTAATATTACACACATTTCTGTACAGAACTTGCATTGTGACTTGTCAGTAATGTAAACACAGGACCAACATGTCGCCAAATGCAATTTCTGTACAGAACTTGCATTGTGACTTGTCAGTAATGTAAACACAGGACCAACATGTCGCCAAATGCAATTTTCTGTTAAAATAGTTTTTTATGGCTTACCAATGTGTAATGTGGACAACAACAACTAAAATGCAGTCTAAAAGGACTGTAAAGTTTGTCACCAGCAGTGATATCTTGTAACTGTAATGATGAAACAGCCCAGGACCTGAAAAATACAGCACCAATCTTTTCAGGGTGGATAAATACACCGTACAGCGCCAAAAGGACAACAGTACAAACTGGCACACACTGGACCTGTGTTAATTGGGAGCTGGGTCCAACAGGCACTGACACAGGTCGTCCAATTTGTGGGTATTGCTACAATCAAAGCAAATTAGTTTACATTGGACGCTGTGACTTCCAGTGCAGTTGAAAAACGTTCCTGGCCCTAGAATCACCGAAACGATGCTAAACGCCACACTTGTTCCCTCAAGCGCTGTCCTGGAGACGGCTCCTATGGTCAGTGGTGGACTGGGGCAAACATTCAGACTAGACATTTACAAGCCCATGAAAACTTTAGTATTTAGTGGCTTTGGGGGGTACAGTGAAGCTGGGGGAGAGACTAGGAGGCATTGAGTGAATGGGTGGTGTTGAAAGCAGTAGCCTAAATCGGTGGGGCCCGCTGGGAATTCTTTCATGTTTGCCTATAGCCAGTCTGCCCCTGCCTACAGTGCTGTGAGCCCAGTAAACCCATGGCCCACAACAAGAGGTGCAGGTGATGCTGTGTCAGAAAATGAAATGACTGGAGCTCTACTTTAAGCCACAACAGCTTTTTATTGCAAGTTTCTCTGCATATCTTTTAAGTAGAAATGATGCTTATGTAACCGTAAAAGATTAAACTACGCAAGGCTTTAATTAAAGAAAAGGTTTAATTGTTTTTCATTTCAAGTTATTATGAAGGAGCCTCTATTTTTAACAGAGCACCAGCTATTTATTGCCGGCTCAGGTTGACAGAGGTCAGCTACCCAAACAGTTGATGTACTTGACACAACCATGAAAGTAATAAGTCTTCTTCATGGCTCTGTGACTTTTGATAGTCATATAGATAAAAGGCTAAGGATTCTCAAAGCAGTACTCATTATACTGTAGGTAATTTCGGCTCAAAAAACGTATTTAATCTTTTTCAAGGCTATATAATGAAATCTACTGGTGGTGTCTTTGGAAGGTGGTGAATAAAATATATTCTCAGGATTTATCAAGACAAACGATTCACAGATTGTTTCCATTGCAGCTGTAGTTGGCTCTATTTTGTGTGTGATTCATTGCCTGAGAAAACAAAGTCATTAGTTATATTAGTATTCCTGGTAACTGGATGAAGAGATTGGCTGTTATGTAGAAATGTTGCTGACAGTTCTCTAAAAATAGGATTATTTATCACAGTTCTGTAAGATGACAACTCATTTTTAAGTGCCTAAGAAATGTTATCACTTGTTAGAGGAAAAAATGTTTAATACATTTGTTTAAAAAAAAAAAAGAAATTGTGGGGATTAAGGATAAGCATGTTAACATTTATATATATATATGACATGTATTTATCACTTGGACAACTGGTGAATCATTTAATGTTATGTTCTGTTAAATTAATCAATTTTTGCCAATTTACTATATCTGGAGTGTATGATATTACTCTTAGTAAAAAAAGTGATATATGTTATCTATCAGCACCTCCACATGGAAATAAATGAACTGGAAGAAAGTCGGTTTAAGATTTGCATCCTCTATTTTTGGTGTGTTAACTATATTAAATGGAAGTCACATTAGGAAAATAGTTACAGATTTATAAGTTGTTTGGGGCACACTTACTATTGAGCAATTTTGCACCAAGCCCTCACCTTGTGAATTTGTTGACGTAGAATGAATAAAAGCATTTAGTGCTGTGTGTTTTAGTCCTGGGACAGACTCATCACTCCAAAAGGCCTTATTCTTAGTATACAGTACGTCCTGCTCCAGATAGAATACTTACACTTGGGTATTACTCCGCCAGATGGCGCTGGACTGCAGAGACATCGAAAATAGGCTCCTCCTGGCCCCTCAAATACCCAGGGACCTCCCACAATCCCCAGATCTTCTCTGCAGTCTGGACTGCGAAGGACAAGAAGATGTCTCTCTCTACTCGCAGGTGAGCGGGGCCCTGTAGGACTATTCCCACTCGTTCCATCAGTAATTGCCTCCCAGCCTTTGCTGCGCTGGTCGGGTGATGGTAGGCAGCACCGCTGTTAGGTGCTTAGGAGCGGTATAGGCATATGGTGAGCCTCTATGGGATGCCCCTCCCGCACTATTGCCCCTTGCCCCTGTCTATCGGTGGGCCCTGTTAAGTGGCCGCTGTGTGTATGTGTATATATGTGTATTGGCTTTTATGCTTCACTACATTATGCTTGGTGTCAGCCGCCGCGCTGACTTGTTTTCACTTATTGTGCCTTGAAATTGCCGCCGCGCACGCATCCCGGTGTTCTGCGCTTGGCGGCGGCGTTACTTCAGGCGCCGGTGCGCCATCATTGGCTGCTTGTCACGTGTATGGCTTCGCGCTCCTCGGGGGGGCCGGGGCCCGTCTTTGGCGCGTTCCGCATCACTGTTCATGCGGGCCCGCCCCTTGAGGTATACCGACGCCATTTTTTGCTTGGTTCCGGCTGCTGCGTGACGGGCTTCTACCTACCGCGGTCCGTGAGTGCCCTCGCGGGCGGCTTTATTACCGCTGTTATTATTGTATACTTACGGCTCCCCTTTGATTATGTCTTTCAGACGGGCCGAACCCTCTTGGCTTCTCCCGGCCCTACTCCCTCTATTTAGTTGATTAACTTGTGAGGCCTAGTGTTAATTACTCCCACTTCCCTAGCGGGTTATTGGGGCATCCTGGGTTGCTTTATAGCGTCAATCCCTATCGGCCTATTGTGCCGCTATAATCACCATATGGAGGCGTCTCAGGATAATGTGCTCGGGGTTCCTTCGGGACAAGCCCGGCTGTGTGTAGCTTGTGGGGTGTCCCCTATTAGCGCTGACAATGCGCGGGTCTGTGTACCTTGTGCCGAGCAGGTGGTTGCGCTGCAATCTGGCCTTCCAGTGGCTGGGCCTGCGCCTCGTTTCACTTCACCCATACAAGTGGGGATTCTCATCCTGATGTGTCTTCTAGACTGGCTAGTGTTGAGAAGTTAATTGCTAATACCTTGGCGCATAAGGCCTCTGCAAAAAAGCGGCACTTAACGCCTCATGTCACTCTTTTCCCTATGGAAGCTGATGAGTTTTTGGAAATGTCTGGCTATACCCCTTTGGAGGAAGGGGAGCTATTCTCTGACTCAGGGTCATCTGATGAGAGGCCTAGGGACGATTCTGGCTCTGACCCCTGGGCCCCAGATGATACTGATAGACTGTTGGCTCAGATTTTTGAAGTTCTGTCTATTTCTCCCCCTGTTGCGGCCCCCAGGCAACAGGGGGAACTTTTTCATACTGCTAAGTCACGCTTGGAATTTCCTGAGCAAGGCCATTTTAATAACCTTGTGCTCAAGGAATGGGAACGCCCCTTTCCTGCTGATGTGGTGAAGTGTTGGTCATCCCCTCCTGAGGTGGATGCCCCGGTCCTAGGGTTATCTAACACCTCTGTTATGCACTCCCCTGACTCTACTACTCTGCGGGATGCTGAGGACTGGCACATTGATCAGCTGGCGTCTCATGCTTTTGCGTGTGTGGGGACGGCGCTGCGCCCGGTCTGTGCCTCTGCTATTATGGCTGTGGCTATTAGGACCCTGCTCAGAAGTATCCTTGATGGTGCCCCTGATGATGTGTCTAGTGAGGAGTTTAATGCACTCTCTCGTTGTGATGTTTTTGTGACTTATGTCCTCTCTGCCTTGGATGACACCATTAGAATGTGTGGCAGAACCTCTGCCCTTGTGGTGGCTATACGCCGCTCAGTTTGGCTGCGGCAGTGGGCTGCTTACAACGCTGCCAAGAAAGCCCTCACTGGTTTTCCCTTCAAAGGACTACGCCTGTTTGGGGGACCGCCTGGACCTATTTGCTAAGGGAGGCAGGTTACCCCAGCGCAGGTGGCAGTCTCGGCCTTTTCGGGGTCAGGGCTCCTTTTCCTCCCCCTACCGTGGTGCTAGACAAGGGAGGGTGGTTTCCTTTACTGGGGCCCGGGGAGACTTCTGGGGAAGGGGCAGAGGAAGTGGACGTCCTGGCTCCGCCTGGGGCTCCAAGCTTAAGTTCTCTCTTCAGGCATGATGGGGCGCCCTCACCCATCCGGGTGGGGCGACGGCTTCAGCACTTTGCCCACGTCTGGAGGCTTCATGTCTCAGACCGGTGGATTCAGGAGGTAGTGTCCTCCGGTTACAAGATAGAGTTTGCTGTCTGCCCCCCCCCCCCCCCAAGGTTCATCAGATCCCGGATTCCTCAGGACCCTGTGTCAGCTCAGGATCTAGTGCAGGCAGTGCAAAGCCTTCTGGAGCTGGGGGTCATCTGCAAGGTCCCTTTAAGAGAAAAGGGCAAGGGCTTCTATTCCAACCTCTTCACTGTGCCCAAAAAAGATGGGTCAGTCAGGCCCATCTTGGACTTGAAGATCCTCAACAAATTTGTCAGGTGCAAGCGCTTTTGCATGGAAACTCTGCGCTCTGCCATCAGTTCCCTGCGCCCAGGGGATTTCATGACGTCTGTGGACATCAAAGATGCTTAACTTCATATTCCTGTATTTCCAGGTCATCAAAGGTTCCTCAGGTTTGCTCTGGAGGATCAACACTACCAATTTGTGGCATTGCCTTTTGGTCTCACTTCAGCTCCCAGGGTGTTCACCAAGGTGCTGGCAGGAGTGATGTCTATGCTCAGGTTTCAGGGCATCCGCGTGCTGCCCTACCTGGACGACATTGTCATCACTTCCAAGTCTCTACATGAGGCAGAGTTGGATACTCAGCTGGTGGTGTCCACCCTGGAGTCATTTGGCTGGGTGATCAACCACCCTAAGTCTTCTCTGTCTCCCTCCGTGGTGACTTAATTCCTGGGAATGAATCTGGATACAGTTCAGGCAAGGACTTTTCTTCCTCAGCAGAAGGTGGACAGTCTGATCGTGCAGGTCCAGTTCCTGCTATCTTGTCATCATCCCTCCATCAGGCAGGGAATGCAGCTGGTGGGCCTGATGGTGGCGTGCTTCGAGGCGGTCCCTTATGCTCAGTTCCACTTGAGGCCTCTGCAACTCCACCTCTTGTCAGTATGGGACAAGGACCCTGCGTCCCTGGACGGGGTCTTTGCGCTTTCCCCCCTGGTCAGGCGGTCCCTCTTGTGGTGGCTGGACTCCAGGAACCTGTTGGTGGGCAGATCCTTTCTGACCCCTCCTGGGAGACGGTCACCACGGATGCCAGTCTGTCAGGTTGGGGGGGTTTCTGGAAGTCCCTGCAGTTCCAGGGGAGGTGGGGCCCTCAGGAGGCCCACACACCTATCAACGCCTGCGGGCGATCAGGTTGGTTCTGGCTCAGTTGGATCATCACCTTCGGGGCCTGCCTGTTCATGTGCACTCGGACAACCAGACGGCAGTTGCCTACATCAATCATCAGGAAGGGACCCGGAGCAAGAGGGCCCTCCAGGAAGCGTCTCTGATCCTGACCTGGGCGGAGGCCAATGTTCCCTGCATATCAGCGATGTACATTCCAGGGGTGGAAAATCTGCTGGTAGACTCTCTGAGCAGGGGGACCTCTCGCCAGGGAGAATGGTCCCTCTGCAACAGGGTGTTCCAATCCCTGTGTCACCGTTGGGGCCAACCAGATGTGGATTTGTTTGCGTCCCGTCACGATCCTCTGGCCTTGACCACGGATGCCCTAGCAATGTCATGGCAGGACTTTCAGTTCCTGTATGTCTTTCCCCCATTCCCCCTGCTGGGCAGGGTTCTGCGCAAGATTACTCTGGAGGGGGTGCCAGCAATCCTGGTGGCCCCCAGGTGGCCAAGAAGAGTGTGGTTCGCAGACATGGTGCAGCTGGCAGTAGATCAGTACGTTCTGCCCAGGGTGCCAGACCTGCTCACTCAGGCTCCCTTACGCCATCCCAATTTACAAACTCTGGCTTTGATGGCCTGGCTGCTGAAACCTCCATCTTGATGGAGAAGGGGCTGTCTACCTCGGTTGTTGATACCATGATAAAGGCTAGGAAGAAGTCTTCTTCTTCCATTTATTACAGGGTTTGGCGTGCCTACATTGACTGGTGTGAGTCTAGGTCTCTTCCCTGTCGTGTGTTCTCTATTCCAAGGATCCTGGAGTTCCTGCAGCATGGGTTGGAGATGGTTGGAGCCCTGGCTGTTTTCTTCCAGAAGTCCTTTGCTCAACATTCTATGATCAGGACTTTTTTCCAGGGGGTTACTCATGTGCGTCCCCCACGTAAGCCTATGGTGCCTGTTTGGGATTTGAACTTTGTTTTGTCAGCCTTGCAGGGTGCTCCCTTTGAACCTGTGCAGGATGCTGCCCTGGCCATTCTTACTCTCAAAGTTGTCTTTTTGGTGGCTATCACCTCTGTTAGATGTGTGTCTGAGTTCGCGGCGCTCTCCATCCAGCCCCCCTACTATGAGAGACACCAGGACAAGGTGGTGTTTGCTTCAAGCCAGATTTTCTTCCTAAGGTTGTGTCTGCCTTTCATTTGAATCAGGACATTGTTCTTCCGTCATTGTGCCCTAATCCTAGTAATGCTAAGGAGAGGGTCTTGCATTCTTTTAATGTGGTTAGGTGTCTGATGTACTATCTGGTGGCTACTACACCTTTCAGAAAAACTGATGCTCTTTTTGGGGTCCTTTCTGGTCCTAAGAAGGGTTTGGCTCCAGCCAAGTCTACTATCAGCAAATGGATCGGTCAGGCTGCGATTCAGGCCTACTCTGCTAAGGGGAAGAATCCTCCCTTCCCCCTTCTGCTCATTCTACTCGTGCTATTGGTGCCTCTTGGGCTTTTCAGCACCAGGCTTCTGTTGAACAATGTTGCAAGGCCGCTACTTGGTCATCTGTTCATACCTTTTCAAAGTTTTTCAAGGTTGATGTTAGGGCCTCAGCTGACGCTGCTTTTGGCCGCAAGGTTCTGCAGGTGGCAGTGGTTTAAACTGTCTGCTGTTACCGTTGGGGATCCCACCCTACTTTATGGACACTGCTATTGGATGTCCCGAGTGTAAGTATTCTATCTGGAGCAGGACGTACTGTATACTAACAATAATACAATTCTGTGATTACTCACCTGTAGAATTGGTATTATGAGTATACAGTACGTCCTGCTCCACCCCACCCTTTGTCTTGCATTATCTTGGATCCCCTGTATGGTGATTGTTATCATTGTTATAGTTACCAGTTTGGGTTGTTTTAATTCTCCCAGCTTCTCGTTAACTGCTTTTCAATGCTGGGGATTGTGGGAGGTCCCTGGGTATTTCAGGGGCCTTCTGGCGGAGTAATACCCGAGTGTAAGTATTCTATCTGGAGCAGGACGTACTGTATACTCATAATACCAATTTTACAGGTGAATAATCACAGAATTGTATTTTTTACTTTGTTGGAAGAAGCAAAATACACAACTCCATATTCCAGGCAAGCACCCCAGAGCACCAGGAACCTGGCAAACCAGTGCCCAGAGACCCAATGGCTGGCACCTGGCCTTACGATTATCCCAGCTCCTATACCCTTGTAACAGGTCAGTTGCTCTTCCTGGGGTGTCTATTTTTTTAGTCCCATAACTGGCCCTTACCACTACCTTTGCCCAGGAGGGGGTGTGGATAATTGCACAGGAGCATCTGCAAGTCAGGGACTAATTCACCAGGTTACCTGGTAAGATGTACTTTCTTAAAAGAAACTTAACTGGCTTGAGATTTCACCATAACAAATGGATAGTCCTTTATACTGAAAATGGAATTATGGGAATGTGCATTGCTTAAGATACAAAGGAGGGGTGGCTGATGCTCAAACCAATTTTTAACTAACCTGGGAGGTGCACGCCAGCAGGACAATTATTATACTCAAATCTTAAAGGAGCCACAACATTTAACCCCATTAGCTTGCAACCAGTGCTAGGATCTGTCCCTAAATCTTGTTAAAAACAGAGGTCTTCATTGCCACACATCTGCAGAAGTATGCTAAAGCTGCACCACCAGATGCCAAGGTGCCTCTATTTAGGTGCAGTCCTAGCTCTAATCTTTGAGAGCCCCATTTGGGACATGCAATGCAATGTATAAATTGAGAGCAGCTTACATGAAGTTGCCCTATAACCTCAAGTGCAGCCTATGGGGCGTAGGGTTGAAAGTTTGGTCTGGCTTTTAACCAGATGTATGGACAAATCCTTGGACTGGCTTCTTTAAAACATTGCAACCATATCTTAGTCATCTGCTATCACAGATGGTCTGTCAGCTCTGCTGCATTTATTTCAGACCCTATTTATCTGTGCACAATACCGGTATTGTCAGAGATACTGATGAAAATGGTGGCAATATGCTTGAATTAGCAATATACAATATGCAACAGATAGTTAGTGGTGGTGTCTACTGATCGCGCCCTTGTAATGCTAATGCTACAGAATCTCGAGTTTTAGAATTTTATTTTTTGAGCCTTTGGAGAAGTATCTGTTATTTGAATATGTTAGTTAATATTAACTATGTTAATCTTTGGGGCTTTTACATCAGATGGGTCTTGGAATAGGCATTGTTGTCTACAAAACTGCCTTGTCTTGCTTTGCACAATGATGACTACCAGTTTCACCATAGTTTTGTTGCATATTTTGTTAATTTTTTTTAACATCTGGTATACTGTCTTATTGCTAGCCTCTGAAAAAGGATTGGTTGATACATGTATTGCATCAATTTATTACTTTTCTGCCTTCCTTTGGCATCTTAGCCAGTGCTCTGGCAGAGCTGGCAATTTTCTTCTGGCAAGGCTAAGCTTGCATGGTTGGCTAAACCAAATGTTTTTGCTTTAGCAGGTTATGTTGGACAGCTGCCTAGGAATTTGTCCTGCAGAGTTTAGCTAGTATAAGCATCACAGCTGCTTATTTGTCTTGACAAGGCATGGTCTGCTGAACAGCTTTATTGAGTGCTTTGTTTGAGGAAGCATGGCTTATGCAGTTTACCTTACTGGTGTGCATGTTCCATACAATTATATTTTCCAATGCAATGACGGCCTATTGTGGTTGTGGTCCTATATACTAGTCCACCCTTAGGGACACTGCTGTAGGACTTGCCCTACTCAAAAATGAGAGAGAAATAACATTATTTTTCTTCTCACTGACTGTTTAATGCTCGATTGTGTCTCACAGGGATGAGCTATGTACCTGCCTAATAGGATGCAGGTGCTTTTTTTCATGCAGTTCTCCTAGTGGCTGCTCTGTTAACTTTTACTCGCGTGACGCCAAACTTAAGAGAAGTGAAAGAAACCTTAAGGTGGTTACACTAAGGTTACTTTTTAATGTGTCTCATCACCTCCCCTTTTGTGCTCTAATTTGCATTTCATGAAGCAACATTGATAAGCCAAAATGAGTAATGTGCTGAAAAGAGAAGATGGTTTGTCATTGTACACTGGAAGAGTGGAAAGACAAAGATAATCAAATAATTACATAATAATTATAATTACATTTTTTTTTTTAATCAGAGAAAACTCCAATCTAATTGAATTCATTCGATAACCATTTGTAAAAATTTAAGAAGAAAAAATCATACTTGCCACTTTTAATTTGTTACTTTTGTGTTATGTTGCAATTTAGGTATGGCTGCCGAGGCACTAATTGGTACTTTTATATTTTCGGCCTGTTCTGGAGGTTTACCACAGTATGAAATAACATTTGCTGAAATTTTGAAAACAGAAGGCTATGCTACTGCCATTATAGGTAAGTTATGCACTTATAGCACATTCTTAGGTGATTTATAAAATTTCACAGTGAAGTCTTTGTTACATGTTAAGCCAGGAAATATCACTAAACTTTAGCATAAACTGATGTCCCAGGTCTTACTGGCAGCTAAATTGCCAATTGCTAGTGCTTGGAAGAATCCCTCAGTCTCATTTCAAACAGTAATAGAGAGGCTAAACACTATCATGATCAATGAGAAATTGACAAGTCTACTTAAAAACATCCATAAGAATTACATTTGAGTGTGGGGGCCCTGGGTGGAATACGCATTTCCCAACTCAGGAACCACTAAGCTAATTTAGCCAAGCATGGTTAACATACCTTTGCACATACCCTCATTCTCTTCCTAAACCCCCCATTTTTTAATTTAATTTTTAATTTAATTTAGACCTTCCCTTCTTCTAACCTTTTTTAGGAGAAAACTGCCAATGACTTTCATTGTTTACCCTGGGGCTGATTCAGAGCCAGGTAAAAATGTATACCTGGTAAACAATGAAAGTCAATGGCAGTTTTCTCTCCTAAAAATTAATTCTTACCTGGCTCTGAATCGACCCCTAGGTGTGGTTAATCCCTTTTCTATTTTTCTTACACGTTACATCAATTTTACTCAATATTCCCTATTTGTTCTGCCCACAAATTGGCAGCTACAAAATCACTCCAACATGTAGACCACCCCCTTAGACAAATATGTAGTGAAGTCATCTTTCTCAAAGAAAAGAAGGTTACATTCTTGCTTCCATTATCTGCACGTGTCCTGCATGTGACCCCTACATCTAAGTTATATATATATATATATATATATATATGTGACCCCTACCTATGTATAGCCCATACCTAACATGAAGGTTCTTTGCATTGATGATGCCATGGTCCAAATCAATGATAGGTGGTTTAGTAAAGTGAACTTTAGATGATGCTGCATATGTCTCTAGTTCTGGAACTGCCTGGGGGTTAAAGCCTTTTGATGCACGGTTGTCTCTCATAGCTTACATTTTTTATCATTTACCATACATCCCTGAATGGGTAATCCTGAATATCTAGGCAGCTGAGGTCCACAGTTTGGCTAGGAAGTGTAAACACCTGGCTTGTATAATCTCGATGATGGGGAAGAAGTTTGCACTGCAGTCTTGGATTTCCCCAGATTCACCCTCCCTGGCACTCTTGGTCAAATCCAGGTATGTGTTCCAGATGGAGTAGGTGGACGCTCAGATCTGCGGAGGGAGGGCGCTTCTTTGACACTTGAGAGAGCTACATCAAAACATTCCCTGAGGAGCTCAAGCTGAAACTAAAGCACTGTTTTGGACAAATATCATGGTACGACCCACCAATCCAGTGATGGGGGGGGGGTGTTGTAGGTAGGATGTTGGTGGCGGACGAATGACTGAGGGCCTAAGTCCTTCTCTAATCTTAACACTGTAAATTCTTCTGTTTACATAATTATATTGGCCAAAAAATCCTTACAAGGTTATACCTTAGGTATTATAGTATAGAAAAAGAGAAATGCCCAAAAATGTTACAAGGTATTGATCATGTGATAATGCAATCACAACCTGTATATTGATATCCAATTGTAATAATACAAATGTATTGTATTCTTCATACTTCTCAAATAAAAAAACATTTTGAAGTAAGTGTTAATAGACATTAGTTACATTTAGCTCTTGGCATGGCAGCCCTCCCCGTAAAAGTAGGATTATTATTTGGAGCACCACTATTCCTTAGGTAAGCAGGGATGGACTGGTGACACCAGTGGTTCTCTGTAGTGTAGTATGTTTGATAAATCAAAGAAAAAAATAAATTGCAATACAGATAATTTGGTAGGCAAGCCATTAGTTTTCTATTTATGTGTTTGTCCTGCTAGGTCATATTTTAGCTCTAGTCTGTGGAATATTTACACTGTTTTAGTGACACAATGACAAAGCTCATAGAGCTGTATAAAAAACATTTCTAAAGCTTTCAAAGCTGAGCACAGACTAATAACTAATTACGGTTATATCTGAGAGAGCGATTTGTTTGGAAGCACAGGCACAGTATTTATGTTTTCTATTCTTGTCAGTTTGTCATTTTGTGGCGTTGGAATGAAAACTGCTTCTTAGCTGAGTATATTTTATTTCTCTGAACTGACATAATAACAGTTATATATTTAGTAATTTGAAAATGTTACTGTTGAATATGGATGATACCACTCAACATGGTTTGCAAGGTGGCTGTTGAATATGTATAACATTATTGAATGTGATGATGTATGAACTTCTATGAACTAGGGTGTTATGGAACAGGATCATAATCAGCTGTTGATGACATTGCATGCTGGGAAAGGCTTTGGAAGTATGCAGCCCGTCCTGTTCCAGAAGATATTCCTTACACTTGGGTTATACATCCAGTAGATGGTGCTGGACTGCAGAGACAGAAAAGTGGCCCCTCCCGGCCCCATATATACCAGGGACCTCCCACAAAATCCCCAGTTCTTCTCTGCAGTCCTGGCTGCGATGACTAGAAGATGGCTCTCTCTACTCGCAGGTGAGCGGGGCTATTAGCCTGCAGCCCTGTAGAACTATTCCCACCCGTTTCCGTTTACTGCCTCCCAGCTCAGGCTGCTCTGGTTCAGGTGAAGGTAGGCAGCACCGCTGTTAGGTGCTAAGGAGCGCTGCTCCAACCGCAGTCCCCCACCAAAGGGTAGGCGGTATAGGCCCATGGTGAGCCTTATGGGATGCCCCTCCTGCGTCTTATGCCCCTCGCCTCCTGTCCCCGCAGTTGGCTCCCTTTAGGCTGGCCGTCGCTTCCCCTTCACTCTCCCTGGCAGATCTCCGGGGGGGGGGGGGGGGGGATGTCTTTGCTATATGTTGTGTGTTGTGTTTTGTTCCCTTTTGATTTGATTGCACTGGTTTCTTTTGCCGCCAAACGCTTGTACTACGCTCCGCAGTCGGCGGCGACATCGCCTCAGGCGCTGCTGCGCCATCATTGGCTGGCCTTGTCAGGTGGGCGCGTTTTCGCGCTCTTGGGGGGCGGGCTTTGCGGCTGACGCGTTCTGCATCACTGTCTCCGCGGCCCGCCCCTCAAGGTATATGCGTGCGCCATTTTAGTTCTCTGCTGCATGTGCCTGGCGTCTCCCTATCGCGGTCCGTAAGTGCCCCTGCGGGCTGATTTATTTAGGATTTCTCTGTATTGCATATTGCTTATGGGATCTTTTTGCTTATGTCTTGCAGGCGGGTCAAACTTTGCGGTTTCTCCCGGTCCTATCCCCTCTATTTAGTGTTAACTCTTATTGGAGGGCTATTATATTCCCTTACTCCCACTTCCCTAGCGGGTTATTGGGGCATCCCGGGTTGCTATTATTAATATTGGCCTGTTGTGCCGTGATAATCACCATATGGAGGCTTCTCAGGATAATGTGCTTGGGGTTCCTTCGGGACAAGTCCGGCTGTGTGTGGCGTGTGGGGTATCCCCTATATTTGATGATGTCAGGGTGTGTGTACCCTGCACCCAGCAGACGCTTGTGCTGCAGTCTGGGTTACCTGCGGCTGGGCCTAGTGCTGCACCCCCTCTGGCTTCGCCTACCCCCCCATGCTTACATCTGACTCCCAGTGAAATGCATACCAGTGGGGAGTCTCAACCTGATTTGGCTGCCCGGGTAGCCAGCATTGAAAAGCATATTGCCGGGTCTGGTCCGCGTAAGGCTCCTGCCAAGCGGCGGCATTTGGCACCCGGTGTTACTCTCTTTCCTGTGGAAGCTGAGGAGTTTTTTGATATTACTGGATATACCCCCCTGGAAGAAGGGGAATTATTCTCTGATTCAGAATCATCTGAGGATCAGCCTAAGGGTTATGCTGAGTCTGGGTCTGACCCATGGGCTTCAGATGATACTGACAGACTTTTGGCTCACATTTTTGAAGTGCTCTGTATCTCTCCTCCTGCCGTGGCCCCGTGACAGCAGGGGGAGCTGTTTCATACTGTTAAACCACGCTTGGAGTTTCCTGAACAAACTCACTTTAATAATCTGGTGCTCAAAGAGTGGGAACGGCCTAGCCGGCTTCCCGGGGTTCCAAAGAGTTGGGATAAGAGGTATCCCTTTCCTGCTGAGATGGTTAAACGTTGGTCATGTCCTCCCGAGGTGGATGCACCAGTTCTGGGGTTGTCTAACACATCCGTCATGCATTCCCCTGACTCTACTACACTGAGGGATGGGGAGGACAGGCGCATTGATCAGCTGGCTTGCCATGCCTTTGCCTGTGTGGGGACTGCGCTCCGTCCGGTCTGTGCCTCTGCTATTACGGCTGTTGCAATTAAAAGCCTGCTCAGGGGTCTCTTAGATGGGGCCCCTGACGATGCTGGTAGTGAAGAGTATAGAGCTCTTCTGCGTTGTGAGGAATTTGTTGCATATGTTCTCTCTGCCTTGGATGATACCATTAGAATGTGTGGCAGGGCTTCTGCCTTATTGGTGGCAATCACCATATGGAGGCTTCTCAGGATAATGTGCTTGGGGTTCCTTCGGGACAAGCCCGGCTGTGTGTGGCGTGTGGGGTATCCCCTATATGTGATGATGTCAGGGTGTGTGTACCCTGCACCCAGCAGACGCTTGTGCTGCAGTCTGGGTTACCTGCGGCTGGGCCTAGTGCTGCGCCCCCTCTGGCTTCGCCTACCCCCCCATGCTTACATCTGACTCCCAGTGAAATGCATACCAGTGGGGAGTCTCAACCTGATTTGGCTGCCCGGGTAGCCAGCATTGAAAGGCATATTGCCGGGTCTGGTCCGCGTAAGGCTCCTGCCAAGCGGCGGCATTTGGCACCCGGTGTTACTCTCTTTCCTGTGGAAGCTGAGGAGTTTTTTGATATTACTGGATATACCCCCCTGGAAGAAGGGGAATTATTCTCTGATTCAGAATCATCTGAGGATCAGCCTAGGGGTTATGCTGAGTCTGGGTCTGACCCATGGGCTTCAGATGATACTGACAGACTTTTGGCTCACATTTTTGAAGTGCTCTGTATCTCTCCTCCTGCCGTGGCCCTGTGACAGCAGGGGGAGCTGTTTCATACTGTTAAACCATGCTTGGAGTTTCCTGAACAAACTCACTTTAATAATCTGGTGCTCAAAGAGTGGGAACGGCCTAGCCGGCTTCCCGGGGTACCAAAGAGTTGGGATAAGAGGTATCCCTTTCCTGCTGAGATGGTTAAACGTTGGTCATGTCCTCCCGAGGTGGATGCACCAGTTCTGGGGTTGTCTAACACATCCGTCATGCATTCCCCTGACTCTACTACACTGAGGGATGGGGAGGACAGGCGCATTGATCAGCTGGCTTGCCATGCCTTTGCCTGTGTGGGGACCGTGCTCCGTCCGGTCTGTGCCTCTGCTATTACGGCTGTTGCAATTAAAAGCCTGCTCAGGGGTCTCTTAGATGGGGCCCCTGACGATGCTGGTAGTGAAGAGTATAGAGCTCTTCTGCGTTGTGAGGAATTTGTTGCATATGTTCTCTCTGCCTTGGATGATACCATTAGAATGTGTGGCAGGGCTTCTGCCTTATTGGTGGCAATACGCCGCTCGATCTGGCTGTGCCAGTGGGCAGCTGACAACGCTGCCAAAAAGGCTCTCACTGGGTTTCCCTTCAAGGGACTGCGCCTCTTTGGGGAACGTTTGGACTTGTTTGCTAAAGGAGGCAAGTTACCTCAGCGTAGAAGGCAGCCCCGGTCTTTTCGGGGTTCAGGTGCCTTTTCTCCCTCCTTCAGGGGCTCCAGAATTGGACGGGGAGCTTCCTTTGCTGGAGCCCATGGAGATTTTTGGGGCAGGGGCAGAGGACGTGGCCGCCCTGCCCCCCCCCTGGGGTCCCAAGACTAAGTCCTCCCCCAAGCCCCCTCAGGCATGAAGGGGCGCCCTCACCCATCGGGGTGGGGGGACGGCTTCGGCTCTTGGCTCATGTCTGGAGGCGTCATGTCTCAGACCGGTGGATTCAGGAGGTAGTATCCTCTGGTTACAAGATAAAGTTTGCAGCCCAGCCGCCCCCAAGATTCATAAAATCTTGGTTAGTTCAAAACCCATTGTCAGCTCAGTGTCTCTCCCTGGCTGTCCAAGGCCTTCTAGATCTAGGTGTCATCTGCCGGGTGCCCTTGAAGGAAAGGGGCAAAGGCTATTATTCCAATCTTTTCATTGTGCATCCTGGATTTAAAGCTTCTCAAAAAATTTTTCAGGTTTAGACACTTTCGCATGGAGACTCTGCGCTCAGCTGTGACTTTCCTACGCCCAGGGGACTTCATGACCTCTGTAGACATCAAGGATGCTTACCTTCACGTACCTATTTTTCCAGGTCATCAGAAATTCCTCAGGTTCGCTCTGGAGGATCAGCATTACCAATTTGTGGCCTTGCCCTTTGGTCTCACCTGGGCTCCCAGGGTATTCACAGGGCATTCGCATTCTTCCCTACCTGGACAACATGCTTATCGCTTCTCAGTCCTTCCATCAGGCAGAGCTGGACACTCAGCGGGTAGTGTCCACACGGGAATCATTCGGCTGGGTGATCAATTACCCCAAATCTTCCCTGTTTCCTTCCATGGTGAAGTCTTTTCTGGGCATGATTCTGGAATCAGCTCAGGTCAAGATCTTTCTTCCTCAGCAGAAGGTGGAGGTCCTTCAAGAGAAAGCTCAGCTCCTGCTGTCTTGTCCTCATCCATCCATCAGGCAGGGAATGCAGCTGGTGGGCCTGATGGTGTCCTGCTTCGAGGCGGTTCCATATGCCCAGTTCCACATGAGGCCTCTTCAGCTTCACCTCTTGTCAGTATGGGATCGGGACCCTGTGTCCCTGGATCAGGTGTTTGTCTTGTCCCCTCTGGTCAGGCAGTCTCTAGTGTGGTGGCTGGACTCAAGGAACCTGCTGGGGGGCAGGTCCTTTCTGGCCCCCTGCTGGGAGACTGTCACCAAGGATGCCAGTCTGACAGGTTGGGGGGATTCTGGAAGTCCCTGAAGTTCCAGGGTCAGTGGGGCCTTCAGAAGGCCCATGCCCCTATCAACATTCTGGAATTAAGGGCGATCAGGTTGGTTCTCGCCCACTTAACCCCACACCTGAGGGGTCGGGCTGTTCAGGTCCGCCCGGACAACCAGACGGCGGTTGCCTACATCAATCATCAGGGAGGGACCCGGAGCAAGAGGGCCCTCAAGGAAGTGTCCCTGATACTGTCCTGGGCGGAGGGAAATGTTCCCTGCATCTCAGCTGTGTACATCCCGGGGGTGGAGAATCTGGAGGCAGACTCCCTGAGCAGGGGGACCTCTCGTCTGGGAGAATGGTCCCTCAGCAGCAGGGTGTTTCGCTCCCTGTGCCACCGCTGGGGTCAGCCGGATGTGGATCTGTTTGCGTCCCGTCACAATCACAAGCTTCCAGTCTTTGTCTCTCTGTCCCAGGATCCTCTGGCCTTGGCCACTGATGCCCTGGCAATGTCTTGGACGAGGTTCCAGCTCCTGTATGTGTTTCCCCTGTTTCCACTGCTGGGCAGGGTGCTGCGCAAGATAGTTCAGGAAGGGGTGGCCCCCTGTTGGCCAAGAAGAGTGTGGTTCGCAGACATCGTGCAGTTGGCAGTAGATCAGTACACCCTGCCATGGGTTCCAGATCTGCTCACTCAATTTACAAACGCTGGCCTTGACGGCCTGGCTGTTGAAACCTCCATCTTGATGGAAAAGGGGCTGCCTGCCTCGGTGCTGAATACCATGATCAGGGCTAGGAAGAGGTCCTCTTCTTCCATCTATTACAGGGTTTGGCGTACTTACATCGACTGGTGCGAGTCTCACTCGCTTCCCTGTCGTGTGTTTTCTATTCCTAGAATTCTGGAGTTTCTCCAACATGGTTTGGATCTGGGTCTTCAGCTCAGTACTCTGAAAGGCCATGTTTCTGCTTTGGCTATTTTTTTCCAAAGATCCTTTGCTCAGCATCCCCTGGTCAAGACCTTTTTCCAGGGGGTTACTCACGTGCGTCCCCCACGTAAGCCTATGTAACCAGTCTGGGACTTGAACTTGGTTTTATCTGCTCTGCAGGGGTCTCCCTTTGAGCCCTTGCAACGGGCTCCTTTGTCCATTCTCACGCTTAAGGTGGTCTTTTTGGTGGCTATCACTTCTGTTAGGCGTGTTCTGAGTTGGCGGCGCTTTCCATCAAGCCTCCTTATTTTGAGAGATACCAGGATAAGTTGGTGTTTCGTTTTAAGCCAGATTTTCTGCCTAAGGTTGTTTCTGCCTTTCATCTCAATCAGGACATTGTTTTGCCTTCTCTGTGTTTTAATCCCAGTAACCCTAAGGAGAGGGTTTTACATTCTTTGGACTTAGTCAGAACTCTGAAATTCTATTTGGTGGCTACTGAATCCTTCAGGAAGACTGATGCTCTTTTTGTGCTTCCGTCTGGACCTAAGAAAGGTCTGGCTCCGGCTAAGGCCACTATCGGCAAGTGGATACGTCAGGCTGTGATACAGGCCTACTCTGCTAAGGGGAATGAGCCTCCCTTCCGCCTTACTGCTCATTCTACTCGTGCTAATGGTGCCTCTTGGGCTTTTCAGCACCAAGCTTCTGTTGAACAAGTTTGCAAGGCCGCTACTGCCGCTACGGCAGTGGTATAAACTGTCTGCTGTTACTTTTGGGGATCCCACCTTACCTTACGGACACTGCTATTGGATGTCCCAAGTATAAAGAATATCTTCTGGAACAGGACGTGCTGTATACTTAGAATAATACAATTCTGTGATTACTCACCTGTAGAATTGGTATTATATGTATACAGTGCGTCCTGTTCCACCCCACCCTTGTTATCATTATCTTTTGTTACCTCTTTATGGTGATTGTTCTTATGTTCAAATTTTCATTGTCCCGGTCTCATTTTAACTGCTTTTCAATACTGGGTATTTTGTGGAAGGTCCCTGGTTTATATGGGGCCGGGAGGAGCCACTTTTCTGTCTCTGCAGTCCAGCTCTGTTGTGAAATGGTCTAATATTAAAAAGCCATATAAACATGCTAGATGCTGAGAAGAGTTACTTTACCTAAGCATTGCCTAGTGGGTAAAAGCATCTATACGCATCAGACGAATTGCATTATCAATGCACTGTTATTGCAGCACAGGGGCCTTTTCCCCAGATATTTTGTCTTTCCAGTAAAAGAAATAAACAAGCTGAGGTAGGTTTCTATACATGGTGTATAAGTACAACCCTCATCTTTCTATCTAGCATTTATGTGAAAGTGTATTATTGGACCATTTTTTTTTAAAAACTCTTTATTTAGGTTTATTCAAGTTTTGAGAAATACAATACAGAGATAAAGACATGCAGAAAGGAATAGGGCAAATGAGGTGTACATGTCACTTAGGCCAATTCTGAGCGTGTCAGGTGCACAGTCCATACCCTGCCCCCACAGCTTCAGGTTTCCCAGCAAGCACCCTGACATCATTTCTTGGGGAGCTGGTATCCAATCGTCGGCCCCACCCAGCAACCCCCAAGACGAGCGCCCCCCTCCCAGCCGTTCACCCCCCGTGTCTATATTCATCTAACGCGCACCTAATCCCAGGATCGCCAGCGGGACGGGGGTAAGCCCCTCCCGCAGGTGGGTAGACCGACGCTTTTGCTTGTGTCTTTTAGGTGGGCCCATTGATTGATTGAGGATTGTGGTTCCTCCCGGTCCCCCGCCCCTCTCCCTTTTATTAAGAGGGACTATATAAGTGGGCTAATTAGGTTTGGGCCGTCAGTGCCTTGTAACCTGCATAACAAATTTTGTCTAATCACCATAATGGAGGCATCTGGGGATAGGGAGCTGGGGGCCCCATCTGGGCAGCTGAAGCTGTGCCCCATGTGCAGTGCATGCCCTCTGGGCGGATTCAGCACTGTTTGTACCACTTGCGCCATGAGCGTCATTTTGGAGCATGATCGGGCGGGCGTACCTGCCCCTAGCCCTTCTTTGCCTGCGGCCTATCCAGAACCCCCGCTGCTGCACTCAGCGCCCAGTGAGGGGGAAGCCAGCAGGGGGTCCCATGTTGATTTGGCATACAGGGTGGCCAGTCACGAGAGACAGATCTTGCGAACGGCTCCTAGGCAGGCCATGAGTAAGAAACGGCACATCAAGCCCTTTTACTCGGATAATGATGATGATCTTTTTGACGGTTTGGGCTCTGTGGAGGAAGGTGAGTTGCCAGAGGATTCACAGTCCACTGCGGATTATTCTGCTGGCGAGGACAGTTTATCTGGTTTCTCCACGGATGAGGATGCGTGGCTCCCTGCTCCCCTTGCTTGCCTCAGTGTTTGAGACTTTACACATTGTCCCTTCTAGAGCGGCTAAGAGGAAGCAGGGTGATCTGAAAGACAGAGGTGAGTCTTTCCAGAGCAGGCCCATTTTTCTAATATGATTTTCAAGGAATGGGAAAGACCTAACAAACTACAGTCGGTGCCTAAGGGGCTGGATAGGCGGTATCCCTTCCCTGAGGAGCTGGTCCGGCTATGGTCTCGTCCTCCCGAAGTGGATGCTCCTGTGTCGGGGTTGTCCAACACTACTATTATGCCTTCACCAGCCTGATACCGCTTCCTTACATGATCCAGCTGACAAGCGCATGGATCAGCTGGTCTGTCATGCCTTCACCTTTGCTGGTGCCTTGTTTCGGCCTGTGTGTGCCGCGGCTATTGTCTCCCTGGCCATCAGAAAGAAGGTGAGACGCCTTGTGGATAGCGCTAAGACTCGCAAGCGGGCAGAGGATTTTAAAGACCTCAAGGCTTGCGTGGACTTCATTGCCTTCATTGTCTCTGCCATGGACGATGGTGTCCGGCTTGGTGCCAGGATTTCGGCCCTGCATGTTGCACTTCGCCGCTCGCTCTGGTTGCGGCAATGGTCGGCTGATGCCGCGGGTAAAAAGTCGCTTACCAGTATCTCCTTCAAGCCCCCTGCCAAGCCCCCTCAGGCATGAGGAGGCCCCCTTACCCATCCGGGTGTTGGGGACAGCTTCTGCTATTGCTCATATCTGGAGATGGTGCGTCTCGGATGGGTGGATTCAGTAGATGGTGTCCTCCTGTTACAAAATAGAACTGGCAGTCAGGCCACCCACAAAATGTCTTCGGTCTCGGATATCCCTAAACCCATTGATGGCACAGGGCATGAGATTGGCTGTGCAACACCTCATGCGGTTAGGTGTGATTTGTCCTGTACCTCGTCAGTTACAGGGTCAAGGGTTCTACTCCAATCTGTTCACGGTTCCCAAGAAGGACGGAACGTTGAGGCCTATCCTGGACCTGAAGGGTCTCAACAGGTTTGTCAGAGTCAGACATTTCCGCATGGAGACCTTACGGTCAGCGGTGAGCTCGCTACGGTCAGCGGTGAGCTCGCTTCGGCCCGGTGATTTCATGACCACAGTGGACATCAGGGATGCTTATCTGCACATCCCGATTTTCCAGGGACACCAGAAGTTCCTGAGGTTTGCTCTGGAGGATCAGCATTACCAGTTTGTGGCACTGCCATTCGGGATATCCTCAGCCCCCCGTTTCTTCACCAAAGTGCTGGCGGGCATCATGGCTATCCTGAGGAACCAGGGCATTCGTGTGCTGCCCTATCTGGACGATTTACTGATTGCGGCTCAGTCTCTTCAGCAGGCCGAGAGCGATACCCGGACGGTGTTGTCCACTCTCGAGGACTTCTGAGGTCCTTCCTGGACATAAGGATAGGCACCTCTCAGGTCAAGGTCTTTCTGCCACAGCAGAAGGTTTTCGGAAGACGCAGGTGCAGGTCTTGCTATCTTGTCAGCGGCCATCGATCCATCTGGGGAGACTGGTGGGCCTAATGGTGTCATGCTTCGAGGCCATGCCCTTCGCCCAATTTCACATGAGACCTCTTCAGTTGAACTTGTTGACCGGCTGGGACCGGATGCACGAGTCGCTGGAACAGGAATTTTCACTGTCCCCCCTGGCCAGGCAGTCCCTCTTGTGGTGGCTGGACTCCAGGAACCTGTTGGTGGACAAGTCCTTTCTGACTCCCCGGTGGGAGATAGTTACCATGGATGCCAGTCTGACCAGCTGGGGAGGTGTTTGGCAGACGCAGAAGATCCAGGGTCAGTGGGGTCCGCAGGAGAACCGCTTACCCATAAATCTCCTGGAGCTGAGAGCGATCCGGTTGGTGCTTCTTCGCTTGACTCCACTTTTAAGGGGTCGTGCGATCCAGGTTCTCTCGGACAATCAGACAGCTGTTGCCTACATCAATCACCAGAGGTGACCCAGATTCTGACTTGGGAAGAGGAGAATGTTCCCTGCATCTCGGCGGTTTACATCCCCGGGGTGGAAAACCAGGAGGCAGATGCACTGAGCAGGAACGTCTCATGCCTGGGGGAATGGTCTCTCCGCAACAAGACCTTTCGCGCTCTGTGTTTCTGCTGGGGTCAGCCCGACATGGACCTGTTTACGTCCAGACACAATCACAAACTTCCAAGGTTCGTCTCCCTTTCAAGAGACCCTCTGGCCTTTGCCACAGATGCTCTGGCAATTCCCTGGGCGCAGTTCAGGCTCCTTTATGCATTCCCTCCGTTTCCACTCCTGGGCCAAGTGCTGCGCAAGATAGCTCAGAAAGGGGTACCAACCATCCTGGTGGCTCCTCGCTGGCCGAGAAGGAGTTGGTTTGCAGACGTGAGGGAGTCACCCATATCCGTCCACCGTGTAAATCACTAATACCGGTGTGGTACTTGAATTTGGTGCTTTCTGCTCTTCAGGGTCCTCCCTTCGAGCCATTGTGCGATGCTGCATTGTCTATTTTGACTCTCCAAGTGGTCTTTTTGATAGCGATCACCTCGGTACGTCACGTGCCAGAGCTGGCCGCGCTTTGAATGAAGCCTCCTTATTTTGAGCGGTATAAAGATAAGGTGGTTTTTCGATTTAAACCTGATTTTTTGCCTAAGGTCGTTTCTCCCTTTCACCTTAATGAGGAAGTTGTCTTACCTTCCTTGTGTACTGCACCGACTAATTCTAAGGAAAGGACCTTCCATGCCTTGGATGTGGTCAGAGCCATTAAAGGAGCAGTATCGCGAAATTTGCATTAAAAAAGATAAATAATTAAATAGCCACACAATAGCTTATAACATGTGTATGAATAATCTGGCGATAGAAAAAGAAAAAAATATATGCCTCTCTTTTAAATTGTATAATTAAAATGGCTCAGTCCATTTGCTGAATAGGGGGATCTGCTGGTTGTATTTAGTGAGTTGCTTCATTTAGCCCACTGGTCTCCTAGCAACACTTTACCTCAGAGGCTGACACTGTAACGGCTGTGTGTGTGTGAGGTGCTGCTTTTGTTATGAGACCAGGTGACTCAAATGTGTAAAATCTATACAAAATAAACTAAACTGACTGAAAATTACTGAAATTCTTCTTTGAATAACTGTGCAGGAAAATCCAAAGGTATTAAAGTGGAACAAAACCCCATTCTAAATCAGGATGCCCACTGTGTGAAACGACCCCTGGATAACCACAGATCCCCCCATTTTTCTGGCGCGCTCACGCAGATAGTCATTTAGACAGGCCGGGCAGCCAGGAAGGTTACTGCTCAGGCTTCCCATCTGGGTGCAAACAGAGCTGATTGGATGAGAGCCCACGCATGCGCTGTGGGACAGGGAAAGGTACGTTTTCACAGGCGAACTTGGGGATTTCACATATCAGGGCATCCCAAGTCGGGATTCCCCTAGGGGCACAAAACAAAACTCCAGATAGTGAAAATCCTGGGTTGGGCTTTGCTCAAAACACACAAAGCTGAAAGAAAGATCATATGGAAAAAAGAAAAATAAGAATATGAAAGAGAAAATGGTAAACTGATAAAAAAAACTGGTAAAAAGATTCTGCAGCAGAGCCAACATGAAGGGAAAACTGTCAAAATCAGCTAAATGACTTCTAGAGCTTTTCTCTCTGTTTTAGATATATAAGTTCTGGCCAGGCAATGTTGCAATGTTGTTATCTGATGCTGGACGGCTGCCAGCACTGAACAGCTGAGACTTTGATACATTCTCCTCAGCGTGGAACTGATACATTGTTTCCCCCTCTCCTCAGCATGGAACAGGCCAAGAGCGTCGGCTGCCGACACTGACAAGACATAAACATGAGCTATTAACCTCCAGCTGTTCAACACACACATCATTTTTTTCTACATTTGTACTTCTTACTCCAACACCTACCTACATTCCAAGTACCATTTAAATATAAGTCACCAAGAAAAATTGCGATACTGCTCCTTTAAGTATTACCTGGTTGCGACTGAATCCTTCAGGAAATCGGATTTGCTCTTTGTCCTAACAGAGGGCTCTAGGAAAGGTTTGCCAGCAGCCAAGTCCACTTTCAGTAGGTGGATCAGACAGGCGGTGGTGCAAGCATATTCTTCCAAGGGGTAGGAACCCCCTTTTCGTGTTACAGCTCATTCTACTAGAGCTATTGGTGCCTCCTGGGCTTTTCAGCACCAGGCATCTGTTGAACAGGTTTGTAAGGCCGCCACTTGGTCTTCAGTTCATACCTTTACGAGTTTTACGAGGTTGATGTTAGGGCCTCAGCTGTTGCTGTTTTTGGCCGAAAGGTGCTTCAGGCGATAGTGAAATGAACTACATGTTGTTCTGCATTGGGGATCCCGCCCTAATGGACACTGTTTTTGGATGTCCCACATGTCATTACTTTGGGACAACCTGGACTGGATATAGGGAAAAATACAATTCTGTGAAACTCACCTGTAGAATTGTTTTTGAGTATATCCAGTCCAGGTCGTCCCACCCTGCCCTTGTTCATTATCTTCTGTTTGCCTGTTATGGTGATTACCATCTTTATTCTTATACTGTTGTCCTTAAGGTTTTTTGTTGCAGAGAGTACATGCTGAAGCTATGTGAAATAACATGGTTTCTTGGCCTCCCGACCTGTCTCTTCTTACTGCTTTTTAATCACTGGGGAGTGATAGAGAGACACCTACTTTTATAGGGGGCCGGGAGGAGCGACAGCTTTTGATCTTGCAGTCGAGCGCCCCCTGGGGGTGGAATACCCACATGTCATTACTCTGGGACGACCTGGACTGAATATACTCAAAAACAATTCTACAGGTGAGTTTCACAGAATTGTATTTTTTCTTTTGTTAACCATAATCTAGGATCAGGAAATGTTTCCTTTTACCTGCCAACAAAGCCTAATTCTAGACACTAGAGAACCTGAGCAATCACTAGTTAATATGGGCAAAACCAATCCATCCAACAAAATTACATTGTGTAGCTTTTAATCCCCTAGAGCAGGGGTACTCAAGAACTTTTTGTAGAGGTCCGCTTGTAGCAGTATGCCACAAGCTGAAGGTCCGGAACTGGGGGGTAGGTTAAAATCAGCGCACCAGGGAGCTATATATTCCAGAAGCATAATTAAATAAAGGCTGCTTGTCCCCCCTCTGGCATTATATCTATTGGACATTGGGGAGGAAACAAACAGCAACTTTTTTTTTTGTTTGACCATGTCGAGCCTACAGCTCTTACCCTTGGTGCACTGATTTTAAATAAACAGAGAGAGATGGGATGGGATGGGACAGAGCTGGGAATAGAGAGATGGGATGGGACAGAGCTGGGAATAGAGAGATGGGATGGGACAGAGCTGGGAAAAGAGAAAGATGGGATGGGACAGAGCTGGGAGAAGAAAGATGGGATGGGACAGAGCTGGGAATAGAGAGACGGGATGGGACAGAGCTGGGAAAAGATAGATGGGATGGGACAGAGCTGGGAAAAGAGAGAGATGGGATGGGACAGAGCTGGGAAAAGAGAGATGGGATGGGACAGAGCTGGGAATAAAGAGATGGGATGGGGCAGAGCTGGGAATAGAGAGATGGGATGGGACAGAGCTGGGAAGAGAGATGGGATGGGGCAGAGCTGGGAATAGAGAGATGGGATGGGACAGAGCTGGGAATAGAGAGATGGGATGAGACAGAGCTGGGAATAGAGAGATGGGATGGGATGGGACAGAGCTGGGAATAGAGAGATGGGATGGGACAGAGCTGGGAATAGAGAGATGGGATGGGACAGAGCTGGGAATAGAGAGATGGGATGGGACAGACCTGGGAAAAGAGAGATGGGATGGGGCAGAGCTGGGAATAGAGAGATGGGATGGGACAGAGCTGGGAATAGAGAGATGGGATGGGGCAGAGCTGGGAATAGAGAGATGGGATGGGACAGAGCTGGGAATAGAGAGATGGGATGAGACAGAGCTGGGAATAGAGAGATGGGATGGGATGGGACAGAGCTGGGAATAGAGAGATGGGATGGGACAGAGCTGGGAATAGAGAGATGGGATGGGACAGACCTGGGAAAAGAGAGATGGGATGGGGCAGAGCTGGGAATAGAGAGATGGGATGGGACAGAGCTGGGAAAAGAGAGATGGGATGGGGCAGAGCTGGGAATAGAGAGATGGGATGGGACAGAGCTGGGAATAGAGAGATGGGATGGGGCAGAGCTGGGAATAGAGAGATGGGATGGGACAGAGCTGGGAATAGAGAGATGGGATGGGACAGAGCTGGGAATAGAGAGATGGGATGGGACAGACCTGGGAAAAGAGAGATGGGATGGGGCAGAGCTGGGAATAGAGAGATGGGATGGGACAGAGCTGGGAAAAGAGAGATGGGATGGGGCAGAGCTGGGAATAGAGAGATGGGATGGGACAGAGCTGGGAATAGAGAGATGGGATGGGGCAGAGCTGGGAATAGAGAGATGGTATGGGACAGAGCTGGGAATAGAGAGATGGGATGGGACAGAGCTGGGAATAGAGAGATGGGATGGGACAGAGCTGGGAAAAGAGAGATGGGATGGGGCAGAGCTGGGAATAGAGAGATGGGATGGGACAGAGCTGGGAAAAGAGAGATGGGATGGGACAGAGCTGGGAGAAGAGAGATGGGATGGGACAGAGCTGGGAATAGAGAGATGGGATGGGACAGAGCTGGGAAAAGAGAGATGGGATGGGGCAGAGCTGGGAATAGAGAGATGGGATGGGACAGAGCTGGGAAAAGAGAGATGGGATGGGACAGAGCTGGGAGAAGAGAGATGGGATGGGACAGAGCTGGGAATAGAGAGATGGGATGGGACAGAGCTGGGAATAGAGAGATGGGATGGGACAGAGCTGGGAAAAGAGAGAGATGGGATGGGACAGAGCTGGGAAAAGAGAGATGGGATGGGACAGAGCTGGGAGAAGAGAGATGGGATGGGACAGAGCTGGGAGATCGTCCATAAACATACCTTAAGCCCCATTCTAATGGTGCATGCTCAGGCCTCCAGAGGTATCCCTGGCACCACTCCTACAGAACCCGAACCAACATATCTGAATATATGTACATTATTTATGCACCAAAATCTATTCTGCTTGGGTGGCTAATTGATCAAGTGATGCCGGCTTTACACAAAGGGGCAACCCAAATCAGGATGCCTATGTTAAAGCGAAATAAAACCCATCAGCGACCTGTCTGGAATTTAGAATATTCCAGGGCCGACCGCTGGCTTTCCCCCCTCCCTGCTGTGTGAAACCCACTAGGGCACCGGTAAAACCTCACCTTTCTCCGATCCAACAGGCACATGCACAGGCTCCCATCCAATGACAGCCTCCTATCATAACCTCTTCATTTGGCAACCAGCTTTTATTTTTGTGAATGGAAAGCGCGCGCTTCCGCATCCCCAGCATGCACGCATTCACCCCAAGTCATTCAGATAGGCTGGGACAGGAGTGCGCAGGCGGTTGGGGATGCAGCAGCACATGCTCCCTATTAAAGGCAATCAGAGCCCTTTGACGAGGTATGTATACATGGCAAAGGGCTCTGATTGGACAAGAGCCTGCACATACACTGTAGGACTAGGGAAAGTTATACTGGGTGAACTTGGAGGTTTAACAGGTTTTGTTCAGTGCCCCAGGGCATCCTGAAGTGGGAAGCAAGTAAAATTCCTGGGTTTTGTTTAGCTTAAAGAGGACCAATACCCAGAGGGTTTTGGGCCACTTTAAAAATTATGGTTAAAAAACACAAAAAAATGTAAAGAAGACCTCCAGACAAAATAGACTGTAGCTCCCCCAACCATTGCAGTTTTAGAGGGGCATCCCAAATTGCACACCAGCCACATGTAAAGCCTGAAACCAGGACTCTAAAGCGCACATCTTCTGCGATCCATGCACATGACTGCGGGTGGCAGAGTACAGAGTCGCCGTAGCAGTAATGGTTATCTGGCCAATATGGGCATGTAAACAAGGGGGCCCCTGTTCTGCCAGGGGAGTAGCTGTGTATATAGGTGGGTAATCAGGCTTGGGTTACGTATACATGGCAGCAGATCATGTACCATGAGTGATACACGTTGCACTGGTTGGCACAGCTGTCATGGTGTGGCATTGTACAGACCAGGAATGATTAGTGAGTGGCCAGTATTTCTGGATGCTAAGTGGCCCCTGACTGTGTGGCCTCCTCCTCCAGGGATTAATAGGTAACGGCTCTTGTAACATTAACCCGGGCCCGGTAATGGGCAGCCAGCCGCACAGCACAGTACCCCCCGGGGTGTGAGGGGGGGGGGCTTTATGGAAGTTTCCAGCATCAGCCCGGAATTCACACAGCTGCACTATGGCATCATCATACCCTCCCTATAATAATAATACCCCCCCATCCTCCGGCATCTCCGGTGCCCTAGTCAGCGTCCTACCTTAGAGATAATGAGCGGCTCTCCGTGCTCCAGCCCCCCCTTCAGAGTGAATCCCCAGGGCGCTCCCCCGTGTAGCTGCACGTGCACACACTGCGCCGCCTGGGAAGTGCCACCGACAGCCTCCTGCGACTCCATCCCGGCGCCTCATCCATTCACCACAGCCGCCTACCTCCGGCCCGGCCGGCGAGTCCTCATGACGAGTCACAGGCGGGACAGTGCGCCGGGACCTCACTCCCCACATTACGGCTCCCACTACCATTTACACTGATCGCTGTCTCTCCTCCGGCCCGCCTACCCCGCCCACTGTCTCTTCTCACTCCCCCGCTGTCTCTCCTCCTGGCCGCCTGCCCCGCCCACTGTGCCTCGGCCGGCCATGGGGTCCGGAGAGCAAGCGGAAACGGACCGCGGTCCGCGGGTTGAATACCCCTGCCCTAGAGCATTCCCAGTCTGTATGCACATCTGTTTAAAGCTCCCTAGAAAGCTCAAAATACTATAAAAGTTCAAAATACTCATACTTAAAATACCATAGACAGAAGTTTAGTGCTCCACTGGCAACTAATAAGGTTAATGGCTGACCTCTTTGGTTGCTTGTGGTAATGTGGGATGCACAACGGCTTGGCATACAGTGTCAGGGCACCTATGGGATGCAGTTGCCCTAGACTGAAGGTCTGCTTTAAAATAACTTTTTTAAAACATTGTTTTCTTGTGACCCTCCTTTATGTGGTAGCTCTTACAGCTGGGGACTGATTTACTAAGATGGCAAGCAGAGAGAGATAAAGCAGCTGGATGGCCAGCCGGCCTGTGTCGCAGTAAAATCTAGTTCAGGTATAGTTAGATCAGGTTGGCACACAGCGCGCACACTACTCATTATTATAAGAAATATCATAATTTTTACGTAGCATTGCTGAAGTTGTTAACATGCTATTTGCTCTCCTTTAATTCCTTTCCTGGGTCACCCCTGGAAGAACCCTGAGCTCATGTCGCTCCCCTGTGCTCAATAGTTGTGGAGGTGTGAGTAATCATGTGGGTATCAGAAAGCAACACACTTCATGCTAGGTACGTGACTTGGGGACCTCTTTTAGCTGGTATATAGGTCCTAGGGACCCCTTACCAGTTTACTGTTAGTGAAAAGTGTCAAAAAGAAGCTATTGCTAAAAACCAAAACTCCTCTGTCCTGCATCTTCTTTCTTCATCTTGTCTTCTCCCAGTGTCCTGACATCTTCAGGGCTTAATTGCGGTCTTGTCTCAGCTTTTTCCTTGCCTTTGCTAGAGGAGGACCTTTTCATCATCTGGTGAATGGCAGTTCCTTGTCTCCTAACTGCAACCCCTGGACAATGACTAAGCGCATAACCTGGGCATGGTTCCTTGGGCTTTCCCCATTCTGCCGCCGCCCCACATTGCATTAATACAGTGTTGATTCTGAGACCTGGAGAACCAGCTTTTATGCTTGCAGGACTAAGATTGTCACTATTCCTTGTTCCTACGACACAATGCGCAAACTCTGGTCCAAGTAATGCAGTTTTCCATTCATCATAATCCAGTCCCAGATCTCCCTGTGGTCTATGGCATGCTCCTGAATCTGGATGCCCCACAGGGACTAAATCAGCTGACACCTTTGGTGGTCAGTCCTTCAGGAGTATATTCCCCCCTGAAATTATGCCAATTCAAACATGCCCCTGTTCTGCTTATCACTTTAGCGAGCTCCCACAAAAGAGTAGAGCTTGCTCTTTAGTGAATTACTCCCAAGGCACAAGTTTCACTAAGCTTTTTGTTGAGTCTTTTGTGAGTTGTTCACAGTGTTATCTTTGTGCATGCTGGTGCTTCTCTAACAAAGTAACAAACTATGATGACAGATGCATTCCACTGTTGACAGATGCATACGCTAAAGACTGAACTGGACTATGGAGGCTGTCACTTGTAAATCCAGTGCCCATGTGCCTTGGGAACAGGCTTGGCTTTTGGGTATAGGTCCATTTTAGGTTAGTTGCAGTAAAAAAAATAAGCAGTGATGCATTTCACCATATTGGCATGAAAGTAGACCTGCAGTAAAAAATAAATTAAGGTTCCTTTACAGCCCCATCTCTGGGGTATCTCGATATTGAATGTTCTGCCATAGAAAGGTTAAAAGGAAGGCCAAAATACTCACCCTTCCATATCAGCAATTGCACCTGGTCCATGCTCACCAGTATCATGTTCTTGGGTTTGGGTGGGGACAGACCCTGGTAAGTTATTTGGTCTCTTTATAGACTTCCTTTTAACCTTCAACTGGCAGGACATCTGTGGGTGGGGGCCATAAACATTTTGTTAAATAAACATCATGTCATTTTTGACAGGTCCGCTTAAAAAAGTAGTTGCTGAGTGAAAAAAAAAACAGATGTTAGCCCTAATTGGATAGTTATACTTGAATGTGAGCTCTCCATTAGAAATGAGGCAGATGAGAAACTAAATCAAAACTGGTGACATTGAGATGCTTTCATGAGCCAGTTGAGCATATCTTCTGCTTTTAGGGAGCATCTTTATATTAGTTTTACACACATTTCAGCTAAAGGGAGCAAATAGAGACATTTTAGATAAAGTAAACCTTTACCCAGAAAGTACGTTTATGTAGTCACCTTCTGGACCACAAATTCAATCCTGAAACTCGTGTCAAGTTGACACCCCCTCTGCTAGTGATAAATTGTAGCTGCTAGTTTAAATTGTAGCTCTCCACGCTGTAACTCAGCTCACTCCAATGCTATACACATAACGGTCTATTCATGCCCATGCGCCAAATACCCAAAAATCAGCAAGTAGTTCTGCATGCGAAAACTTGCAATTCGGCGCCCAAATTTATTGTACACATCACACAAAACGGCATGCATACTGTTCGATTGCAAGTTTCTGATTCATGCGAAAACGTGTGAATTGTGCATGAAAGTCAGCTATTTTTATGCGGAAATGGCCAAGCTCTATGCGCATTGTGCAGGCTAAGGCAGTCACTGGTCCCCATAGACCCCATGTTTCTCCCCCGTCTTTACTTTAGCAGTCGTGAATATGTCTCTCTTTAGTGGCTTCCCTGTGGCACTTGTGTTTTCCGTGTTTTCATGTGTAGTGTTTTATTTGGAGATATCTTTATTCTTGGTGACCTACAGTGTTGTTTTTCTCAATGTTTGGTCCCAGGTGTCATCTATATCCCTCCTTCACTGCCTTGTTTGTTTAATGTGTTAGTGCTTAATAATTGAACTACTAACATGTTGTTTTTTTTTTTAATAAAACGTTTGTGCCCAAATGTCCACCTTTTTGGTTTTATTAGCTTAAAACAATATTATATTTGTCCACTTTTCAAACAATTACTAATTTTTTTCACAAATAGTTAAAAATACTACAAATAAATTGCTTATGACACCTTCATTCATAATAAACATGTCGTCTATTGCCGGCATGTGTTTAATGAATTTAATTAGCATGTCGGTTTGTAAAGTTTGCTTTTTGCTGGAAGAAAATGGTGCATGAAAAAGGAACACCTTTGCGCACACTTTTCACCTCTCACAAATTTGCGAGTGAAGTCTTACTCCATGCGCAAATTTACGCTCAAAAATTGGCGCAAAAAATGTGTGTCGTGAATCGGAATGAAGGGGAAAAACATGAGTAAACTCATGAAAAGTGTGCTCAATGTATCTCATGAATCAACCCTAAAGTGTACTTGCATCACTCAGCCCTGCCACTCCCATCACAGAGGACATAAGGAATATGATGTGAAGCTTTATTTTATAAATGCTCTGGCAATATAGCTTCATTTTAAAAAGGAAAAAAATAAGAACATTGATGTGTGTAGCTCTACACAATGGGAATACTTTTGAGTGTGTCTGGACAATGATTTTAAATCAGCGTTATTAGAGAATTGCCTGCAGCCGGTTTCCTTCCTTGCAGCAATGCTGGAGGGTTAAGGCCAGTTTTTGGTGACTATTAGCAGTATAATAGAAACAATTAGTTTCTGTTTTAAATCTAGGTTTTAAAAACACAGATCTGACTGACCCACTGCTCTTCAGCACATCGGTTTGCCTGGGGCCTCGGCACTACTCTCATCCCCATTGGCTGCATTTATGTCCTCAATACTGAAGCTGGAGAAATGTTTATAGAAAATATATTTACAGGGTAGGCTAGTTCCATAGCTGGAACCTGTATAGATAATTGGATATTTAGCAACAGGTACAGTAGATGTCATCTACCACAATAAGGGAGCAACCCAATGAGTACAATAAAACCTTTGGTTGGTATGCAACATGAGGGGCTCCCAAGTAGAGACAAACTTCTGGATCCAGGAGCGACCACATCCTCGGCCTCCATGCCCTCTACGTCATCCGAATGGAGCGGAGATGCTGGGAATGCAGCCCATGAGCCCTGGGAAGGGCCAGTTTGTGTCAGTGGGGCATTGAAAATTCGGGGGGCATTTTTTTAAGTTGGCTCTCTTTAGCTACAAGATTCAACAGGATTGGTTGGCTGGCTGTTGTTTACACAATGGGGATCAGGATGCCCCAGTGAAGTGGACCAAAAGCCTGGGGATGGCGAAATCATCTGCTTTAAAAGCATGGGGTTTTGAACTCACCCAAAACCTGTTTTGGTTGGCCAGTTTCCTTCGTGGGGCATACTAATTTGGGATGACCTGCTGTTTGAAATCCCCTGGGATCGCTGGTAAACCTTTATGCTGAACTCAGGGTTTATGCGCAGGCCACTGTGGCATCAGAACGATGCTAAAGCTTGCTCCAGGCATGGCTGAATGGCTGGTGGGGGCACACACAGCCAGAAGGGAGTAGCCTGTGAGAGGGGGTAAGCACACCATTCATCCTGAATAAATTGTTCAGTGATGCAATCTATTCTGATTCTGGAAGTGTGCACATGCTCTCCAATAAAATGCCATTGTGCAAAAACCAATGATCTGACATTTGTAATCTCAATATGAAGATAAAGTGCTATAATCTCAATATAAAATACATAAATCATTCCCACAATACTGAATGCAATATATGCCCAAAAAGTGGAGATTACTAAAGTGCAGGAGTACAGTTGAAGCTAATGATAATGAAAATATATCACCAAGTATGCTGAAGTGATGTAGGAAGAGCAGCATTATGCATTGACCTCCCCTTAGGTCTACCCCTTTTCAATTTCTCTTTATTTTCTCTTCTTTAAAGCCTTTCATGGTTTCTCAAATTTTCCTGAATGATAAATAACTTTCTAAATCATAAATAAAAACAATAATAATCTTGAAATGTTTGTGAATGGCAGCAGTCATAGTATCTGCTTCAATGCTACTACTGTTCATCACTTTCATAATGTCTCGATGATCTACTCACCTGTATCTCTCCCGCACTGGAGGCGGCTACCTCCCGGTCGTCACGCGAGCTTGGGCAGCTCCAGTGGCGCCACATCGCTCTTTTCCCTCCACGTCTCTGCTTTCATGCAACACACCCACTGGAGGCTGGTTTAAATGGGTCAATGAGCCCCTTCTGTGAATGTAGGGCAGGTAGCACTTGTCTGTGGTGGGCTAACCAGCCCGTGGCTTGTTGTTGGGCCAATGAGCCCGTAGTACTCCTGGCTAATCCCATGCTTTTATGCCCTATAAAATCAATCCAATGTCACTAACTTACTCCCCCGATAGCGTTCTGCTGGGTGTAGCGCCTTGTGTTAGTTCTGTTCATCCATTGCCATTACTCCTTTGATCGGCCATCTTCCCCTCTGTACCACAAACTCTCTGACTTCCCGGCTTCAACCTTTGGCTTGACCCTTGACCTTACTCCTGCTCATCTCCTTGGTGCCACATTTCGGTAGGACTGCCATTCCCGCGTGTGACTCCAGCCCGCCCGACTACTGCTTAGTCTTGTCCCTGGTTCATTCGCCTTCACCCTGTAAAGTCAGCAGACCTGGGGCAACCGTGTCCGGTGAGGCTTATCCAATGTTCGGGGAATGGGGGCTTGTCTATAGACAGAAGTAGGAGCAGAGATTGGGGGTTGCTGACTCACCTGAAGGCAGGTGTCCCACGGGGCCTGACACATATGTTTGCATCACTTGAGTCATGCATTTTATCTATATTTGATATGCAAAACCTAGCTTGTACTTGTACTAACTTAAAATCAATACAATTATTGAACAAAAAACACTGAAATGTATCCCTGATGCTTTAGATTAAATTTGAACTCTAATTTTAGGAATTCAGACTGAATTTGATTCTGTTTGATTCAACGCAGTTTAGGTTAAAGGGGGATTCTTCTTTCAAAATAAAAAAAAATTGTAAATTTAACATCAAACATTATTTACTGTATGTTTCTATCGTACACCGCTAATCTTTTGTTTTTTGCCTTGTTTCTTGCATACAGGAAAATGGCATCTTGGCATGAACAGGGAAAATAGCAATGATTTTTACCATCACCCTCTAAATCATGGATTTGATTATTTTTATGGCACAGTAATGACGCATTTGCGAGATTGCATACCGGGAAATGGAAGTGTATTTGTTGCTGGTGCTATTGAGCACTTTAAACAACTGCTGCCAGTTATCGGGGTTTTCATGATAACTCTTATTTTATTCATATACACTGGGCATATAAAAATACCATGGACATTATTTTTCTACATCTCACTTTGTATTTTTATTGTAATTGCACCCTTAATTTTCTATTTTTTACATTTTTGTTACTTCAATTGTTTTTTGATGAGAAACTTTCAGATTATCCAGCAACCAATAAAATATGATAATCTAACACAAAGGATGACCAGAGAGGCAGCCAGTTTTATTTCCAGGTATGTAAAGACATTTTTTATACATAACTTAATTTTGTTGCACTGCAAAAGCACAATTGTTTTTTTAAAAATGAAGTGAATACCATTTGTATATGTGCAAACACACAGCAGTCCCTCTTTATGCTAGCCAGTCCACAAAGACCATAAAGTGGAACTGGTTCTGGGTAGTTTTCTGCCTGATCTGATATCTATTTGCGCATAGAGTTTTAACACTTTTAACTTCCTCAGCACTTTACCTAATGATGTTGGTAAAGTTGGATTTACTTTAATCTAGTGTTTAAAATACATTCATATATTTTATGGTACTTTGGAAATTATGCAATGCCTAAACAGTGCTGCCCATTGCTCTCTCTCTGTTAGGACACTTGCTGTTTAGAATATTTTTATTTATTTTATTTTGTATTGGCCCAACAATTCTTGAAATCTGGGTCTAATTTATAACTTTTTAGATATAGAATGACCTTGTAGCACAATTCATATAGATAATCCTAAGTGCTGAAATACCCATTGAGCTTGCAGCCTTTGGGTATAACCGGTAAAAGAAGAATCACGTCCTTTTTGTGGATACATATTTAATATTATATGTACAGAACACAGAGCAAAAAAATTATAATAAATTTCTTAAAAAGTCTCTTTCATATAGTAATATAGCAGGAAATCCCACGGTGCATGCAGACCATTAAAGTGTGCAGAAAAATCCTCCACCTTCCATATGTACTGCTTACCAGAGATAATTCAATAAAAGACTTGTCACATCAAACATGTAGTCCAATATTTCAATAATCTCCACCAACTAGATATTTCTCACAATAAACGATTGTAAATCCAAAATTAGCCTCAGACCATGGACTCAGAAGGAAAGAAAAATAACAACAACCTAGTGCAACTCTGTATGGCAAATATATCTCATTTAATGAAAATATTGCACTTACAGACCACAGTAGAAACAGGCGCATTTAAAATCAACATATAGAATAAAAACACAGGTGAAGTGTTTCTCCTATCACCATCAGCAACGGCAGCCGTCATAAATCCAGATTCAGAATCAATGATCAAAGAAACAATGCCATATCCCGCCTGACGCGTTTCGTTGCAAGTTGCAACTTTAACTTTATACTCACAGATTGGAGTCCATTTCCGTCCCACGGCGTCGGCTTCCTGTGATTTCACCCAGACAGCCAATGAGAAAAGGAGATATGGCTGATGTCACTGTGTGAAATCACAAACGGGGAGTGGCAACAACCAATTGGGGGCACACACGCAATGATGGACCAGGGAATGAGCCAATAAAAAAGCAGAATGGGCGGAGTTATCTCGCCCAAACGTAAACAATATATAACATCTACAGAAAAAAGATTCTAATTGCATATACTTATAAGAAATGAAAGCGCTGACTGCCAAGTGCATTGTAAAGGCACTAAGGCTAGCTAAAAAGACGGGAGCATAACTTCTTAATAAACGGAAGTGTACCCTGTACGTTACATTAGCTATTATCAATAAAACAATTGAGATCAAAATCAATATTAAGCCCAATAGGTGCTAAAGTGTCCAATTCATAAATCCACTTTCCTTCACGTTTGGAAATTTCCCTTACAAGGTGAGAACCCGGCCAATTTTTCTCTAACACGTCCTACAACCCATACAGGCCCCACAGCGATAAAAACCTAGCATGGGCTCATTTAAGAGAGACACTTTTTGTGGTGGATCAATATAACTCTTAGTCAGTATCTCCCTTAGATTTGGGGCCTTTCTAGATTGTGGGGTGGCTAGGTAATATTGGGCCAAGAACAGGATCCTCCTTTAAAATATGCCAGTGTCTAGAACACAGCTTCTTAACCTCCCTATGTTGCACATTGAACCCCGTAATGAACAAAAAATCTAAGTCCAAAGATGAAGTTTTGGGACAATGTTTCTGTAAAAGAGTAGCTCGATCAACATTCTTAATAGTCTCTCGCTGTAAGTAAATTTGATTAGGGTCATACCCTTTTTCTATAAAGCGTTTAGCTAATACCTGAGATTGTGTATCATAGATACTAATTGATGAACAATTACGTTTAAGTTGTGTGAATTGGCCTTTAGGAATTGCCTCCAGCCATTGAGGATGGTGGCAGCTAGACATCGGAACGTAACCGTTACGGTCTGTTGGCTTAAAATAAGTTGAAGTGACTATACTAATATTCTTGGTAATAGTAAGATCTAAAAAGTTAATTGAAACAGAACTGCACTCCATGGTGAACTCTAGGTTAAAATTATTCTCATTAACCTGTTTAAAAAACAACTCCAAATCCAACTGGGCCCCATTCCATATGCAAATGACATCATCTATATAACGACGCCATAGTATTAAACTCGGCCACCTACCTCCACCAATAAATTGTTTTTCCCAGAAACCAACATATAAATTAGCCATGCTTGGCGCAAACTTTGCGCCCATAGCCACTCCTCGTTTCTGGAGATAGAATTCATCAGAAAACCAAAAATAATTATGGTTCAACGCAAAATGTAAACATTCAATGATGAAATCTACCTGTAGAGGAGGGAGGTCTGGTTTGGTCTGTAGAAAATAGCGGACAGCAGCCACTCCTTGCTCATGTGGAATAGCGGTATACAGCAAAGTTACATCTGCTGTGGCTAATAGCCAGTCAGCAGATGCTGTTAGCGTATTACATAATTCTAAAAGTCTCTTAGGTAAGAGGGCAATTGTATTACTAATCCTTGAAGAAAGGAGTCAATATACTCCCCAAGCCTGCATGTCACAGAGTCAACCCCACTGACTATGGGACGTCCAGGGGGTTTAGATGGATTTTTATGCACCTTGGGGAGTTGATAGATGGTTGGAACACGGGGTGCCTTAGGAAAAAGATATTTATATTCTTTTTTTGTGAGAATGCCTGAATTCAGGCCATTATCCAATAAGACCCCCAACGCTTGTTTATATTCCTGTGGGGGATCACCCTTTAATTTAATATATGTATCAGTATCTGAGAGGAGACGGGTAAGTTCTTCCAGGTAGTACACTTTGTTTAGAACCACCAACCCTCCCCCCTTGTCAACGGGTTTTATAATAATTTCATGTTTGAATTCTAGTTCCTTCAAACCCCTAAATAGTGATAAAGGCCATTTATTCTTCTTAACGTTCATTCGCCTTAAATCCCTGACCATCACGGCCTTAAATGATTCTAAATGATGGTTAGAACCATTTGCTGGATTAAAAAGTGATTGATTCCTAAGAGACGTATGCTGAAAAGTATCAGTGGAAGCCACTACAGAGTTAGAAAGCGGGTCCTGTGGCTGTTGGGATGCATTAATGAAAAACTTTTTTACATTAAGTTTACGAACAAACTTCTGCACATCTACGTACAACGAGAACTTATTCAGGTTGCAAGGGGGGCATATTTCAAACCCTGATCAAGAAGGCGCAGCTCATTAGTTGAAAGTTGAACTGAACTTAAGTTGAAAATGCCTTTACCTACATCCACCTCCGTTTTCTTATGTCTTGCACCCCCTCTTCTACCTCGCTTGATCTTTCTTTTCTCTTTAGAGGCGTGTGCTTTAACCTCATGGAAAAGCGGCCCCTGTCCCTCAGGGTTATGTCTTGCTCCCTGTTCAGGTGTAAGCGATCCACATGAAAAGGGGCAGGTGATGACATTGAATCATGACTAGAAGGTCTGCCACCTCCCATAACTGGATGTCTATCCTTAGGTCTCCTCTCTTGACCTAATCTAGATGAATGAAGATGGTCAGATCTAGATGGTCTTGGTGATCTGATTTGATTATATCTTCCCCTAACCGATTTCTGTTGTCCCAATTTTGAAAAGTTAGATGCGGACACTCGTTCTGGAGTGTCAAAATTCCGATAGTTAGATCTAAAACCTTGATGAGATTGCTCTTTTTTCCTCAGGGTTGTGATGTTATCTATCTGAGCCTTAATAGGACTCTCTCTTACGCTAGTGGTTTCACTTTGCCACTTAAAAACCTTATTATTAGTATAGTCCCTTTGGTCCCTTTGAAACGTTCTTATTTTTTTTTTTATTTTCTTATTTTTATTTTTTTTTATAATAGACTCATCCTTACTCAAACGATCTCTCAATCCTTCGGATCTTTTACCAAACTCATCAGTAGTACTGATTGGGCTCAAACGTTTCTTAATAATTTCCCTTTGATTCTTTAGGGCGATTAGTTGGTTCCTTTTTTTTCCAACCAACCGCTCCAATAGCATTATACCACAACTATTAAAAATTTAAACCAATCAGAACGTGATTCCACCGTGTCTTCCCCATCATGAATGTGAAGAGACCACCGTAATTTTTGGGGTACCATCTTCCTAGTTATATAGTGCTCAAGTGCCCTGTATGGGTTGTAGGACGTGTTGTCGGGTAGCCAAACCCACTAAAACTTTTCTTAATTTTAAAACTGGATCTGAGGTGAAAATACCTTCGTTTGTTTCCTGTAATTCTACGCATGTTGTTTACCTCATATGGTGCCCTTGCCATCTGTTTTATGTGGGCAGGACTATACGCCAACTCAAAGTTAGAATCAGGGAACACGTTTATAATATTAGATGGGGTCTTGAGACCCATAGTCTTTCAGCCCATTTTAAAACGGTTCATTCTTCTGACCCTTCACAAATGACGTTTATTGGGTTAGATAGGGTAGAGAAAAATTGGCGGGGTTCTCACCTTGTAAGGGAAATTTCCAAACGTGAAGGAAAGTGAATTTATGAATTGGACACTTTAGCACCTATTGGGCTTAATATTGATTTTGATCTCAATTGTTTTATTGATAATAGCTAATGTATGTTTATTTTATCTGTAAACAGTGAGGTGTTTCTCCTACTATTTCAATGCATGTCCCCTTTTTTAAATTAATACTTTATATTTTTTTATTTATAAATATTGCATTTGTGAACATTTACATGTTTCATTTATAGTATTTTTCTGAAGGTTTTTTAGGTTGCCATGTCTTTTTAAATGTGGTTAACCATTTCCAACTGCTTGCACTGATGCTTGTGCTGACTAGTATGTCCCTTTAATAGTGCTTAATCATTTTGGATTCCCTGTACTGAAGCTGAACAGTGTTTGTCTATGTAACCTGCGCTTTTCCTTCTTTACGTAGTTTGCGCAGGTTTATAGTTACGGAAGTAACGTACAGGTTACACTTCCGCACATTAAGATGCTCCTGTCCTTTTAGCAAGCTTCAATGCAGTTATAATGTATCTGGCAGTCAGCGCTTTTATTCTCTCATGCTGACTGCCATGTTTCTTTAATTGTATTTAACCATCTTTTTTGCGCTTTTTTAGCCGTTGCTTACGCAGCCAGCGCTTTTTTACGTAGTTTGCGCAGGTTTGTATCTACGGAAGTAACGTACAGGTTACACTTCCGTTTATTAAGAAGTTATGCTAGCCTTAGTGCCTTTACAAAGCACTTGGCAGTCAGCGCTTTCATTTCTTATAAGTATATGCAATTAGAATCTTTTTTCTGTAGATGTTATATATTGTTTACGTTTGGGCGAGATAACTCCGCCCATTCTGCTTTTTTATTGGCTCATTCCCTGGTCCATCATTGCGTGTGTGCCCCCAATTGGTTGTTAGGCCGTTTGTGATTTCACACAGTGACATCAGCCATATCTCCTTTTCTCGTTGGCTGTCTGGGTGAAATCACAGGAAGACGACGCCGTGGGACGGAAATGGACTCCAATCTGTGAGTATATATGTTTTTCAGTTTAGCCATATCCCTAGCCTTCGTTAAAGTTGCAACTTGCAACGAAACGCGTCAGGCGGGATATGGCATTGTTTCTTTGATCATTGATTCTGAATCTGGATTTATGATGGCTGCCGTTACTGATGGTGAAAGGAGAAACACTTCACCTGTGTTTTTATTCATGTGGATTTTAAATGCGCCTGTTTCTACTGTTGTCTGTAAGTGCAATATTTTTATTAAATGAGATATATTTGCCATACAGAGTTGCACTAGGTTGTTGTTATTTTTCTTTCCTTCTGAGTCCATGGTCTGAGGCTAATTTTGGATTTTCAATCGTTTATTGTGAGAAGTATCTAGTTGGTGGAGATTATTGAAATATTGGACTACATGTTTGATGTGACAATTCTTCTATTGAATTATCTCTGGTAAGCAGTACATATGGAAGGTGGAGGATTTTTCTGAACACTTAAATGGTCTGCATGCACCGTGGGATTTCCTGCTATATTACTATATGAAAGAGACTTTTTAAGAAATGTATTATTATTTTTTTGCTCTGTGTTCTGTACATATAATGTTTATTATTTACTGTTGGATTAAGTCAGTATTTTTACACGTTTGAGCACTAGCATTGATGTAAGAAAAATCTGTTGTGACTAGCGGTGTGCATACACTGTCTGTCGGATACATATTTAAGTCTTGTGACCTTTGTCTGCACAAGGCTGTTAGTGATGGTTGTATGATGGTAACTTTGATTGTTCTGTAACAGAGGAGCACCCCAGCTTAAAGAGAGACCCATATTAAGCTAAATATTTAGTCTGGGCAAGGGATTCACAACAGTTTTTATTAGCAAGTAACGCTTCCTATTGTCAGGCACCCAAAACCATTTAAACTGCATATAATGCAGATAAATAAACCATAATTATTATGTTGGGCTACTAGATTACATAACAAACTCAAAACCAATATCCGGGCTTAATGCTCAAAACATGCACAGCATCAACCTGGAATAAATAGGTCTCTAAAAAAAATGTAAAACATCACAAGCTTGTAGTAAACAAATAACTTATGCACACCCTATAATAAAAAAGATATAAATACAATACCTTGTTTGATTTTTCTTTTAAATGTGATTTCATGCAAAGTCTACTTAGTCTTCTTTCCAAGCTTAACGTCTGTGACCTTCACCATGTGTACATATATATTTGCTTACTAAATAGATTCTTTATACTGCACATCACCCAACAGCATCTTAGAGACTTCGCCGAGGGTATTCATCATATATGATGCCAAGGATTATAAAAAAAAGGCATAATTCTATAATCCCGTAATATAAAAACAATTGATCACATCCAAGCAAAAAGCACTTTCAATAGAAATTAGCTTTGTGTTCCAGGTGTAGAGCACAAACCATCTTTCTCCCTACCCTTGAATATGTTTTGCCAATCGGATCAGTCAGAACCAGAACCGGAAATAGCCGGGACCGGAAGTGGTGTTCCTGATTGGTAAGGAGCCCTCTAGCAGGGACCCTTGTTCAGGTTCCTGCCCTAAAGGAAGCACTACAACTCCAAAATGTTGCACAAAATATAATTTTAATAATAGCAAACATATAATGACAGCTTAAAGCACAAATATAGTATAGAACTTAGACAATAAAAAAAAACATAAAAACATTTCATAACAACTTCAATCCACACTGCTTAATGGTACCTCTCAGTTATTCAAACTGTATCCTACATCATTCAGATACAAGTAAAACATGACTATGGCTAGTCCATGGAACGTTGTCTTACCTACCCAGTATGCATATGGTAAATCATGGGCACTGGTCGCTGAGGAGCTCCTCGGCCAATACGTTCATTTGGCACAGTGATATCAGGATAAAGTTTGGTAGGTCGGTGGGTCTTCAGCCCCACAGATCACTGTCCATGACAGGCATCCCTCGTCAATGGCTCCCGAGCCTCCTAATATCACAGTGGCATGCCCCTCATATTTTCCAAGGGGTGCAAGCAACCTATTTTCTTAATAAGAGTTTATCTAATCTTCCATACTTATCTCAGCCAAGAATTGTCCAAATTCCCAGGTAAGATACGCAAGGAACATAGGTCATAAATCCATATGCTATACTGATAAGCCCTCCATGCCTCGTCATAGTTGTTTTTGAAGCTGTATATTTTGAAAAACATGTTTTCAACTTAAACTTTGCTAAACATGTTTTTCATTTGCTGTATCATAGTTGTTTTTCATATCCTGGGCATGTCAAGACATGTCTCTGACTTATGTTTGCTACTCCATAGCACAATGATCACAAAATGTCTGCCAGTTGCAAGATGGCATCCATTCTCTGACCACAAAATGGCGGAGCAAACTACAAAATGGGGAATGAGATCCAGACAAAATGGCGTCCAGGTTGCCACTTTACCTATTATTATCACAGGGCATTAAGTTGGATGAGATAAGTTCAGCTTTAATGATGCCTGTCCACTTTCAAAAATGTATTTTTAGCTTTTTTATTATGAGGAAGATGTGTGTTTGCCCTATGCTCTTGATTTTTTTAAATACGTGCAGATTTATAGTTTTCAGTGGCTTTTTGAGACATTTTGTACTTATAGAGAAAATCAGGCTTGGGAAAATTATATATGGCAGCATATTAGGTTAGTATGCATATCATTCCACACCTTGCCCAGTACTAGATGATAAGATTTTGAGTTTCATGATTGGTACCCGTCTAAATATTTAATCATACTGGTGTTCTCATGTCTTACCCCGCATACAGTCATCACTTTCAGTATTGAGCTGATAAGGGCCACAAGCCCAAAACCTATTACTAAACTGAGAAATAATGTAGTGTAAATATTAAAAGCAATACCAAAGCAATGCTAGCTTAATGGATTTCTTAGAACTTTGGACAGCATAGAGATGAAAAGAGATCATTTGAAAGCTTTGCCTACTCGCTAAGAATAATAGGTAGAGCCTGTTGTGGTTGGTGTGAGTGTGTGCTATGTAAATATGTTCTGCTTTGAAAAATGCTTTTCACCTTGTACCCTTGAATAGAGGCATTTTTGATCTGTTTTGGCCCACTATATTTAGTCTAACATGGTTCTCTCCCTAGCCTGGCTTGCTTCTGTAGTACAGTGCTCAGAGGCCCTGTTCACACAGTGTGGACGGTCTGCAGTCACCAGTGTTCAGCTTTTGATAAGCACTTGTGATAGCGACTTCTAGTCAATAGAGTGAAATTGCTATAGCAGCAGCCACTAAAGTGCTGCAAACAAGACTTTTTGGAGGTAACTGTGGTCGCTCATTGATCACAATTGCCTCCTTGAATGTGCCCATATCTAAACATAGGCAGTGATTCAAAGTCAATTGCAGGGGAAAGAGCTTTCCTTGTGCCTGAGAGGACACATTTTACTCTGGCTCCCAGCACTGGGACTAATAGAAAGTGATTTCAGCAGGAAACCTACTGCTACCAAGCATGGGAGGTGGAACAGAAACTGGCATCTAAAGGTGCCACAGCTTGCACCCAGAGTGAACTAGATTAGTTACTCTCCAAGCTGCCCTCACAGGATGACTCCTCAAACATGGTTGAGGCCTGTGTCTCTTTTGTTTTGTTTGTCTCTTCAGCAGGCCGTATCACAGAAGCTTCTCTGAGTGCTGCAAGCCCTTGACGCAACTCTCCAGAACAGGGCTTAAAACAGATCTGGTCTGATCTGAAAGCACTTACTGCCTACTAAGGCAGATATCCCAACTCTGGTGGACAGCACCAAAGCAGATTGTATTGCCCTGGCTGAATGCTTTGAGACCACATGTATGGTGCAGATAAATCAAGTAAAACTAGAACTGGTAGACACTGCAGCCAAGGTGTCCAAACTTGAAGTCAACCACAAGCACTCTGAGGCTCTTTTGGCAGAGGTATCACAGAGACTAAAATGACATGAGGAAACCAATCAGACCATGTGACTCCAGCTGGAAAGTAATGAAGATCACCACCACAGGAACAATTTAAGAGTACGAGGTATCTCAGAAGCTGCAAGTGAAATGGAGTTAATCCCTACTTTGCAAGGCATCTTTAATATACTTCTTGAGGACTCAGACGATAGCAGCATTGTAATTGCACAGCATTACGCCTACAAGGTCCTTCAAATAAATCATCTGACTCTCCCAGAGATGTGTTATGCCACATACATTTCCTGCAAGAGAAGGAGGCAATCTCGAGGACAGCTAGGGGCTCCTTTGTATTTGATGGAGCAGTGCTTCTTTTTTTTTTCTGATGTGTTCCCTGAGAAAGTCTGGAGCAAGTTATTGCTTGAGATTCCCCTTTGCCATTATTGTCAGCAGTAAATTCTTTACAGTGGGAAAACTATAAGATTTGCAAGAGTTGTAAAGAGAACTGGCTAGAAATTCCAAAGTCATCTCTTTCTCTCCATAGGGGAAGTAGTGGAAAAGCAAGCAATGAAGAGGAACTCCTGTTTCTCTTGCCTCATGATAACTGGGGACACAAGGATCACTATCAGATAGGTTTCCTTGATGTTTGACTGCCATGTACTCATTGCTGTTTATCTGCTTTGAATGTTTCTGAATTTATGATTGCAGGGCACTTGCCATGAAAGCACGATCACCCTGCAATCTACTCGATGTGAACAGGCTCTTAGGTCCCCTGGGCTTATACAGCCAACTTTTTGCTGATAAGGCACCACAAGCTTGAAACGTGTACACAATCAGGAAGTGACGGCTGTGCAGAAGTATGGGGGGCATACTTCACAGGGAAACTGGGGATGCGGCTAACCTTGCTCCAAATGCCTAAACCAACACTTCATGCCTGGCCTTAGTATGCATGACATAAAGCACTGATTGGACAAAAGCATGCACATGCTCTGTGGGAACAGCAGAAATCATTGGTGTGGGTAATCTCGGGGGGTTTCACACAGTGGGACATCCTGGATCAGGATCTTGCAGGTAAGAGGACAATCACTGGCATAGTTAAAATGCTTATGATAGGTCCACTTCAAAGTGGACCAAAACCTGGCACTAGGGGGTAAACAAAAGCTGAGGTGCTAAGCCCATGAAGCCACAGAGCAGACATCTTATTTGTTTCATTTATCAGCTGGTTTCTGTTAAAGCAACCACCTCCTTCTTAGGGATTAATAAGAGTCTGCCCCCCCTCCCCAGCTGTGTGAGACCTAGTGTAATCTCACCATTAATCCAACGCATTATACAGAGACCCTAAACAGGTAAATTCAAAGGTGACAGGGTTGCTTCCTGTCAGACAGACAGTTCTTTGATCTGTCCAACACTAAGTACACTCTCACTCTCCCCTCACATAGCATCACAGGCAAAGGTGATTGTTACACCAATGGGTTGGGCTACATTTGGCATTGTGCTAAACTTCCATGTCTATTATGTAAATTAAGAAAATCATTTTTAAATGTAAAGTCCACTTTCAGTGGCATTTTTGAAAGTGAATATTATGGTGTACCAAAAGGATGACTGGACATGTTCGCAAATTTGTTCTTTATGGAAGCAGTTTTCACTACCTGCAATATGTTGCTGTTGGCAACTGTACACCAAGAAGAGAGTGAACCCTGTACCCACAGAACACTGCTGCTTTGGCCATTGCTGATGTGACGGAACTCACTCAAGCCTACACATGCCCAGAAGCAGCGTTCTGTGTGTACAGGACTCCCGTCTCTCTTCTTGTGAATTTTGGTGTACAGACACCAATAGCAATAGATTGAAAATGAAAACTGCTTCTATAAAACACATTTGCTAACATAAGAAAAAAATACTAGATATGCTTTGCACCTTGAAGTGAAAAAAAATCAGCAAAATTAGACTTTCCCTTTTATCTAGGTAACACAGAGTGAAAGTTATAATACGAAAAATTATTCCATTGCACAGAATATTTCCAAGCAAATAAAGAAAAAAATTAGGAACACTGGAAGACATGTCCTAAACATGAAAATTGTCTCTAAATAGTGATTTTAGTGAATAGTTCTTCAACAAGAGTTGGCTAATTTGAGCCACAGTAATAAGATGCGCTGTATAGTTTGTTCTGTCATCAAATGTACAGTAAAAATATACAGTTTCAAATTGAGAGCAAGTACAAGGATGGGCACTGCAATTATTTTTCCAAGGTACTTTATAAACAATTATATTATTGATCTTATTTAACATAATAAGTCATTTTGGTGAGAGTTTAATTTATTTAAGGATTTAAAAATAGGCCACCTCTTAGATTTATCAGTTTAATTTGCATTCAAAGCAAACGTTTAGATTTTCATTATCGTTTACGTTATCAAACAAATAAGCCTAGCAATATGCTAAGACATCAGTCTGATGGAGATTCACACAGCTCAATAGCCACTGAAATTAAATAAGCAATTTTCTCTGTCCATTAATTGTCAATAGATTAAGTATTTCTCACTCTTGCTGCCTCATGTGAAAGAAAAATCAAATCAATACACATTTCCTAACATGCCCAAATTCTACACATGTTCAAACAGGAATAAATCATGCACTGCAGGTACAGAAAATTATTGAAGTGTAAGAAATGCAGCTGATTGACAGGTTAGTTAGGGGTTGCACAGTTGTCATTACCTAACCATGTTCGCATTAATTTACTCACTAGGGGTTTTACAATAAAATATGAGTGGCTAGTAATTAATGTACTTAAAATTTTAATACCTTTATTGCTTAAATATTCTGAATAAATGGCCTAATTTGCAGACACTTCAAATTTTATAAAGGTCAGGAAATTCCACACTTAACCTTAAAAATTAGTAAAGCATGTAGCATAGACTTGATCAGTTGTAAGAGGTGTTTTCCTCAAGGTCAGAGTGTTTTTAGTTATGACAGACGCTAATAAAGCTTAATGGCAGTAGACAGGTATATTAATCAAATTTTTTACATATGGTATGTAACACCTTTAAAAAGAAAAATGTTTACGGCGTTAAGATACTGTACATCCATTATATATAAAGCATACTTTTGGTAAAAAATATGTAGTTTGCAAACAATTTAAATGAATCCTATAACTATGGGAATAGCTGTTTTTTCAATTGTGCCTATTCCTTAAAGCGGAATTCCAGCCTCCATGTAACAGACTCCCCTAACATCCACGCCATCCCAATCCTCCTGTTCTTAGCCAGTTGCAGATGTTTAAAAATGGGCCTCACCTGACCAGTCCCATAACCCTGGTGTACCCACAGTGTGATTGATGGCTTAATCAATGCAGTAGCACGCTGCCACTGCACTAATATTCTGACTGTGTAGTCAGTCATAGTTGGGGTAGCTCCTAGTGGGGGAACAAGGGCCTGTCATGTAAGTTTTGCTTTTAAGCACCCAAATTGTTCTTAGCATGGAGGTGAGGGGGGAGAGTGACAGGTGGAACATCCGGTTCGAAGCAGTGTTGAGTGAGCTTCTGTGATATTTTTTTCTCTCAAGTTCAGACAAAGTTAAGCCTAACTTAGGTGCTCCCCTAAGTTGGGTTGCTACTATATTTCTACATTTTATAGACCTTTATACAACAGACTGAATCAAAGACATAGAAAGGGGAAATAGCTTAGCAATTGCAACCCTGGATAAACATTTCACTATACAGTATATTGTCTATTAGATGCAAAACACATGACTACCTTTTTTCTTCCAAAAATACACTTAAATATATAAACAGAGCATTTAGAAGGGTACCATAACAGTCACTTTACAGTGGATTTGATACATTGTTTGTATAGTGAGCAGCATTTACAATGTTTTAAGGTTCTGCTTAGGGTGTCTACTCTATGTTTTCAATGTCTTTGTTTTGTTTTTTTCTTAACCTCTCTTGGCCTATGAATATAATGATACATTATTTTAGCTAATCAGTAGTGCAATCTTTTTCGTGTTGGAGCCTTTTGACATCTTATTATTATTGTATCATTTAGGGCAGTTATTATCAGAATCAGTTAAAGGAGGACTCTCGTGAAAATATAGCACAGTAACAGAATAAAATGACACTTGACCATATCAATCTTTGGGTGATAACAAATAACCTGTGGCAAAGGAAATATAAAAAATAAAGCCTTCACATCTGCTGCAGCTGTAATCAGTGATATAATATATATTTCCCTCCATATTTCTTATTTGTTATTTCCATGTTTCGTCCTCTTTTTTTTATTCTCACACCTTTCCTCTTGGGTCACATTGGGTATTGCCGCACTATGACTGAGGAGCATGGCCTTATCCACTCATGCTAGGGGGGTGTTTATTTTTTGTTTTTCATTGTAGTGTCAGCTAGTGAAGGGTTTGTTATTGTCATTAATATTGTTTATTTATGAAGAGCCAACACCTAGCACGGTGCTGCACAATAGGGGGTCATGCTAAAGATTTTGTGAAGCAAGTTCAACTCAACTGGGTGCACATTTGGATGTAAATCGCCGCCTACATCTCAGTTAGCTTTTTCATTTTAACACATAAATGCAATAAAAATATATACCTGCACTTGTGAAAGGCATTTTTATAGGTGAGGTGCATTATTTTTCCAATGAGGTAAGAATGATTATTTAAAAGTTCTTCAGTATAGCCCATAGGGTACTGTGGTTTACAGACTTTAAAAATAATATTCTTCCCCCATTGGAAAAATAGTATTGTTTATTCATAAAGCAGCATTGTATTCTGTGGTGCTGTACAAGGTACACATACAGGACTAAGACAAGTACAAATACAGTAGGAGAGAGGGCCCTACTCTTGCATGCTTACAATCTAAAGGGAATACGACAGGCTGCCCAGTATTCTGAGGGATGATAAGACAGTAAGATGGGTGGGTTAAGTCAGATGATAGGCTCCTCTAAATATATGGGTTTTAAGTAGCATTTTTGAAGGTTTTAAGGGAAGGGGAGTGACAAATTGTATGAGGAATGGCATTCCAGAGGAGTGGAGCAGCGCTTGTGAAATCCTGGACTTGAGAGTGAAATATATGAGGGGACTTGGTTATCAAGAGCATTGTATGTTAGGGTTAGTAATTTGAACTGAATTTTTTCAAAAAGTAGGAGACAGTGGAGTGATTGACAGAGAGGAGCATCAGAGGAAGAGTGAGAGAATAAATAAATGAGAAAAGCAGCGGGGTTAAGGATTGATTGCAGGTGTGCCAGTCTGTTGGCAGTAGACCATTGAGGAGGGTGCTGCAGCAATAGTCAAGGCATAGTAGTAGTCTAGAGATGATCAGGGTATGCACTAGAATTTTAGTGGGGCCTCTGGTGAGAGAGAGTATAAATCTGAGACAACGTGTTTGAGGGGCTGCCATTATAGGTTGGTCACTGACAGATAAATTGATGTTGGAGATGGGAGCAGAATTGGATGGTGGGAAGATAAGTTCTGTTTTGTCCATTTCAGTTTGAAAGTGAGAGGACATGAATGAATAGATAGCCGTTAGACAGTTAGGGGAACGAGATAGGAGGGAGGAGAGGTCAGGGCCTTAGAGAGATTTGGGTGTCATCTGCATAGAAGTGGTGTTGGTAGCCAAAAGTGTTTATAAGTTATCTAAAGTCATAGGTATAAATTGAAAAGAGTAGAGGACCGAGGAAGATCCTTGTGGTACCCCAACAGATAAAGAGCACAGTGAGGATACCATGTCAGAGTGGGAAACGCTAAAAGTGCAAACTGAGAGGTAGGAGAAGAGCCATGAGGGAGCAAGAGTTTGAATTCCAAGCGAGCATTTGGAGTAGAAGTGAGTGGTCAACAATGTCAAATGCAAAGATAAGTCAAGAAGAATGAGAATGGAGAAGTGGCCCTTGGATCTTGCAGTTAGCAAATTGTTAGTGAAGTGAATGATTCAGAGCCTCCATTGGGAGCGTTTGGGAGCGTTTCCGTTTCTGCGTACGCCGGCGAGAACGCTGTGAGTACTACTCTCAAAGCCTATTTTCCCTACATCCAGTCCAGGCCGTCCCAATATCCTCACAATTGGGTGTTCGCCTCTAGAGGGCGCTTGACTGCAAGATCAAAGATGTAGCTCCTCCCAGCCCCCTATAAAGGCAGCTGCCCCTCTATCATTCCCCAGTTGTTCATCTTGCAGTTTGGCTGCATAAGATCGTTGGCACTATCTCTCAGATATTAGCAGCAGAGTGGGGCCACCTAGCCCGTCTGCCGCTGCGAACTCTATTTCCATGGATCTCCTCTGACCCATTCCTGCCTCTGACAGGCAGTGAGGAGCGGTCTCTGGCTTCCTACTCACCTCCCTGCGTTCCCCCGTCGGGTGCCCGGGATGCGCGCCTCTCGAAAGTCGCGCACTCGCGGGCTTCCTCCGCATCGCCGTGTGCGGCGCTTCTGAATGATAGACGGGGGGAGCGTAGCCACGCTTGTACCATGCGGCGGCCCTCACTGACAGGCCGCCGCCATGACAGTGCTGAAGGAGGTAGCGTTTTTCTCATGAGGTGCTGCGGGGGGGCGGGGCCCGGCGTCGGCGCGCTGCTGATGTCGCGCCGCTTCCGCCCCCCCAAGGATCCTTCCAGAAGGCGGCTGGGCCATACGCGCTGCTCCCCTGCTGTTGCTCTGATGCTGTGCTGGGGACCAGGCTCAGGCCTTCCTGCTGTGGACGCTGCAGTGATCCCTCCTGTCGGTGTCCTGGGTCCCTCTTTTGATTGCTATTGCATTCTGCCATTTGTATTTATGCTAAGGCTGACCAGGGACTCTCTCTTTTTTGTTTAGATCATGGGCTAAGGTTGAGGGTTGTGGTTCCTCCCGGTCCCCCTTTTTAGTAAGAGGGATTGTTTATAGGCTTAGGCCAGTAGAGTCTAGTAGCCTTATTGAATTTTACTATTTTTAATCACCATAATGGAGGCATCAGGGGATAGTGAGCTGGGGGCCCCATTTGGGCAGGACAGGCTCTGCCCCTTGTGCAGGAGGAATCATCTGGGCGGATTCAGCACTATTTGTCCCACTTGCACCAGAGGCATTGTTTCGGACCATGAGCGGGCGGTCGCCCCTGACCCTAGCCCTATATTACCTTCGGCCTCTCCGGACCCTCCACTGCTGCATTCAGCACCTAGTGAAGGGGAAGCCACCAAGGGGTCTCATACTGATTTTGCACACAGGCTGGCTAGTCTCGAGGAGCAGATCTTGTTGACAGCCCCTAAGAAGGCCTCGAGTAAGAAGCAGCATCTGGAGCCGATTTACTCGGATTACGATCTTTTTGATTGCTTGGGTTCTGCGGAGGAAGGTGAGTTGCCTGATGATTCTCGCTCAATGGTCGAATATTCCGCTGGCGACGACAGTGTCTCTGGTTCCTCCTCGGACGAGGATTCTTGTCTCCCAGATGATACAGAGAATTTGCTCTCATCCGTGTTTGATACCCTACACATTGTTCCTCCCAGAGCGGCTAAGAGTAAGCAAGGTGATTTATTTCGGCCTGAGAGGCAAAGACGGGTCTTCCCGGAGCAGCCCCACTTTTCTAACATGATCCTTAAGGAATGGGAAAGGCCCAACAAGTTACTGTCGGTCCCTAAGGGCCTGGATAGGCGGTATCCTTTCCCTGCTGAATCGGTTCGGTTATGGTGTCACCCTCCCGAGGTGGATCCTCCCGTGTCAGGCTTGTCCAATACCACTGTTATGCCGTCGCCTGATAATGCTTTCTTACGCGATCCTGCAGACAAGCGCATGGATCAGCTGGTCTGCCATGCGTTCACCTTTGCTGGTGCCCTCTTTCGCCCCGCGTGCACCTCAGCAATTGTCTCACTAGCCAACAGGAGAAAGGTGAGACACCCTGTGGGTAGAGCTAAAGCTCGCAAGCTGGCTGAGGAGTATAAGGAACTCAAGGCTTGCTTGGATTTCATTGGCTTTGTTGTTACTGCCATGGATCATGTGGTCAGGCTTGGTGCTAGGATTTCGACCTTGCTTGTGGCTCTGGCCGTTCGCTCTGGCTGAAGCAGTGGTCGGCTGATGCGGCTGCCAAAAAGTTCCTCACAAGTCTACCCTTTGTGGGAAGCCGCCTGTTTGGGGAGCTCCTGGACCTTTTGGTCAAGCATGGTAGACTCCCTCAGAGAAGGAAGCCTGCTCGGTCCTTTTGGAACCCCTCTTCCTATCGTTCCTTTCAAGGAGAAAGAGGCTCTTCATTTCCTGATGCCCGCAGAGATACCTGGGGCAGAGGTAGGTCCTGCGGCCGCCCCAACCCCTCTTGGGGAGCTAAGTCCAAGCCCCCTGCCAAGCCCTCTCAGGCATGAGGGGGTGCCCTCACCCATCCGGGTGGGGGAACGGCTTCTGCTGTTTGCTCAGATCTGGAAACGTCTCAGATTGGTGGGTTCAGGAGGTAGTGTCCTCCGGCTACAAGATAGAGCTGGCAGCCAGGCCGCCCACAAAATTCCTCCGTTCAAGAATATCCCGAAACCCGCTAAAGGCTCAAGCATTGAGAACGGCTCTGTAACACCTCCTGCGGATAGGTGTGATTTGCCCTGTACCCTCGCAGGAACAGGGTCCGGGATTCTATTCCAATCTGTTCACGGTTCCCAAGAAGGACGGAACACTAAGGCGATCCTGGACCTAAAGGGTCTCAACAGGTTTGTAAGAGTCAGACATTTCCACATGGAAACATTGCAGTTGGCAGTGAGATCGCTTTGGCCCAGCGACTTCATGACCACGGTGGACATCAGGAATGCTTATCTGCACATCCCGATTTTCAAGAGACATCAGAAGTTCCTGAGGTTTGCTCTGGAGGATCAACATTACCAGTTTGTAGCTCTTCCATTCCGGATATCTTCAGCCCCCCGTGTGTTCAAGGGGATGGCGGGCATCATGGCTATCCTGAGGAGCCAGGGTATTCGTGTGTTACCCTATCTGGACGATTTGCTGATTTCGGGCCGGTCCCTTCAGCAGGTCGAGAGCAATACTTGAACGGTTTTGTCAACCCTGGAGACCTTCGGCTGGGTAATCAATTACCCCAAGTCCTTTATCATTCCCTCAACAGTGAGATCCTTCCAAGGAATGACGATAGACATCGCTCAGGTCAAGGATTTTCTGCCACAGCAGAAGGTTTTGCGTCTCCAGATGCAAGTGCAGGTCTTGCTGTCTTGTCAGCAGCCGTCGGTACATCTGGGGATGAGATTAGTGGGCCTGATGGTGTCATGCTTCGAGGCAGTACCCTTCCCCAATTTCACATGAGACCTCTACAATTGAACCTGCTGACCGGCTGGAATCGGATGCAGAAATCTCTGGAGCAAGGCTTTTCGCTGTCCCCCCTAGCCAGGCAGTCCCTCTTGTGGTGGTTGGACTCCCGGAACCTGCTGGTAGGCAAGTCCTTTCTGGCTCCCCATTGGGAGATAGTTACCACGGATGCCAGTCTGACAGGCTGGGGAGGTGTTTGGCAGACCCTGAAGATCCAGGGTCAGTGGGGTCTGCAAGAAACCGTTTACCCATAAATCTCATGGAGCTGAGAGCAATCCAGTTGGTTCTTCTATGCTTGACTCCCCATTCAAGAGGCCGTGCGATCCAGGTTCGCTCGGACAATCAGGCTCCTGTGGCCTACATCAGCCACCAGGGCGGGACTCGGAGCAAGAGATACCTCGAGGAGGTAACCCAGATTCTGACTTGGGCAGAGGAGAATGTTCCCTGCATCTCGGCGGTCTACATCCCCGGGGTGGAAAACCAGAAGGCAGACTCCCTGAGCAGGAGTTCCTTGCGCCTGGGGGAATGGTCAGCAGCGAGATCTTTCAGACTCTGTGCCTCCGCTGGGGTCAGCCGGATGTGAATCTGTTTGCGCCCAGACACAATCACAAGCTTCCAAGGTTCGTCTCCCTCTCAAGGGATCCTCTGGCCATTGCAACAGACGCTCTGGCGATTCCTTGGACGGAGTTCAAATTTCTGTATGCATTCCCCCCGTTTCCGTTAATGGGCAGAGTGCTGCGCAAGATAGCCCAGGAGGGGGTACCAGCCATCCTGGTGGCTCCTCCCTGGCCGAGAAGGAGTTGGTTTGCAGACATAGTACAGATGTCAATAGATCACTACATCATGCCCGACGCCCCAGGGCTTCTCACACAGGGGTCGCTGCGACACCCCAATTTACGGACGCTGGCTTTGACGGCCTGGCTGTTGAAACCTCAATCCTGACGGAGAAAGGGGTTGCCGGCCACGGTTGTGCAGACAATGATTCAGGCACGGAAGAAATCTTCTTCCATGATATACTACAGAGTCTGGCGAGCCTATATTGCTTTGTGCGAGGCCAAGAGCCTTTGCTATTTCTAGGATTCTGGAGTTTTTACAACATGGTTTAGACTTGGGTCTCCAGCTGAGCACCCTCAAGGGTCAGGTCTCGGCTTTAGCCATCTTTTTCCAGAGATCTATTGCCAACCATAGGTTGATCAAGACTTCTTTCTAGGTAGTTACCCATGCTCCGCCACCGCGTAAGTCAGTATTACCGGTGTGGGACTTGAATTTAGTACTATCTACTCTCCAGGGTCCTCCCTTCGAGCCATTTAGTGATGCTGCATTGTCTATCTTGACTCTCAAAGTGGTCTTTCTGGTAGCAATCACCTTGGTGCGTCGTGTATCAGAGCTGGCCATGCTTTGTATGAAACCACCCTACTTTGAGCTGCACATATATAAGGTGGTTTTTCGCTTTAAACCTGATTTTTTGCCTAAGGTCGTTTCTCCCTTTCACCTTAATGAGGAAGTTGTCTTACCTTCCTTGTGTCCAGCACCGGCTAATTCCAAGGAACGGACCCTCCATGCTTTGGATGTGGTCAGAGCCATAAAGTATTACCTGGCTGTGACTGAATCCTTCAGGAAACCGGATTTGCTCTTTGTCCTAACAGAGGGTTCTAGGAAAGGATTGCCAGCAGCCAAGTCCACTTTCAGTAAGTGGATCAGACAGGCGGTGGTACAAGCATATCCTGCCAGGGGGAAGGAACCCCCCTTTTCGGATCACAGCTCATTCTACCAGAGCTATTGGTGCCTCTTGAGCTTTTCAGCACCAGGCATCGGTGGAACAAGTTTGTAAGGCCGCAACTTGGTCTTCTGTTCATACTTTTACGAAGTTTTACAAGGTGGATGTCAGGGCCTCAGCTGACGCTGTTTTTGGCCGAAAGGTGCTTCAGGTGGTAGTAAAATGAACTACATGCTGTTCTGCACTGGGGATCCCGCCCATATGGACACTGCTTTTGGATTTTCCAATCTTGAGGATACTGGGACGGCCTGGACTGGATGTAGGGAAAAATACATTTCTGTGAAACTCACCTTTAGAATTGTTTTTGTATACATCCAGTCCAGGCCGTCCCACCCCGCCCTTGTGTTCATTATGTCCTGTATGTCTGTTATGGTGATCAACCATTTTTTTGTTCATAGGACTGTTTTTTCTAGTGTTTGCTTAGAGAGAGTACAAGCTTAAGCTATGTGAAGTAACATGGTTTCTTAGGCCTCCCAGCCTGCCCTCTTTTGTTGAGTACTGGGGGCAGCTGCCTTTATAGGGGGCCGGGAGGAGCTACATCTTTGATCTTGCAGTCAAACGCCCTCTAGAAGTGAACACCCAATCGTGAGGATATTGGGACGGCCTGGACTGGATGTATACAAAAACAATTCTACAAGTGAGTTTCACAGAATTGTATTTTTACAGACGATGCTCTCGTATACGTTTATGTGAAACGCTCGTCTCCTAGCGTTTTATAGCATTTTTTCATGTACCTTGCCACAAAATGTTTCACAGTCCAATGAGGTCCTACTTGTTCCCATCGGAAAAATCCAGTTTTTGCCCTTCATTTAGCCCCTAAATGCCGTAATATTTTTGTTTTTGTGAAATTAGGTCTAATGAGGTCCTACTAGTTCCCATCAGAAAAATCCTGAATTTACCCTTCATTTAGCCCTTAAATGCCGTAATATGTTTGTTTTTGCGAAATGTTTGACTGTCCAATGAGGTCCTACTAGTTCCCATCGGAAAAATCCTATTTTTACCCTAAATTTAGCCCCTAAATGCTGTAATATTTTTGTTTTTGTGAAATTTATACACAGACACTGACTTTTTTGGTGGCTTGTACACATATGCAAACCTCTTTTATTTAACTGTTTCCTATACCCTGGCCCTGCTATCCTATTACTTATTGCTGTGCCAAGTCTCTTCTGTTCCAAACTACTTAGCATACCATGCTTGCCATGTATTCTTCTTTACTTCTGTATGTACTGGGTGGGGGAAAAATATAGGATATGCTCTTATTTAGGGTGACGTTCCAGTTTAAATATTAATTTTGTAAGCGTGTAGAGGAAAAGGATCTACTGGAGTAAAAACACATGCCTCAACAGTGAGAAGAAAACTCAGTAGACATTGAATTATAAGGCAACATACAGTAATGCTTGTACAGATGGTTCCAGCTTGATTGGGTGGGACTCCTTTGCCTTGGAGATAATGAACCCAGATCTAACAATTTATATAATTTAGGTGCTATTCTATTATATTTTACCCAAATGCTCCCCAACCCTCTCCTCAACTATGTGTCGGACTGGGGTGTCTTCCAGAAGAACTCTGGGCGTTCACCTACATTCAAATGCAGATATTTCCTGTATATTCTGTACTAAAATTATGTCAAATGTTATTGCGTGTGAGTGGATAATTTTTGGTCTTCTGCCACTGAACATTGGGCAGCATAATACCTACTATCACATGAGGGTCGATTAAAGGTCGGTGCGCAAAAACGCTCAGGCAGAGCGCACTCCAGGTACATGTGTGAATCACACCAAATGGCAAGCGCACGGGAATGTCACAAAATTGATTGTGCAACATCAGTTTGATTGAACATTCTTCCAGTACAGAAACACCCACACACAAATTACAAGCTGCCACCACCACCGTAACTACACATAATGCGATTAAACAGGGCCAGTGGAACGCTCTCCAATCATCATCCAAACAAACTCTGTTGGGGAGTAATCGAGTCACCACACACACCTACACACCCCTCTCCACATACAAGCAGGGTACAGGCAATCCACACTGATTCCGTACCGTCAGCTTGCAATCTGCTGGTTCACACACAGTCACCATGCAGCACTCAAGTTATTTGTGAGTCATTAACCCTTGTTACACTATGTGATTAGATACGCTTTTCCAATCATACAATGGATTATGTACAATCGATCTTACAGTCTCTGGGTTTATACACATTTACAATCTGCCAAAAAGGTAGGCCCATGCTTAGTGCGAACATTTTTATTAAAAATAAAAAGACGAAAATACAAAAGTCTTCCGATTCCAAGGGTTGGAAGAACAGTTGGGTTGGACACACCATGATCACGGATCGGACCCTCTGTATGTGACCAAGAAAACAGTTTTGGATTTATGATAGATTCCAAGAGCCTGGAAGACCTCCCTGGGTGGGTGCTGGGGCAGGCTGATATTTTATTAGGCCTTAGCCTGGGGGACAAAATTAACCTTTTATAATTTGATCCCTAACTTGAGCTAGGAAGGTCCCACCTGGTATATATTGGGTTCTTAATTTCCCACAGGGTGTAAGCTTTCAAAAGATATCAAAATTGACATGGCTGGCAATGTCCTACTCAGGAGTAAGGGTTTCCGGTGTCCACATAGAGACCAATATCAAATATGGGGGAACCAAATTGACCATCAGACTTGGATAAATCTTATGGTGGTGTCTGCAGGATGCTATTGTAACTTATGTTCAAGTTATGGGACAAGTTATTTGTAGTTAACCTTTAGTAGTTAACCTTAGTAGTTAACCTTTAGTAACCTTTTAGTAACTCCGTACTGCAAGCTTTCCTTATTAGTGGTTGTAACTGGAAGGCAATTCATTTATGGCCTTGTGCTCAGGAAATCTCTGAAGAATCCGGTTTATTTTCTAATAAGATGCTGTTAGAAATGCAAGGGGAGGAGGCAGAAGGGGGATCATGACATAAATTAGGGTATTGGCTGTCACAGCGAGAAGCTTGGATTGCTTCTTCTTGTGGCAGTTTGCACTTTCTGCAATGAAAATATGCTGTTTTGATGCGCAAATGGCCCTGCTCCATGCACATTTGGCCGGCTACGCAATTGAGACAGATGTTTCCCCCCCTTCCTTTACTGTTTCTCTATAGTGATTTGACCTCTCCAGTTTCTGTGTTTTATGCGATGCTCTATTCGCTATTTCAGAGTGTTTTCTCTGGCGAACCTGTGTTCTTTTTTTTTTGTGGGGCGATGTTCTGATTCCAGTTAACCCTTAAGATTTTTTTCCAATGTTTTGTCCAAGATGTTTTTTTTAACCCTCCCTCCCCTGTTTGGTTTGCATATTAATGCTTAATAATTCCAGTATAATTTTTTTATTGTTTTTAATTTGTGTGATCTTTGACAACTTTTTATCATTTTTTTCGAACAAAAAAACAAGAAAAAAGTGTTCAATCCCTAAAAAGAACTTGCAGCTGGCACTTTCAGTGTTCAAAAACATGCTGCCGGCATGTGTTTTCGGAATGAAATAAGCCTGTTACTCATTGAATCGACATAGTTACTAAAGGAAAGAGGAGGAAATTCACTCTTCAAATTGCCACATTTGTGCATTTTTGTCCCATAAAAATACCATAAATCAGGTGGCGGAGACAGTTTGGTGCGCCAAAATGGCACTAGCGGAAGACTTCGGGTGCAAATTAGCACATTGGCAAGCACAAGTGTGCAAATTGGCGCAAAAAATGCTCATCCCATTTTGATGTCCATGAATCAGACTGAAGCACAACTTCCAAAAACTTGCACATTTGTTTACACACGACAATGAATCAACCCTATAATGCTTCATATGTGCAGGATCCTTTGAGTACAGGAGCCGTATAGAGTGCCAAAACATGGGCTGACCAATTGTTCAAAAGTGCTGGTAACCCTATGGTTAAGTCCGAGCCTGCTCAAGGATCACCAATGTTGGATTTTGTGAATTTCCTCACAGCTTACTCTGTAGTATGAAGATCTGCAAAACATGACCTGTTGGTGGGCCTTGAGGAGAGGAGAAAAGACTACTGTCTCTGAAATCATCTCATTCAGTGGGTACAGAATGCTACCCTGTTGGATGCTATGAAGCATCTACAATAAATGTGTCATATGACACCATGGTAGGATGACATGCACATAACAACATGTCATGTAAAACAGAAGGCATTTTTGTATTAGCGGTCTTTGTCTATATAAATCAACTGTCAATTTCTTGTCAGCCCATTCCTTATACCCACAAAATAAGCCTCTTAAATAGGATGTGATTGCAAAGTCCATCTTTATTACTATGTCATTTTCCCAAAGAATAAGATAAAAATACATTTTTCTTAACTTTGTCTTTTAAACAAATCATCAGCAAATATCTTCCTAAACAGGCTCTAATATGTGCGGTAGATGAAAGGAAAAAAGGTAATGTTAACACATGGTAAGCAATAAACAATGATGCCTGTTTGCACAGTTTATATTTTTCCTCTGTCACTGCACAATTCAATCATTTAAAAAAAAAACATCCAAAAAATGGGTGAGACGCTATGGTGTTTAACGGTTTTAAAATATTTGTTCAGAGAAATTGAGACTGCATCCTTAACACCTGCATCCTTAACATCCTTAACACATTTGTTTGAATGTTTGTTCAAATGTGGCCAGCTTCCCTTAAGACAAAGTTAAGACAGAACTATGGAGGTGCCTTTCAAAAAAAAAAAAGAACATGTTGAGTGAGAAAATCTCTCAAAATTTAAACGGTTACGGATTCTTAGAGCCTCTGCAATTTTGTGTGATAAATGTTTAGTACTATCACAATTAGATACCCGTCTCATGAAGTGCGTTGTTTAGCGTCATTTTGAAGGCATACATGTCTGCTTTTTAGCACCTGCATCTATTCATATTTTACCACTGTTATTTTAACAGAAGCATCTATTGGACCCTTATGCCGATTATAACAGTGCAAGTGAACGCCACTCTGTACCACCAAATTTTAGGCTCTGTACACAAAACAGAGTCGCAAGCCAGTATGTGGAGAGACCCATGTTAGGCTTAATATAGGGGGGCTAAGGAGACCAAAAAACCCTCTACTTAGGTAAAGGAGAAGAGGTGCTTTCCTAAAACGGAAATTATTTGCACAGTACCCAATACAAGGACAGATAGCATTACCCATCAATCCTTGCGGCAGGTGGAGCTATGCAAATCATCTCTTTATGTCTGCCATCCAAGCCCTTAGAAATGCTAAGGGTGCAATGCCAAGGATTAGCTTTAAATTTTATACAGCCATACACATCCCAACTAGTGGACACGTGTTTCGAGCTTTAGGCTCTCATGAGCACTAGGGTGGATGTTTCTGGCTCTGTACACCATATTAGATTTTGGCCCACTAAATTAGATTGGCACTGCATGTAGCAAACACTGGTCAATATTTCTTCATTACAGTCACAGGATATCACTGCTGTAAAAATTGACTTTACAGTGCGTTTAGGCTGTGTTTTAGTTGTGCTCCAAAGTACTCATTGGTATGAAAAATAAGCCTTAAAAAATTATTTTACAAGGAATGGATAAACTGACATTTGGTGACATCTCAGTCCTTCGGTACAAATAATTGTGTTTAACATTACTTCTAAACATAAAACACTTCAGTACCGTTCTGCCCATTGTGGTCTATGGGATCTAAACCTACAGCGTCATTACAAACTGCTGCAGCTGTGAGAAGAATGCTGGCCACCACCAACTATATAGTGCTGGTGATAAATTAGACGCAGGCTGGTGGACACATTCGCACTGACACACTAAGTGCCGCTGAGGCTAAATATTGGCGCTGAGTGGCAATGACTGGGGGCTGATACTTTATAAATGAGTCTACAAGTGCATGATTAAGTGGATGAGGCAGTTTTGGTTCTACAGATTGGTTCTAAGGGGGTAGATTTTTTTTTTCCAATTTCCAGCAATTTTTCATTTCCAAATGTAAAAAATGGACTTGAAGAGGAGATTCTACCGTATCTCGCACCATCCATTCATAGAAGGGCGACCTCCATTGCAATGAATAGACGGCGCTGTTTGACTAATGGGAGGGTTGGGGCATGAGGCATCGGGAGCACCGCTCTCTGAAACTGAGAGGTTTCAGAGCGGCGGACTGGTCCAGGGGGCGAGCTATGCGGGAGTGAATATGAATGCCTGTTTTCTGTGGGATTAGTAACCATTTAAGGCCCAACAAAGGCAAAATTTCTATGTGAACTAAATGCTGCTATTGGATCCAAATTGACCTGACTTTCCAGTCTGGTATGGAGGAACTTTCGTCAAAGATTAGCAAAGGCCGTGGAGAATTACCGGAACAGCCAATAGAAAAATTGGTTCCTCCTTATTCTCTCTGGAAAAGCAGTTCAATAGCAGAATCTCATTAAAGGCAAAAATGCCAAAGGCATTCCCTCTCTGGGCCTCCGTTTTGGTTCACCCAACTAGGACTTTCAGGCAAAAATAGTTTTTACCCTTGGCCATAAAGACACTTAACAAAAACTCAGATAGGGACTGTCATTATATGTATTGTCAGGTAACTCTGCATCTAGCAAAGTGTTAAAATATTAATATTATTTGCAACATGTATACTGTCAAACTTGTATCTGTTCCTGCAACTTGTTTTTTGAAAGCTTTCTTGATGTATCTCCTTGCCATTCCTTGTATGTAACCTGTGCTTACTTGGTGTTATAAAGTGCCTGTATCTGTTTTAACTGTGTCCCTCAGTCCACATAGGTGACTCATATTAGCCCATTACTATGCTAAAAAAAGGGCTGCATTAGAAACATTTTGAGGGAGATAGCCTCAGAGGATAAAATGTGTGTTGCATGCCATCTGCACCATTGTAACAATCATGTGTTGATTCAGAACCTGGAGTAGAGTGTGCTACGTTGTTTTTGGAGTGAAAGGTGACTTTTCTACCTAAAATGCACAGCGATTGCTTGAGTGGATTTTTTATTTAATGTCCAGATTATGTTTCTTGTGGGGGGTGGGGTGGGACTGGCAGGGGAATATTCAAATTTCCTCTTTAATGGTTTTTAAAATTCCAGTGTCCAGACTAAACTTATCCATGAGTCTACATGGACTGCTTCTGAAATATGATTTAATAATACTTATCACTTCCTATTCATTCAGATGTTCACTGGGGTTAGAAGCCAGTTCTACTGACTCAATCTAGAGATGAAAGAGGGTTGTGCTTTTACTCAAAACAGGGGTTTTCCCAAACGTTTTTCATCAAGTACCATGAGCCATTTTCTAATTATCTCAAGTACCAACTGGTTGGTATGTTTGGTATGACACTCAACAAAAAACTACGGTGAAACACACAAAACAGTCATTTGAAGTGCATGAACCCCACAAAAAATACACAGACATATTTTATCACCTTTTGAAGCAGTTTTGTACAGGTAATAGATAACAGCATATCAGGTTGGGGGTCAATCGGCATACCTGTCAAGTACCACCTGAAAGGATCTCGAGTACTGCCAAAGGCACTAGTACAACTGGTTGTCAACCCCTGTGCTAAAATAAATTAGTTGGTTTACCCACAATCTAGAGATTATGCTTCTTTAATAAAAGTTGGATAAAGGGAATGCTATATGTAATGGAACCTTTGCACCCCTTTGATATACTACATATCAAAAAAACTTGTCCCTACCAATAACTAATAACTAACTAAATACAACATACTATCTTAATAAATATCTATAAAAAAAAAAAAGTAAAGAAATGCACTAAAATCTATGAGCTACAGTAAATGTAATCCATCAGAGAAACACATTCCTAAACTTTCTCCACCTTCTACTTAGTCGCACACAGTTTACCCTTATTTTGGCTGCTTATTATGCTACTATTGGAGTAGTGTGCTACAGTTCTAGGCATATGATCACCCAACAAACAACTGCCGACAAATTATATTTCCTTGACAATACTCCAGCTGTAGCCATATTTTTGAGACTGTAGCAAACATAAATTTGCAGCTTTAGATTTTTTTATTATTTTTTCAGATGTGTCTATGATATAATAAAGTACAATTATAAGCTAATTGGAATACAGCATATCATACCTGTGTTTGTGTTCCCTTTGCCAGGCAACACCTATTTATGGTGTTCTGGGTATCATGGCGATGCATGTCCTGCAGTCTTGTTAGCTGCATGTATAGGAACACAACCACCAATATTCTATATTTAAAGAAGACCCCAGTCAAAAATTAATGTAGGTCTCTGGCTTAGGTTGTCTTTACAGTAAAAGAACATTAGGAAGCAAAGTCTGCACACTGAGGTGATGCGGACCCTCTACTGGAGGAGGTGCGGCTGCTGCATGTGTGTCCCTATCAGATGAAGCGCTGCTAAATAAAGATGAGTATCTTTCTAATTCAGGGCTAAATGATGGTGTGATGGGGTAGGTTGGATTGATGCATTGTTCCTGTGAACCAGGAGCCTCCCTGGCCTAGACTTATTAACTCTGTTCTCTGCGGACATTGGAGTGGAAACCAGCGGGCCTTCTGAACTGGTAAGTACTTAAAATACCCTTTACGGAAGTTCTTGAGCTTGCAATCTCAGTTGACCGCTATTCACTAAAGTTTGGCTCCACTCAAACCATCAATATAACACCTTATTAAAAAAACTTCTATGCCTGATTGTTTTTTGATGTGTGGGAGTTCTTTAGGTCATGTTTATACTTTAGAGATATGTTCCAAGTACTGGCAGCAACCCGCATGGGTAATTTGTGAAACTGCTGTGAGTTTCCACATAACATCAAGTGCACCCCAAAAGACAGGCCACAAAAACAGCCACCCTCTAGTTTGGGTAGGTAACTTTACTGTTAATGCAGACCTAGGCTCTTCCGAGTAACACTGTGTCCAGGACAGCTCCTGGTTTCCAGGGAAACTAAAAAAACCTAACCTATTCCCTCACATCATCAGTGAGCCTTGCATTAGAGAGATACTTACCTTTTTAAGAGCATCCTGTGTATAAGGAAGGACAGAAAATCGTTTCCCCCATCAGAGTCCCGTACTTGACTTTGGCCCTTTAGGGATACCAGATCAGGATCCTTGGGGGAGCTATTGTTGAAAGGGACCTTAAGTAATTTTTGACTTAAAGGTATCCCACACAGTGTTTGTACGGATCTTTGCTTTGCCTGGACTGCCTGGCTCAACCTTAAAAACAGTTATTGTACATCCCTTACCATATAAGCATCAACAATTAATAGAATCTTCTAGTGGGGTTACTTTTCTGGTACATTCTAATGCATTTTCCCCTTTTTGAGCTTCTGGAATATTAAACTTTTGTTTATATTGTCTTTGCCTAATGAAGCTTTATTTTGCATCATTCACCAAATATTCTGCAATATGTTTGGTTTTGGTAAGAATGTTATGTTTTATCAATCCGCAGGAACAAGCAAAAACCATTCCTTCTGTTTATGTCCTATCTTCAAGTCCATACTGCACTTTATGCCTCTCAAGATTTTAGAGGAAAAAGTAAACATGGCATTTATGGTGATGTTGTTGAAGAAGTAGACTGGAGCGTAGGTACAGTACTTTTTACTTATCGAAGACTTTTTGGTCTGGGGTTTATGGTAAACAGAATCAAATGATCTTTAAGTGATACAAATCTGTGTAAGCACATAGCCTTCTACTTGTAATAATGTATCGTTGACAGTTATTTGAAGTGGACGTACACCACATGTCTCTGTTGTCCTGTATAAATGTCTGAAATCTAGCACTTTTTTCCACAATCCGCTCCACTTCAGCACTGAATCTTTGCAGGGATGCACTGTAACTGTGGTGACCAACAGGGTTTGCCAAAAGTACATGTAAAGTGCCCTAATGATCCCCACTGGAGGTGATCCATTTAATTTCAACCGGACCAACAGCCTGGCACACTTGCCCCATCTGCATGCATTAGCAGTATTCACAACCAGGTTAACACATTCCACTACTTTACCTGGAGCAGAGACCATTCTATTAGTCACATATTTTACCCTTGTCCACTGCTTAACTCTTTTAATCATTCATAATGAAACAAGGAGACTTCAGGGTTGATGCTGTGAATTCTTTACTTAAAAGGGGCAACTTAAAGTGGACCAAAACCCAGGATTTTGACTATCTTGGGTTTTGGTCCTTTCCCCATGGGCACCCCGCTGCGTGAAACCCCCCAGGATGCCGAGACCAGCTCACCTCTTCCTGGTCCCACGGTGCGTCTAAGATCAGCAACTCTGAGCTCCCTGACGGCCGCATCCTCCGCTTCCCTCTAACAGGGAGAGTGCCTGCACCGGCCATTCACAAATGCTTGATGCGGGCATGTGCCCTGCTAGAGGGATAGCGGGATGCGGCCGCTGCTCTTAGATGTGCCGTGGGTCCGGGAAACGAGGTAAGTGAATAGGGCGACCTGTGGGTTTTGGAGGTTCCGGGGGGGGAATCTTATGGATTCCCAGGCCGATCAAGGTGGGTTTTGGTCCACTTTAAGGTTGTAACTTAAAAGCAGGTTTAATGTTGATGGAATCACCACCCCTCTCAGTATGGAGTTCCTGTGTCTAGTGCTGTCACTCAGCATGCTAAACACCACTCCAGGTGCGCTTTAACTGGGCACCCCCAACAGGTGTACTGAACAGACTATAAACAATTTCAACTTCAAAATTGTAATGGCATAAATCGTACCTCAGAAATCTACCAACCGGAAGTCTCTGGTGGAGGGGAAAAAAAGGATTAATTGTCCAAGCAAATGTCCTTAAACATTTTTTATTAACATTATTAACCAGAAACTTTTTTTACACAGAACGTGAAGTACAGCTGGTGCCACCTTTACCTCATTGCACCACACTGTAATTTTCTTATAAATGTTTCCTTTGTTTGGGTCATACAAAATCACTTATAAAGATGTTGCTGCTGTAATGGATGAAGTTGTATGTCTTCTCCCATGTGTCCCACTCTGTTTGAGACAAGCTATTGGAAGGCCCATCTTGCATCATACAAGTTTTTCCACTCAGTTATCTCGATTGGCCTCTACCCACAGCATCCCTTCTTCGCTCAGATAGGGGTAGTAGTACTCAGTCTGGTAGGCCACTTTCCAGTTAACCTCCTGCTGGGCCTCTGGGAATGTTAAAGTCTTTCCTTCTTCACATACATGCAAACACATTGCACGTAACGCTCCAGGTTTGGAGGTGGTACCACCACGGCCCAATCTCGGTGGTCTCCCCCCTCCAGTGCTCTAAAGGGTTCCCTCACCATAGCGGTGCTCACAGTGCCTGCAAAAGGTTGTGGCCCTCCTTGTCCAGAGCCATTGGTTGCATATTCGTTCTCCTCCTCCGGATACACCACTGGGCGCACAGCAGTGCCAGCGCTGGTTGGCCACCTTTCTCCAAGGCACGGGTGCTGGACGAGATCACCAGTTGGCCCAGGCCATGATGTGGGCAGCAGCCGCCGATTCCTTTACTTTCTCTGCAGGAGCTGTCCACATCTCCAGGTATGTGCCTCTAGTGCCAGCTTAGGCCATGGCTCCTCCATCATGGCACCTTAGAAACAAAGGCTTTCTTTGGGTTTAGGACGAGCCCCAGCAGCTTCCTTCTCAGTACCTGATATGGACAACTGCACCACCATAACCCCCCTCAGGGTAACTAGGGGTTCCTGCAGCTCCCCCACTTCAGCTATCTCTGTTTGCAGCCGCAGCACTGCCTTACAGCTGGGGCATTGTAGCTTCCCCACCTGGGGTAGGTTGGGTGGTCCTCTCACCTTTTTTAGCTGCTGGATGTCGCAAACATGGCTTCGGTCCAATGGCAGTAGCATCTGCAGACAGACTCACAGCCAGAGTAGTCACTACACGTACAGGTCTTGTCTGAACTTGTCTCCTCCCTTTAGTCACTGTCATGTGTACACACGTGTCTGGGAACTCCTTCCTGCTCTCCCTCACTCAGAATTGACCAATGTAAGGGTTAGGAAGTCTACACTCAGTTTTTACTATGGTTTCTCGCCTTAGTTAACTCCTTTGGTCCCAGTTGCTCACAACACGTGAAACAGTCCACGTCTTCCTAAATCTCCGTACAGAGGGACACCATTGCTACAGGCCAATTCCAGCAAGGGAATAGGGATAGGAGAGGCGGAGGATTCTTTAGATCTAGGGAGGGACTTGGTATGGGGTGCTGTGGTACTCACTGTGGTGGTTTTGTCACTCCTTGGCTTTAACAATGCAGGACACTCAGTTGGTGAGGTAGCACGTCTTCACAAGTTCATATCCAGCATTACATCCAGTAAAGTCCATATACAGTTCCTATAGCTGCATAGTTCTTCATTAGAGCATTAGCAACAGGTTCTCTTGCTCTGTCAGAAAACACTGTGGGTCTCTCTCAGGGTCTCTCTCAATGTCTTAGTCCAAGTCTGCCCTTCCTCTTCTGGGGGTCCCCTTTATACCCTCTGGTGGCTTCCCACCTAAACTAGTAACCCAATTACACTTTATTACTGTCTCTGTGTCTAGGACTTTCTGTTTCTGAACTAATTCCATTTGTTATCCTACCTCCCCCCTTTTACTTTTACTCTGTTTAAACTACTGTTGCTCCCATCTTTTCATGGTTTTATTTAGTTTCCCTGTTAATGCTTCTACAGGCCCTACAACTGTTTCTTGGAAGGGTGTAGGTCCATTTTAAATAAAAGGGAAAGGGCTTAACTGATGCTTTTGTGAAAGCGACACGAAAGCTATTTGCTAGAGATTCGATGCCTTATTGCCTGTTTTGTTCCACAAAAAAGTTATTTGAAAATACTTAGGGAAACATTAATTTGTAATGCTGGTGTATTTTTGCAAATCCCAGGTGCAGGGCTCATGAGAGCGTGTTTAAAGGCACATTAAACAGCGAGACAAGCTGAAATTTTTGAACTGTGATATTGGTAAAATGGAATCATACATTTGACCTTGTCAAAAAGTGAAAAGAGATGATACAAGTGATAATACAGAAAAGAATGAACGAACATGCGATAACGAAATAACTCTAACCCTGTCTGCTTGACTTGACGTGTCACTAAATTGAACTGCTTAGTGACATGTCGATGAAGATAACGAAAATAATAACGCAAGGCAGTGACAACAGATATGTTTTATTGTGGGCCAGTGAGAAATTGCTATGCACCATAGCATCTGCTGTGTAAAAGGCATCTTAGGAGCTGTTATTTACAGAACAATTTGCCAGGGTGGTAAAATGTTTGACTATTTTATATGCTACAGTTACCATCTTGTTAACAGTAGACTTGACACATCAATATGAGAAAAGTTAGAGATTTTTCTGCCTCAAAGCCACCAAAGGACAGTTGTACACAACACACATTATTTTTAATATGTGACTTGAGTTAATAACATTCCTAAAAGATGTGCATCTGCATGCACATTCAGAAACATGGAGGCACTGCCTTTTACAGATTTGTTTTGATTTTGATTTGCGTTCTGCAGCAGACTGTCATCTATGAGTGAATGTACAGAATTTTTAGGGAGGCTGACACATAAACTAGAACCCAATATAATTGCTTACCATTTACACTAATATAGTAGCATGGGCTTTTTTCTTGTTGTAAAAGCTGTGTGATTTCAACAGATGCCCAGACAATTTAGTGACACAATCAGGTGTTCCCAACCATTTTTCAGTACCAGTCTCCATTTTCAAATTATCTCAAGTACCACCCAGGTCTTACATGTGGGTTGTCATTCACCTAAAACTATGTTAAAAACACTCAAAAGAGCCATTTAGAGAAGACCAAAACCCACCCTGGTGTCTGGCAGGCATACTCGCTCCCCCTGGGACACCCCAATTGGGGGTGCCCCGCTGTGTAAAAACCCCCATGTCATCCATTCCTGGCCCAACGGCGCATGCGCGAGCAGAAGCCACATCCTCACTATCCCTTTAGCAGGGCGTGTGCCCACACCAGCCATTTGTGAGTGGCCAGCACGGGCACACTCCCTGTTAAAGGGTAGCAGGGGATGTGTTTGCCAGCATGATGATGTGATGTTAAGAAAACTATTTTATTGATTCACTGGAAGGGAACATAAATATTGTTAAAAGTTAACAATTTTATTTTTGCCTCCCCACAGTATAATCAGTGTTCTCCTTGTAATTAGCAAGTGGCACCCCTTCTCTTTCTCCTGACAGGAGAATAGTCAGTTAAACCAAGACCAGAGAACCAGACCACCACCTTTCATTACATCTGGCAGCTAGTAGAGCAGTGGGGAACAGAGCCACATGAGTGTGTGTTTGATGGAGAGGCATGGTGCTCTAACTACACCATCACAATGCCAGGGTTACACTATGCTTTGGGACCTCTTTTGGTCTGGGCTTGCTAAGGGCTCAAAGGTAAGACATTATTAAAACTAGCCAGCATGGGAAGTTTCAAGACTTGTAAACATTTACAACCTCAAACACAGACCGAGAGATGTCAGAGGGATATGATGTGCTTAGTGCATTGCATTATTTGTGGGCATAGAAACACCTGACCATGCTGGTGCTGGAAGGCCCATTTACCTTATGCAGGGGAAGATGATGAGTTTGCAGGGGTAATTTGTGCAAAGACCCACACCAGCATGTCATGCAGCAAAAAGCCACCACAAAAAATGTTTTATTCTAAGTATGTCTCACATCCTGCTTCGGATAGATTAATTACACGTGGGTTATGGTCCAGTAGGGGGCGAACTTCTGCAGAGATGACTAGAGTCGGCGAGCAAGTCAGAAGATGGCTGTCTCTTCCTTGCAGGTACGCCGGGTTCACACCCGGCCATCTTTGTCCCTATTTCTGCCCGGACCAAGTTAATTTTAAACCCCTATGCCTCCCAGCCTAGGCTGCAGGTCCGGGTAAGGGTAGGGTACACCTTAACAGGTGTACTTATAGGAGCCTTGCTCCTCTGTGAGACCCCATAACAGGGGGTAGGCGGCTACCAGGTTGGTGACCCTCGTTTGGGATGCCCTGTCCGTTTCCCCACTCTCTACCACTGTAGTTGGGGACCTTCCCCTTCCATTACTCCCTTTCCCGCAATGAAGGGGGGGGGGCTGTGTCCCTTCACTCATGATCCTTCACCTTTTTGTTTCTGTGTGATTGTGTGGGTGTGTGGTGCTTGCACTGTACTGATGCGCCTGTTTGGGAGCCGCAGCGCGCCTGGAGCCGACGGCTCCGCGCTCGGTGGGGAGAGCTTCTTCCCCTCATGTCTGTCCGGGGGAGGGGGTGGGGCCGGGTGCTCTCTCTCTCACTCTCTCTCTCTGGCACCCTTTGCAGTGCTCTGCATTGGATGGGATGATGGGGAAGGAGCGAGGCAAGCCTCAGCGCGCGATCTGTGTTGGCCCGCCCTTCTTCTTCCTCTGCTGTCTGCACATTTTGGTCGGAGAGGTGCCATTACAGTGTTGTGAGTGCCCTGCGGGGCTTCTTGTTGTTTTCATATACTTGTTTATGTTATATGCGCCTTTTTTGTCTAGTGTGGCGGCTGCCATTAATAACACATGTATCTGTTGCACATTTGTGTTTTAATCATATATTGACATTTTCTGCATGTATGATTGCTGTGGAGAGTGTGCCTTGCTTACAGGGTTCCCCTCTCTTTTTATGTCTTTCAGGAGGACCCTGCTTAGTTAAAAGGGGGGGTTCTCCCGGTCCTAGGGTCCCTTGGCTAAATTTGGGGCATAATTAATTGTTATTATTATTATTAAAATCCTCCCACTAATGGACTTAAGGAGCATCCCTGGTAGCTTGTAGCGTAATTCCCTCTGGTCATTGTGACTACCATAAGATTCACCATATGGAGGCTTCCCAGGATACCGGGCTCGGGCTCCCTTCGGGGCAATCCCGGCAGTGCATGGGTTGTGGGGCGTCCCTTACGGGGGATAATGTGCTGATTGCATACCATGTGCACAGCAGGCCATAACGCGGCAGTCTGGGTCCCATGCGTCTGGGTCAGCGCCGTCGGTCTCTTCACCTACTCCACCACTCCTGATCCGTACCCCTAGTGACACTGTCATTAGCGTGGAGTCGCAATCTGATGTATGTGCTAGATTGGCCAACATCGAAAAATTGATTTCTAGCTCTGCGGCCAGAAAGGCTAAGAGAAGACATTTGTCGCCGGCCGCGCCGGTTCTGGATTTTGATGATTATGATTCCCTTGACTGGTCTGATTATTCCCCACTTGTGGAAGGGGAACTGTTTGCGGAATCTGATGGCTCTGAGGATCAGCAGTTTTTGGATGCTGATGCTGGGCGGGTGCATGGGGATGCCGTGGATACCCCCAAGATCCTGGCCCTTTTATTTGAGGTGTTGGCTATTTCTCCTCCGGTGGAGTCCCCTCCGCAGAAGGGGGAATTTTTGGGGACCTCTAAGCCTAGTTTGGAGTTCCCAAATCAGAAGCATTTCGAAAATCTGATTCTTTAGGAATGGGAGAGACCTAGCCGGCTTCCCGGTGTTCCTCAGGGATGGGATAGGAAGTATCCCTTTCCGGTGGACGCGGTGAAGTGCTGGTCGTCCCCTCCCAAGGTCGATGCGCCCGTTCTGGGATTGTCCAACACATCTGTTGTGCACTTTCCAGACGCCACCTCGATTAAGGATGGTGAGGACCGACGTGTTGATCAAATGGCTTGCCATGCCTTTGCTAGCATGGGTTCAGCCTTGCGGCCTGTTTGTGCTTCTGCACTCACGGCTGTGGCTCCCAGGCCTTGGTTAGGGGCCTGTTGAGTGGTTCCCAGCTTAACCCGGCCAGCGATGAATTTGCAGCGCTTTGGCGGTGTGAATTGTTCATGTCCTTTGTCTTATCTGCCTTGGATGACACAATATGTATGTGTAGCAGAACTTCGGCGTTGCTGGTGGCTATTTGCCGATCGGTCTGGTTGCGCCAGTGGGCGGCTGACATTGCGGCTAAGAAGTCACTTACAGGGCTACCCTTCCTGGGTATGCGGCTGTTTGGAGATAAATTGGATTCAGTAGCGAAAGGAGGAAAGCTACCGCAATGCAAGAAGCAGCATCTCTCCTTTTGGGGGGCAGGCTACTTTAATCCTTCCTTTAGCGGGGTCAGAGCAGGCAGAGGAGCTGCCTACTCTACCTTCAGAGGTGATTCCTGGAACAGAGGCAGAGGACGGGCCCGTCCAGGACCTGTCTGGGGTTCCAAGCCCAAGCCTGCTTCCAAGCCAGCTCAGCAATGAGGGGGCGCCCTCACCCTTGCGGGTGGGGGGACAGCTGCGGCACTTCTTCCAGGTCTGGGCCCGGGAGGTCACAGACAAGTGGATATTGGAAGTGGTCTCTTCTGGGTACAAACTGGAGTTCGAGTACCGGCCTCCTCACAGATTCCTCAGATCTCGGGTCCCCTCGGACCCCCGGGCTGCGCAGGGGCTCCTGTTGGCAGTGCAAAATCTTCTGGACATGGAAGTCATATGCACGGTGCCTTTATCAGAGAGAGGCCGGGGCTATTATTCCGACCTCTTCACGGTGCCCAAGGATGGATCCATAAGACCCATTCTGAATTTGAAGCTTCTCTACAGGTTCATCAGAACCAAGAAGTTCCGCATGGAGACTTTGCGCTCAGCCATCCTTTCTCTTTGTCAGGGGGACTTCATGACATCCATAGACATCAAGGATGCTTACCTTCATGTACCGATCTTCCCAGCACACCAGGGATTTCTCAGGTTTGTGGTGGGAGATCAGCATTTTCAGTTTGTGGCCCTCCCGTTCGGGCTGACCTCGGCTCCAAGGGTGTTCACCAAGGTGCTGGCCCTTCTCAGAGCCCAGGGCTTTCGCATTGTGCCGTATCTGGACGACCTCCTCATTACAGCATCCTCTCTCAGACAGGCGGAGCTAGACACCAGGACGGTGTCAACGCTGGAGAGGTTCTGCTGGGTGATCAACCACCCCAAGTCTTCTCTCTCCCCGTCAAGGGAAATTGCATTTCTGGGCATGAATCTGGATACCATTCAGACCAGGGTGTTCCTACCTCAGTCAAAGGTGCGGATGGTTCAAGATCTGATACGTCTTCTGTCCAACCCTTGCCCGTCTATCCGGCTAGGGATGAGACTGGAGGGGTTGATGGTGGCTTCCTTCGAGGCAGTCCCCTTTGCTCAGTTACACATGAGGTCGCTCCAGCTCCATCTACTGTTGGCTTGGGACAGATGTCCGCTGTCATTGGATCAGTCATTTCTGATGTCTCCCCTGGTTCGGCAGTCTCTTCAGTTGTGACTGGAACCAAGGAATCTTCTGAGGGGCAGGTCTTTTCTAACCCCTAGTGGGGAGACGATCACCACGGATGCCAGCCTGTCGGGCTTGGGGGGGGGTTTGGAAGGAACATCAGTTCCAGGGGCTGTGGGGTCCTTGGGAGGCCCACACCCCCATCACGCTCAACCACAAGGTATTCCGGTCCCTTTGTCACAAGTGGGGGATTCCGGAGGTGGATCTCTTTGCCTCACGTCACAATCACAAGCTTCCTGCATTGTGTCTCTGTCTCAAGATCCTCTGGCCCTGGCAGTGGACACCTTGTCTCTTGCCTGGAGGGATCTAGGTTTTCTGTATCTCCCTGTGTTTCCCCCCTTCTCTGTGGTAGGCAAGGTGGTGCGCAGGCTGGCTCAAGAGGGTGCGCCAGCAATTCTGGTGGCCCCAAGGTGGCCAAGACAGGTTTGGTTCGCAGACGTCATACGGCTGGCGGTAGATCAGTACAGGTTGCCCCTTTTCCGGATCTGATCACTCAAGGTCAACTTTGTTACCTCAATTTACAAACCCTGGCTTTGACGGCGTGGCTGCTGAAACCTCCTTCTTAAAGGAGGAAGGTTTGTCTGATGCTGTGATTCAGAAACTTGTTAGAGCTAGGAAGAGATCTTCCTCTAACATCTACTACAGGACATGGAGGTCCTATATTGACTGGTGTGAGGCTAGGGCATTGCCTTGCAGGGTGTTTTCGATTCCTAGGATTTTGGATTTTCTTCAACACGGTCTGGACCTGGGGTTCCAGCTTAGTACCTTGAAAGGGCAGGTCTCTGTCCTGGTGGTCTTCTTTCAAAGGTCCTTTGCTCTGCATCCCTTGGTTAAGACTTTTTTCCAGGGGGTCACTCATGTGCGGCTCCCTAGAAAGCCTTTGTTGCCCGTTTGGGATTTTAATTTGGTTCTGTCGGCCCTCCAGGGGCCTCCTTTTGAGCCGGTGCAGGATGTTGCACTTTCTATGCACAATCTGTCTATAACACAAAATATTGCCTTTTTTGGTGGCTATTACATCTGTTCGTCGTGTCTCTGAGTTGGCGGCTCTGTCCATTCAGGCCCCTTACTTTGAGAGACACCAGGACAAGGTGGTCTTTCGCTTTAAGCCAGATTTCCTTCCTAAGGTGGTTTCTGCCTTCCATCTCAATCAGGATTTGGTTCTCCCTTCCTTGTGTCCTAAGCCTAGCAATGACAAGGAAAGGGTCCTGCACTCTTTGGATGTGGTTCGTTGTGTGAAGTACTATTTGGTGGCTACTTCTTCCTTTCGTAAGACGGACGCCTTGTTCGTGGTGCCCTCCGAGCCCAGGAAAAGTTTTGGCGCCTGCCAAGTCTACCATTAGTAAATGGATAAGTCAGGCCATTGTTGGGGCCTATACTGCCAAGGGGAGGGTCCCCCCTTTTCAGATAACTGCTCATTCTACTCGTGCTGTTGGGGCTTCTTGGGCTTTTCAGCACCAGGCTTTTGTTTAACAAGTTTGTAAGGCTGCTACTTGGTGTTCTGTTCCCTTTTTTTCCCCAAGTTTTATAAGGTTGATGTGCGGGCCTCAGCGGATGTTGTTTTTGGCCGCAAAGTTCTGCAAGCTGCATTGGTTTGATTTGTGCACTATTGCCTGTTGGGATCCCCACCCTTTTTTGGACACTGCTATTGGATGTCCCACATGTAATTAATATATCCGAAGCAGGGTGTGAGACATACTTAGAATAATACCATTTTGTGATTACTCACCTGTAAAATGGGTATTATAAGTATGTCTCACACCCTCCTTCATCCCACCCTGAGTTGTATCTTGGACCCTCTATATGGTAAAAAAAAATTCTCATGGGTTTTATTGGCTCTTCCTGGTCTCCTTACTGCTTTCTTATACTGGGGAATGTGTGGGAGGTCCCAGGTATTTATGGACTGGGAGGGGCTTCTTTTTCTAGTCATCTCTGCAGAAGTTCGCCCTCTATTGGACCATAACCCACATGTAATTAATCTATCCGAAGCAGGGTGTGAGACATACTTATAATACCCATTTTACAGGTGAGTAATCACAAAATGGTATTATTTTTTTCCACCAGAAGATACCGTGTCACAGGACTGATTCTTCCAAAACAAGGATGCATCCTGGGGTGGTATGCATAAGGGGAATCTAAGTACTTTAGGAAAAGTAAAATAGACTGATTGGAGGCTGATTTGCCGCCTCCCCCATCCCTAAAGACTGCCAGCCTACATTGCCCACACAGGTAATAGGTTCTTCCAGACTGGGGGTTTCAGCAAGTGAAAAAAATAAGTCCATTAATTGGATCATATTTTACACAATACTTGTTTACTCAATATCCATCACCGGTTGCTGTCCCATGCTATTCTCCGCTAAAGACAACGGGGCAGAGGAGATTCTCTTCTCTGCACTGGGCTACTACTACTTACTCCCACCACAAGGAGTGGCTAGTTCTAGTGCCAAGAGGGAGCTGACGGCGAAAAGCTCTTTACGTCCCCTGTCCGCCACTGTTACATCAGAAGAATTCCCTATGAGTGACGGCACTGGGCGGTGGATAGCGATAGAGGAGGTAAGTATTGGTGTAAAATTAGAATTAATTAAAGGACTTTTTCTGTTGAGCGTTTTTTTTCACTTTAACCACATGTAAACTAGTAACAAGTCATTTTTATTTATTTATTTTTAAATGATTTGTTAAAAATCGATTCGGACGAACCCAAATTTTAGTCTGAATCAACTTTTTTGTACATTTGCTCATCTCTACTTAAAATACACAATAACGAAACAGAAATGCAGCACAATGTAGGATTGCTGTAGACAATGGGGTGTCCCACAGAAAAAAAGGTGGAAATATGTCCACGTCTCAGTGTTAAAAAAAAAAATAGTGGTTCATGCAGAAATAAAATCCATGGAATGGCTACAGAACAGGGGTTAGATCTCAGCTTTAGTGTCTTTATGCAAAAACATACCAGGATGAGCTGCATGGTGGTGGCACATTGCTTATGATTTTACACCTGGACAATCCCTTTAAGTCCAGCTATATCTATGATTAACCTGGATTTTAAGACCAAAAGTATCGCACAGCCAGTAACTAATAAAATGCAATAAATGCTTTTCTCCCGTAATATAATCCAAAATCCTACCACCCACTTATGTGCTGTAATTCATACCTACTAAAGTACATGTGCCATAAATATATAAAATATATCCAATACATCGATCACAAAACAATAGTTCACAAGCTGTGCCTATACCACATATTCTTAAAGTGCATCAATCTCAAGCAATCCTCCAAGTGCTACCACAATCAAAGAAAATACAATAATATCAGAGGAGGGGAGAAAAGGATAGGCATATATAGTAAAATGTATACATTACCAGCAGACCTTGCAGCACTGCCAACCCGTCACTTCCTCATGGCAATGTGGAGGACACATTGCCCTGAGAAAGTGATGGGTTAGCCGTCACACAATGCATAGACCAGGGCAGCGCTGCAGGACCTAGATGTGGCCAAAAAATCATTTGGCCACATCTAGGTCCTGCATTTACATTATTGATGAGTCACAATGCAAGTGATGTGTGTCATTTTATGTGATGTGTGTCATTTTATTCATAAGCATAAAACACTTCAATGCAGTTTTGATCATTGTGCTCTATGGCATCTTAACCTACGTCACCACTTTAAACCGGTGCAGCTTCAACAAGAGTTCCAGGCACTGCAAATTATTGTATATGTCACTAGTGATAAATTAGATGCAGGCTGAATGCTGCATCTGCGCTCCCTGTTCTTTGTTTGTTAGACTGCACACTGCCTGCTGCTGAGGCAAAAATATTGGCACTGAGTGGTATTTAAAGGCGATGACAGCTAATAAATCAGTCTCCCTACTGAAAAGTTCGATGTGTACATTTGCAAACATGCATATGTTGCCCAGAATTCTGCTTTAACAAAATAAAACTTTTATTAGCAGATGTGAGTATAAATGCATGAAAAAATACAGTAAGCATTTTGCTTAGTGATCTCATAAAAACCATGGAATGTAGTTGCGTTCCCTCAATGTGCGATTCCCTTGTGAGCTAGTCACAGCATGACCTAGTTTTTCTCAATATTACAAGAAGTGAATCTCTTCTTTATCAGTTGCCGTTCTCTGCTGATGCCAAGTATGCTGTAGGTGTTGCTGTAAATGTCATATAGTATTAGCAAAAGCTAAAACACTGGGGACTTTATGAATTGGAAGAAATGCTAATACAGAACAATGGTAAGAAAGCATGTTAAAATGTAAGATATATACAGGAGCTAGAAGTCATATTAGTCAATTAATTGGGGATTTTAGGCATTGAAGGGGGACCCTGGACTAAAAATACAGGTTGGTATGTAATGGGTGTGGATGTGATATCCTTAAAGAAACATTCTATTAAAGTAAAAGACTATATTCATCCATCCCCTTGCTTCTGGATCCATCTGTTCAGCACATATCTGTGTCAGAGTCTAGAACAAAACGCTCATGGTCTTGTCAGCTCTTTTGGAAGATGGCCGCTGAGTTGTCTGCCCCACCACTCTCACACTGTCAAAGAGTGGGTGTGCCAGACTCTACACTTACGGACTCCGCCATTTTGTCAGCATTTTGCACTATATATGTTTAGCTGTGACTTTTGCTTTCTGGCTTTAACCCTTCTAGTGCCAGCTACGTGAGTCTCACGTAGCAACCTCTCCTACCGTTAAGTGCCAGCTGTGTGAGACTCATGTAGCTGACTTTAAACCCCCACAGGAAAAAGTATAAAAGTTAAAAACTCACCTGACCCCTCGTTGGATCGGGCAGGGTCTTCTCTTCAACCGGGGGGCATCCGACCCCCCCCCCCCTCTCGGGGATCTTCTCGCTTCAGGAGAGCGCCAAAAATGCGCCACCCCCATTTCGGTCGCATTTCGGACATTTACTCACCTGTTGCCGAGATCCTTCCCGCGGTACTGGCAACTCTTCCCTTGACAGTAGCTATACATGCTGAGTATTGTTCTGTTCGGGGAACCTTGCTTTTTCAGATTTAACTTGTTTTTTTGTTTCCATATAGTTTTTTTAGGAAAATGTGGCTTTGATTCTTCGTTTTTATTCTTTTTTTAGGGAAACTCTGTGCAACCAAAGAATTGATTGAGGGATTACTTCCAGAAAACTATGCCCACGTAAACAAGCCTGGTACGCTTACAAAGCTTGAGGTGTGTACTTTCAGAGAATATATGTTTTGTGGGGGGGTATTTCAAATGTAAAGGGTTGTTTTTCTTGAAAAATTGCAAGGTGCGCCTAGGGCATAGTATAGTCGTATTTTGTCTGAAAATCTCAGTTTTGGGGAGTCTCCTGGGCAAGAAAGGGTGTCTACCAATACACATGTGGTACCCCTGTAATTGGGAGAAATTGGGATTTCACACGCAATAAGATTGTATTGACAAACTTACAAATTGCAAAAAATAGATTTCTTACAATTTTTTGCACATATTTCACCCAAAAGTATTGAGAATCAACTAAAAATAGGGCAAACAAGCCATTTCATGTTGAAGCCCGGACTCTGCTGAAAAAAAAAAAAAAATTTTCCTGGGAAATCCCTTCAAAAATCACAGTTGAACATGTGTAGCGCAAAATAGTGAAACATGGTCTGGCAACAGAGGGTGACAAAAATTCTAGGAATGCTGGCACTTAAAACATATTTTATACATTTTGTAGCTTTTTTTTTTTATTAAGCAATGTAAGTTTTAATATGCAATGAAGACCCTTGCCCAGTGATCCGAGGCCTGCTGGGGAACAGGAGTCACCCGGCACTAGATCCTTGAAAGAGGTGAGGTTTTTGTTTAAAGGGATCATGCCAGCTACTTAGAATTCTACGGGCTTGGCACAAGGGTTTAATGTAAGTATTCTTGTGTGCAACTATTGTGTAAGGACACAATAGTTCGTCTATTATACCTAAGGAAACAGAGCAATTTTTCCAATGAGACCTAGTTTTTCTAGTATTTCTAGACTTTCTAGACTCTAAGCATCCGCAGAAAAGATAATTTATTGGTATTTAATCAACTACAGTAGCAGAAACTTTAGTAGCAGCCTATTATTTTAAAGCCAACTTTAAAGCAGACCAAGCCCAGGCTGACCAATTCCCTCTCCCCGATTGTGGATGCCCCACTGTATTTTTACTCCCTGGGTTCTCAAAAAAACATACCCTTTCAATGATCCCACGGGGGATGTGCAGACCTTGGTAGCATCTCCAGCATTCATCTGGTTAATGCATGCTCCATGCCAGGCCAATATGAATCATCGTTGTGGGTACACTAAGCCAGAGTGCGCAACCATTCATTCAGAATAGATTGCCAGTTATTAATATTCCTGGTATTATTTTCTGATTGGCTGGAATCTGTCACATGTGCCATGGAAGTGTGTAGAGAAAATTTCTTGGGTTTCAACACACAGGAGCCTCCAAAATTGTGATGCCACTTTTATGCAGACCAAAAACCCAGGTCAGTGAATAAACCTGGGTTTGTGTCTGCTTTAAAATCAGAGTACAAAAAGTTTTAGAAGTGTTTGTATCTTGGCTGCATTTGGACTACAGTTATAGAAGCTATATAAGAATTGGCATGCAAATTATCTAACAAAAGTAGCTTTCTGAATAATCTAAAGCAATCTTCTACAGACATTTTAAAGGACATCTCTAAGCACCAGAATGCATTCATTTAAAGCTTCTTTTTAGCAGTTAAAAAAAAAAAAACCTGGGATTTCACTATCTTGTGTTTTGGTCCTTCCCCCTGAACGAAGCTGTGTGAAACCCTTCCGGTAGCCAAGCTCACCCACCTCTCCTGGAGCCCATGGCATGGCTAGAAGGAATCCTAGCTGCACTTATGCACTGCATCACTTGCTCCTTTTGGCTGTGTGTGTTTTATATTCTCGAAAATGTCAGATTACAAATATAAAAGACTGAGTGCAAAATGTGATGGACATAAAATCTATTTTGTTGCCTGAGGAAATGAACTTTACTTTTATATCAATAACATTTTTACTATTTTTTTTTTATTTTTTATTTTTTTTTAGTCCCTGCACAGTAAAGAGTAAAGCTGTTCAGAATACTAATAAATGCCACACTTTTCCTAATCTAGTTGTTATTGTATGTGTGCCTTAAAACAGGACAGATTTTAGATGTACTTAAAAGAAACCAACTTGAGGAAAATACAATGGTATATTTTACATCTGATAATGGTGGACACCTAGAGGAGATTTCTGCTTCTGGTGAAGTTCATGGAGGATGGAATGGAATCTACAAAGGTCTGTGAAGTCATAATAAGAAGATCATAATAAATCCAGAGTCATAAGTAAAGTAAACATGCCACCGGTTATCCAAATAATTTTAAGTTTCGCTTGACTTGTACATAAATGTCCTAGGTTAATGTGCATGTTAGATTACTTATTGTAATCTTTTATGCCATCTTTTGTTACTAAACATGCCAAGCCAGGGTGTTCCAATGTGAAATGTATTTTATGCTCTGTGCTACCGGCTTATGTGCTTAGTGTAGCAGTTACCCATAATTGTATCCTTGTAGTTTCAATAATGCAAATCCAGTCTTAAAGTGGACCAAAACCCACCACGATTCCCGGGTCGATAAAAATCGGGATGCCCCGCTGTGTGAAACCCCCCAGGTCACCCCATATGCTTACCTTGCTTTCTGGTCCAACGGTGCATGTGCGAGCCGCGGCCACATCCCTGCTATCCCTCTTTTGTTAATGGCTGGCACGGGAACAACACCAAGAAGGGAGGCACACAATTATCCTACTCTATGTACAATTTTATTTAATCAAATAAATGCCAAAAAACACAATTACCCAGACATGTTAAAAACATTAAAAAGCATATAAACACAGATCATACAGGACATAGCAACATAGACAGGTTATTTTGGCAGTGGGGAAAGACCAATATCTATTAGCCATTGAAATCCTAACTCAAAAGCTGCATATTTAAGCAAATAATAAAGCCACCTATGAATGTGCAGTAGTAAAAGTGTGTAAGTGAAAAAAAAAAGTGACTAAAGATCTCTTTATAAAGTGCAAGTCTAAGTCCCCAGTGTGCCAAAATCCATAACCCAAACAAATATAATAAATACCAATATATATAATATATCCACAAATGCCATATCAGCGCCTGTTGGCCCCGGCTGCCAATTGGGTTCTGTGTAATCAGCCATCTGCATGTGTGGACCACAGCCCCTCCAAGACCCTGCCCTCTGTACCTGTAAAATGTTTGCATTTTTGGTTGGGAAAGGTGGCAACCCTAGGTATTTACCACCAAAATTATTTTGAGTAAAACATGTCCTGTGCAACACCACAGTGACCAGTTGTGTACTTCTGAGCATAAAATAGCATAACGTATTTCCTTTCTGAAAAGGAAATACGTTATGAAAGATACTGTACTGTATATACATTTGTTCTTTCTATCATAGTTTTATAGCTACAGCATGTCCTTACTTTTCAGGATGTAATGCCATTAATCAATTAAGCCTATAACTATCATCCCGATCACTCTTGTGCACAGAGGGAGTGTACCTTAATGATCAAGGTATATGCTATCTGTTTAGTTAAGGCTTTTTTGACAAGTTTAAAATCATTTATTGTATTCAAGGAGGAAAAGCTACTTGTTGGGAAGGTGGAATCCGTGTCCCTGGAATTATCCGATGGCCTGGATTTATAAAAGCTGGATTAGTGATAGATGAACCAACAAGTAACATGGATATTTTCCCAACAATAGTGCAACTTTCTGGATCAACTATTCCTCAAGACAGGTACATTGAATTGGTACACTGAATTGTATTAATTGTTGTGAATGTGCTTCATTTGAGCTCCTTATTGAGCTGAGTTCCTTACCTTTGTATATAAACTTCCAAACTAAAAGTCCTTTTTTAAATATAAACTTACTGGTATTTTCCTCTTTGTCACAAAATCGATCATTCATGTCTGTTTGAACAATCTGTAATATGCATTATATATATATATATTTATTATAATAATAAATAATATTAAATAAATATTTTATTTATTTAATATTATTTATTTATATTGCTTTTTCTAGCACAGAAAGCAATTACACCAGAAACTTCCACACACAGGTACCACTAGCTGACTCCACCACCATCCTATCAAACTCTGCTGGATAATAATTTAATCTCCATATAGAAGCTAACACATACCACTGGGTATGTGTCTGATCAGTTCTTCTGTAAATCTTTCAGTTACAATCGGGTACCAATCCTCTGCAGGCTTGCACACAGGCACCGCTATGCTTAGGACCAAGTTAATTGTGAGTCAATTACTCTTTCTATACTGTGCGGTTAGAGATTTTCACAATCATTCAGTAAATTAGGTACTAGGCATTAGGCTGGGCTGTGGTGAAGGTCTTGTAAGCTTTAATGTCCTCTGTTTGCAGACTGGGGTCCTGCTCTACAATTCTTTCACCTGTGCCCAAACCGATCTTGTAGCCAGTATCCAGCTCAGATTGCATTTATGCTAGGGCTCTTGCAGGAGTATTGTGTCATTGCTACATTCTGCGTGCTTGTGTTCCAGCAAGATCACTTCCTGTTTGCGTTCCACCAACACGTTTCATCCTTAAAGTGGACCAACACCCAGGATTTTCACTATCCTGGGTTTTAGTCCACTTCCGCGGGGCACCTCGCTGCGTGAAACCCCCCAGAACACCCGATAAAACTCACCTCACCCCGGTCCTACGGCGCATGCGTGGCCGCTCGTCCAATCAGCGTACTCGAAGACGCTGTGGTATGCGCGGCCAAGCGACGTACAACCACAGCGGCTCCGAGCATGCTGGCGGGCGCATCTCACGCTTCCCTCTAACAGGGAGCGTTCACAAATGCCTGGCACAGGCACACGCCCTGCTAGAGAGAAGCGCAAGATGCGGCCCGCGCAAGCGCCGTTGGACCAGGAGTAAGGTAAGGTGAATGGGGCGTCCTGGGGGGGTTTCACACAGCGGGGCATCCCGATTTTGGATGCCCCACAGGGAGGGATCGGATCGGCCTGGGAATCTTATAGATTTCGGGGCCGATCAAGGAGGGCGTTGGTCAACTTTAAGGGACTTTCGCAAAATTGCATTGTTGCCTAGTTGGATATGTAAGTGTTCTGTGGCTGTCTGTAATGGAGAGTTTTATTTCCATTCTGAATTCCTTTTTTTCTTCCGTAAATTGCTTCTTCTAATAAAAAATGTAAATATAAAAAAACTATTGCAGTAATGTGAGAAAAAAAGATTGTGTCCAAATAGCAATTGGATAAATGATGCTAATATCCGAAACTGTTATGAGACTCTTTAGAAAGATCAGCATGGTGACTCTGAGACCTAAGTACTGTGAAATCAGTGTTCTGTCTGAACAATCCAATAATTAGACATAGATTACTAAAAAAAAATCTCATTTCAGCATGTGATATATACCATGAAAGATATGCCTGACAGATGTAAAGTTAAGTTTCTGACTTAAAATCAAACAGCAGGGCTGCAATTAGTTTCTGAAAAATTAGCCTTCATACGCTCCCAGTGCAAGCCTACACCATCCATTACAGATCAATGTGATGGCAAGATTACTTTAATTATGACAAAAATGCCAACGATGAGTAACAGTATGTCCATTAACTAAACATTAGAGTTATAGCTGGCTTTCTAACAGTTGAAATCTCTACTTCAATGGATCTCTGTACAGCATAGCTCAATAGTACAGGGAAGCTTCATTTAAATTGCAGAACACTTCCAACAAAGGTATAAATCAATTACTTATTTAAGAGTTGTTTAAATCTGAGAGCAACTTCTGTAACTTTGTAATCTATGTCTTCCTCTCGGCCAAGTGGTAAAAAGAAAGCCAAGCACTTTAAAACATGACCTGCTTTTACCTCCCTATTCAAAGTTAAGTTAATTTGTAGTTGAATTAGTTCATCAAAGTGCATTAGAGCATTTTCTTAGCCTTCTAAATGTTAAGTTGCTATCAACAGCAGAGTTGCTTTTAATGCTATGCAGCAGGATTGGACCGCCATCTGACAGGCCTTTGCTTTTTGCCCAAATTTTATGATTTATTGAGTGCTTTCAGAAACATAAGATAAAAGAATAGCTGGCCGGTTATTCAGGCTGTTTCATATTTTTCGAAAGCTTCATAAATTATACAGATACTTTTAAAGAAAATTCTGGTACATTATGCTACGTTATATTGTCCTTGTCTTTTGTTATTATTTTTGTTGTCTATTTATATAACACACTTGTGATCTGTAGGGCTATACAAGGTAAATATGCAAATAGAACAATTGCTAACAAATTCTATAGAATAATATGAAGAGATGCAACAGAATTGCAAAGATTATACATTATTAACCCCTTCCCGACGCATGATGCACAGTTAACTTCATCTGCAGGAGTTGCTTCCCGTAAGATAAAGTATTCACATGCATGAGATCGATCATTGTATCAAGAGACACAGTTATCATGCAAAGAAGACTGCTGTCAGTGATGGTCGTGCATCTTCACTTAATGGCTGGGGGGCAGCAAACCCTCCTTGCAGCAGCGATTGCTGTGATTGGCTGTCAATCTGACAGTCAATCACAGGCACAACACGGAGCCCTGGGCACTTCCTGGTCACCGGAGAAGGTGGTGAATGAGGCCAATTGGTGTAGGAATAGAGACAGAGACCCGGCCTGCCTATCATCAGCAGCAGGACTCGGCAGACAGAGGTGATGGCGCACAGTGGCGACATAGTGAGAGGATCAGATGTTGACAGCAGCCACAGCCCGGATGTTCAAGCATAAAGCATCAGACATCTTGATACTGTTTGTGTGGGAAGACACCCTAAACCAAGATGTCTTTCCCCCCACTGTGGGTATGTTCAGATTTTCACTAGAAGTCTGTTTATTGTCCCGCCATGGCTATTTTCCCCCCTCCCGCTGGGTGCTCTCTGTCCATGCCCCAGCCTCCCCCTATACTTTCCACCATCCTCTCTCCCCTGCTCCCCCATGTGGGAGCTATCTTTGAACCCCCTACATTCCCCTAAATCTCTTGGTTTCCTCCCCTGCATCTCTCCCTTGTTTCATCTCCCACTCAACGTCTAAGAAGCTCTCTTCCCCCCAGGCCCAAAACCTAATATCGACTTCCTGGACCAGGAACTCCTCCTCGGAGAGGTCTGGAATGGCAGCTAAACCCCTAAACCCTTAACTCCTTGTATGCCTAATTTGGCATACTAACTTTTACTTCATATCCTTGTTGTACAGAGAGGCAGTGACAAGGAACAGGAGATTATCAGCCACAACAGAGGACCCAGAAATGGAAAGGACAATTAGCAGCAGCAGAAGACCTGGTAGCAACACCAACTGGCTGTTGTGTAAAGGGGTTAATCCGTGAATAAGGGTAGATAATATGTCAGAGGCTGGTGTTACTCAATAAATTCGCTATACCCTTCTCTTTCAATTTACTTTCAAATTAAACCCACTAGTGCCTCTAAAAAATGTATACTTTTATTAGTACATTATTAGGTACAAAACAATTACATTTCGCTCCATGAAAAAATTGGAGGATAAGGGTGCGTCTTAAGGAGCGAATCCCTTGCCGGCAGTGGGAAGTTCTGAGGCCTGGCAGTTAAGCAGAAGGCAGGCGGTGGTGTGCAATTAATCCCCCATGCCACCCCCAACATATTCCTTGGGAAATCATTCTTTAAAATATATGTCTACACCATGACTGGATGAAAAGCATGCAAGCAGGCAGTGAGGTTGCTGCATATTTCCTAGGCATGGATTATGTCATAGCTGTCACTTGACAGCTGTGTCATAAAATAATCATGCACAGCGAGGAGACTCGTGTAGTGGTGGGATGTAAGTATAAGCATTCTGCCTGCTTGCATTTTTTGCTTTATTTTAAAGAATGATTGTTATTGGGTGATTTGGGGGATTCTGCAAACTGCCTGTTATGGGTTGATTGGGGTGATTCTGCACACTGCCTGTTATAGGGTAATGGAGGCGAAACTGCACACTGCCTGTTATAGTTTGATTAGAGGGATTCTGTTCACTGCCTGTTATGGGGTAATGGGGGGGTTGTATACTGCAAAAATACAGTCTACACATATTAAATAAAATGTCCCTAAACTGGACAGCTGCACAAATAATAAAGTTCCCTTTATTATTGGTTAGTGTTTGCCCATTTGGGAATCTTTTAGTCAACATTGAAAATATATATATATATATATATATATATATATATATATATATATATACACCTAATGTATGTCAAGGATGAATCTCATCAACCATATGCCATGTTTTATACTTGAAAGTATATTGGCATTGGATTCACATACTGCTAAAATAAATATATATATATATATATATATATATATATATATATATATATAACTAAAATAAGAAGGGAGATGATTCTTCCTGGTGTATAAAGTAAGATTAGGAGATCTGCAAATACATTTTGGACAATCATATGATCATTATGCCCATGCCATACCACTAAACACCTACATATATCAAACATTCTATAGAGAGTAGATTCATGTAATTAAAGTAAATTAAATACATTAATTGAGTTTAAAATAATAAAACAATATCTAAAATATACCTTCATAGTAATAATATATATTGTAAGTTATGTATATCTATTTATATTACATATAAATGTTGCATTTAAAGGAGCAGTATCGCAAATTTTTCTTGGTGAAATGGTACTTTGAATGTAGGTAAGTGTTGGAGTAAGAATTACAAATGTAGAAAAAAATGATGTGTGTGTTGAGCAGCTGGAGACTAATAGCTCATGTTTATGTCTTGTTGTGAGTGTTGGGAGCCGACACTCTGGCCTGTTCCATGCTGAGGAGAGGGGTGAAACAATGTATCAGTTCCATGCTGAGGAGATGGGGAGAACAATGTATCAAAGTCTCAGCTGTTCAGTGCTGGCAGCCGTCCAGCATCAGATAACAACATTGCAACATTGCCTGGCCAGAACTTATATATCTAAAACAGAGAGAAAAGCTCTAGAAGTCATTTAGCTGATTTTGTTCAATATGTTTTTATTAGAAGGAGACAAAACACAAGGCTCAAACATAAGGCAAATGACAATCTCAAGGTACAGCAAATGAATAGAGAATACATAAGTAGAATAACCAGCATACATCACCCCTGGCGCCCCCCCCTCCACCTCCAACATCACTGTAGCGTAAAACGACAGTAGGTCCCATCCTCCCATTGGGCCCCAAGCGTATACCCCCACCAGAGGACCGTCTTGGTTTCACTATCCCTAGGGCCCAGCCGAGAGCGACCTCCGTGTAGAACACCCCCTGGAGATCCCGGGACGCTGCGCATAAGGGGGGGCCCCCTCAGGGCGAGCCAACCTACGTGTACAACAGTACCAGAGCCCCGCGTCTTGACCTCCCGTTTTAACTTTTTTGTAGTTTTAAAAGTGTAACCAAGATTTGTATAGAAGAAAGGGGGGAAAAAGAAAAGGAAAAGAAAGAGAAGGCAGAGAAAAAGGACGTTCTCAGGAAGAAAGGGGGATAAAGAACAAAACCCGCTATAAAGGTTCCGCCCCCCACCCCTCCCCCAGCGGAGGGCGAGAGGCGGGTCAGCCCCGCATCAAAAGAGGGGATCACGGGCGGCGGACGAGGAGTGCGCCCGGGAGGGCCCGATGGCGCCCAGCACATATAATTCCTCAGCCCAATTACAGCGTGGAGAGCATGGCCATGAATTCTGGCGTGTCCCGGGCCATAATCCATATCATCCAGGTCTTATTAAACTTCTCTCTCCCGCCCTCCACTCCCTCAAGCACCATCTCCTCCATTCTCCGGATCCCTTCCACCTCTCTCAGCCACTCCCAGATGTCCGGTGTGTGCTGGGAACGCCAATGCCGGGGTATCACTGATCTGGCCGCGGTCAAGAGGTGCCGGAGAATTCCCTTCTTTGCTGCAGATACCGAGCCAGGCACCATGGATAACAAAGCTATTTGCGGTTCCCCAGGTACACCCTCTAGAGTCAGGAAGTTATAGACCGCAAAAACCTGGTCCCAGAACTTATGTATCAAAGGGCAACTCCACCAAACATGGATACCTTCAGCATTGCCACACCGCCAGCACACCCCCGCATTTAGCTGATTTTGACAGTTTTCCCTTCATGTTGGCTCTGCTGCAGAATCTTTCAGTTTACCATTTTCTATTTCATATTCTAATTTTTCATTTTTCCATATGATCTTTCTTTCAGCTTTGTGTGTTTTGAGCAAAGCCCAACCCAGGATTTTCACTATCTGGAGTTTTGTTTTGTGCCCCTAGGGGCATCCCGACTTGGGATGACCTGATATGTGAAATCCCCAAGTTCGCCTGTGAAAACTTACCTTTCCCTGTCCCACAGCGCATGCGCGGGCTCTCATCCAATCAGCTCTGTTTGCACGCAGATGGGGAGCTTGAGCAGTAACCTTCCTGGCTGCCCGGCCTGTTTAAATGACTATCTGCGTGAGCGCGCCAGAAAAATGGGGGGATCTGTCGTTATCCAGGGGTTGTTTCACACAGTGGGCATCCTGATTTAGAATGCCCAAGGGGCAAGGTCAATGGCCGGGTCTTATAGACTTCAGGGTTGGCCACTTAGGGTTTTGTTCCACTTTAATACCTTTAGATTTTCCTGCACAGTTATTCAAAGAAGAATTTCTGTTGTTTTCAGTCAGTTTAGTTTATTTTGTATAGATTTTACACATTTGAGTCACCTGGTCTCATAACAAAAGCAGCACCTCACACACACACAGCCGTTACCACTGATTACAGTGTCAGCCTCTGAGGTAAAGTGTTGCTAGGAGACCAGTGGGATAAATGAAGCAGCTCACTAAATACAACCCAGCAGATCCCCCTATTCAGCAAATGGACTGAGCCATTGTAATTATACAATTTAAAAGAGAGGCATATATTTTTTTCTTTTTCTATCGCCAGATTATTTATACACGTGTTATAAGCTATTGTGTGGCTATTTAATTATTTATCTTTTTTAATGCAAATTTCGCGATACTGCTCCTTTAAGTTATAGATTATACATTTCCCAATATTCATTTTCAAATGAAATTCATTTAAAGAACATTTTCAGCCCCCCAAAAATGCTATACTCAACATGTGTCCCACGTAGACTTTCAGTTATAGTGCAGCGCTGTAGATCTTACCTGACCACTGGACCCCCGATGAGCGCTGCACATCCAATTGCTCGCCTTATCCTGTGTCCTATACCACGGCATCGCTCCCCAGCTCGTCACTGTGAACAGGCATGCCCCCCTCCACTCACTGCAATGGAAAGGAGCCTGTGAAGACCTAACATGCCTATTTCTATTGCAGCGAATGGAGAAGGGCATGCCCTCTCACAGTGACAAGCCAAGGGGGGGGCACTGCATTATAGGACACAGGAAGAGAAGCAAGATCGGGTATACAGTGCCGTCCAGGGATCCAGCGATTGTGTAAGATCTGCAGTGCACTCCTGCTAACAGTCTGCGTGGGACACGTGGTCATCTTCCACAGGCAGGGTCTCAACAGACCACTCCCATTTTTTCTGTTGAAATACTGTAGCCTCCTTGAATACAATGTCACCTTCTCCCTTCCCACCACCATGTCTGAGAAACGTGGTTTAATGGTGAGGGATATATGCTATTCCAGGTATGCATCATGCCCTGCTCCAATAATAATCATCACGTCTGGGATATAGTCCACAAGAGGGCGCTTTACTGCAGAGATGGCAAAAAAGAGGCCCCTCCCGGTCCAGATATACCCGGGACCTCCCACTCATTCCCCAGTTTAGTCTCTGCAGTCAACGGCGAAGGTCAAGATGATGGCTCTCTCTCCTTGCAGGTGAGCCGGGCTGCACAGCTCCGGCCCTAGGTCCTATTCCCACCCATGCCACTATTACCTGCCTCCCACCTTTGGCTGCATGGTCCGGGTGATGGTAGGCAGCACCTATTAGAGGTGCTTTTTATTGGAGCATCGCTCCACCGCAAATCACCCACCAAAGGGTAGGCGGCACAGGTTGGTGAGCCTGACACGGGATGCCCCGTCCGCTCAGCCCTCATTACATGTGGCCAAATGTAAATATGGGCTTATTCCCCCTTCTCCCTTGTCCGGTTAGGTGGGGGGTGCGGCTGTCAGTATTAATGCCTTGTATGGTTGTGTGCTGCTTTTTACCGTCGTGTGTGTGTGTTCACTTTGACTTGCTGGCACATGGATCAGCGTTCTTTTGCCTTTTCCCCTCATACTGACATTTGTTCAAACGTCACCGGCCGGCTCGGCCGCTATTGGTCTAAATCGCGTGGTTGCTGTGTGTCCCCCCGCGTCTTGGAGGTGCCTCTCTTCCCTGCTCAGCGCCATCTTGTCCGGGCTGGTGAACTCTCTTGGTGTGCGTGAGTGCCCTTGCGGGCTGTATATATATTTATATCTAGTGATTGTCATTTTTAAGTGTATCCTTCTGATTGCATGTTTGCCATACTGATGGGGGTTTCCTCTTTTGTGTCTTTCAGGGGGACAACCTAAATTATTGGTTTTCTCCCGGTCCTGTGTCCTTTCCCCCATATTGTAGGGGCTTGATTATTAAAAGTGTATAATAAATCCTCCCACTAGCGGACGTTTAAGGGGCATCCCGGGTAGCTGCTCAGCGTAATTCCCATTGGTCGTTGCGACTAATAATTCACCATATGGAGGCTTCCCAGGATATTGTGCTCGGGGTCCCTTCGGGGCAAGCCCGGCTATGTGTGATGTGCGGGGCATCCATTATGGGCGATGATGTGCGGGTTTGTGTACCCTGTGCCCAGCAAGCAATTGCGCGGCAATCTGGGCCCCGTGCGGCTGGATCAGCATCCTCTGTGTCATCTCCCACACCCCCGTGCCTGGTCATGACCCCTAGTGACACTAACACTAGCGGGGAGTCGCAATATGATGTTTCCGCTAGTTTGGCCAACATTGAGAGGTTGATTGCTAGCTCTGCAGCCCGTAAGGCCCCAGCTTAAAGACGGCACATGGTGCCCGCTGCACCGGCCTTTACCTTTGGACAAGATGATTTCCTTGATTTGTCTGACTACACCCCTCTCGAGGAAGGGGAATTATTTTCAGATTCAGATCTCTCCGACGATCAGCATTGCCTTGGTGCTGATGCCGGCTCAGAGCATTGGGATGCTGACGAAACCCATAGACTTCTAACTCAAATTTTTGAGGTACTTGACATTTCCCCTCCTGCAGAGGCACCTAAGCAGGGGGAATTGTTTGGTACCGCAAAACCACGTTTGGAATTCCCAGAACAGACGCATTTTAATAATATCGTTCTCAAGGATTGGGAGCGGCCTAGCCGGCTTCCCGGTATCCCTAAGGGGTGGGATAGGAGGTATCACTTTCCCTCGGATGTGGTCAAATGTTGGTCAACTCCCCCCGAGGTGGACACCCCTGTTTTGGGGTTGCCTAATACATCTGTTGCGCACTCCCCGGATTCCACTACCTTGAAGCATAGTGAGGACCGACGTATTGATCAACTGGTTTCCCACGCCTTTGCCTGTGTGGGTTCGGCCTTGCGCCCGGTTTGTGCTTCCGCTATTACGGCCGTGGCTATTAGGACCTTGATCAGGGGCCTTCTGGACTGCTCTCATGAGGATCCTTCTAGTGCATCACCTATGTTCTCTCTGCCTTAGATGACACCATTCGGATGTGTAGCAGGAACTCGGCCTTGGTAGTCTCTATCCGCCGCTCAGTCTGGTTGCGCCAGTGGGCAGCTGACAATGCTGCCAAGAGAGCTCTCACGGGGCTTCCCTTTAAAGGATTGTGCCTGTCTGGTGATCGTCTGGATCTTTTTGCTAAGAGAGGTAAGTTACCCCAACGCAAAATGCAGCTGCGACCCTTTCGGGGTTCGGGCTGCTTCACTCCCTCTTTTCGTGGGCCTAGGTCAGGCAGGGGGGTATCCTTTGCGGGACAAAGGGGAGATTTCTGGGGCAAGGGCAGAGGCCGTGCCCGACCTAGATCCTCCTGGGGTGCCAAACCCAAATCCACTGCTAAGCCCGCTCAGCAATGAGGGGGCACCCTCACCCTTACGGGTGGGGAGACAGCTGCGGCTCAGGTCTGGGTTCAACAAGTCTCAGACAAATGGATTCTGGAGGTTGTCTCCTCCGGGATACAAGCTGGAGTTCACGGACTGGCCTCCTCCAAGATTCCTCAGGTCACGGTCATCTCTTTACAGTGCCCAAAAAGGATGGTTCCATCATACCCATTCTGGACCTAAAGCTTCTCAACAAATTCATCAGACCCAAACGTTTTTGCATGGAGACGCTGCTCTCTGCTATCAGCTCACTGCGCCCGGGGGACTTTGTGACTTCAATAGACATCAAGGATGCTTAGCTTCATGTGCCGGTCTTCCCAGGGCACCAGCAGTTCCTCAGGTTTGCGGTAGGGGAACAACACTACCAATTTGTGGCACTCCCCTTCGGGCTCACCTCTGCCCCCAGGGTGTTCACCAAGGTGTTGGCAGGCGTGATGGCCCTTCTCAGAGCCCGGGGTATTCGCATTCTTCCTTATCTGGACGACCTTCTCATTACGTCTCCTTCACTCCAACAAGCGGAGCTGGAAACCCGGACGGTGGTGGCGACACTGGAGAGATTCGGGTGGGTGATCAATTACCCCAAGTCCTCACTCTCCCCGTCACGGGTGACCGCCTTCCTGGGTATGACTCTGGATACCATTCAGGCCAGGATTTTCATCCCTCAGCAGAAGGTGGACTTTCTTCAAGCGCTGATTCATTTCTTGCTGTCCAACCCTCATCCATCCATCCGGCAAGGGATGCAACTGGTGGGACAGATGGTGGCCTGCTTCGAGGCAGTTCCCTATGCTCAATTTCACATGAGGCCTCTTCAGCTCCATCTTCTTTCAGCCTGGGACAAGTTTCCCCTGTCTCTGGATCAGGCTTTTGCTCTGTCCCCTCTGGTCCGGCGGTCCCTCCTTTGGTGGCTGGACTGGAAGAATCTTCTGGGGGGCAGATCGTTCCTGACACCGTGCTGGGAGACGGTCACTACGGATGCCAGTCTGTCAGGTTGGAGGGGCTACTGGAGAGCCCACCAATTCCATCAATGTTCTGAAGCTGAGGGTGGTTCGGTTGGTGCTGTTGCAGCTGACGCATCACCTTCAGGGCCTACCGGTTCAGGTTCGGTCCGACAACAGGACTGCGGTCGCTTACATCAATCATCAGGGAGGGACTCAGAACAAGAGTGCTCTCCAGAAGGTGTCGTTGATTCTCTCTTGGGCCGAAGACAACGTCCCATGCATCTCGGCGGTTTACATTCCGGGAGCGGAGAACCTGGAAGCAGATTCAATGAACAGGGGGGCCTCTCGCCGGGGAGAATGGTCCCTCAACAGCAAGGTCTTTCTATCCCTCTGTCACAGGTGGGGGAGGCCGGATGTGGATCTGTTTGCCTCTCGTCACAATCACAAGCTTCCAGCTTTTGTCTCACTGTCCCAGGATCCTCTGGCTCTGGCGGTGGATTCCATGTCTCTGTCTTGGCAGGGGTTCGGTCTCCTGTACCTTTTCCCTCCGTTTCCCTTTCTGGGCAGGGTCCTAAGCAAGCTGATTCAAGAAGGAGTGCCAGCTGTTCTGGTGGCCCCCAAGTGGCCAAGACAGGTGTGGTTTGCAGACGTCGTGCAGCTGGCGGTCGATCAGTACCCTTTGCCCCTGGTTCCGGATCTTCTCACTCAAGGACGGCTTTGTTACCCCAATTTACAAACGCTGGCTTTGACGGCATGGCTGCTGAAACCTCCATCCTAAAGGAAAAGGGTCTGTCTGATGCGGTTGTTCAGACTCAGGTCAGAGCTAGGAAGAATTCCTCTTCAAACATCTACTACAGGACCTGGCGGACCTACATTGACTGGTGTGAGGCTAGGGCCTTCCCTTGTTGGGTGTTCTCCATAGCTCGGATACTGGAGTTCCTTCAACATGGTCTGGATATGGGTTTACAGCTTAGCACTCTGAAGGGGCATGTTTCCGCCTTGGCGGCTTTTCTTTCAGATGTCTTTCGCTCTTCATCCTTTTGTCAAGACTCTCTTCCAGGGGGTCACTCATGTGCGCCCTCCCCGAAAACCTTTGTTACCGGTTTGGGATTTGAATTTGGTTTTGTCTGCCCTTCAGGGTCCTCCATTTGAGCCTGTGCATGAGGCGGCACTGTCTATTCTCACTTGGAAAGTTGCCTTTTTGGTGGCTATCACCTCTGTCCGGTGTGTTTCTGAGTTGGCGGCTCTGTCCATTCAGGCCCCCTACTTTGAGAGACACCAGACAAGGTGGTTTTCCACTTTAAACCAGACCAGGTTGTCTCTGCCTTTCACCTCAATCAGGACATTAGGCTCGATTCAGAGACACATTCGTCGGCACTTCCGTATCTGTCTGTGAAAGTTTTAGTGGGTGTTTATCATTTTTTTGCTTTTTTTCGTTCATTTTTCATTCGTACAAACGTTCGGGAAAATGCTTATATGCGCTTTCGATGAACGAAAGCAAATCGGAACATTTCCGTTAGTTCGGATAATTTTCCAAACAAAATCTGATATTTTTCGTTCGTTCAGATAACTTACGTTGTTGGGATGGGCTTGCGTCTGATTCAGAGAGCTGACCACCACCCTATAAATCAGTTTAATTTCCGATCCACTTACGGGACCTTTGAGGGCTCGGATTGCCATTGTTGAACATGTTTTGCGGCTATGTGAAGGAGTTGGCGTGCCTTTAGCACCAAGGTATTGCATGTATCAGCATGGCCGAGGCCATAAATTGTATAGCAATGCATACCTAAATCAATACATTTCATGTATGCCTTATCGAAGCATTTTAATGCTGACCTTAATTAGTCCTTAGCATGTAAACCTTTATTTTCCCACACATCCATATAATTGCTATATTTTTTTAGACTTATGTCCTTTGTGAATTATATTTGGATTGTTGAACTTGAATCTTAATTTGTTGTAGGAGTTATTGTTTTAGTTGGTTACCTTTGCTTTGTGTAATTATTTTATATTTGGTTGCAGGAACCGCAAAATGTGCCACTCGCACAACATACAAGCAGTGTTTGGTCCGGATATGCGATTCCTCAGTGTTCTTGCAGGGCATCCAGGGTCGTCCCATGATGCTTTATATTGCAGAGCTCCGGCTTATTTCGTCAGTTTGAGTCAGGAGAATTATCTGGTGGATGGCTCCTGGGTAAGTTTGCTCACATTCCATCAATCCGTTTTCACTGTATGGCAATGAATATAGTTGATGACTCATGTCTTAACCTATGGCTGTTTTTAGCCCTTGATGACATGTTAAAAAATATTGTAGCTTAGAATGTGTATTTTATGTTAGTATTTTTAAATACTTTCAGGGAATTCTGGATATCCTCTCCTGCCCTTGCTCCTGATGCCCTTTCTTTGCCTGCAGAATGCGGGCCAGGGGTTCTCTAATCGGGCACTATGTAAAACCCGGGCCATGGTGGCGAGGGCCCTCTAGCATTTGAAGTCCAGATTTAGGTGTTTGGACCATACGGGGGGGGGGGGCACTGCAGTATGACCCCAACAAGGTTATACCAATATTTTAATTTACGTTTTTTAACAGGGACCACACGTGCCAGAATGGCACAACTGAGTGTCACGGTCCTTCAGTTGGTGGGCGAGATGCAGGAGCTGCGCAACTCGTTGGGGACCACAGATGAAGAATAATGTTCTGTGGCCTGCCATTGCTATGTATTTTTTTTTATAGTTGTAAAAATTTGAAATTTTCAAAATTTTTTAACATTTTATATTTTATGATGGAATAAAAAAAAATGTTACAGTGTCATTTTCTTTACAAAATACATTAACACAAAACTAATGGGCCCAGAAATATTTAAAGATGAATATTCACATGACCGAGAAGTGATTTGGGTAAGTTTTAGGGGGCTAAAATGGAAGAAGAACCTAACCGCGAAGTGGTTTGGGTGAGCTTTAAGGGTCCAAAAGGGAAGATGGAGGATAGTGCTAAGTGGTTGGGGTGAGCTTTATAGGGTCCAAAAGGGAAGATGGAGGATAGTGCTAAGTGATTTAACTAAACATTGTAGTAGAAGTGAGGGTGGCAAATATGTAGGCGAGCACTTTAATGAGCTAAATTTGTAGTGCGCAGGCGCAAAATGGTAAGGATTTCCATCTGGACGATTATTTATTGAAAAAGGGAAACAGAATGTAACGGGAAACGTAAAGGATTCGTGGGAGGATACGATGGGAAAAGGGCAAAAACGAAAGCCTACGTTGTAACATGTGAAAATGAAACGGAAAGTCACGCTGGAAAATGACATCCTAGTATTCGTAATCTGCCGTACGAACGGACGGAAACTTTACAGAAGGATTGCAATGCATGCATAGAATCGCTCGCACACTCATACGAGAGCGGAAACATTTCCAAAAAAAACAGATCGGCACTAAAACGGAAGTATTTTTTTGTCTCTCTGAATCGAACCTATTGTGCTTCCTTCCTTATGCCCTAATCCTGGTAATGACAAGGAGAGGGCCTTGCATTCTCTGGACGTTGTCAGAAACTTGAAATACTACCTGGTGGCTACAGCGCCTTTCAGGAAGATGGATGTCTTGTTTGTGGTACCCTCTGGTCCCCCTTTCCGAATTACTGCTCATTCTACCCGTGCTGTTGGGGCCTATTGGGCCTTTCAGCACCAGGCTTCTGTTGAACAAGTTTGTAAGGCTGCTACCTGGTCTTCTGTTCATACCTTTTCCAAGTTTTACAAGGTTGATGTGGGGGCATCAGCGGATGCTGTTTTTGCCCGCAAAGCAGGCTGCAGTGGTTTGAACTGCGCATTGTTTCTCTTTTTGGGATCCCCACCCATCGTTGGACACTGCTACTGGATGTCCCAGACATAATGATTATTATTGGAGCAGGGCGTGATGCATACTTGGAATAATACCATTCTGTGAATACTCACCTTGTAGAATGGATATTATAAATATGCATCACGCCCTGCTCCATCCCACCCTGAGTTTTTATTCTTGGATCCTCTATATGGTGAAGTTTTCCTTGTTAATTATTGTTAATCTTGTTATTGGCTTATCCTGGTTCCCTTACTGCTTAATTATACTGGGGAATGAGTGGGAGGTCCCAGGTATATATGGACCGGGAGGGGCCTCTTTTTTGCCATCTCTGCAGTAAAGCGCCTTCTTGTGGACTATATCCCAGACGTAATGATTATTATTGAAGCAGGGCGTGATGCATACTTATAATATCCATTCTACAAGGTGAGTATTCACAGAATGGTATTTTTCCTTCCCTCCTCATCTTAAACGGACATCAGGGATTTAGTGCAAAGTCATGGTTTAATTATTCAACCATTTTTTTAAAAAGGGGCAGGTGACTTACTGACCTCCCTATCTCTGAACTGCTTTGGGGATAGGTGAATCCCTAGTAGTGTATGCAGTGTCCCCAGTGGAATTGTGATCTGTTGCCTTGATGAGGCTTTTATACCTCAGTTACATGGCTTCTGGCGATATTCACTTGCTTGCTTGGTTTAGGGATTTTCAAGTAAGCCACTGGGGGCTGATAAGAAGATGCCAGCAGTAAGTGGGTACAGTTTTATAGGGGGAGAGTCGTGTTTTCTTTTGCTGTACACTATTTTTGCATTGGTAATGGTTTCCGAAGGCCCAACTCCAGTTCAAAGTGTAGGGAATTAGCAAGCCATCTGCCTGGCATACAATCCCCTCGATTCAAAGAGCAAAAGTTAATTGATTTCGGATCGAGAATCGTAAGTTTGGGTGGGTGTTAGTCATTTTTTCATGTTTTTTTGGCCATTTACGACTCGCACGAGCCTACGTTCGAATGCGTATATGCTCTTACGATCGTCGCAAGTTCGTTCGTAAATTTTAGGATCAAAACGTAAAACTTAGGATCAAATCCTAAAACTTAGGATCAAAACGTAAAACTTAGGATAATTGGATGTGTTTAGGTGTGATTCAGAGAACAGTTTTCAAACCTCTAAATACGTTTTAAAAGAAAGCCACTGCCGACACCTTTTAGCAGTCGTATTGCTGTTCTTGAACAGGTTTTTTGGCTATGTGGAGGAGTCTGCGCGTCTTGAGCTCCAATGAACTGCATGTATCAGCATGGCCGAGGCCATAAATTGTATGGCAATGCATACCTGATTCATGTATGCCTTATAAAAGCATTTTAATGTGGACCTTAATTAGTCCTTTGCATGTAAACCTTTATTTTGCAATCTATTTGCGTTAATGAAAGAAACTTATGTCCTTTGGTATTTATTTTTAAATTGATGTACTAGAATAATATTTTTAGATTGCATTTATTGGTGTAGTTGTTTAGCTTTGCTTTGTTTAATTATTTAAGCACATCTTTGGTCAGATGCATCACACTTACTGAGGAGAGGAGAGCGGGATAAAGTGCAGGATGTGGGTTACTGCTGTATTTTGCACAGACACAGCAGAGCTGGGGGCACGGAAAGGTCAGAAATCAAAGAATGCAGAGCAACACAGTCACAAGGCCCTTTCTGTTTGCAGGCTGCCCGATAATACCTGAGCCGCCATCTTGGCTGTTTCTAGGCTCATAACATGCAGAAGTTGCTGGGTGTTTTTTTATATTTGAGAGCAATCTGTATGTAGAGGGTGTGGGTAACCACACACAAAATTTTAAGTTGTACCATTTGAAGCCTAAATATTAAAATAAAATCCTCAAGTAAAAAATGCAAGTTAACTAAAAATTAAACAAAGTAAGATTTACTTATGCAAATGCATTCATTAATGGTTGGTTACTACAAAATGAATGAAATAAAGAAAAATAAGACCAAATATTTAGAATGCACTTTAACCCTTTAAACGCCAGCTACGTAAAATTCACGTAGCTGCCTCTCCTGTCATTAAACGCCAGCTACGTAAGTTTTACGTACCTGGCTTTCCCCCCTGCTAACTGGCAAAAAAAAAAAAAAAGACACTCACCTGACCCCTCGTTTGATTCGGCCGGGTCTCCCCTTTAAGATGGTGTGCTCCGATCGTCCGTGGGACCTCCTCCGGCTGCAGGGGAGGGCCCGGAATAGGGCGCCCCCCCCCCCCGTTTTAGCTGCCACTGGCTTTCCTGTAAAAAAAAAATAAAAATAAAAATGACATTTACCTACCTGCATGTGCGCTGGCTCCCGTCGACCCTTCTCTTCACCTGGGGGGCCTCCGATCCCCCCCCAGGGCTTGCCGATCTTCAGGAGAGAGCCCGGGAGGCTCTCTCCTCTCTCCTTCTCGGTGGTGGCCGCCATCTTGCCGCTAAGCCCCGCCCCCTTGGGGGCGGGGCTATGACGTCATCCCGTCTCGTCTCCCCGTCAAGCACCGCCCCTTTTGGGGGCGGGGCTATGACGTCATCCCGGTCCCGATCACTGGCTTCAGCTGTTTCAGCTGTCAGATGCCGGTGATCGGCGACCTGGAAGGAGGTGGCAGGAGATCCTCTGATCTCCTGCCCCCCCTTCTCTGGATGCCGATCACCGGCATCTGTCATCAGAGCGGCGAGGGACAAGAGCTTGCAATCGGAGGTAAGTACAGTAAAAAATTTTTTTTATTTTTAAATAAAATCATTTTGTCTGTGTGTTTTTTTTGTTACAGTTAACCCTATGTGAGCTGGTAAGGGGTCTATCAGACCCCTGTACCAGCTCACAAGGCTCTGGGTCTGGCAAGTCACCTGCGGGCTAGCGGGTGACTTGCCATTAACCCCCAGCCCCCCATTACCTGCCTCCCCAAAGGCCAGGGGGGGGCAGAAGGGCCCGGGCCACTATGGCTATGTGGGCCTGTTCTACAAGCCCCCATAGCTGGCCCGGGTCGGTAACGCTGGGTAGGGGGGACCCTACGTTATTTTTTTTTTTGGATTTTTAAGGGTTTTTAACCCTTAAAATTCAAAAAAAAAGGGGTCCCCCACCCTGGGAGGGGGGACCCTATGTCAATTTTTTTTTTAATTAACCCCTTAAGTCCTGTCACCCAGCTGGTAATAAATGCTTCCAGCATTTTGTGGTGTGGTGTGTTTTTTTTTTTTTTTACATTTTAAGTGGACCAACACCCAGGATTTTGACTTTCCTGGGTATTGGTCCTTTCCCCTGGGGCATCCCGATTGGGGATGCCCCGCTGCGTGAAACCCCCCCGATCACCCACAATAACTCACCTTACCCGGGTCCTACGGCGCATGCGCGGCCGCTTGTTCAATCAGCGCGCTCAGAGCGGCTGAGTTATGGACGTCTAAACTCAGCCGCTCTGAGCGCGCTGGCGGCCGCATCCCCCACTTCCCTCTAACAGGGAGCGTGCCCGCGTCGGCCATTCATAAATAGCCGGCCTGGGCACGCGTCCTGCTAGAGGGATAGCGGGGATGCGGCCCGCGCATGCGCCGTAGGACCGGATTCAAGTAAGTGGTAGCAGGTGTTCCGGGGGGTTTCACACAGGGGGGCATCCCGATTTTGGATGCCCCAGGGGGAGGGAATAGAATGGTCTGGGAATCTTATAGATTCCGGGGCCGATCAGCCCTGGGTGTTGGTCCACTTTAACCCATTGTGAACTTGTAAGGAGTCCATGAGACCCCTGTACCAGTTCACAAGGCTCGAGAGCTGTCAAGTGACCTGCGGCTAGCGGGTGACTTGCCATTAACCCCGGCCCCCCTATTACCTGCCTCCCCGAAGCCCAGGGGGGGCAGAAGGGCCCGGGCTGATTTAGGCGGTGCTGGCTTGTACTTGGCAGGGCGGGGGGCCACCAAAGCTGGACCCTGCGCCCTGTTCTACAATCCCTGCATAGCTGATCCCCGGGCTGGTTATGCTGGGTAGGGGGGACCCCATGTCATTTTTATGGGAATTATTAAAATTAAAAAAATGGGGGTTACCTCCCCCCCAGGAAGGGGAACCCCACACCGATTTTTTTTCTTGATTTAACCCTTTATAGTGTGGATTGTAGTTGTATTTTATTTTTACATGTTATAAAATGTTTTTTCAGTTTGGGGGGTCTTCTGAACAGTAACAGGGGGCTACCGATACATATGTGGTACCGTTGTAATCGGAAGAAATGGGGCTTTCACATGCAATATGGTTTTCTTTAATAAAACAAATGTTTTATTTGAAATAAAGGAGATAATTTTCTAAAAAAAAAATTTTTATTTTGTTTTGTTTAATGTACTCAAAAATATTTTAAAAAACTGTAAAAAAATTACAAACAAGACATTTCATGTTAAAGCCTAAACTCTGCCGCAAAAAAAAAATATATGATTTTCCTGGAAATTCCTGCAAAAATCACAGTTAAGCATAGCGCAAAATGGTGAAAAATGACCTGTCAAGAGAGGGTGACAAAGCCTAAAGTAGGCTGGCAGTTAAAAGGGTTAGTAGTACCTATGCATGTTGGGTATCGTTCTGCTCGGGGGATTTTGCGCTTTCAGATTTAGCTTGTTTTTTTTTGTTTGCATATTGATATTTTAGGAAAACTCATTTTTTATTCTGCTTTATTATACATTTTTTAAGGAAACCCTGTGCGACCAACGAATTCTTTGAGGGATTACTTCCAGAAAGATGGGCCCACTACAACATGCTGGGTATGCTTAGAAAGCTTATCATGTGTACTTTCAGAAAATATATGGTTTGTGGCAGGTATTCCAAAGGTAAAGGGTTGTTTTGGTAGAAAAAGCGCAAGGGGCCACTTTGTCTGCAGAGCTGAAATTTTCAAGCAAAATTACCGTCTCCCCAAGCTTTACTTTGGGGTGTTTGGCAACTCTTCCCTTGACAGTAGCTATGCATGTTGGGTATCGTTCTGTTCGGGGGATGTTGCTTTTTTAGATTAACTTGTTTTTTCTTGTTTGCTTATAGTTTTCTTTAGAAAAATGTGGCTTTGATTCTGCTTTTTATCCTTTTTTAGGGAAGTTCTGTGTAACCAAAGAATACATTGAGGGAGAACTTCCAGAAAACTGTGGCAACATCAACAAGCCTGGTATGCCTAAAAAGCTTGAGGTGTGTACTTCCAGAGAATATATAGTTTGTGGGGGGTATTTCAAATGTAAAGGGTTGTTTTTATTGAAAAACTGCAAGGTGCACATAGTGCTTAGCATAGCTGTATTTGATCTGAAAATCCCCTAAAGCGCTGTTTCAGTTTGGGGGAGTCTCCTGGGCAGGAAAGGGTGTCTACCAATATATATGTGGTGCCGTTGTAACCGGGAGAAATTGGGATTTCACACGCAATAAGATTTTATTGACAAACTTACATTTTTTATTACAAAAAAACACTACAAATTGTAAAAAATAGATTTTTTTTTATTTTTTTGCACATATCTCACCCCAAAATATTAAGAATACACCTAAAAAATGACAAACAAGACATTTCATGTTAAAGCCCAGACTCTGCTGAAAAAAACAATATACAATTTTTCTGGGAAATCCCTGGAAATCCCTTCAAAAATCACAGTTGAACATGCATAGTGCAAAATAGTGAAAAATGGTCTGGCAACAAAGCGTAACAAAAACTCCAGGTAGGCTGGCAGCGAAAGGGTTAATGAGGTAAGTTTGTAGTGCGCAGCCGCAAGATCAGAAGGATTTACGTCCAGACAAAAAAGGAAAAAGGCCAAAACCAATGTTGCAACCTGAGAAATGAAACGGAAAATTCAGGATGGAAACTGACATAGGTCTGATTCCCGAACTGCCATACGAACGGACGTAAATTTTAGGATAGAAACGTATTTGCTTATAGAATCACTCGCAAGTTCATACGAACGCACGAGCGGACGTGAAAAATAGGATGATCGGCACCCAAATCAAAGCTGTTACATGTTTCTTTGAATCGACCCTAATGACTTTCCGATTACCCTGCTCGATTACAATCAGCCCCATGGGCCTAGCGTTCTTTCAGCAATTACCACGTGACAGCTTGCTTGTTTAAGTATTACCACACCTAGAGGTCCCAGTTTATAATACAAAAATAAATGTATTTGATTTTCATCAAAAAGAACATCACTAATCTCTGTAGTACAACAAATGTTACTGCAAATGTTTGTTATAAGGTGGATATCTGCATTAGCATTTCAGTCAATTGTTTGAACGTTTGATGTTATTTTTTTAATTGTAGTAAAATTAATCATTCTTTTTTCATGATTTGATTAATACTTTAAGAGATTTAAAAATAAATGTGGCCAGTCACTTAATTGCCATGTAGGGCCAGCATTAGAAAATTAAATAACTTTTGCTTTTATTGCATGCTCCTAATAATTGTCAGTATTGAAAAGGGCTTACTACATACTTTTGGTAAGTTGGTAGTGAGTGTGACCATGGCATGGGAGCTGAAAAGATCTTTACTCTACTGTTTCTAAAGTAAAAAATAAAAAAGTTAAAAATATAAAATGTGAGAGTTTACTAAAGTTAATTATTTGCTGGGATCTTATAGCTTAAAAATCTATTAATACCTTTGTGTCCCTAAATTAGATTCATTTAGCTATGCATGCAAAATACACTTTTCGCTGGAGAGATAAGGCAAGCATTAAGTGAAGTAATTAGCTGAAGAACCTAATTATATGTGTTATTTGAACAACTGCTATTGTGATAAGATTTATATATAGATACAGTAAATGAAATGGTGTATTTCGTTTAAAATATGCAACTAAACAAAAGTAACTGTGAAATAAGGCATGCTAAAGAGAAATATAAATTAATCAAGGAACTTCGATGCTAACAAAAAGAAAAATATTTTTACTTTTTAAAATTAAAGGTTTATTCTCCAGAGGCTGCAATCCTTGTTTATCATAAGATCTAAAAATCTGTGGAGTAGCCTCCCACAGAAGCTGGTTACAGAATCAATCAATCATCTGACACTTTCAAAGTAGATTAGATGATTATTTTTTTAGAAGTAAATAACATTAACAGTTACCATTAGCTGTTATCAGAAAATAAAAAAAAATAACTTCCCCAACCCTGTCCTTTGTTTGAACTTGATGGACATACGTAGTTTATCAACAGTATTAACAATTGTAAGGACCTCCCTGTGAAGAGCGTAAGTGAAAAGTATAAAAATAAAAACTTTCAGTTAGGTAACTACTAACAAGCCTTACTTTACTTTGCCAGTTGTCTAAAAGTGTATTTTCCTTTCTATATACTGTGCCCAGGACAGCATATTCCAGTTGGGGCATACACCAGTGCCCTGTAAACAGGCAATATTACATCCCTATCATGTGATTCTATGCCTCTTTTAATGCACGATATCTTGGTAGACTTAGAAGCAGCTGCTTGGCATTGCATGCTGTTATTTAGTCTGTAGTCTACCAGTACCCCCAGATCTTTCTGAACAAGTGACTTTCCCAGGTTTACTCCCCCAAGGACCTATGTTGCCTGCAGATTATTATATCCCAAGTGTGTTACTTTATAGTTATCCACATTGAACTTCATTTGCCAAGTGCATGCCCAGGTCCTCAGTGTCCAAGTCAGCCTGAAGCTTGTGAACTTCTTCAACAAACTGTACTATGCTACATATCTTGGTGTCATTGGCAAAAATAGAGACAGTGCCATTTATTAAATTTTTTATATAATTTATTAACAAGTTGAATAATTATGGGCCCAGCACTTAACCCTGCAGTACACTGCTTACAATGGGGACCATGCTTAGTAGGTATCCACAACTCTCTGCAAACGATCCTGCAAACAAAGCTGTATTTTGTAATCCTGATCCTAAGATCTCAATTTCCTCAATAAGCATCTATCGGGAACAGTGTCAAATGCTTATTCAAAATCCAGAAAAACTATATCTACAGCCACCCCTCTGTCCAGGTTTCTACTCCCCTCTGGTAAAAGCCAATATGTTTGGTCTGGCAGATTCTGTCCTTAGTAAAACCAAGCTGGTTGCCACATATAATGTTTTACATAGTCATATAATCCAGTATGTAGTCCCTTCATTCAGATTTCCCACAATGGATGTTGAGTTTTCACGTCTGTAATTAGAGAATTCCTGGAGGCCCTTTATAAATAGGCACCAATCCGTTGGCACTATACCAGTTAGTTAGTCTTTAAATAATAAGAAAATGTGTAAAGATATAAATTAGCTAAGTTCCTTAAAGTGGACTGAAACCGATCGTGGTCGGGCCGAAAATCAGGATGCCCCTCTGTGTGAAATCCCCCAGGTCGCCCGCTACACTTACCTTACTTCCCTGTCCAACGCTGCATGCGCGGGCCGCAGCTACATCCCCGCTATGCCTCTACCATTTGTGAATGGCCGGCGCGGGCATTGTGTTGCGTGTGATGCGGCTGCCAGCGCGCTATGAGCCGCTGTGCTAAGACGTCGGTTTAGACATCCATAGCTCAGCAGCTCAGAGCACACTGATTGGACAAGCGGCCGTGCATGCATCGTAGGACGGGGTGAGGTGAGTTGATGTGGGAGATGTGGGGGGTTTCACATAGCGGGGCATCGAGGGGAAGGACCACATCGGGGGGGGGGGGAGGACCAAAACCCAGGATAGTCAAAATCCTGTGTTTTGGTCCACTTTAAGATCTCTTGAGTGAGTCCGTCCAGTCCTGGAACCTAGGGCCTGATTTATCAAGCACTTCTGCAAGACAATGCCACTGGTGCAAATTAGAGTAATTTTTTTTTATAGAATTTTACTTTTTTTTTTTTTACACTTGCGCATGTTGCGCACTACAAGAAGCACATTTACTAAAACATTAGCAGTGCAGCATGCTGAAAAATGTATAAATCATATTTGCACTACTCTAATGTGCACTAAAATGGCATTGTCTGCCATAAGGGCTTGATAAATGCCCCTTATTGCCATTTAAATTATTTTGGCTTTCTTGGATGATAGCCATTTTTAGCTTGTTGAGAATTATGCATGTGGCATCTCCTATATTGGCTTTTTGCTCCTCTTTTGTGTACACAGAGCTAAAGAACCCATTTACCAGCTCCACCTTCCCTTGACCCCCCAGTGACCAATTCCCTGTTATTGTATATATATATATATATATATATATATATATTTTTTTTTTTTTTTACTTCTCCTCCAGCAAAAGGATACCATTCCAACCCAGTCTTTTCCTCCAGCAGTAGCAGTAGACATGTTTTTTCATAGCTCTTTTAGCTATCACCTCTACCATCCTAATTTCACTACCTCCTATGTGGGCACAGTACAGGATAAGCCCATATGCATAAAATGAATATGTTGAATATATTTTTGTATAGTACATGGAGAAATGCACAAGATCATTTTTTTTACCATAACATCTATTAAGATCTGTGGGGTTTCCTCCATGCAAATCTGTGTCCTCCAGTCCTGTTTCTCATTTCCCTTTGTTCCCTTATTTTCAACCTCACTAATATAAACATAACATAAACTATAGACTGCTTGATCATGTTTTTAACCCTTAAAATTCCCCCCAATAATGGAGTCCCCCTCCCCGGGAGGGGGGACCCTATGTCATTTTTTTTTTAATTAACCCCATGTTACCTGTCACCCAACAGGTATAAAAGGCTTCCAGCAGCAGCAGGAGATCAGAAGCTAAAGTGATCAGCGTGGGACACAGTGCTCCAGGATGGATGAAGGGTAAGTATTAAAAAAAAAAGAAATTAAATATTTTTAATCTGAGTCTATGTGTTTTATTTTACATTTAACCCTTTGTGAACTGGTAAGGGATCCATGAGACCCCTGTACCAGTTCACAAGGCTCGGGGTCTGGCAAGTCACTTGCGGCTATCGGGTGACTTGCCAATAACCCCCCATGCCCCCCAATAACCTGGCTCTCCAAATGCCAGGGGGGCAGAAGAGCCCAGGGTTATTAGACTTTGGGGCTTGTACCTGGCAGGATGGGGGGCCACCAAAGCTGGCCCCTGTGCCCTGTTCTACAAGCCCTTAGCTGGTGCCTGGGCTGGTTATGCTGGGTAGGGGGGACCATTTTTGGGGGGGATTTTTAGGGGTCCCCCCTGGGAAGGGGGACCCCATGCCATTTTTTTTTACATTAACACTTTATAGTGTGGATAGTAGTTGTATTTTAGTTGTAAATGTTATAAAGTGCGCTTTTCAGTTTGGGGGGGTCTCCTCAACAGGAACGAGGGGCTACCGATACATATGTGATACCGTTCTAATCGGGAGAAATGGGGGCTTTCACATGCAATACGGTTTTCTTTAATAAAATAAATGTTTTATTTAAAATAAATGAGACAATTAAAAAAAATTGTTTTTTTACTTAAAAATATTTAAACAAAACAGTAGGAAAATTACATTTCATGTTAAAGCCTAAACTCTGCTGCAAAAAATATATATAATTTTCCTGGAAATTCCTGCAAAAATCACGGTTAAACATAGCGCAAAATGGTGAAAAATGACCTGTCAACAGAGGGTGACAAAATCTCAAGTAGGCTGGCAATTAAAAGGGTTAAAAGTAGTTATGCATGTTGGATATTGTTCTGGTCAGGGGACCTTGCGTTTTCAGATTTAGCTTGTTTTTTTTGTTTGCATATTGATATTTTAGGAAAATGTGTTTTTTTATTCTCCTTTGTTATACATTTTTTGGTAAACCCTGTGCAACCAAAGATTTATTTGAGGGATCACTTCCAGAAAGATGAGCCAACTACAACAAGATGGGTACGCCTAGAAAGCTTAATGTATGTACTTTCAGGGAATATATGGTTTGTAGGGGGTATTCCAAATGTAAAGGGTTGTTTTGGTAGAAAAAGTGCAAGGTGCACACTTATTCTTACGCACATGCTTTACTTTGGGGTGTTTGCCAACTCTTCCCTTGACAGGACCTATGCATGTTGGTTATTGTTCTGTTCGGGGGATGTTGCTTTTTTAGATTTAACTTGTTTTTTCTTGTTTGCATATTTTTTTTTAGGAAAATGTGGCGTTGATTCTGCTTTTTAATTGTTTTTTTTAAGGAAACCGTGTGCAACCAAAGTATTCATTGAAGGATTACCCATGTCAACAAGCCTGATACGCCTAGAAAGCTTGGGGTGTGTACTTCCAGGGAATATATAGTTTGTTTAGAGTATTTGAAATTTAAAGGGTGGTTTTTCTTGAAAAACTGCAAGGTGCGCATAGCCCCTAGCACAGTTGTATTTTATCTGAAAATCTCCTAAAGCGCTAATTCAGTTTGGGGGAATCTCCTGGGCAGGAAAGGGTGTCTACCAATACATATGTTATACTGATGTAGCCGGGAGAAATGGGGCTTTTACACGCAATAAGATTTTACTGACAAACTTACATTTTTTTATTACAAAAAACACAACTACAAATCTTACTGTTTAATTAGTACTTCCACTACAGCATACCTTGCCTCTTTATTACATGTATCCACAATGTTAGCCATGTACATACAGCTACACAGGTAACTTAAAAAAGTTGAAAAAAAAATTATGCATTTACATTTACCCATTAAAAAGCCTTACAACACCATGCAACAGTCAGAAAACAATACTAAAGAATAGAAAAAAAATTTGAGTACATTTTCCAATAATTTTCGCTTGCGACAGCCTTTTTACGAGCATTTTGAAAATTTTACGAGTGATTAGAAAATTTTACGATTGCATTTTCGAGTGCAAGTATTTAATTCAACCCCTTTTTTGAATCACTCGAAAAAGTTAAAACTTTGTGCATGTGATCTGATTTTTCGAGTGACACGAATTTATTTCTACCTTTGTTGAATCGAACCCAAAATCTCCAGATAGGCTGGCAGCGAAAGGGTTAAAGCGTGATCCTGCACTCAGGTGTACACAAAAACGCATACCAGTGATTGTAACAACTATATGTATGGCAGGGCGAATGCAAATATAGTGTGTGTGTGTATTTGTAACACCTTACATTTAAGTTTTACCATTTTTACATATTTGGGCAGAATTATTGATGGAGTGGATCTGATGCCTTTGATTCAGCAAAGAACTGTCACTTCGGACCACGAATTCCTGTTCCATTACTGCAATGCATATTTAAATGCTGTGAGATGGAATCAGAGAAACAGTAAGTCAAGTCTCATGTTTTCTATTGAATATGTATGATACACTGTGAAAAAAAGGCATAATATGCACATTAAGCATTGTTAGGCATTACTTTTACAGATAAAATGTAACACTATAAAGTAACGGAAATATAATAATATACAGAGTTTTCAGTCAAGGATTAAAATGAATTTCCATGCTGAAATTCATAATTTGTACTAGCTCAGTCTGTATTTTACCCATTTTCACTGACAGAGAATGTAGCATGCCAGCCCTGCGAACCCATGGCTGATGTAAAATAGGATGCTGGAAATCATCCCAAGGAGCGGCCCCCCTCTAGTATATTTGCATAAATGGAAAATGTATTGATTCCAGTAGGGGGCCTACCTGTTTTTGCTTGCTTTAAAGCCTTAAACTGTTATCCAGAGCTTTCATGTTGACAATTTAATCTTAAATTAACTTGGTTTTGGTCACTGTAAACAGAATATTTAAATATATATATTATATGTATGATATTTCAAAACTGATGTGCTGTGCTTAGCCATTATGGCTTAGACAAGAGAAGAACAATACAATTACATCTGCATGACTACACCACAACACATCAGTACTGCAATCTATAGCAATCAAAATCATTCATACAGCAATTTTGTTGTCTAAATATCTATTAGGAAAACATGGTTTAAGGGGGTTCACTTATTATAGATGTCCATTTGTAATATCATACTATAACAGCAGTCATTTGTTGAGCAGGCCATAAACAACTGGACAGCATTATTTTCCCCATGGCTATCACATGGATTGAAGAGCCCATTTTTCCTATCAGTTAAGGGGCCTGAAATGCTTTCAGCTGCTTCAAGCAGTTATTATATCCCCAGGAAATTTTTCCTCATCTTGTTTGTTTTAATAGGGTTATTTAGCACTAAAATATCAACCCTTTCTTTTCTCATCTGTCAAATAACTACAAGAAATAAGACGTAATCAAGCCTAATGTGCTAAACACATTTTAAATTATTCATTTAAAGAATAACATGTATGGCAACAAAAGAATTTTAATTTTTCAAGTATTTGTGATGTGCCATGATCCTTTCATTCCCTTCTAAATGGCAGCCAAATGCTGTAGACAGAGTAGGGGTAGGTTGGTAACACTTTTAATTTATATCGCTGTCTGTGAAACCCATCATGAAAATGTTGGGGTTATCAACTTTATTAGGGACCCTCTCTGCCGGGAGAGTTCTTAACCCAGACCTTCACCCTGAATAAGAGCATATTTTATATGTTTCCCCCACCCTGTACATACAGATTCCCTACACCCTGTCTGCATCTACTGCATTTTCTGAGCCTTTTTCTGGCGGCACATGGAGTCTCAGTCTGCCTGCAGACAGGAAGTGTCTTCTGACTACCACTCTGCATTTTGGAATTGCTGTCCTTTTCCTGACCCCAGCTCTGCTCTTTCTGTGCAAAGCACAGCTATAGCCTGCCCCGTTCACTTTTCCCCCTCTCCTCAGTATGTGATGCTTTTGAAGCAAGATGGCGGCGCCTGTATCTTAGAGGCCTGAACAGAGTTGCAGCTCAGTGGGGGAAAGAATACAAATGTAAAAACATATTCATTTTAGGGGAATAGTTTTTTAAGGGTTTGGGCCTTTCATTAAATGTTGCTGAAGGTCCTATTTAAGTAAATGACAATGATCATCAACCTTAATACTAGTTAGTAAGTTAATGCATATGTAGAAAGAGTTTATTTGTTTCTCTAGTACAGTGTCTATTGCTTGTTGCTGCTGGTAATCTGCAACCAGCCATGCAGCCTTCATAGCGTGACTAGTGAAATTTATTTATTTATATATAGTTGCACATATAAATACATTAGACAGCATGTTCACACCATATATTGCGTTGCAGCGCAGTCACTACAATACAGATATATTTCAATATGTTCAATAAATTACATTTGTGTTTGGCAGAACGCCTGATGTTCGGCGCCTGGTTAAGGGTCCTGAGCCGCACATCCTGTGTGCCATGCCTACTATGTGGGCCATGCCTAATGCATGGCCATCCTAGACTAGGGTCCCTGACTGCACATCATTCATGAGCCCACCCTTACATACATACATACAGCAACTATTTATTTGTATAAACAGTGTGGGTGATGCCTGAATTGCCGTCCTGGACAAAGATCCCTGACTGCACATCATTTATGGTTCCACCATACATAAAGCAGTGGGTTACTGCAATCCTCGGCAACCCACAGTCTTTCAGTTCTGATCCCAGGGCATCCAACAAGATCTGGGTGTAATCCCAAAGCAATCCCAAAATAGGTGACTGGAGGTTTCCCTCACTGGCTACGCACATGGAACAGTGTCCACATGGAATAGTTGCTCAACCCCCTGTCATGCATGAAGGTCTGGATAGGCAGACCTCCTTGGATTGTTCACCACGCCAGGTCTTTGTGCTGGTTGGGAAGGCACCCAGAGAATACATTCTTCCACAGGAACTCGCATGTGTCCAACGGGAACCCTTGGATCGGTTCAGTCTCATCTTTGGCTTGGATGAGCTTTTTCATGTTCTTGGGCTTCCACAGGTCAGCCTTAACTCAACTCCTGCCAGTTGCTCCAAAATGATGTCCTAGATTTCCTTGTAGAACCAGGGTAGGCTCCAGGCATATGGCACAGAGCTGTCCTATTTGGCCCAGCCACCCCTTGCCCAACCTGATCAGGCTAAGGTAGAGCTCCTGTGCTGCTCAATTCCTCACCCCCCCCATCATCATCCACCTATTCACCTGTAGGGTGAGCAATGCATTGCAGCTGTCAGATATATTTAACGGAATAGGATATAGGATTCATATTTTTTTGCTCTTCTTCTGGTTCTAAAGTAAAGTAGTTCTAAAACCTAATGTGACATTAAATGAATAAAATAATATTTATGTATTCATTTATGTGTCACTGTTGTAGCACAGCCTAGGATTTTCTTTTGAATACCAATATTTAGTGCACAGGGTGATACAGAAGGTAGCTTTAGTTTGAGTTTGGGGCTTTGGGAGGCCCCAGTCCCACTTCAATTTTACATCATTTTGTTGGTGTTAATAAGATGATGCTTCACACTGAAAAATAGCCGGGGAATGGTCAGCTAAATAATCTAAATATATAAAATGTGATGGTAACTTTTTGCTGGCAGCTTGTCACCTAAAATTGTGGATCCCATTAGCAATATTGTTGTAAACTCACAATGGTTACAATACTATTTAGGCACTTAGATAATTTGACAGTGATGAATTCAGGTCAGCACGTTGTACTAACCTTAGGTCACTATAGATATTGATGTTTTAGTCTAGTCAAATCACATAGATGGAATATAAACATTTTGTCTGATCTATACACTTGATGCGTTATTTATTTAAAAAGAGAGCGATTGATAGGAAAGCATTCTTACCACATGCTCCAGATTTGTGTCAGGCGTGCCATTACTGCCGTTACAGGTAATGATCTGGGTATATTAGCCAACCCAAAAAGTTACACATCATTACTTTTCAATTGCCCCAAGGAGAGTCTATTTGCAGGAATATAATAATAGCACTTTTTTAATAAGCTAGCTATGACACATTAAAGAGGAACAATACCCAAGATTTTCACCATACAAGGTTTTGTTCCACCTACAGGCATCCCAATTTAAGATGTACTGCTGTGTAAACCCCCCTGAAATGCTTGGTCAGCTTACCCAAAAGCTCTAAACAAAGACTTGGGAAGTGCCTAGCCCCCAAAAAAGCATTTTGTTTAATGAGCTGGTCCCACCATACAAATAGGGATACCAGTTTTGATAATTCCCTAATAAGTATCCTGGTCAGCTTACTTACTTACAGTGATGCCACAGTGCATGAATCGGCACTCCTCCAATCAGTGTTCTATACCATGCATAATAATGAACATCATGGAACACTGAATGAAAATAGGACAGCAAGCATCCCTGCAGGCCCTTCCACTGTCTGTGTATGCACAGCTGGATGGATGCCCCCACAGGTCACACATGGGCCCAGGAAACTGCATGCTGCACAAGGCATTGCACAATAGGGATGATTCTGAACCATGAGTAAATGCTATTTTGTTCTAAATATGGTGTTGAATTGCACTTAAGGAAAAATTACGGCGATGGATCAACCCTAATGTATTCCTATAGTTAACAAGTAAAAATAACTAAAATGAAATCCCTCCTGGCTAACACCGTTAGCAAAAAAGCCAAAAATTGACAAGTAAAAAGCATTTAAAAATTAGCTGATCGGGGGGGGGGGGGGGGGGGGCGTGCCGGATATGAGCGGCTGAGGCAGCATTCTCTGTGAGCTCCCTCCGGCCGGACCAATATTCCCAGCATTTTCAGGGGTCTAGTGACACCACCTCAGCCCACTTAGCATGGCGAAGAAGAGGAGAGGGCAGAGGACCCCTCCAGCGCATCAGTGCAAAAAAATCAGCGCTTACCTGGCTGCTGGCAAGCCCGGTGAGTCGAGGGTGGCCGGATCCAAGATGGCGGCAGCCAGGAGAGAGGAAAGGAGCGGTAGTGGCATGGCCGCAGGGGACGTGGAGCCGGCTTGCGGAGGTATACCGCCCGTCAGGCGGGGGGAGGAGGAGTACTGGGCTCGGGGGCTGGGGGCTCCATACCCCTCTGACGACACCAGCAGCGGGTGCAGTGAGAGGCGGCGGGCGACCGCTCCCGCCGGCGGCGCGGGTGACGTCACTGCAGCTTCCCCTGGCTCTCTGCAGATGGGGACAGCCGGTGAGAGAGTGGAGAAGCCTCGCCGCTCCGAGAGGCGGCTGGCCGGCGTGGACCCCCCGGGATCGGAGGGGGGAGGGGGAGCTCTGCTGCATGACGGGTCCAGAGGACAGCCTGGGCAGGAGCCCTTACCACCATCAGGTGAGACGCCCATCCAATCTCCTAGGCGGGGGATTCGGGAGGGCCCCTGGATTGACAACCGCATTGATACCCTGAGTGACCGGGGGGAGAGGGCTGGAGCTGAGGAGCCCGGAGTCATGGATGGGCCGTGCCCCACCCCTCACAATAGGAAGTCTCCTGGCCCTACACTCCAGGGCACTGATCCATGGGGGGGGGCCCGGCCACACGCTCCCAGCCCCTTCACTCGCCGAGGCTCCTGACTTCGGGGACGGACAGCCCCAGCACCAGCGAGGCCGAAGAACAACCCCAGCATCCAATGCCCAGCCCGGACTCCCCACGGATTTTTCCCTCAAGCCCTGAATATGTGGCCTCCTCGGAAGCTTCCCTGAATCGGGTGGCAGAGTGGTTTTCCCCCAGTGGGGACACCCCTATCGTTCCCACACCCCCCTGGTGTTCCTCACATGGGGCAGGGGTGAGCTCTTGGCAGGCCAGTCCTGAACAAGTTTGTGCGCCTGGAGAACCCGGAGGGCTGTCCATCCTGACGGTAGGCCCCATAAGCCTGAGAACTTCGAGGGCGGTGCCCGTGCCTCGGCAGATCTCAGCCCAGCCTTCGGAGAAACATCCAGTCTCTGTGTCAGGGGCTGCTATCAGACAGATGTCCTCCTCGCTTGGGAGTCCTCCCTCATATGCTTCGAGGGACCTGCAGAAAAGTCCTGGGACCCTCCAGGCTGTCGAGATCCACCTGTCCCGATCAGATTACAACAACTCGGTTCTCGCGGACATTAGAGCTGAAATCAAAGCCCTCCCGTCTAAAGCGGATCTAGAAGCCTTCATCACAAGAGTGGAAAATTATTTTAAAAAGAAGATCTCGGACCTGCAAAACTCAGTGGAGACCGTCGATACTAGGATGGCAGGGCTGGAACACTCTCATGGCTCAGCCCTTCAGAGAATAGAGGCCCTGGAGAAAACCATGGCTTACCAGCAATCCGTCTCACAAGCGACAATTCTGCACCTGGACGATCTTCAAAACAGGAGCCGCCGGAACAATATCCGGTTTCGGGGCCTCCCCGAAGCAACAGGCCCGGAGCAACTCCGCCATACAGTCACGGGCATCTTTAATGGTATCCTGAACCGTCCGCCGGATTCTGAGATCGTGATGGACCGTATCCATAGGGCCCTGGGCCCAAACCGACTGACCCTGGTCGTCCGCGGGATGTAGTTTGCCGACTCCGCTATTTCTCCGTCAAGGAGGAGATTATCAAAATGGCGTGGGAGAAAGGCCAGCTCTGCTTTGACTCAGCCGAAATCCAGATTTTTCCAGATGTTTCCAAGAGGTCCCTCCAGATGAGGCGCTTGCTTAGACCCCTTTTGGGAAAGATACAGGAGAGTGGAGTGTCCTACCGCTGGGGATACCCCTTTCATCTCCTCGTGCGCAGGAACCAACAAGTCTTTGCTCTGAGGTCCCCGGCGGATCTCCCTGATCTTTTTGCCTTCCTGGACTCAGGGCCTATTGATGTCCCTAATTGGCTGGACTTGCTGCCACTCCCACCACCCCAGCAACCTAGAAGGTGGCAGCCGGCTGGACTCCGCCGGGCCAGGGGGGGCGCCGCACCCAATAGAAGAAGGGGTGGAGGGGGGGGATACCCGTCGGCCCTTGGACAATGAAGTCTAGACATCCGGCTGCCAGAGCGGACACTCGTTACTCTTGGACTAGACTTTTGCATTTTCTCTCCCTCACTTTGCCTTGCTGAGTTTAGTCTTGGTCATTTTGTGGGTCATCCCGCTGTATTCTCCCGCGCTCAGACCGTGTGGGAGCGGTCCATACGGGGAGGCTCTCCCCGGGGCCTCCTGCCTCTTGGATGGACCCATTGACCCCCTTGATCCGCGGCGGTCGGGGCGCGGGAGACCTCGGGATGGTCTCTATTTGCACATCTGTGCTCACTTTAGGTTGATGGTGGGTGGCCCCCCACACTATTGTTCTCTACGGCGATTCTGGGGTCGCGGTGGACCCTTTTGACCGGGGTTGCAGCTGGCCGGAGGGGTCTCTGCTTTCCCCTCTGCTCCGCCTCGTTCCCACAGTAGGTCGGGTCTCCCTCTCCTCCAGCTTCGTATGGGGGGAGGGGGGCACTTAGTTTCTTGGAAAGTTTCTCTTTACGCTTAGTTGGAACGTTATATTTTTTCACACCTGTTTTCCATTTCTGCTCTTTTACGTTTTACCTGTTTGTCTGTCCTCTCCTCCACCCTTCTGTCCTATCTTCTGACCTTGTACCCCCCTCTTCTCCCCTCCGTGTTCCTCCCTAGTCCTTCCCCTCTCCCCCCCCAGCTGTCACCCCCCTCGCCCCGTGGGTGACTCTCTGCGTTGATATATTCCGGTGGCCCTCCGTAGATTTGCGCTCAAGTGCTCAGTATGTCCACGGTTAGGTGCACATCCCTCAACGTAAAGGGCCTGAACTCCCCAATTAAGAGAACCTCCATTCTCAGGGATCTGAAGCGCCTGAAATCTCATATTGCCTTCCTACAGGAGACCCGCCTGAAGAAAGGGCGCTCTCACACCCTCACCAATCAGACCTTTAGGACCCAGTATCATAGTCTCTCCCCAGACTCCAAATCGCGGGGGGTGGCGATCCTGTTGGCCGGATCCCTGCCCTGGTCCCACCTTGATTCTCTCCAGGATGCCGAAGGGAGTTTCCTTTTCATTAAGGGAACTCTCTTTTCCCAGAAGGTGACCTTGGCTACCTGTTATTGCCCCAATGACAGCCAATACAAATTTCTATAGTCGACTCTAGATAAATTGGCCACTTTCACGGAAGGAATCTTAGTGTTGGGAGGGGATTTCAACCTGACCTTAGATCCGTCCATGGACACGTCCAGGGGTCCTCCCACGTTCCCTTTTCAACTCTTAAGAAAAAAGTAAAGCATCTGCTCCTCAACAATCAGTTGATGGATGTCTGGCGGACCCTCAATCCTAGAGGTAGGGATTACACATTCTTCTCCAATCCACATAACTCGTACTCCCGCATAGATCTGTTCCTAGTCCCCCACAAGTTTTTACATCTCATAGTGAACACGGACATAGGACATATTACTCTCTCGGACCTTGCCCCGATTACCCTTACCTTGTCCATACCGGATGCTCCCCTCTTTAGGGGCCAGTGGCGGCTTAATGATTCGCTGCTACAGGATACCGTGGTCAGGGAGGACGTCCAGAAGGCCATCCGGGAATATTTTGAATTGAATACCAATGGGGAGGTCTTGCGGATGTCCCTGTGGGAGGCCCACAAATGTGTGATCAGAGGGGTGCTAATCAAGCACAGAGCCCGACTGAAGAAGGAGAGAAATGAACAAATCCTCAAGAAAACCAGAGAAATGATCAAATTAGAGGCCCTCCATAAACAGACCCTGTCGGGGGAGGTGGGAGCCAAATTAATAAGCCTGCGGGACTCTTTAGGGACATCTGCTTCGGGGAGGCGAGGGGCTTGGCAGTTAGATGCCGTAGATTTCTTTACGAATTTGGTAATAAATGCGGTAGGGCATTGGCCAGATCCCTCAGAGTTCAGCAAGGCAAGAACTTCATCCCACTCATTCTCGACGCTAGGGGTAACAGGAAATGCTTGACCGCAGACATAGCAACCTCATTCAGGGACTACTATGAGGCCCTCTATAAGCTGCCCCAGACCCGGACTGCTAACCATCAGGACAATATATTCGCCTACATTCGTGGGTCGGGTCTCCCCTTATTGAATCAGGAGGTGATAGACTCACTCGATAGGGAGATCAAACTAGATGAATTTTCGAGAGCTATGAAACACGCTAAGCCGGGCAAGGCACCAGACCCTGACGGCTTTGGCCTGAGCTATTATAAAGGATTTGCAGAGACCCTCGGCCCCCGGTTTGTAGAGGCCTTCAACTCCTTCAAAGATGGACTGGCCCCGCCCAGGGATACTCTCAGGGCTAGCATAACTGTCATACTTAAGGAAGGCAAGGACCCGACGCAGTGCGGGAGTTACAGACCTATATTGCTGCTAAACTGTGACCTTAAAATCTTTAACAAAATTATCGCAGACAGATTGGCTCCATTTTTCCCCTCTCTGATTCATTGGGACCAGGTGGGCTTTGTCCCATCAAGGGAGGGTAGGGATAATACCACAAGGGTAGTCAATCTAATACATTGGGCACATTCAAATAATATAGCGTCAGTCCTCCTCTCGACAGATGCCGAAAAGGCATTCGACAGGGTCAGTTGGGACTTTGTGTTTGCAGTCCTCAGACACATTGGCCTGGGGGAAAATATGTATCAGTGGATATCGGCCTCTTACTCGGGCCCCTCTGCGTCGGTCAGGGTGAATGGCGTCCCTTCCGGGACCTTCGTTCTTGCCAACGGTACGAGGCAGGGCTGCCCACTCTCCCCTTTGATCTTTATTCTGTCCCTGGAGCCGTTTCTCCGCATGGTCAGGAATAACCCTGATATTGCGGGTATCCGTGCTGGGCGGGTGGAGCACAAGGTCGCAGCCTATGCGGATGACCTAATTTTCTTCTTAACAAAACCCGAGATGACATTCCCGGTCCTTCTAGCTGAATTCAAAACATACCAAACACTATCAAACTACAAAATAAACTACCATAAATCCTCAGGCCTCAATATCAATGTCCCGGGCAAAATAATGGAGCGCATCAGGGGGAACTTCTCCTTCTCATGGGAAAGAGAGGCCATAACATACTTAGGTACACAAATTCCAGCACTCCCTCAAAAGATTTATAGTTCTAACTTCCCCCCGTTGCTGAAGAGGGTAGAGGAGGGTAGAGGAGGATCTGCGGAGATGGTCCCGTGGCACCTTCACCTGGTTCGGTAGAGCGAACGTGAAAAATGAATATCTTGCCTAGAGTATTATATCTGTTCCAAGCCCTGCCAGTGGAGGTCCCACAGTCATTCTTTAAGAAGCTCTCAGGCCTGTGTTCGAGGTTTGTTTGGGCGGGAAAATCTCATCGGCTGGCAGCCTCCCTGTTAGCTCTTCCAAAGAGGGCGGGGGGCATCAGCCTTCCGAATTGGCCCACCTGGTCCGCATCCTAGACTGGTGTAGGCATGCTAGCTATAAGCAATGGACCCTGATTGAGCAGGCCGAATCCCCTACTGTCCTTGTGGGTCTCCCCTGGATCCTGATCAATCACTTTCCAGCACTGAATAGACACCCGACGATAGGCCCGACTAGGAAGATAGCTGCGAAGTTCTTCTCGGGGGTGGATATCTCCCCTTCCCTCTCGCGCCTGACTCCGGTTATTGGCCACCCTGACTTCCCAGTTAGTCTCTCTGGTGCTCTTTTCCAGGCATGGGCGAAGCAAAACTGCTTTAGAATTCAACATTTGAGTGAGAGGGGGGAGTGGTGTGGGCTGGGGGAGCTGGCTAAGAGGTTTTCTTTATGGCCCCTCAGTGAGTGGCAGGCCTTCCAACTTTCCCACTATCAAAAATCTATCTTACGTCCATCCCAGGTAACAAGAGCCTTAACTCCTTTTGAGAAAATCTGCACGGGGGTGGGTCATTTTAAAGGTGCCTTGTCCTGCACTTACACGATGCTGGTAATCCCCCTAACTCCTTTGTTCCGTCCTTCGTGGAGGGGTGGGAGAGGGAACTCGGAAGGACTTTTTCATCCGAACAGAGGCGAGCGATGTTCCAGCTCACTCACAAATCCTCTATATCTAATCGCTATCAAGAAGCCTCCTACAAAATTCTCTCCAGGTGGTACTGGACTCCATCCACATTGGAGAGGTTGTTTCCCTCTGCCTCCCCCCTGTGTTGGAGGTGCTCACAGGATAGGGGTACTATGATCCATATCTTCTGGGACTGCCCGGGGCTGGCAAGGTTCTGGGCCAATGTGAGGGTGATCGTTGAGCGCCTCACAGATATTGATTTGGGGGTTGACCCGGCGTGTTACCTCTTGAATCTAGCGCCCACTTCCCTGCAGGTTAGGGGGAAATCCCTCTTGGCCCCTCTTCTACTTGCTGCCAAAACCTGCATCCCCACTTGCTGGAAGTCCTCGGTGCCTCCCACTACGGCTTTGTGGCTATCACGGGTTGGAGATATCTGCAGGATGGAGAAGCTCACGGCCTCCCTCAGGGATGACCTTGGGAAGCATTGGCAGACTTGGCGTTCTTGGGCTCAGTTCACGTTATCTGCGGAATACCTTAAATTTCTCCAGGAGTGATCGGGGGGGGGGGGGGGGGGGACGGGTGGCTGCAGGGGGTCCCCCTACCCTCCGTTTTGTCCTTTCCCTCCCCCGCCCTTCCTTTTTCTCTTTTCGCGCTTTCCTCTCTGACGCACCATTGGTGTGTCTTCTCTGTTCTTAGTTTTACCTGTGTTGTTATCCTTTACAAATGTTATAAGGAGGGGTGGGACGCAACCGATGTCCGGAAAAGCTTTATTATATATAAGTTGATGCTGTTCTGGGCATTTATTGTGAAGTATTTAGTCGTCATATAATCTCATGCTCAGTCGTCTTCCTTAATAAAAACGTACAATTTAAAAATTAGCTGATCGGTCAGCATTAGTCTATAGAAAGAGTAATAAATCTGGCTAAAACACAAAATGAAGACAAGTTGCTAAACGAAGCAAAATCAAATCCCCACCAAAATATTTAAATAAAAATGGATAGATTCCTTATAATCATAGCTCAGGCATAGCCAAGGCTTAGCCCATTGTGTAAGGCTACACTTGGCATGGCCCTAAACTGTTTTTCAATTGAAAATTGAAGATGATATGGCTTTTAGATATGTAGGTTTGTAATGTTTACATGATTTTTATATAATTTTGACATAAGGAATTATTTTCTCAAGCATTGTAGGTGTGGCCTGGGTGATGGGATGCACATTTGGGCTAATAAAAATATGACAAGCTGTTCCTCCCATTTGAAGCTTCCAGCGGGAAAACCAGGTATGGGGACTGGGTTCCGCATCGGTCAGAGGCTGACCAGTGGGCCTCCAGCCATGTCTGGACACCTGACGTTCAGCATCATCCAGTAAGGAAAGCATGTGGAGCTATAACTATGACTCAGTAGTGCTTCTTTAGAAGGACCTGTCACCCAGGATTCTTCAGCAGAAAGAGAGAGAGACAATAGGCCCACATTTAGCAGCATGTTGCCACGCTCACAGTACAAATAGTTATTAAGGTTTATAATACGTACTCACCTGTTCTTGCCTGCAATGCCAAGTAAAATATCATTGATACTGAAGATTTGCTTGCTGATTTTAAAGTGTTTTACATAGTCTCATTTAGTGTTATATGTAGTCTTATCGCAATAGAATCTGAATGTATTTTCATATTTAGTGATTGTTTATTGGCTTTTCAGTAATTGGTTACATATGTTGGTCAGAGCTTCTGATCTTGGTAGTTCACTCCAAGGTTTTGCTTTGCACAAGATTTCACATTTTCTTTCAATAGATCTAATGATTTTCACACTGCATTAATTTGTATAATAAGGAATAATCAGTTTCTTCTTTTTCAGAGTGGGTTGAGGGTTGGGCAATATTTTTAAGAGAAATGTAAACAATCAACACTAGCAGGGGTGTGAGGAGGAACAAAACATATAATGTTAGCTAGTGATAAGAGATTCAATATGCCTAGTACACTAAGGTTATTTTTGAACTGGTCATGTTCTTTTTCATCTTTATCATTAAGTATAATTTTTCAGCCCTTTGTCACTCAAGACACTAAGATTTTACAGATATGCTTTCATAGTCTTGACAATCTGACATCTTTTAAGAGAGGCAGATAATAGCATTATTAGGACATTGGACACAGCCATCATTATTTTAGTAATTTTTGAGAGATTTAAGTTGCTGCCTAATAAAATAGATTTATCTTTCAAGTCACATAGGTTTGCACTTTCTAAATTTGTACATATATGTAAGGGTGAAAATCCAATTTGGAAATGTTCAGGCTGTTGGGAAGATTTGTTGTTAATTATTTTATGGTCTAATTTAGGGGATTATTTATTGTATTTTCAGTTTGGGAAGCGGTGAGAGAAAATAATAGAGAGATCCCCATAGATTATTTACCTTATTAAAATTACATTTGTCTTACATGTGCCGTAGATTTTGCGTAAATTGGCCTATTTTTAAGATTTTTCCAGAAGTATTGGGCTGGTGTAAGAATGTTCAAGGGGTGGGGGTTAGAATGTCCCGCAGCCTGGTTCTGAATTTTAAGCAGCTCAAGAGCTGTGCAATGGGATGCCTGCTTTCCTGCTCCCAGGGCATCCAAAATTATGATTCCCCACTGTGGGAAACCCCCGCTGTCTATGCTGGCTTCTCCCCCCCCCCAGCTTCCCTGTAGCTGAGAACACTCAGCTAGCCAATGCCTGGAGGGTGGGATCACTCCCCAGACTACAGGGAAACCAGGGATGCAGCCGCAGCAAAGACTGGGGGAACTGGAGCAAGTCAGTTGCAGGCAGTTCCCCCAGTCTTTGCTGCTGTCTTTAGCTGCTGGCTGGCATTCTTAAGATCAGCTAATCAGTGGTCTCAAAAATCCCAGATGAGCAAGGCCTCAGCTGGGGTAAACACATTTAAAAAAAAAACTGGGCCCTTGCCGAGCCGGCTGAATTGCTGCAGGGTGACGAGGGCAGGTGAGTGGCACGGTAAGGCACAAAATTAGGGTTTTAGACCAATACATAAAAAAAAAAACACAAGAGTACAGTTTTGAGTTGTTTTTTACCCAAGACATAGGGGGGTCAATTTAGAGCAAGGTGAGAAAACCCACTCCTTTTTTAGAAGAAACTGAAGAAGAAACTTTAAAAGAAACCCTTCATTTTCATTGTCTACCTTGGGGCTGATTAAACACCAGGTGAAAATTTACATCCGGTTATTGAATCAACCCCAATGTAGACACTAAGCATGAATGGCATTTTTCTCTCCTAAAAAAGGAGTGTATTTTCTCACCTGGCTCTGAATCGACCCTGTAGGATACATAACATATCTTTTTTTATCCAACTAACTCAAAGAATAACCTGGTAACCTGGTAAATGGAAAATTATAATGTTATCACATAGGCAAATAACGGAGGCTGTGGTTGTAGTAATATATAATACGGCCATTCATTATCAGATAGTGGTACAACAATTAGGTGTGTTTCTTTTTTTTAATGTACCAAAACTTTAAATGGCAAACATGAGTTATCTAAGGGCTTTATTCATCTAAACTCCTTTAAAAACTCTAATATGCAATAAAACTGGGCCCCTAGTTGTACTAACTCATCCGCCTATCACTGGCAAAATGAAACTGATGCTCACTTCATTCATTTCAATGGAGTGGGCATGTCAAGGCCAAGCACATCCTATCAATTTCAGTAAATGGACCAGGCGTGGCTAGTCTCTGTTACTGATGTGGTGCGAATCATCGATGAACATGAGCGCCACAGGACCTGGTAAGTTTATTCTATCTCACTAGGACAGAAATGCTGCGGGGGGACAAAAGGAGATTATGTGTTTTGCCTGGACAGGTACTTTAATATGCTGCCCCCACATATGTAGGGACTTCTTGCATTTAATTGTAAAGTGTATAAATATATTTCAATAGGGAGTGGAGGGTGGCATGTACATTAGATTATAACATTAAACACTGTGCATTCATCGATAGTTCCAGGTACCCCAATTAATCTCTGTTATTTTTATTATGTGATTTATGGATTAAAAGTGATGTTGTGCTGTTTAAATATATATTGATTATCATTATATATAGCATCTTTGACTGTGCACCAATCTGACAGGGGGTGATAAGACCTTGCTGTAGTGTATCTCTACACTCTTCTACAGTATTTTACCATTTGCCCATCTTATCATCTGATTGTACAATTCTTAATAAAGCTTTTTTAGAAAAAGCCTTAGTGGTTTAAATTTAAAACGGGATGCTCAGTAGGCTCTTACACAAACATATTTCAGTAGAATTGCATCGCAATTGGGCAATATGCTTATGAGGTGTTTGACTGACATTGGGTTATTTTAATGATTTCTCAACACCTTCTAAAATAATCTCCTTGTATGGCAATTATGGGAAATGCAGGTACCTTTACAGAATATTCTTGTGGTTATTTTCAAAGTTATTTGTGATGTCACTTATTCACAAATAAACCTTTTTCTTTTGAGATTACATTATATTTTCTCCAATAAGAACTTGCATTAGAAACAGACCCGCTAGGACGATGTTTAATTATAATGCTAAGCAGCTTCTCTGGAACACATTGTCCTCCAATTTAATAAACAAGTTAGAGCTGGTGTAAATTTTGAAATAAAATCAGCATGCATACAGTAGAGTTTTCTCTTAATGTCATAAAAAATTGACATAAAGCGGATATTGTAAGGAAAAAAGGAAACCTTTCACAGATGTTCTTCATTTATTAAGTAAAGAAAGCTGTTTGTGTAGATTGTTATTTGAAAATCACATTAGATAGTCTGTACACTGATATATCAGAGTTTAATTAACTTGTCAGCAATTTGGTTCTCCAAGCTTAGTGCAGAGATTTGTTAGTAAAGGTTGAACAATTTGGTTAAAACCTGAATACACACATTTCCATTTACACAGCTCAAAGGCTTGCTTTGGAGAACAGTGCATGGCCCTGCATTGTTAAAGATGAGACACCACACAATACACAATAAATTGCTGTGTGTTAGGAGCATGCAGAAAGTTTGCAAGCATTTCATCGTATGAGCTTATGTGATATATGACAAAGGATCAATCGACTGGGTAGATTTATCCCCTCTAAAATGGGTCATCTTTATTTCTTTATAAGACTGTTCATTATTTATAACTGTCACTCTACAAATGACCCACTTTCTGGGGTTTTACATGTATTATTACATTAGTAGCATTACAAATAACACAGGTTAAGGACAAATCACTATTGCCCGGAGAAGAGAGTATAGTGCCTTACAAGAAAAGGGTGAATAGCTGGTACCACGGAAACAAGGTCTAATGCTAATACAAGTAAAATGCTGTTGCTTTCCAAGATATATGTGTGTGTGTATGATATGTAATCATATAACTTCAATTATTATTTTTTAAATGCAGCAAAATCCACCTTTTTAAAACATGTTAAAAAATGTTTTGCTTACATAATGCGCCAACAAGGGGGAGCCATTCTATACACTACTATCACAAAACATATAATATAATTAATCTTCACTAATTAATTCCTGATTATTTAAAGTGCATGTGCCAAGTAGAAAGTGCATCAATATCCAATACAATGTGCAAAGTTTTGATCCAAGATCTCAGCATAAAGTGCAATAAAGGTAAAACACAAAACAACAGAAAACGTTTTTTCCTTACTATATAAAGAATGGCAACCCCGCGGCAGAAGAAACCCATGCGTTCCGAGACCTCCCCCGGGTCTCTTTTTCAAGGCATCAGTAAGTGTAAGTAACACTTACTGATTGCTGGAGCGCGACGGCAGTGTGGTGCAGGCGGAGGTGGCGCACAGATTGGATAACCTAGAGAGACAGTTATCCTTGGTCATTCCTAGGAAAGCCACCTATAATAGCAGGCATTTGGAGCCGGTTTCTGAGGAAAGAGATTTATTCGCCTCTTTTGGGTCTGAGGAGGAGGAAGAGTATATAGACGAGGAGCTCTCAGAGGGAGTTACGCTCTGGTGAGGAGGATAGTAATTATATTTTATTCTCTTCTGACGAGGATCCCCTTCTCTCAGACGAAACAAAGTGTTTACTTTCATCAGTTTTTGAAACTTTGAATATTACCCCTCCTGAGGTGACAAAAAGAGGGAAGGACGACCTGTTTAAGCCAGTAAGGCAAAGGCAGGTGTTCCCGGAACAGCCGCATTTTTCCAAAATGGTGTTAAAGGAGTGGGAAAATCCTAACAAGCTACCGGCTGTTCCCAGGATCCTAGACACTAGGTATCCCTTTCCGGCGGATATGATTAAGCTTTGGTCTTATCCACCCGATGTGGATTCTCCAGTATCAGGCTTGTCTAATACTTCTATCACGCCGTCGGCTACTATGGGATCCTTAAGAGATCCCACGGAGAGACGGATGGATCAATTGGCCCACCATGCTTTTGCTATGGTAGGTTCCTTTCTACGCCCTGTTTGTGCCACGGCTATTGTATCTTTGGCTTCAAGGAAGAAGATGAAGAAAAATCTGGCCAGGGCTAAGTCCCGCAGGCTTATTCAAGAGTCCAAAGATTTTAAGGCTTGTTTGGACTTTAACTCTTTCGCTATCACTGCTATGGATGATGCGGTCAGGCTAACTGCTAGAACTTCGGCTCTTCTTGTTGCCTTGCGCCGTTCCTTATGGCTAAGGCAATGGTCGGCGGATGCCGCTGCTAAGAAAGCTCTTACGGATTTACCTTTTTTAGGGAGCAGACTCTTTGGAGAGCGGCTGGACCGTATGCTCCAGGATGGTAAGCTTCCTCAGAGGAAGAGGGCGACTCGGCCTTTTCAGAGGCCTTCATCATATCGGCCCTTTCGGAGTGGCAGAGGTGCCTTCCGTCCTTGCTCCCGTAGAGATTTTTGGGGCAGAGGCAGAGCTCGTAATAGGGCAGGAGGGGCCTGGAGGAGTAGGCCCAAACCTCCAGCCAAGCCCACTCCAGCATGAGGGAGCGCCCTCACCCGAGGGGGTGGGGGGACGGCTCATTTTGCTCCTATCCGGAGACGCCACGTGGCGGATCTTTTGATCCAAGAGGTGGTGTCATCAGGTTACAAGATCGAGTTTGCAGCCAGACCGCCCACAAGGTTCCTTTGGTCAGGGGCATCCCGGAACCAGTCAAAGGCAGATGCCCTGAGAGCCTCTGTTCAGCATCTTCTTCAAAAAGGGGTCATTTGTCAGCTACCCTTTCAGGAGGAAGGTCAGGGGTTTAACTCCAACCTGTTCACGATTCCCAAGAAGGATGGGTTGATTCATCCCATTTTAGACTTAAAGGTTCTCAACAAGTATATCCGGGTGAAACATTGCCGTATGGAGACTCTGAGGTCAGCTGTGACATTGATTCATGTTCCCATTTTTCCAGGGCATCAGAAATTCTTGAGGTTTGCCCTGGAAGGCCAGCATTTCCAGTTTGTGGCACTTCTATTAGGGATATTCTCGGCTCCAAGAGTATTCACCAAGATCTTGGCAGGTCTCATGGCCATTTTCAGAAGCCAGGGGATATGCATCATTCCATATTTGGAGGATCTCTTAATTTCAGCCGGGTCTCCTCAGCATATTATGAAGGATACGCAGTCGGTCCTATCAACTCTGGAAGAGTTCGGCTGGGTGATCAATTATCCGAAGTCCCACATCACTCCGGCACCAGTAAGGAATTTCTAAGGAATGACTCTGGACACAGTTCAGGTCAAGGTGTTTCTGTCAGAGCAGAAGGCTCTGTTATTTCAGAATCAAATAGAGTCCTTACTGGCCTGCCGGCAGCCGACCATTCGGCTAGGGATGAAACTAGTGGCCTGCTTCGAGGCCGTGCCTTTTGCCCAGTTTCACATGAGGCCTCTTCAGTTAAATTTGTTGGCAAGCTGGGATCGAGTCCCACAGTCATTGGATCAAGTCTTTGTTCTGACACCCTGGGCCAGGCAATCTCTCCTGTGGTGGATGGACCCTTTACATCTGTCTGGAGGCAGGTCTTTTCTGACACCGCAGTGGCAGATCATTGCCACGGATGCCAGTCTCACAGGCTGGGGGGGTATCTGGCAGACCTAGAAGATCCAGGGACAGTGGGGGCCGAAGGAGAATCAGCTTCCCATAAATATTTTGAAATTAAGAGCAATCCGGCTAGTGCGTCAGTATCTGACCCCCAGTTTAAAGGGACAGGCTGTCCTAGTCCAGTCAGACAATCCGACGGCAGTAGCCTATATCAATCATCAGGGGGGTACTCGGAGCAAGAGTGCTCTAGAAGAGGTAAGCCGGATTCTGATTTGGGCAGAGGAGAATGTTCCCTGGATCTCGGCAGTTTACATCCCGGGGGTAGAAAACCAGGAGGCAGACGCTTTGAGCAGGAAGGCACTGCGTCGGGGAGAATGGTCCCTCAGTCAGAAGATCTTTCAAGCTCTTTTCCTTCGCTGGGGTTGTCCGGAGGTGGATCTCTTTGCATCCAGGCATAATCACAAGCGTCCGAAATTCATGTCCCTGTCAAGGGACCCTCTGGCCATTGCAACGGACGCCCTGTCAGTCTCTTGGGTAAGGTTCAAGCTTCTGTACGTTTTTCCCCTGCTCCCTGCTCCTGAGCCATGTACTAAGAAAGAAAGCTCAGGAGGGGGTACCAACCATTCTGGTGGCTCCTCGCTGGCAAAGGAGAAGTTGGTTTTCAGATGTAACAAGGATGTCGGTAGACCATTGGCGCCTACCAGACGAGCCAGATCTTCTCACACAGGGGGCGCTTCGGCACCCGAATTTACAGATGCTGGTTTTGACGGCCTGGCTATTGAGACCTCGATCTTAGCAGAGAGGTTTATCGGCTAAGGTTATTCATACCATGATTCAGGTCCGGAAGAAGTCGTCTTCCATGATATACTACAGGGTCTGGCGGGCGTTCATATCCTGGTGTGAGACTAGGAATTTTTCATGCAGAAAGTATTCAATTTCTAGAATTTTAGAATTTCTACAAGGTGGCTTAGAAATGGGCCTACAATTAAGCACCTTAAAAGGGCATGTGTCGGCCTTTTTGTCCAGAAGTCTATCGCTAGCAATAGGCACATTAAGACTTTTTTTCAGGGAGTCACTCATGTCTATTTTACCGGTGTGGGACTTGAATCTGGTATTGTCGGCTCTTCAGGGTGCTCCCTTTGAACCTATGATTGATGCTCCATTGAGCATTTTGATGCTTAAGGTGATATTTTTGGTGGCAATCACCTCTGTGCAGCGAGTTTCTGAGTTAGCCGCCTTATGTATGAAGTCTCCTTATTTTACACAGAGACAAGGTAGTTTTTCGGTTTAAGCCTGATTTTTTACCTAAGGTCGTCTCTCCTTTTCACCTTAATCAGGAGGTAATTCTACCTTCTTTATGCCCGGTTCCGGCTAATGCTAAGGAAAGGGCGCTTCATTCTTTAGATGTAGGCAGAGCCATAAGATATTACATGGCAGCTACAGATTCCTTTCGCAAGATGGATTTTCTTTTTGTTATATTTAAGGGCCGACGAAGGTTCTTCCACCAGCTAAAGTCACTGTTAGTAAGTGGATTAGGCAGGCAGTAGAAAGAGCCTATTCGGCCAAGGGGAAGGAACCCCCTTTTCGGGTCACGGCCCATTCCACTAGGGCCATTGGTGCTTCCTGGGCTTTTCAGCATCAGGCTTCGGTGGAACAGGTTTGCA